>JAFJYI010000348.1:0-659515 GCA_019022655.1 Acacia acuminata | reverse complement strand
TCATCATCAAAACTAATAAAAGATAATGAATGCAGATGAGTGAACTTTCCTCAAATAAAGGAGATAAGCTTTTAAGATAGAAAACACAGGTGAATGTAAAGCTCCCCCTTAATGTATGCATGACTAAAAATATGAAGCACCCTTTAATAATACCAAATAATAATGTGACACCAAATGTTATGAGGTTTGGAGTTATCTTTGCTTCAAAGGACACAACATGGTATCTCAGAATTAAGAACCTTCAAGTTCACTTGGGTGGACTTGAAATTGGTATGAAGAAATCACTTATGCTTTTGATGATGATAAAAGAGATTAAAATATAAGGATCATTTTTAAAAATGAATGTGCTTGGGCTAAATTTCATAAAATAAGATAGAATGAATGAAATCAAGTTAGCCTAGCATGATTATGATTTATGCATATTACAATACCTCACTCAAGTAATATCGTAATTACTCAAGTCATAATCATTTATAACCCATAGATGCATCACTGGCTAGCCACTATCTGATGATGTGATCAATATGGACAATCTCCCAGATTTGATGCATAAGGATGAGTTTCACGAGATTGCAGCCATTACTTATAGTTTACTTGATTTCTCTCATGAATCACTTGAATGATTCGCTATCACTATCACAATCACTCGAGTTACATTGCAAGTGATCCCTTCTCTATTTATCTCTGTTTTTGGACGCGAGTACAGGGTATCCTGCAAAATGAAATTACATTCTTTTTGGTACCCAATGTTTCTTGAGTCCACACAAGATTAGACATAACAACTCTTATGCTCTTACACAATTTAACCATATGATATTTGAGCAAAAAGTAGAACAATCAGAGATCAAATCATAATTTTACCCAATTAAATAAATTCAAGCCAATGAGTCACAAAGGGTAACAAGTAAATGATACCAAAAATGTTATTTCTCCATTAAATTGATCTGGTTCGAGTTAAACTGTATGCACTTGAGTCGATCCAACGTTCAAAAGATTCACTCGAGTCAAACCATATGCACTCGAGTCAGTTTCCTTTGAAAAATAAATCTTTCACAAAGTTCCACTCAAGTCAACCAACACTAACTCGAGTCAGAGTATTTCATAAAATATTTTCCAAAGCCTTTTAACTTGAGTCACCAAAGTGTAACTCGAGTCAGTCACAATACACGTACGTTTTGATTGAGTTTTAAAAGCACTTGACTCGAGTCATGAACCTGAAACTTGAGTCAATTTGACAGGAATTTGAAAGAAGCTTTCGATTCAAGTTTGATCAAGTTAAAAGCAATTTTTACTTGAATCATTAACCACATTTTGAAACACGTTTAAAATCAATGCTCAGCTTAAAAATGGTGGAAATCAACAGTTTAAAGAATATATCAGAATGTATTAGAAAGATTCAAGATTTGGAGAACATGCGGAACATTGAAGTTTACATGTTGAAGAATTTTCCCAAAAGCAAAAGTCATAAGGATAAAGCATTAGCAAGACATGCTTAGCACAATAGAGTTATATATGCATGATGACTTTGCTATGACTAAGATAATCTTGCCTCTTAGGATAGAGTCATGAAATATATTAACATTTAAGGCAAGAATTTGAATACATGGCTATAGTTACTCAAAAATGGATGAAGACAAAGTTGATGTATTTGAGTAACAAAATGACTACTAGGATTCATGGATAAAGAAACACATACTCATTAGTCCAAATGACTAGAGTTCCAGAATGTCATCCTAGTAAGTTATTCCACTAATGGTTAGTGCATTAAGATTCAATGCACTAATGAACATTCATAAAGCTTGGAATAACTTGGCCAATAAGGATTTATGCAGTAGGCATAACACTTCACAAGTTGAATTCTTTTATATGAGATAAGCTTGAAACTCTTAGATGATCAACTTGTTAGACATGAGATCCAACTAGTTAGAGAATAAAGAATGAGGAGTTCAAGAATCACATTAAATATTAAAGATCAATATGAGAATGATAGGGAAAATTCTACCAAACAGATTTGAAGCATATCCAACATTTAGTATACAATAATATGAACTTCCAATATTGAAACATCATTTGAATGCAATCGAAGTATGAATATTTTTTCAAAACATTTGTATGCATTTTCTCAAAACAGAGTGAATTGAAATCCAAAAGAGATTTTAGAATTGTGCATTTCAAAAAACATAAACTCGAAAAGTTATACACAAATTCATTTATGGTCCATTTAGCAATCGAAAACATTTTGAAAACCATAAACGATTGATTGCTAAAGGAATGCAATAATGGACAAGTATTCATTAGCCAAAAATGAATATATAATCATAGTATGGGGTAAGAATTAGATATCACCGTAATTCCTCTTGTCCTTATAGTATCTTGCTTGGTTGAGATGGATTGATGTAGATAACTCATTTTCCGACGTTCACCATCAACATCAACCATTTCTTCTTTGGCTTCCTCAAGAGTCGAATTGTTTCTCTATATGGTTGCATTCTTGAGAAGCTTTTTCTTTGATCCTACAGAGACATATAAATCTTTTTCTCCTATGGTATCCAACCGTGCTTGGATCCATTAATTGTTAAGCTTGTAGGAATCATAACAGAATTCATATGCTATTATAAGAATAATCAAATCAGAACAAGTGAGCATAATGAATTAAACATGACTTTATGCATAAAAGAGATGCTTTCTTTTCAAATTATCATGTATGCATAAAGAATTAAATCCTTGAACATTGCAATCTCTTTGAAAAATAAATCAAGATGTGAAACCCAATTTAAAATAGTTTGCAATTCTCATTCCTAAGGTTACAAAATATAAAACCTCAATGAATATTTCAAATAATAGCGTAGGAGGTTTTACCATTGTATACTTTGCCTTAGGTGCTTGGAGGATTGCATTTGCTCACCCACTGTATCTTTTTGTTACATTGATTCTCCATATGTTTTCCCATGGGTGTCTGCAAGGCTCTCTCATGGGATATAAACTTCAATAGTCTTCTGTTTGATATTTGAGATTCTCCTTTTCTTGTTCTCCTCAAGATAGTTGAATGGTACTTCATGGTAATCCATTCTTGAGGTGGAAGATACTCCTCTTGCTTGTATCCATTACTTCTTTCGATTTGACTTTATAGTTTCAGCAATGGGTGCTCCGAGAGTTCTCCTATTTGATGTGAGTCTCCTTTTAGGCTCATGAGAAACTCTTGGATTCTTCTTCCTCTTCTTTGTACCTTGATGTCTATTGATATTCAAATCATCCTACACACATAGAGTAGTAGATGGATATTTTGGTACCCACTTATACTTGGGTCCTTTACTTTGTTAGTATTGGACCTTACTTGTCCTTTTGAAACCCAAACATATTTATTTCTCACATTAGAATTTCTTCTAATATAGCATGTATGAGAAATATGGCCAAACTTTCCACAATAATTGCAAATAACATAATGATGCTTACTATGAACAGTTTTGCAAATATTGTGTTGGTCGAGTGGATGCAATATCAAATAACTCATATTTGTTAAATTCTTTCTTCCACATAATTTTCCGGCATGATTTAAAACATTTTTGCTTTTCAAAATAGACCTAGTAATCGGTTGAAAGACAATTTTATGCAAATGTTCAAAATCATTTTTCTTAACTACACAAGAAGAATTGGAACTTTTTACCATAACAACATCTTGAGCTTTAGATAAAGATTCATCATAATTGTGTATCATTAGCTCTTCTCGGGAATCCTCATTCTCTTGTTCTTTCATGTTGACTGGATCATAGAAGTGTCTTCTTCATTCTCCACTTCCAATTGTTTATCAATTGTGGATACGCAGCTTATAGTTTCAGATGAACTGTCAACACTTTCAATTTCAACATGTTTGTTAGAAGCATATATAGAATCAAGAGTATCCCAAATTTCTTTAGCACTAGAGCAAAACTTGATTTTCTCAAAATCATTTTCGGTTAAAGCACAATGAAGGATTTTCATTGCTCTAATGTTCAACGAAAACATTTTCTTTTCCTTTTTTGTCCAATCCTTTCTTGGTTTGAAATCAAAGATGTTTATAAAAACATTCCACATATTAAAATCAAAACATTTTATAAACGATGTTATTCTAGCTTTCCAAAACCAAAAATCAATATCTTTGAGAAATGGTGGAACGGTATAATCGAAACTTCTAAAAGCAAACGGCACCCAAAATCAGCCATTTCAACCTCTTGAGATGGACCGACTCGATACCAAATGTCGAGCTGGCCGTCACCTAAGAGGGGGTGAATTGAGTGTTTGATAAAAACTTATCGGCTTTGAAAATCTTTTCGCAACTCACGAAAGTAGTTTGTATGACAGTAGTGATTTATAAAGCCACAAACTATCATTCAAATATGTTTCTTGGAATATAAGAGATAAGGGAAGAGAATACATAAACAAAGATTTATCTTGGTTCGACCAATCCTTGACCTATGTCCAGTCCTCAAGCTTCACTTGAGATTTTCAATCCACTATCTTCTTTCAACTTGATTACACACTCTGTACTCGAAGTAATCCCCTCACTAGGATTCACTCCCCCTCACAAGCTGTAATCAATACACCCACTTGATTACACACTCTGTACTCGAAGTAATCCTCTCACTAGGACTCACTCCCCTTACAAGCTGTAATCAGTACGGGTTTCCCACTCAAGATCGCCCAATCTTGAGTAACTCTCAGATAAGATAATTACAATGAGTCTTCTCTCTCATAAGTGAATGAATAAACACTGAAGAACAATATAAATCATTTCACTTTCTAGAAAAGTTTGTATGATCATTGATTGAGATAATCAGAGAGTAGGTGATATGAATATCATAGTATTGGCATTTTGAAGATGTAAGCTTGTGTCTCCAACCTCTTCTATCTTGAAGGCTTCTCCTTTTATAGTTGATGTAGAGTATTCGACCGTTTGAGCAGTTATTCGCATTTAGCATATGACTATTAGAAGAAATAAATATAGCTGTTGGAGCTTCTGACGTCATCATCTGCTTTTTAGTAATTTGATGTTAATCCTTCGTTTGATCGTCTGAAACTTGCTAACAAACATGATTAATAGTATTTAGAAGTATAGCAAGTAGAAGTCAATTGATAACAATCATTTCTGAAATCTCGTACGTTGTTGCTACTGAGCTTTGTCCACCGATAAACCGTGTGTTCGAGTCCTTCATATAATCATCTAAAACTTATACAAAAATGATATAAGTAATGTGAAGAAGTAGCATAAGTTCTTTTGGAATTCATCTGGATGTTCTTGATGATAAGCCAAGATTTCAAACACGGTGGTTCACAATCAGAGAAATATTGGCTCGAGTCAAAGATATCGCTGGCTCGAGTTAATCCATCGTTCAAAACTAAGAAGACTAATCACAACACTGTCTGCCTGACTCGAGGCAGCAAAATCCTTGGCTTGAGTTTGTGCTCAACCTCGAGGCAACCAAAATCCTGACTCGAGTTAGTTCTTCACATTTGTGCTTTATCAGGTCCCTTTGGCTCGAGTCTTCACTTAGTCAAATAGTCTTCTCCATTCTTCAATATCTCGGGTTGGCCATTGAATCGAGGTGAATTTTCTGGCTCGAGGTAAAAACCTCTATCAAAATGTCTAACTCTCGGCCTTCACTCAGACTCGAGGTGGAACTTCTGGCTCGAGGCAACTTGCTCTTTTTCATTTTCTTTGATCTTTGATTTGAACTTTGTTGCTTCTAAATTCTATGAAATACTTGTTGAGTCTAGATTAATATGGAATTAGTTTCACTTCATTTGGTTGTGTATAGTGTGATCTATGTCCAGAAAACTGAGCCTATGCTGATATGATTCTAGAATTTTGAGTGTCAAATTTTGAAAGCTATATCTCCCAGGTCCGAGCTCCGTGTTGGTTGGTTCAACTCTTGATGGAATGAATTTTGAGTCTACTTTCAAATGTCACCAGTTTCAGCTCAATTGGATTTGTAGTTTGTGAGATACACTTAAAACATCAAAGCTTGGTCTGTAGTGTGGTGTGAATTTATGGTCCAAATTGTGAAATTCATAGCTCTCTCATCTGAACACCTTTGGGCTTGAATTTTATATCAAAATGACGCATTGGGAGTATAGTTTCATATGCCTTGTTTTCACCTCAATCTGATCTCTGGTTTGGGAGATATCATTGAATTACCAGACCTCACCCGAGCTGAACGTGAAACAGAGTAGAACAGAGTTGCTGAAAACACACCTGACTCGAGTCAACTCATTCCAGAGAGCGAAAATGATTTGAAAATCACTATTGGCTCAAGTAAACAATATGGCTGACTTGAGTTTAGACCCAAACTCGAGTTTGTGAGTTTCTTGGCTCGAGTCAAACGTACCAGATGCCCAAAACACTGTAGAAAACATTCTAACTCGAGTTTAGATCCCTTGGCTCGAGGTAGTTCATCCCAAAGCTTGATTTTGCTTATTTTAACTCCGATTTGAGCCATTCCAACTTCCATATCATCGTGGAGATTTCTAGAATCAATCTAAGAACTTGTATAATGATTTTCTTATTCTATTGAGCAAGTTCTTCTTTCTTTCTTCTCTTCTCTTGATCATTCTTCATAATTCAACTCTTTCTTTCTTCTCTTCTCTTTTCTCATTTTCTCTTGATCATTCTTCATAATTCAAATCTTTCTTTCTTCTCTTCTCTTGACCATTCTCTGTCATGCAACTTGGACTCATCATTCTCGAAAAGTTCTACCTTCTTCAATATCTCCTCTTCTTCTTGATTATTAAAAATACTTTGATAACTTCTTACTTCCTTGACATTCTTTGCTATTTCTTCTTTCTGTAACCTCTTATCTGCTTCTTGATTAATCTCTATAATTCACTTGGACTAATCTACATTAAATATATAGTAGTTAGTCAATGTAGGAGATAAATATAGTATACAAGCTTTTTGCTTTTAATAATGGCATATATGTAAGACATCATCAAAATTAATCATATCCAATAGATATAGGCTCACTCTGAAGTCTCTAGATTCAAAACTTAGGATATTATAGTGGGCATTCACTATGCTATAGCATGGTATCCGCTTCATTATGCACTTTCATTACAAAACTATAAAGTGATCATTTTCTTGTGCACATGTATAGTGTAATGACATGAACACAGCAATATATAGGATCCATCCCCTATTGCTCTATGTGCATGAATTCTCAAGTATTCTATTGGATAGTAAACAATAAAGCTCAATTTTAGCATTCAAAACAATCAAAACACATAGGAAAAACATGGCATAATTATCACTTATCGTTAGTGTCTTATGAGGTCATTTGATAAATTGGACCAGTTAAAGAAGTTTTAATTGGTTCAAGTTTATTTATGTCAATAACTAATTGGGCCTAACGAGTCACACACAAAGATTATTTCCGATTGCTTGAAAATTAGCAAGCTTGGGACAATAATTGTTATTAGGCATTATCAAAAGTAAAGGTGTAATTGGGTTGGAGTGGGACTCCAAGCCTGATAGTGAAAAATGGCGTCACATTTGGAGTCCCCAGTGGGAAATCAATTTCTCTACAAAAAGGACCAAATGTGTTAAAAGACCCAAAAGGATCTTAGGCTAAGTTGAATTTGGAATTCGAATTTTGAGTATAAGTTTGAAATTTAAATTTGGATTTTAAATTCAAAAGGCTAGGTTGTAAAAGATGATTCCTAATTATCTAATAAACATATATATAGACACACACACATATAAAGATTAGTAATCTCCCAAAATAACCAGATTAGAAAAGGATTTGCGGTATAATGTAACTGGGTCGTTTCCCAACGAATTCGCAATCGGTTTAATTTGAGCGACAATAAAACGAAAAAAAATCGGGGTTTTTTGATTCGAAGAGATTGAAAATGGAAATATGCAGAAACAAAATGAAATAACACAGTTAAACGAGAAAAAGCGAGAGGATTAAAGGATTAACCCACGATTTCGGATTCACCCACTACCCTTCCTCGAACGAAACAGTTTATAACTAACTCGTAATCGACTCTAGACAAACCGAAATCTACGCATTTGTCTAGAAATTCCCTCAAGCTGAACAATCGTTCAGAATTTGTTCAAATCGGTGGCGCACCTCTGTACGATCGCACGAAATACTTTAACCCGATCCGAACTTCGTCCTTGGGAAATATCGATTTGGGTTTTTAATCAAAAACCCAATCCGAACCAAAAATCAAATCGATTAAGGGATACGAAACGAGTTAGACGGTTACCGATTAGGCGCGAATCCTCTGGATAGTGGATGGGACCCTCATCGTGGATCAATCTCAGAAATTTAGCCGAACATAATTAAGAAAGACGAAAAACAGAGATGAAGAACGAAGAACACGAAGAACATTGCGAGAGAATTTGAAAACTACTATTTTGATCCTCTGAATTCTAAAAACGTGAATGAATCGGATGTTTGTGGCTGCCACTAACTTAAACCTAAACCTAAAATGGAAATGGGTCAGCCCAAAAACGAAATTAAAATAAAATTGGGCTTTAGTTATAAAGTTCGAGCCCAAAATAAAATCCAAAAATACATATGCTTCGGCTCCAAATTTGACCGCCCTCTTGTCTGAATTTGCTCTTCATGTCTTCATAACAATTGTAGCTCTCTGAATCATCTGAAATATGAGACAAAAATGAGGCAAATCCGATGTCTGGTTCAAGAGTTATGGTAAAAACAGTGAAGCAATGTAAAACTGGAATTTATTATTAAATAATGGCTAAAATATAATAAAAGGCCCAAAGCCCAAATAAGTATAAAAGCCATTATTTATTAGCTAAAGAGTCCTAAATTATAAATCAAGAGACAAAAAGTAGTGTATGAAATATTCAATTATCAAATTCCCCTACACTTATCTTTTTGCACTCTGAGCAAAATTCAAAGAAAAAGACCTAAAGGAGAAACTCTTCTTTTCTAACAATTGCTATCAATGCAAAAATTGAACAAAGGATACAAAGCTCCAAAAGATCAATCAATCAAGACCACAATCCCTTCATCTCAAATTACAATTCATGGTAATCTCAATCAATGATGCTAATCACAAAAGATGGTCTCTCAAATGATGCGCTCAATCAATCAATCTCTCAAGTGTTTAAGGTAAATAAGTGTATCGCTCAAATTCTACTCCAGAAATTTGTTCTACCATAAGCTTGCTCAATTTCTATGTCTCCACTACTCATAACACATGCATGCACAAATCAAGAGAGCTTGTTATGAAAGGTTGTAATGGAGTTAGAGTGAAGGTAGGTAATAGTATGGAATGAGAGGCTAAGCACCAAAGAAATTAAAAGGAGCACTAATTAACACAATCATTCTCTATGCAAGGACATTTTTATTTTACTTATATATCTCCTTTCTTTCTATGCATTTTCTTTCTTTCTTTTCTTTTTTCTTTTGTTCTCTTTCTTCTTTTTTTTTTTCTTTCTTTTCTTTTTTCTTTTGTTCTCTTTCTTCTTCTTTTTTTTTTTTTTTTTTTCTTTTTTTTTTTTTTTGTTTGTTTGTTTTTTTTTTTTTTTTTTGAAAATGAAACTATACTATATACATAATCACAATGACAAAATAAAATATCTCCCCCACACTTAAAGCTGTTGCACTCTGAGCAACCCCCACACTTAACCACAAGACCAAGGTAAACCAATGCTCATAAATTTTCAAGGTGCGGAGAAAAATGGGTTTTACGCTTAGGCTTGTAATGTGGCTCGAGAAAAGAATGGGCAAAAAGGCACAAAGGGGCTAGCAAAGGAATCATAATGCACGGGAAAGGCTATTTGGCCAAAGTGGGCAAAATAAAAGAAAGAAAACAAGCTTCCATCATACTTA
Source organism: Acacia acuminata (assembly GCA_019022655.1). Taxonomy (NCBI): domain Eukaryota; kingdom Viridiplantae; phylum Streptophyta; class Magnoliopsida; order Fabales; family Fabaceae; genus Acacia; species Acacia acuminata. The sequence goes on along the minus strand of JAFJYI010000348.1, from coordinate 649,673 downwards.
TGCACGTAAGTGAAAAGTGTAGTTTCAAAAAGAAAAGGAGCAAGTTCTAGAGAACACAAATCATGAGTAGATTCACACATGAAAGAAAGAATGGCAAAAGATGAATTCCATTCGGGCGGGTCCAAAACCTCACAAGGTCAATACCAACTTAGGCAATCAACAACATCAAATCAACTACCAAGACATGTAATCGAAGAGTCAAGAATGGCGAGACCAAACGAAATGATCTATTAAAACCAAAATATCCAAGTTCATAATATGTAGCAATCATAGAAAGAGAGACTGTATTTATTTCAAAAAGCAAAGTAGAAAAAGGAAAACAAATAGAAGGAAGAGGGAGAAAGAAAGAAGAATACTCCCCAAGGGGTTTATGGAGGATAAGTGGCATCAATGAGGAGAATCTCTACGCTTCCTCGGTACTCAAGAGTTTCTCTCTCTAGCTGATTTAGGGATCCCTCATGAAATGGCTTGAGGCGATGCCCATTGACCTTAAAGGTTAGATCTGTGGGTGGATCACATAGCTCAACAGACACCAAATGGAAAAATGTTAGTGATCTCAAAAGGGCCATCCCATTTAGATCGAAGCTTACCGGGCATAAACTTCAAACGGGAGTTAAACGGAAGAACTTTACGGCCCACGAGAAAATTCTTTCCTCGAGAATATGCTTATCATGGAATGCCTTAGTCTTTTCCTTGTATAACCGCGAGCTTTCATAGGCATCCAATCTAAGCTCATCCAACTCTTGCAATTGTAGCTTCCGCTCCATCCCGAGACTTGGCCAAATCCATGTTACCTTTGTTTAATGGCCCAATAGGCTTGATGCTCCAACTCAACCGGAAGATGACATGCCTTACCAAAGACAAGCCGATAAGGAGACATCCCAATCGGAGTCTTGTAGGCGGTGCGATATGCCCACAAAGCATCCTCTAATCGCTTACTCCAATCTTTCCGGGTAGAGTTAACGGTCTTCGAAGGATTTGCTTAATCTCTCTATTTGAGACTTCGGCTTGACCGTTGGTTTGAGGATGGTATCTTTGTGGAGACCTTGTGAAGCACTCCATACTTGCGTAACAAGGCACCCATGCTTCGGTTGCAAAAATGGGAGCCTTGGTCAGCGATAATAGCTCTAGGAATGCCAAACCTGCAGAAAATGTTAGACCTAACAAAATCCACCACCACGAAAGAATCATTAGTCGGGTGGCTTTCGCCTCAACCCATTTCGAGACATAATCAACGGCCCGGCGGTATGTAAGTATAACCAAATGAAGCGGGAAATGGACCCATAAAATCAATACCCCAAACATCAAAGATCTCACAAAACAATATAGGGTTAGGGGCATCTCATGCCTACGGGAAATACTCCTGCTCTCGACGTTATCACATGACTTACAAAATAGATGGGAATCATGAAACAATGAAGGCCAAAATAATCCACTATCTAATACTTTCCTAGCAGTTCTTTGGGGTCCAAAGTGACCACCACGAGGCGAAAGCATGAGCAAAATGCAATATAGAGTGAAACTCATGATCGAGCACACATCTCCTAACTACTTGGTCACTACAAAATTTCCACGAGATAAGGGTCATCCCAAACATAATATTTAGACTCACTCTTTAATTTGAGGGTTTGGGCCCTAGTGGAATCTACGAGGCAAAACACCGGCTACCAAGTAGTTAACTAGATCGGCATACCATGGAAGCTTACCTTGTAGGCTGTAGAAGGCTGCTCATCGGGAAATCATCCGAATAGAAGAGGGTGAGAGGGAGAATGAGTGATGCGACTCAAATGGTCGACTACCCGATTTTGTGCTCCACTTACGTCTCGAATCTCAACATCGAACTCTTGGAGCAATAACATCCACCGAATGAGTCGTGGCTTAGCATCTCTTTTTCAAAAGAAACTTCAAAGCGTATGGTCGGAAAAAACAATTACTCTACTTGCTAGCGAGATATGACCTAAACTTATCAAAAGCAAATACAATAGCCAACAACTCCTTTTCGGTAGTGGTGTAATTGGGTAGGCGGGATCCAAAGTCTTGGAGGCATATGCAATCACATGAGATGCTCTTTCAACTCGGTGTGCCAAGATAGCACCAACCGCATAGTTGGAAGCATCACACATCAACTCGAAGGGGAGGCACCAATCAGGGGCTTGGATCATTTGGGGCGTAGTCGAGGCAACGCTTCAAATGATCGAAGGCCGCCTTGCAAGCATCATCAAATACAAAGTCGGTGTCCTTATGCGAAAGGTTGGACAAGGGTCGGGCAATCTTGCTGAAATCTGAATGAAACGTCGATAGAAACACATGACCAAGAAAAGAAGCGAAACTTCCCGCACGAGATGCGGGGTAAGGCAAAGCGATAATTACATCTATCTTAGCGGGATCTACCTCAATCCCTTTCCTAGACACTATGTGTCCCAAGACTATACCCGACTCAACCATAAAGTGACACTTCTCATAATTCGGCACAAGATTAGACTCAATACACCTATGCAAAACTCTAGACAAATTAGCCAAGCATGCATCAAAATCGAGATCCATATACGGTGAAATCATCCATAAAAACCTCCATGCGGTCCTCTAGAAACTCGGAGAAAATGCTTACCATACAACGGCGAAAGGTGCCGGGTGCGTTGCAAAGGCCAAAAGGCATCCTTCGGTAGGCATATGTTCCAAAGGGGCATGTGAAAGTCGTCTTCTCTTGATCCTCGGGAGCAATATGGATCGGAAGTATCCGGAGTAGCCATCCAAGAAGCAATAATGGGACTTGCCGGCCAATCGCTCTAACATCGATCAATGAAAGGTAGAGGGTAATGATCCTTGCGAGTGGCTTGGTTGAGTCTCCTATAGTCGATGCAAACTCTCCAACTATTCGAACTCGAGTAGGAATGAGCTCATTCTTCGATTGGCTACCACGGTGACTCCGGTTTCTTAGGAACCACACAGATCGGGCTAACCCATTTGGCTATCGAAATGGGATAGATGATACCGGCTTGCGAGAAGCTTAGTGACCTCCTTCTTCACCACATCAAGGATAAGAGGATTAAGGCGTCTGCGGGGTTGCCTCGCGGCTTAGAGTCCTCTTCCAACGAGAATGCGATGCATACACATGGAAGGGCTAATGCCAACAATATCGGCTAATGTCCACCCAATGGCTTTCTTGTTCGCCCTCGATAAGCTTAGCGACTTCTCTTCTTGGTCGGGAAGAAGATTATTTGCCACAATGATAGCAGCAGCTGTTCATCCACCTCCGAAATGCATACTTCGGGTGATGCGGAAGGGATTTCAACTCAAGCTTGGGTGGTTGCTCGGTGGAGGGAAGAAGCTTGGGTGGTTGTTGCAACAACTCGATGTCATCACTTGGAAATGCACGAAACCACATTCAAAGAAACGAAGAATTTGTGTCTATACGGCTCAATGTTAACATCGAGAATCAAGCTCATCAAAATCGAGTTAAGCTCATCAAAATCGAGAATCGGGATGCACATTAGGATCGGGGTGAAGCTCAAACTCGGAATCAATATCGGAATCCACATGTAATGTAGAATCACCAAGCAAGTCGGAATCACCAAATAATGCGGCATTAAGCAAATCGGTGCAAACGAGCACCATTCATTATCGACACATGCACAAATGGGAGAATCGCTCTCGGATGCAAAATCGGGATAATCGGCACACCAATCGGCAATAACATCATCCACGGCATCATCAATCACATCAATGCGAGAAAACGCAGAATGTTCTTCCCTAGGATGTTTCATGGCATCAAAAATATTGAAATTCACGAGATATATCACCAAACTCCATGGAAAGAGTACCGAATGCACATCTATCTTAGTCTAGTTGTTTTCATGAAAGGCCTCCCTAGAATGATAGGTGATCTACTATTGGGAGACTCGTCCTCCATATCTAAGATGTAAAAATCAGCGGGAAATATCGGTTCATTAACCTTGACTAATACATCCTCAACTAAACCGAAGGATGAACATTACTCCTATTAGCTAGCTGAACAACAACACCGATGGGACGTAAAGGACCAAGACCAAGAGATTTATAAATAGATGCGGGCATGACATTAATAGAAGCACCTAAATCTAGCATGCAATCATCAAATCTATAGTTACCAAAACGACAAGGGATAGAAAACGTCCACGGATCCTTGCACTTGTGAGGCATTGTAGAATTTGGATGAGTCTTGATACATTCAGTTCAAACTTACTCGTTCACTCCCCTTGATCGCCTCTTGTTGGTGCACAACTCCTTGAGAAACTTGGCATATTTAGGAATTTGTTTGACCGCATCTAAGAGAGGAATGTTGATCTACTCTCTTGAATGTCTCAAGTATATCCTTCTCTTGTGCTTTTTCGCCAACTTCTTGGGTTGAGCTTCTCTCGAGGGAAAGGAAGAGGAATGGGGATGTCTTCCTCTTCACCTTCCTGCACTGCCTTTTTATTTTTAGAGTCAATTTTCACAGTTTCTAACTCTCTTTCTGATGTGGAAGTCACATCTGCAGCTGGTTTAGGTTCCTCCAATTGCTTGCCAGAACGAAGGGAGATAGCACTCACATTCCCCTTAGGATTAGGAATTGTTTGTGAAGGAAGAGTGTTGGATCCACGAGGTTGAAGGCTGGTTCAATGAGGTTGCCAAGCTTGCCCAATCTGTGTTTGCAAACTCGAATGGAAGTGTCGGTTCTTTGTTGGGCTGCATATTAGGCGTGACAAATTGCTTCATCATATCTTCAAGTGAGGAACCACCACTACCACTACTACTAGCTTTGTTGTTGTCTTTTGCTGTGGAGGTGCACATATGGCTGGTCGAGGAGGTCTTTGGGCAAAGGCAAAGGAGGTGCAGTTCTTTGTTGGAAATTCGTGGTGCATCTTGTCTCATTGGTAATTCCCGAGTTACTGCGATATTGGTTACTCGGTTCGATTACGGTTCCAACGAAAATTGGGGTGATTTCTCCAACCGGGATTGTAGGTGTTGGAGAAGGCATTATTCTGTTGGTATTGTGGCTTTCTGGAAAAGCTCCCACTGAAGCTCTTGGGCGGTCTTGATAAAGCGGGGATCATGCAAGGTAGGGCAAGAGTCGATAGAATGGTAAGGGTCGGAAACGAACCCACATGAGTACCCAATCGAAGAGGAGAAGATTGTGCTTGTACGTATCAGCTTGCCAAGCGCCTCACCGAGAGAGGTCGGATCATCAAGTCTATTCTCTAATCTCTACGAGAATCATCTTGGGGGAGGTGTTTGAACATGGTAAACGGGAGTACTATTGGCCCTAGTGCCAAATTCTTGAGAGTTAGGCTTGCCATCTCGGATAACAATTCTCGGGCATCTTCGGGTGTCTTGTTACGTAGAGCCCCACCACTAGAAGCATCCACCAAACCTTTGTCTACGGTAGCGAGACCATCATAGAAATGGGTAATCAAGTCTTTCTCGAGAGATGCGGTGGTGTGGACGGCTTGCACACAACCTTTTGAACCTCTCCCGGTACTCATACAAAGTCTCCCCGTTGACTTGCTTAATGTTGGCAATTTCCTTCTTGATCGCGGTTGCTCTTGAAGAAGGGAAATATTTCTCCATAAATAACCTCGAACCTCGGCCCGACTCCCAATAGATGAAGGTGAAGGTACAACAACCGATCTTTGGCTCCACCTTCCAATGAGAAAGGAAAAGCTCTCGGCTTGATTTGATCTTCATCAATGGCATGCGGTTTCATTGTCTTGCATACTAGATGGAACTCCTTCAAATGCTTAATGGCACACTCACTGCAAGACCATGAAACTTAGGCGGCAAATGTATTAGACCAGATTTAAGCTCAAAGTTAGCGGCAAAGGCGGGATATTGAATGCACTGAAAGGTTGATAATTAACATCGGGTTCATTCAATTCCTTTAAAGTAGGACGATTTTCTTGTTCTTACGCCATAATATCGAGTTAGGAAAATTGCTACTAGAATCGGTGAAAACAATAAGACTATCGAAGTACTATCGAAACACAATCGGAGAGATCAACGGTATGGACACAATCGGAATGGCCACATCGGACTCAAGTGCAATGTCCATTCGGTATTAATCCCACGACTTAGCCTAACAACTCTTCTAGCGGTAAGAATTGTCCTTTCAATTTCGGGATCAAATGGCAACAAGTCTTACGGATTGATAGTGCTCCTAGTACTCATGCGGCATAGTCATAAGGCGGAATCTGCAAAAAAATCAGAATTACGAAAATGCCACCAGCCAATCAAAATTACAAAATGCCACTAAAAGTGGTATAAAGTAGAAAAACACTAGGACACACAAAAGCAAACACAAAAACAAAAACCTATGGTAGAAATTGACCTAAACAAGTCCAGAAACACTATCAAATGATTTTTAAAATTTTTGGGACTTGGACGGGGCAACTCCTAGACCATTGGGGAACCCAAAAATGGAATAAAAAAACTTCAAAAATTGAAAAAGTGGTCTAAACGATGGAATTTGGCAAAACGGAGCTTAGCACATGGAAAATCAAAGATTTTCGATGTGCGTTGTGAATAGGCCATTTTCTATCACTGTACCAAATTTCAGCCAAATCGGAGATACTCCGAAAAAAACTGACTAGTAGAAATCATGAAATCGGAAATTAAAACAGCGAAAAAGTGGTCTAAACGTTGGAATTTGGGGAAAATAGGGTATACCTCACTCCCAAGGAGAGTGACTCTTTCTTAGAATGCCCAATTCCTTGTGAATAAGACCTGGTTTGAGTGATCTGGTCGAGAAAAATTTACTGTCCGGTCACCGAACCACCTAAACTACCAAAAACGAAGCTATTTACACTCTTTGTTACTAATCAAACCGATGCAAATTCCCCGGTGGCGCGGCGCCATATTTTGACAGAGATTTGCGTAATCTCCCAAAATAACCCAGATTAGAAAAGGATTTGCGGTATAATGTAACTGGGTCGTTTCCCAACGAATTCGCAATCGGTTTAATTTGAACGACAATAAAACGAAACATAAAATCGGGGTTTTTGATTCGGGAAGAGATTGAAAATGGAAATATGCAGAAACAAAACGAAATAACACAGATTAAACGAGAAAACGAGGGATTAAAGGATTAACCCACGATTTCGGATTCACCCACTACCCTTCCTCGAGCGAAAGCAGTTATAAGCTGAACTCGTAATCGACTCTAGACAAACCGAAATCTCTGCATTTGTCTAGAAATTCCCTCAAGCTGAACAATCGTTCAGAATTTGTTCAAATCGGTGGCGCACCTCATGCGATCGCACGAAATACTTTAACCCGGTCCGAACTTCGTCCTTGGGAAATATCGATTTGGGTTTTTAATCAAAAACCCAATCCGAACCAAAAATCAAATCGATTAAGGGATACGAAACGAGTTAGACGGTTACCGATTAGGCGCGAATCCTCTGGATAGTGGATGGGACCCTCATCGTGGATCAATCTCGAAATTTAGCCGAACATAATTAAGAAAGACGAAAAACGAGATGAAGAAGAACGAAGAACACGAAGAACATTGCGAGAGAATTTGAAAACTACTATTTTGATCCTCGAATTCTAAAAACGTGAATGAATCAGATGTTTGTGGCTGCCACTAACTTAAACCTAAACCTAAAATGGAAATGGGTCAGCCCAAAAACGAAATTAAAATAAAATTGGGCTTTAGTTATAAAGTTCGAGCCCAAAATAAAATCCAAAAATACATATGCTTCGGCTCCAAATTTGACCGCCCTCTTGTCTGAATTTGCTCTTCATGTCTTCATAACAATTGTAGCTCTCTGAATCATCTGAAATATGAGACAAAAATGAGGCAAATCCGATGTCTGGTTCAAGAGTTATGGTAAAAACAGTGAAGCAATGTAAAACTGGAATTTATTATTAAATAATGGCTAAAATATAATAAAAGGCCCAAAGCCCAAATAAGTATAAAAGCCATTATTTATTAGCTAAAGAGTCCTAAATTATAAATCAAGAGACAAAAAGTAGTGTATGAAATATTCAATTATCAGATGGTTATCGAGATGATATTAAGCACGGGAAGTAACACTTAGTGCTACAAAGACCAAAAAAAGGCTAAGTAAGCGAGAGTTTTTCAACTATAGATTAATGACCAGATTACATGAAATATCTACACTATTGCATGCATCAAGTGTAACATCCCAAATTTTGGGATTTTAAAGTTTGAATAATATATGGAAATTAATTGTGAAATTTTCCCTAAAATAATTATGAGAATAATTATTGGAAAATTTAGGCTTATTTTTCCCTTATTTGGGAAAAGAATAATTCAAATAAGGAATAAACTATGCCTAAAAATTTTAGAAATAATGTATGAGAATTAAATGGTGGAATTTGGCCAAATGATTAAATTAATTATTTGAAAATTAGGAATTTATTTCCTTGTAAATAAAACTGAGGAAATAATTGCAAGAGGTAAATTTTAGAATAAAACCCTTATATAGAATTAAGGATTTGTTTAGTGCTCCTAAAGAGGGTCTAGAACGAGAAAGGTTTTTCTATTGTAGGAATTCGTATTGATCATGGTGGTGAGTTCGAAAATCATGCTTTTGGAGAATTCTGTGATGGTATGGGAATTGATCACAATTTCTCAACTCCAAGGACTCCTCAACAAAATGGTGTTGTAGAGAGAAAGAATCGAGTCCTTACCAAGATAGCAAGGGCAATGCTACATGAGAACTAAACTTCCCAAGTATTTTGGGCTAATGCCATGAGCACTGCTTGGTACATCTCAAATTGGGCACACCTCCAGAAGAAGCTTGATAAGATTCCCTATGAGCTGTACAAAGGAAGAAAGCTCAACCTTGAACACTTGCACATTTTTGGCTGCAAATGTTTTGTGCACAATAATGGTAAGGAGAACTTAGGAAAGTTTGATCCTAAGTCAGATGAAGGTATATTTCTTGGCTATTCTAATACGAGTAAGGCTTATAGAATATTTAATAATCGTACCCATGTTATGGAAGAGTCAATGCATGTTGTATTCTGGGAGGCCAAGTCTGATAAATCTTTGGATGATAATGATCCTCCTACTCAAAATCAATCTATTTCGAAATCTTCTTCTTCTTTGGTAAATTTTGAAAAACCTTTACAAACAGAACTTGAAGTTGAAAGTAATTGTGAAAACGCTTGCGAAAACACTAATCAATCTCAACCTAGATCATGGAGATACAGTAGGAGTCATCCTCTAAATCAAGTGATAGGTGATGTAAATCAAGGAGTAAGAACCAGAAAAAATACTTTGAATGAAGTTACTTTCTTTGCTTTATTTCAGAGATTGAACCCTTTAAGATTGACGAAGCCCTTTCAGACAATGATTGGGTTATAGCAATGCAAGAGGAATTACATCAGTTTGAAAGAAATCAAGTTTGGGACTTGGTATCTAAGCCTAAAGACCATCCGGTTATTGGCACTAAATGGATATTCAAGAACAAACATGGTGAATTTGTAATCATTGTCTGAAATAAGGCAAGATTGGTTGCAAAAGGCTATAATCAAGAAGGAATTGATTATGAAGAGACTTATGCTCCAGTGGCAAGATTGGAAGCTATAAGAGTTCTTCTAGCCTTTGCTTGAATTAAGGGATTCAAGCTTTATCAAATGGATGTGAAATTTACATTTCTAAATGGTTTTATCCAAGAGGAAGTTTATATTGAACACCTCCTGGATTTGAGGATAATCATCACCTGGATCATGTCTTTCGTCTAAAGAAAGCTTTATAGCAAGCTCCTAGAGCTTGGTATGAGAGACTTAGCAAATTCCTTATTGATCAAGGATTTGTTAGAGGCAAAATAGATACAACTCTCTTCATAAAATGCAACAAGAGTAATGATTTGTTGTTGTTCAAATATATGTTGATATTATATTTGGTTCTACTAATGATGTTTCATGTGAAGAATTCTCTAAGACAAAGTAAGGAGAGTTTGAGATGTCAATGATGGGGGAATTGAACTACTTCCTTGGTCTGCAAATCAAGTAAAAGAAGAATGGCATCTACATATCTCACACCAAATATCTCAAAGATCTCTTGAAGAAGTATGGGATGGACCAATGCAATGAAGCTAATACTCCAATGAGTTCAACCACATCTTTGGATGCTGTTGAGGATGGCAAGGACTTCAACATTACAATATATAGAGGAATGATTGGATTATTGCTCTATCTGACTGCAAGTCGGCTGAACATCCAATTCAGTGAGGGGATATGTGCAAGATATCAATCTGCCCCAAAGGAGTCTAATGCTTAACATGTGAAGAGGATATTCAAATATCTTGCAGACACAAAAACTCTTGGATTATGGTTTCCCAAAGGACAATTTGAATTTCTTGTGGTGTATTTGGATTTGGATCATGCTGGATATAAGACTGACTGGAAGAGCACAAGTGGCCAATACAGGTTTCTTGGTGGTTCACTTGTGTCTTGTTTTAGCAAGAAGCAAACTATGGTCTCATTATTGTCAACCGATGCTGAATACATTGCTGTATCAAGTTGTTGTGTTCAACTTTTATGGTTCAAGCAACAACTTCAAGATTTGGGAATCCATCCCAAGAAGATACCAATTCTATGTGACAACACTAGCACAATCAGCTTGGCAAAGAATCCTATTCAATATACAAGAACCAACCATATTGATGTTAGACATTGTAATATCATGAATTTCGGGCAAGGAAACTTGAGAATAAGCCTAAGTTAGGCATACTACTAGGCCCGGTTTAGGAAGTATGATATTTCCTAGATAGATAAGGATCCTCTACATTTTAGAGGAAAATAGGAAGAGAAAGAAACACTAAAAAGGCAAGTTCCACAAGCAAGAGATAAGGTAATCATTGCACAGGGACACGTGGCATTACGAGAGTAAAGGAAGATAAAGCAAGGGCAAAATGGTCAAATCCTTGTCCTTTGGGCATGCAATTTCGTCCAATATGAGAGGGGAGAGAAAAATAGATAATTTTACCCATACTCTGGTCCAAACTCAAGACGCAGGACCCACAAGCGATAGACTGATGGAAAAAGGGGACCGATAGGAACCAGTTAGGGGATTATTTTTGGACGGAATGAGACAAATGTGGGGCCACCTTGGAAAGAGGGAAGGCGCCACATGAGTATGCCCGGGCAGGGGAGAATATTTGGCAAAGATAGAGAAAAGTACAAAAAGACGCACTTTTGGGCGCAGTGGGACCTGATAGAGACTGGTAGACCCCGAATTTGACCGATAAAGTGGGAAAATGGAATTAATTAATGGGGATCAGTTTTGTGGGACCCCTTAGGCGCATATGATAGTTAGGGGTGTAACAGTTATGGTATCAGAGCAAGGTTTGGACGGTACTGATAAAAGATAGATGGTTAAGGGTACTGAAGTAATTTGATACAAATGGAGCAGAAGGACATATACCCTAAGGAAAAGGGTTAAGCTCCGGTGAGTTAAAACTCCACGTTTGGTTAAGACAACACAGAAAGTGGGTTATGCTGCTGACTTTAGAACCTCTAGTAGGAAATCAAGGTTTGAGTAAAATTCTCATTCAGTGTTACAAGAACGCAAAAAGGAGTTGTATGGAGAAGCAAGTACTGCTTAAGCTCCCCGGTGGAGATGGTATCTAGCATCTCTAGGGGGAAGATATGTCATAGTAGTGCTTGTAAATTTATGAACTACCGATATCCAGTAAAATATGGATTTGTATTAGTATTGTACCCCTGATCTGATAGGCGCTTGAAAGTTAAGCGTGCTTGGCGAGAGAAATTCTCGGGATGGGTGCTCCACTGGGAAGTGCTATAGGAATGTGAGATCTTATGATTTAAGACTTAAATTCTTTGAGGTATAACTTATGGTGATCCATAGAGATACTAAGAGGATATTAGAGTAAGTAAGGATATGATTGAGACTAGGCTTGAATCTGATCTTAAGCAGAATTAATGCCTAGGTGAAATGTGACTAAGGTTGTATTAAGGTTCCAATACCATAGAGTAGGAACCCTATGAAATTAATCGACATTAAATTGTCAGAATATTTGGGATACGATTGAGGATTAATAATTAACCTTGAGGTAATAAAATGATATTAGATTATACCCCTGTGACATTAAGGATTTAGATCTGAACCTCGTGAATAGGATTGATATTATTTGAATGTTTCGAGGTTTAGACTAGGAATTGTGAATCATGATCCTCATCTGTATTTTGGGTATTGCTGAGGAAATATGATTACTTAGCTCAACTGATATTGAGGTTTTAGGAGTCGATTGTGAATTTGACAATTATTGATTCAAGGTTATTTTGAGGATAGTGTCTGAACGTTGTCGGTCATGAATCATGATGATCACAACATGTTTATTAGGTATGGTCGAGGTTCCAGAATTAGATTGATGAACCTAATGATCTGATTTGATAATGAGATTCCTTAGGCATTTAATTGATCTACATGCATTGAGGCACTAGAATATAGTACCCATGTGCATGAGGTATTTAGAGGATACTTGTTGCTAGGGAATGATTTTAATCTTATGATATTCCCTTAGAAAGAATGATTGAAAGTAGAAACCTCGATAATATTGATTGATACTGTGTTATTCGAGGTATGTTTGAGGGCAATACCTATATGATATGGGGTATTTTGAGGTTACTAGTTGCCGTATCAGCATAGGGAAAGATCTTGAATAAAGAATATTCCCTAAGAATGTATGGCTGAGAATTAGTGCCTCGATGGAACCGAATAATAGTTGGAACCCTGATAGCCATAGGTTTTGGTCTCATGATTAGGATCGATAGCGGTAGATGTGGGAGTGGCTAGTCGGTTTTCAAAAAGATGTGGATTAAATACCCGTTAGGGGAAGTTGAATATGCGACTATGTCTGGAGCAGGATTGTTATTAAGAGATCATATACAGAATGACCCCAAATGGGGATTATTTGATATCGATGTATTGTTATGGGGTACTCCAGTGTTATAAGTATTATTGGGAGAAATTATGATACAAAAATACAGTGGGCAATAAGACTTAGATATACAATCAATAAGAAGCTCTAAGTCCTATGTGACTGGTATGGCATTAGGCTGGTAGAAGCCCACAACTATTAGACCATGAATATCGGGTAAAGTGCCAAAAGGTTGTAAGCCTAGGAGATACAGGCATTGTTCTGGAATGACTTGATAAAGGAAAATGGAATGGATTGAGTATCTTATGAATGGCTTAAGTAGCCAAGGATAGAGTCGAGATGTAATTGGAATTGATGACCTTCTGTGTTAGTTGTCTGGTTCTTGGTATGGTTGAAATTTGAATTTTGAATTTGCCAATGCACCTGCTATATATATACTTGAGGAAATAAGTTCCAGAAAATTTAATAGCAGTAGTAGAGAAAAAGTTCAGTAAAGAAACAGAAAAGTTCACAGGGGAGTAGAGACGTAGAAGAAGAAATAAAGAGATACAAATTCCATGCACTACTCAATTCATAACTTCTTTTTATATAGCTATTATTCCTCAAGTCTTGGTTCAAACCATTCCTTCCAAAACCCAAACTTCTTGGCTAATCATTTGCAAGCTTCAAACCCATTTCTCAAGTTCATAATCAATCAATAAAGACTGTACTATTCTCAGAACTAACGAAAAATCTAATGTATGAAAAAAATAAAGGAAAATCTAAAGCGAGAGGAAGAAACAAATGTGTGAGCCTTAGAAACACTTTAAACAAATCAGTTTTTACGCTAAAGAAAAAATTCTCGATTGGCATTTTCTTTTGATCATTATTGTGCTTCTATGTTTCTTAAAGTTTGATGGAGTCATGCAGATATTGTAAGTTTGGAAATTTTAAAGCTACCGAAGTTGATGATCAGAACAGACCTTCGCCCCATCCAAACTTGACACTCTTGAACGGAGTATGAGTATGCAAGAACTCAAGCACTGTGGTTGAAGGTTCAACGCTTGAGAGCTCAAACCTCTCTCCATTCACAGCAAAAACCAAACTTTCTCTTCTTTGTCTATTCTCCTTCATCTTGCAGATGACCCCCAAAGATCGAAGTGAACTGTCTTCGAGAAGATCGTGCTAGCCCCTCATAGTTTTCAAATGAGATAAAGCTGGTGGATTTTTTTCTTTTTCTTTCTTTTTTATTTTTTCCTTTAGCCGAAATAAAGCCGACGGGTTCTTTTTACCATTTTCAAATCATTATAGCTTCATGGCATTGATACAGATTGGTTTCGAAAGGATTACGTATGAGGTGACGATGAGTTTCAAATGCGGCGAGCAATTATTTGCAGCTTCCGTAGAACAGACTTCGTTATTTAATATCACACAATTTTCTATTGTTCTTTTTTTTTGAAGATGCCACCTCTCATACTCCCTCTGATCCTTTTTATAAGGCACCAACTACTATTTCTCTTAGACCAAGGAAGGGCAATTTAGTCATTAAAAAAATGTTCAGTTGATAAATATTTCCATGTTTACCCCTACTTTAATGATACAGATTAAAAAAATATTAAAACTATTATTTGTCAAGTTTACTATGTGTCTCTCACTTCTCCTTTTTCTCTCCCCATTCCTTTTGTGTGCATCGTGTATACAACAAGCAACTAGTTCTGGATGAAAAACATCAGAGAAAGAGAAATGAAAAGTTAATTTTGGGGGAGAGAGAAATGAAAAGTTAATTTTGAGGGAGAGAGAAACATGATCATTGGATATTTGAATGAAAAAGTCAATCAAAAATACTCCCTCCGGTCCTGGTTATAAGAACACTTTTGTAATGTAATTTACACTACAAAAGTGTTCCTATAATTAGAATCGAAGGTAGTATTATCGTTCTGCATGCATGAGCAGCGTTGTAATACCTATTGGGGAGTGAGAAACATAACCATTGGGTGTAAATATTTAGATGGCAACTGATGATAATTCACTATTTTCGAGGAGTATTAAAAATAAGGGTGGAATGGGAAAAACTCAGGTTTAAAGGCAATTGGTGCCTTATAATAAGGACCAAAGTAAGTTACTTAATATTTTATATGTTATGTATCCTTAGATTATATATTAGTTTATTAGTTAAATTAATTAGTTTGAAGAAAAAAATAAAAATAAAAATACTTGAATATAATTTAATTAGCTTCCTTAATCTCTCCAAAAAGTCAACTAGGTCTTATAATTAGGACCTTGGAGGGAGTAAGATATATGGATATGGGTTGAACATTTAACCTAGATGATTGAAAATATATAATACAAATATGTAATTATCCTCTTTTATCATTTTTAGATCTACAACATCATAAAAGAGAAGAAAGAATTAAAACTTAATAAGAGCAATGATCATAAATATTATAACATTTTGCAGAGAATTAGGCAAGCATATGCAAGAGAGATTGAGAGGAGGCAGAGTGAACGAAGATGGCAACACCGTGCTAGTAACTGTGAGGATTTTCTTAGATATTTATAGTAGGGTTAATGTGCAAATTTTCCAACGAACTATTACCTGAGGAGCATCTGGCACAAAAAACAATTGAGGGTACCAAATTGGCCAATGAACTATTAAAAAGTGAAAAAAAAACAATTTTGTGTAGATTCGCCAATGAACTATTACCTCATCACATCTTGGTGTCTCCGTCTTCCATTGGGATCACACAAAGATGTCAGCGACGTCGGCGTCTCCAAAGCTTCCATTGTTCTGGGTGTTCCACTCACCTTCTTGAACTCATCTAGCACTCCACAGCTTTTGACCGGCATGCGCTTTGCACTCTGGTTGCATCCCTCTGATGCCACAAGCAGCAACTGCCGCTGCCACAGCGCCTGTTCGCATGGGTCCCATCTCTGTTGGTGTTTGCCTTATCCAACAAGAAGGCTTAACTGCTCTTTTCTCCAGCGTCTCCGCCACCGTTCTACGATAGTGCCTCATATTTTAACATAATTGTGATAGTTAATTTTTAATAGTTATTTGGTACTTTTTTTCACTTTTTAATAGTTCGTTGGCCAATTTGGTACCCTCAATTGTTTTTTGTGCCAGATGCTCCTCGGGTAACAGTTTATTGGCAAATTTGTACCTTAACCCTTTATAGTATTGTGTATTAAAGATATAGCAAACACGCTTGTTACGAACTCAAATATGAGGCTCATCCAAGGTGTGGCCCAACAAGGGGCAATCAACACGATGCAGACATGATGACACAACTTTTGGGCTTGGCGGCACAAGAGGCCCACAAGTCCAAACCATAACCCTAAGGTATACTCTCTAAATAGATGGTAAACCCTAAGGTACACATATTCTACACTCGCTCTCGACTAGCGTTATGTCGTCACTGTGCACACACCCACCCCCTTTGGCCAACGCCTAATTGTGTACAGTGATCTGCTGTTCTCATAGGTATCCAATCTATGGATATCTAAGAGAGGGTTAAGCGATCGTATATCAATACACTAATCCAGTAGGGCTAGACATTTATGTTATTATACAAAACATTGCCACCGTCTATAGGGACTCGGTAAGATTCGATTCTTGCGACCAAAGATGGTCAATACCAGAAGCAGCAGTCAGATGCCTCTACATGGGTAGTTTCCTGAAAATCCACCATAGAAGCCTGTGAAGGGATTCGGAGAAACAATTGTTGTTTGAGCAATGACTTTGGTTTTGAGTGCTGCACATGATTCTTCTTTTAACTCTCTATGTGTCCATATGATGAGAAGATAGTGGGAAGGATTGTCATCTTCTCCCAGAGCAATGACTTTGGTTTTTAGTTGCTTCACATGGTTCTTCTTTTAACTCTCTGTGTGTCCACATGACAAGAAGTGATAAGTATATATTTTATGATTAAATAGGTGTATATTTTATGAGAATTAGTTGGATTTATTGATATTATATACCTATTTAATTATCTTTTATATACTTTACTATCATTATAGGATAAAAAGATATTTTGATGTAAAATCTACTTATTTCTGTTATATTTTGTAGGAAATATTAGCTGATTTAGAAAGAAGTAGAAAAAGCAATTAAGAGGATATGCAATCAGCCAAACTCGGTGGTCCCACGCAAGAAAAATAGAAACAAAATCAATAGTGTGATCTGGTGGAGTAGATTACAAGATATAAGATATCTTTTTAATAAAGAAAAGGAGAATCAGTGATCCACGGCCTAAGTTATATTTAGGTTATATATATGAAGAAAGGAAGAAGCAAGGAGAGGATGGAGAGACGTAGAACGAGAAGGAACGAAGAAGTAGAGGAGTAGCGGCTGAGTGTTTCAGTTCTCTTCATCATCTCCACGGAAGGACGAAAAGACTATGGAGGCGACGAGGAATCTTTCTTTCCTCTCTCTCTCTCTTTTTTCTTTGAACCTGAATTTTTATTTTTTGTTGTGGATTTGATTAAAGCTATGTGTGGCTAGTTGGTTTTGCAACCTAGAGGACCTAGGAACTTGTGGGTGAATTGGATTTTGTTTTCATTATTTAGTTAAATTTGATATTAATTTTGGTTACTTAATCTTGGTTAGTTTTATCTATTTAGTGATTGGCCATCATTGAATATGATTTTGAGCATTAGGATTTACCTTAATGAAGGGGATTTTAATTAAGCTCTGAGATTAAGTAATATGGGATTAGATCATGATTTAATTTGCGATTAGGATAGACATATACCTAATGGCCCCATATAATTGTTGAAGAGTGTGTTCGGATTTTGTTGCCTCTCGAGTAACTATGTTAGACATAAGAGAGGGTTGTAAATGGACCGACAGACACTTATAGCTATTTATACTCGAGATTAACAAAATTAATATTAAAGTTAATTAAATTAGTGAAAACAAGGTTTATGAAGCTAATAAGGGATTAGTGACTCGAGTTGCTTATTTGATTATTGTGGTAATTTTCTTATTTTTATTTTAGTTTTAATTTCTTTTGTTCTTAATTAAATTCAATTTGTTTTGATCAACTTAAATGAAAGTGTAAAATTAGTGCTTAACCACGTTTGTGATACTAAGTCCTCGTGGGAACGATACTTTTCTTATCACTTTATTACTTGATACGGCCCGTATACTTGCGGAGTTATAGGCTATAAAGTTTTTCCCTATCAAGAAGATAGTATGAAGGATCGTCAACCTCTCTCCTTGGGAACCCAAAGGGCACATATGCCATACGCTTTGTTGAGTACACTTTTCAATTATGGCATAAATTTAGATGCCCTACTTGGATCATAAGCAACTACAACATTTGAATTCTCCATGTCATTTAGTTCAAAGGAGGTTATTTTCACTTGGTGATGCAAGCAGGTCAATAATAGGATCACACTGCTTTGTGTTTGTCTTTGCTATATCTGTTTTGTGGTTATCTTTGTTATATCATTCACATAGAGATAGTTAAATGATTATACACCAACATACTAGTCCATCAGGGCTAGACTCCGAATATATAGCAATAGCGTCTGATCCCAATGAACTATTATTTGGTCTACTAGAATTGTTTTGAGGCAGGGCAAATGAGAAAATGGAGATAGTTAATACTGCGGAATAGCCGAGGCTGAGAAGATGAGGGAGATATGTTTATCCTTTCTTTTATGCAAACTAAGGGTTGATGAAGGCATTTATTATATTCAAAACTTTATGCCTAGAAAACTATAGTTGGGGTGAATGTGGGTCATTGTTGGGTTTTTATCATAAGGATGATGTGCAGTGAGAGAATAAAGGCTGATAAATCTGAATTACTAGGGGTTTTTGAACAATATGATGCTTGGTGAACTTTTCACTCTGTTGTTTGTGTCTCAACCTAAGCACTAAATTAATGAGTATTGCAGTTCGCTGGCAGAATTCACTCTATTGTTTGTGTCTCAAGCCAAGAACTAAATTAATGAGTATTGCGGTTCACTTGGTAGAAACACCAAAGGCGAATTCATTACCAAAAAGCATCTAGGTTTACCAAGGTTTATGTTGATGAATTAGTTGCTGATGACTATCTTTCTATTAGTGAATCTAAATTTCCAACTATTTTCAGGTCTTGACTCTTAAAGTTAATCTTATTTAATGAAAGAATGCACGAAGAAATATTGGAAAATCATAAGTTTGCCGAGGACGGCTCTCCGAGTTAGTTCAATCTGCATAATGTGAAATTATTGAAGGTTCTCCTAAGCATAAGAGCAAATATTCCTTTTTGAACATTGTCTACATTCAAAGAATGCATACACCAGCTGATCAACATGTAGTCTTGCAGCTCTTCAAGGAAGTATTTGAGGTGATGTAATATCCTGAATTTCGAGCATAGAGACTTGAGAATAAGCCTAAGTTAGGCAAACTACTAAGTCCAGTTCAGGAAGTATGACATTTCCTGGACAGATAAAGATCCTCTGCATTTTTGAGGGAAATAGGAAGAGGAGGAGACACTGGAGAGTCATATGTCAAAAAGCAAGAGTCAGTGTAATGACCACATGGGACACGTGTCACTTCAAGGGTAAAAAAGGAAAAACAAGGGCAAAATAGTCAATTCCTTGTCCTTTTAACATTGAATTTCATCCCTCATGAGAGAGAAGAGAAAACCAGATGACTTTAATCATATGTGGGCCCAAACACAAAATGCGGGTCCCACAGGTGAGTAATCGGTGGAAAAGGGACTGGAAGAAGGAGATCAGACCAGATAAAGTGAAAAGTCAGTGGGAAAAGTTGGAGGGCAGATTTGGTGGGCCCAAAGTGGCGCCACCTAGCCCCCCATAATGATGAAAAACGTGCATGAAGAAAAAGGAAGAGAAAAGTCAGTGTAAAAGTCAAAGTGTGGGACCCACATGCTGGAAAAAGGGAGGATAAATAAGGGAAATTGTACAGAAAATAATTGGAGCAGATTTGAGGGCCCTAAATGGTGCCACATATGAACTTTTGGGCTGTCTAAAGTGTTGGAAATTATGCCCTAGGGGCAAGTCATTGTTCTCTATTAAGTTATCACTTCATTCGCATGTTTATAGTGATAAATCGCATGCCTGGATATATCTTATAGATTATCCTAAATGTCCTCGGCTCGGTCATCTACGCGGAGCGAAGATGAGATAAGACCAAGATGACTTTGATGAGGTATGGAGATACGAATCAAATTCATGGGCACTTGTAAGAGTACAAGGTCTTTGGACCGACCCACTATGAGAAAGCCGCATGGATCTAGTCATAAGCTTATCTCATGTATAACCGCGTCACGATGCCCTATGACTTGAGATCATCATGGATTTCTACAAGATGAGTCACTGGTCTTTGACCTAGTCAAAAGTCACCTTTGACCGGGTGATGATAAAGGCTTGGAATGGGATCAGTGGTTTTCATGCGGAGGAATGTGAAAGGTCAAGATGGAATTTGTCCCTCACATTTGTAGATAGATAATACTGGGCCCCTCGATGAGTGAGTCTAAGAAATGTATGGCCATACTGTGATGGAAAGGAGTTTCCATTTCACTTATTAGACTACTCAAGAATCGAGAAAATAATGGTCAAGAAAAGGAAGTTGACATTATCCATGCCTCATCATTGACATTATCCATGGTTGTACGATAGGTTGTATCGTGTCATCGATCCCTATGTGAATTTGGTAGTCGCAATGTCTTGCTGCTAGAGGCCGCTTGTGACTTGTGGGTGGCATACAAAGATTGGCCCACTGCCAATCTCATATGGGCCAGCAGAGTCGCACACATGAATAACCCAACACGAGCAAAAGTGTCCAGATTCATTGAATCTTGATTAAGCTGAGATTTAATGAATACTTAATTTAATATGGGGTGAATATATATGTATATATATATATTAAATTCGAAATTAATATATATTAATATTATTAATAGAGATTATAATATTAATATATATAATATTTGTTTTGTATTTAATTTATTTAATAAATTAAATATTTAAAACAAATAGAGATATTGTATCTCATTTAATTTTTGAATAACAATATCATATATCTATTTTATTTAAATTGAGATATAGTATCTCGATTTAATTAAATAGATAGATATCATATATCGAATTTAATTTATAGAGATAAATTGAATCGGAAGGCTTTTTGATTCGGATTAAATAAATATATTACATTACATCTATCGATAGATTTAATTAATGTATTTTTAATCAAAATTCAAAATTCGAATTTCGATCTGGCTTATAATTCAGATTAAATAAATGTATTAGATTAGATCTATTAGATAGATTTAATTAATATATTTTAATCCAGATTTAAAATTCGAATTTCAAAATTAATGAGGATTAATTTTATATAATACGCTAATCGGGTTTGTAAAATAACTACGGACTTTCGTCGAGCGTATTACTGTAAAGCCATGCGAGAAACCCTAGAGTGAAATTGAGAAAGACGCAAAACTAAAAGGTGCTAGCACGCACGCCGCAATCGGGTTCGGGAATTATTCGTGTGGATACCGGTAGGGGAAGACGATTCTAAGAGTCAACTTCTGCTGATCGAGAAGGTAGCCCACCAGTTCAAGTTGAAGGAGACTTGTACAGTTTCGGCGTGTAGGTAATTTTCGGATTCCCTTAGCCTTAATCTAAACGCTATTGACTGATCCTTGCACGGGATCCGTAAAGTTTTTAATCCACTGTGTGTACGGATCCCAACATAAAGTACATGAGAAAAGTCAAGAATAATGAATGAGTTCCGGGCCACAATTGTAATTTATAAAAGTTTCGGGCCAAAACGGGTAATTTGCACCAAAAGCGAGAAAATATCTAGATATTTTTGGAAGAGGAGGTGCCACATGGACGAATCCTAGGAGTCTCTGGAATTATCTAGAATTTCTTGGAGAAGAAGTCAAAAAGCCAGATGAAATCTATTAATTACTGGATAGGATTTTACCACAGTTATTCAAGACTGATTAGCTACCTTTTTAGATATTTTAAAAGAGATAAACTCTTCTCTTTCCTCTCAAAGTGGCGTGTTCTTGGCTGAAGAAGGAGAGTGGTTCAGCAAGCTTCCATACTCAATATCAAGGACACAATCACTTAGACCACCAAGCCAAAGCTCCGAAACAGGTAACTACCGACAACTTGAACCTCTAAAGCTTTAACTTGGGATTTTCGTGCAACTAATTAGGGCTTGGTGTTATGGTCTAATTTTTGAGTTTTTGATGGTTTCAAAGTTTTTAAAACAAGATTTTGTATGGGGTGAACCTATGGATTAAGTTTCGAACTTAAAATCACCGAAAACACTAAGTTTAAGTTGCTGCCAGTTTCAGGGGAATCTGGGCAGCGAAGCTTCTAACGTGTTTTTAAGGGTTTAAATGAACTTTTTTTGAGCTGAAATATTTCATTTGAACACTAGGCATCTGGGGCATGAATATACATATATAATGTAATAAATTTGGATAATATTTACTTGGGTGAAATAAATGATTGAAAAAGGGGCTAGGACCAGTGATGTGAATCTGGAACAGAGGATAGAAAATAAGCAACACGCCAAAATATTTGTACTTTCAGGGCCTAAGTATATTTTTCCTGCAAAATATACTTTCCAACGGTTCGAATGGCACTGGTTTCATACAAATATGATGTTTTTGGAATTTATGAAAAATCCAGGAAGTTGGCTCAGATTCACAGAATTTCTGGAAAATTCTGAATAAGCTCGGTTTTGACAAAATAAGTGCAAGGGTATTTTTGGAATTACTAAAAAAGGTGTATGTTGATGTTTTTAGGTCAGGGGTATTTTTTTGGAAAAACCACCGGGCATAAAAATATTAAAAGCAGTAATCACCACACTTGGTAGTAACCTCTTTACTCCGGCACTTTTATGTGATTGATGTATGTATTTGCTTGCCATATGTGTGTTTTTGTATTGTTTGCCAAATATGCATATAGAACATGCTTGTGATTGTGTCCCTAGCACTGAGGGTGCCTGCCGGGGTCTGCCTACGGGGCGACTCAACAGAGGCGGGCATGTGATTCCAGTAATTTCGGGGCCTGTCTTGGTAAGGCGGCCCGACGGTGCGAAGACGTGTTGTGGTATGTGTCTGTTTGCATATGCGGTATATTTGGCATATTGTTTCTATTTACATACTCACATGGTTGCATGCATACACCTTACACATATAGTGCATGAGTATTGACGGTTACTCTGGGGGCCAATAATGGACCTCAGAAGCTTGTGGTGACGCAGGGGATCGTGCCTGATGTATGAAGGACCTTTTTGGAAAGGCAGGGTTTGGCGGTGCAGTGAAGAATAGGGAATGCCCTATCAAATTTTGTGCTTTACATTTGGATGACTATATATATATTTGGTATTTTATTTTGGATAACTGTACCCTTAACCCTTCGGGACTTTTATTTTCTGCTTATTTTACTTTTACCAGTACAATAGATTGTCCAAATTGGTTAAATGCTTTGTTGCGCTTATTCTGATACAAGTTAAATGGACCTAATAACAAAGGAAAGGTAACTAAGTAAAGGAATTCCTCCAACCTGCCACCCGAAAGGGGGAGGCCGGTAGGGGTGTCACAGGTGACTCCATCGATCAATCCCTTTCCTCGTATAGATATCAAATCCAATAACCTTATTGTGAGGCGTGCGACTGTTAAAAGGAATCATGTCCAGTTATCAACATCTTCGAGCTGTTAGCTTCAAATATTGCCTGAAATTCATCAAAGTTTGGAAGCTGCTGCTCACTGTGTACAACATCAATGGTTATGTATCTTGACTGGCCCACAAAGCGTCCTTGATAAGACTGCTTGCCAACCTCACGGGAAATGTATTGAATGAATTTGATGGCAGAAACATCAAAGGCAGAATTCATTAGCAAAAAGCATCTAGTTTCCAGATGGCTTGCTTTCTTGCCCAATAATAATGTTTGTTATTCGACTTGAAGAATTTCGGTGTGCTGCGAAGACTACAACAATCCTTACCAAGCAAATCGTTCTTACAGGCTTTGCGGTAACTTTCATTCTCTTTTTCTCACTTTTTGGTTGTTGAGAAAGAATAATTTATATATTTTTCATAATGATTGCATATATGACTTGTTTGTTTAAAACTGGGATTTGAATCGAGGGAAAATTTTGATCCCTAGATAGGCGAGTATGAAGAAAACTGTGAAGAAATGCTACGGTGGTGTGCCTCCGCTAAAAATGCTGCAAAAGAAGCTGTTTTACTCAGTTTGTTTTACATACATATATAAAAAAAAAGTGACACAAAGTTCATTGGAGGCATTTGGCTAAAGTAGGAAACCCGTCTAATACCCTACTATAGCATTGACCTTAATTTTATCCCACACATATATAGCCATTCACACCATTCCAACCCAAAAGCCCTTTTGACTAATGAAAGCTCAGATGCTAGGGAGTAATCTTAGAATTTTGACAAGGCTATAGAACTTCTAGGTTAGCGTGGCAAGAGAGAAAGATAAATCCCCAATGTAAGAGAGCGTAAACACTGAATCTGAGAGTCTCTTGACACTTCCTTGTCTAAACGATATTTCGCATCACGAGTTGCTAGTACTGGGCAGTGGGATTTTCTGCACGGGGACGGAACCTAAGAGTATTAGTTCAGGCATAGTTATGTGGATAGGCGTGCTGCTACTATTAGTTGACATTATGCTCTATTATCTCTATCTTTTATTTTACCCAAGAGTGCAAAAAGCTAAGTGTGGGGGTATTTGATGAGCACTAATTATGCCATGTTTTACCTGTATTTTATGACTGAATTGTATGGTGAATATGAGCTTAACTGCAGTCAATCTAAGCAAAAAGGCATTAATTCATGGTACAGGGAACTTAAGGATAAACTCCACTTACATCCTAAACATGTACTAATAAAGAGAAAGTTTTAAGGTTTTATGAGAAAGTCACATAACATAGCCGATGCTATGCTATAGCATCAGGACAGCTTTACCGAAGTGCAATGCAATGCATCCTTGACGCTATAGCAGAGTAAATGACGCAGTGCTATGCGGCATATGTCTTGATCTTTTGTCAAGGTTGTTTCAGAAAATCTATTGCAGGGCGATAATAACGGTTAGATTGCTGACGTATTAAAATAGAAGATGCGGAGGATCGAAACCAAAGATTTGAAGAATCATGCAGTATCAGCAAAATCAATCTACCGAGATTGGAAAGAAAGATACGATTGGACCTCAACAGATTAGGAAAGGCCCAGATCATTGAACGTATGTTGCAAGTAAGACCAGACAGCCAACCCTAAAAAGAGTCGAAGTTGTCGAGAGTCAAAGACCAATCATATATGGCCAGACTCGAAAGAAGAGTGAGAGAATTGCAAAGCACGAGGACCCTAAGATGGACCCAACATCCTTCCTTGCAGTAAGACAGAGTGAAGAAGACGGGGAGTTGTGATGTGACAGGGCTTCTTCCATGCTGTCAGAACCTCCATCAAGCTTTTTGTTTCTTTATTTTAATCTGTTATCATGGGCTATTCTGTAGTACTCTGTTTTGTGATTCCCTCGTCAGTCATGAACTAACTTCCTGAGGCTGAACAAGGATGATTTTCTAAGTATAGAATGAACCCAGTTGCTAGTTCTTAATTTTATATATTCAGTTGCCTATCGGTGATTTAATTTCTTGTGGATTAGCGAGAGCTAAGGGCTAGATCAATGGCTTCGGCTTACTGAGAGGGAGTCGAGGTTAGACATCTGAGAAGAAGTGATTGCTAGGTAGACTGGTGCAAGGCTTGACCTATTATTGTAGACTTCAGGAATGGGTCTACCACTCATGATCATACACCTTGATTTGTATTGATAATGCAACTAGAAAAATCACCATAGACATATGGGAGAAGTACATAATAGGATTGTATGTATTGGACGCGAGAGCTTCGGTAGATTAGCATGGTGTGGTTAACTGAATAACTTTGCTTATAGTATTCATGTTGTAGCAATTGTGAGAGTTGTACAGTATAAATGTCATAGCATTGTGTATAGGCAGCTGGGGGAATGATATGCTTAGAAAGGATTCCGAGTTCATTCTATTCTCTTACTGATATCTTCTTATGACTACGATCATCTAGTTATTTTCTTGTTTATTAGTATAGCTATCAAAACTCTCATTCTAGCCCGTAGGCTCATTTTATTCCTACAACGCTGGATACTCTGGCCCTTCTGCTCAGAGAGTCACCCTCAGACCATCAGCATCTTGACTACCACTTGGTACTGTTTGACTATTCTTGTCAGCCTATGAACACGCTAGTCCCACAAGACTTAGGGCTTCCCATTTCAACTTTAACAACCTAATGACATACTAGTCCACTAAGTTTTCTTTGCCTGCCGTACATTCTCACCATGAAGATACTCATCTTACCCTATCGGGTATTCTCCCTTATCTAAGGGAATTTATCAGCCACACATATCTCTTTGATTATTTGTCCCGATCATGAGACCATAACCTGTGGCTATTGAGGCTCTAACTACCTCTTTATTCTATTGAGGAATATACTCTCAATCATTGTTTCTAAGAGAAAATTCTATAATCAATATCCTTCCCTATACTAGATCAGCATCTAGCAACCTCTATGTACCCCATACACATTGGTATCACATTTTAGTGCCTCAACTCATACAGGTCAATTCACATGCCTAAATAATCAATCAATTATCAAATCAGATCATTAGGTCACAATTCAATTGGCAGCAACACTCTAGATGCCTATCTAACTTCTAGGTTCAACAACCTTATTTCTAAAACCTCGACCATACCAATAAGCATGCTATGATTATCATGATCTATAGCTACATAACCATCGGGAACTATCCTCAAATATTCTCAAAGCAACAATAGTCAAATTCACAATTTGACGCTTAGAACCTCGACATTATTCATAAGATTCTAATTCTACCTCAATCATACCCGAAGCGGCGCACTGACAGTGCATTGTCAATCAACATTCACAAGGTTCCTACTTTCAAGTATAAAAACCCAAAGTGCAACCTTAGTCACATTTCAACCTAAACACTATTTCAGTTTAGATCAAATTCAAGCCTATCATTTCTATATCTATCTGATGGTATCCCAAAGGATCACCATGTTTCATACCACAAGGTATTCAAGCTTTAACTCAAAGGATCTCAAATCCATATGCTACTTCCTAGGGGTTAAAATCCTAAGATTTCTCTTGCCTAAGTACGCTTAACTTCAAAGCGTCTATCGGGTCTGGGATACTAATATCGATACACATAATTCTGGGTTCCAATTACCCATCCATGTACCAATTCAAGTATAACATATCTGGCTTCCCCAGAAATGCTAAGTATTGTCCCCTTGATATCCTCATCCTGTTTTCAAAGTAACTAAGTTTTGTTAAATCCTTTTCAAAAACTTTGTCCAAATCGATGCTCTGATACCAAACTGTGACACCCATCCTAAATACGCCTATATTTATCAGAGTTGTAGCACACATGCATCAAAATGATTTGAACAACTTAATTGCAGAATAAAAACTTCCTCAAAATAACTTAGTTTGAAAACACGAGGATAAATTTTTCGCAATTCGAATCTATCCCATAGGGAAGCTTAATACAATAATTCCAAAATAGATAAATGATAAACGATAATTACAGTCCCACTTTTTATACTATCATAGAAATCCCTTCTACTGTAATCCTTACAGCTGCATCTTTCCTCTTGATCCCGATCCACTACCTATCTCTTTCATGCGATCTGGAGTTCAAATAAATGAACCCCAAGGGTAACAGTTAATCTCATATGCAAGTATGAAATATAAACAACATACAACACATATTAAGCATATAATGATTTATAGTAAATAAGTCACACCGTAACCGCAGTTATTGGCCAAGGACCGCAGCACTTTAGGACATGCAGCCCTATGAGACATGCAGCCTCAATCCATAGCTAGGATACACACATGCAAATTATCTAGCAACATGATCAGTCATACATGAATACATACATACAAGCTAATAAGCTAACAGTTACCCACCTCAAACTTGACTCCTTAGTCCAGTCGATGTTGCTGGGATCAGTAGAGGTGTCAAAGTATACCTATGAATGTTTATCATTATCATTAGTCACTTTCGGCGTCACAATATGCCCTACTACACGACCTAGTAATAATACCCATTTTTAATAAATAATATTATTATTTATTTTCTTTCTTAATAATAATAATATTTATTATTATTACTTTCTTTGTAATTATTTCTCCGGGTTGAGGGGGTTCTGAGTTGGGGGTTCAAGGGTTCTAGGATAAGAACATTGGGATGGGGTGTTGGGATCTAGGATACAAGGTCTTTGGGATCCAAGGTAGTGTTGCTAGGATAAGTCTTGAGGTCCTGGGGTAGTGTTGTTGGTGAATAACCTAGAAATTTGAACCCAAGAGGGGGTGAATTGGGTGAAGATAAAAAACTTGAAACTTTGAAAATCTTTTCGTGTCTTTTAAATCAATAGTTAGATATTCAAATAAGAATATACTAGAAATATAAGAGATAAGGGAAGAAACTATGCAAACTGTGATTTATACTGGTTCGGTCCAATCCTTGACCTACGTCCAGTCCCCAAGCTCCACTTGAGATTTTCAATCCATTATCCTCTTGTTTAACCGGGCACAAGAGAAGTCTATACAAACGCACAAGTTCACCCAGACACTTGTGAAGCCGAATCTCTAACTGAGATACACCTTTTAATCAGTTACACACTTTGTACTCAAAGTTATCCTCTCACTAGGATACACTCCCCCTTACAAGTTGTAAACCGATAACCCAATCTCCAAGTCTCACGACTTGAGATTCTTACAATGATTTAATAATCAGAAATGTTCTCTCTAGAAGAGAAGATGAATAAACACTGAGGTACAATCAAATCATTTCATTCTCTAGTGTAAAGTATATAAACATTGAGAAACAGAGTGTATGTGAAGATGGAATATCACTTAGAGGGGGTGAATAGGTGATCCTTATAAATTAAAATCTTTTCTCGTGTATGAACGAAATAGAGACCAATAAGATAAAAGAACACAAGGCGATTTATACTGGTTCGGTCAAATACTCTGACCTACGTCCAGTCCCCAGAACACCTGAGATTTCACTATCTTCCAGGAACAATTACACACTTTGTAAACGAAGGTTTGTCCTCTCACTCATAGACTCCGCTCCCCCTTACAAGTTGTAATTGGTACACCCTCTCTTAAGGTTCCTCAACCTTAAGATATAGCTGATAATGAAATAGTTGTTTAAGAACTCCTCACTAAGTAGATAAGATATTGAACACTGAAGCATAATTAATGAAACAGTTGAAACAATGAATAAGAATAACACAAATTGATTGCGCAGCAGTTCAATGGTTGGTGGAATTGAATGTGTTCGTCTTTTATAGCCTTCGCCATTAATGCCGTTTGAGGAGTTTGCAAACTAGCCGTTGAGAAGCTTGAATATGTCCATTAGACAGATGATGCATTTGTTGAGGATTTCGCTGTCTGAGTACTTAGGTGGAATGTGTAAAGTAGATATTCTCTTTCATTCTTTTTGTTATGCTCATTGTGAAATGGCATTTAATCCGATATCAGAGAATATCAGAGTTAGCTTTACTTTGTTCAGAATATCGATCTCCGTGTGTATCATGGTTTAGGTAGCAGCATTTAATGCCTCTGACAGACGAGAGCGCTTTATTCAAATCTGCCATTAATCCATGCTTAAATAATCTGAAACTCATAAGCAAGCATGTTAAGAGCATTTGGAACTTGTAATGAATAATAATCAAGAGTAATAAAATGATATAATATGATTCATGATTTCCGGAGTCGGAGATTTGAGAAATAGAGTATTCGTATTTAGTTCAACATTCTCGAGAATTAGTCAAGGCATTCTCGAGAATCATTCGTGCTTATTGATTCTTATCTCAACCATTCTCAAACATAAAATTGGATTCGAGAATCATATCTGAGTTCTCGAGAATTGCTTGGGGAGAATTATTGTTGAAGAAGTATTCTCGAGAATTGCATCAAGTGGCTGAACTGTTTGATTTCAGCAATACTCGAGAGTCATATTCTTATACTTGAGAATCACATTGCTGGTTGAATAAGAATGATAAAACAAGAGCATGTATTCTCGAGAATCATTTATGTGTTCTCGAGAATTGTATGACTGTGAATTTATTCATTGAATCCAGCAAGAGTAATTCTCGAGAATCATATCCTTGTTCTCAAGAATTTGAAGAGTGAAATATTTACCATTAAACAGGAGAACATGTATTCTCGAGAATCATTTATGTGTTCTCGAGAATTACCTAACCATAAGGAATTCTCGAGAATCATGTCCTTATTCTTGAGAATTGCTTGGAAGAGGTTTGTAAAATTTTGCATGCTATTCTCGGGAATTACCTTTCCATACTCGAGAGTTAGTTCCATGTTTTCAGATATTGCATAAGCATATACTCGAGTATTGGAATCACATTCTCGAGAATCCAAACTTGAAAATATCTTATAAAAAGAACTTTTATATCACACTTGACTATTACTTCAAAATCCTTAATTGTCATCATCAAAACACTTGGAGCGAACATTCTCCCCCTTTTTGATGATGACAACATTTATGGAAGAAGTGAGTTTGAAAAATCTTTAGTCTTTGAAAGCTAATTCATTTAATTCACACAAGGTCAGAAACTCAAAGGAGAAAAAGAAGGACCCGACATTATTAGCTATGAAATGTTATTAACCTTGTGCACCAGTTGATAACTGTGAATCTTACAATGCTAAACACTATTAAAATAACATCAATCAGAAGTCTAAAAGCTTTACACTAGCAAACCTAAACATTAGCAAGTCAGAGACATAACAGACTACTCAATTTAGAAGTATTTCCAATCTTCTTCAACTTCATCTTCATCTTGAACAATCTCTTCCCCTTTGTCATCATCCAAAAGGGAAGGAGGAGCATAGGAAGAAGGAACATTCAAAGGAGCAGATGTGGATGCCAGATGAGTAGGCTGAGAGTATTTCTTGAGAGCCAAGCCTTCGAGAGACATATCCAACTGATGAACATGCGCCTGAAGAGATTGAATTTCCTTGGTCAATTTAGCTGAAGATTCTTCCTGAGACTTGATGGAGGTTTGAAAGCTAGTTGAAATCTTGGTGGTCAACTTTTCAAATTCAGTGCCAAGACCCTGCAGAATGGTGGTAGTGACTTTTTGAAGTTTGTTTGCGAGGCCAGTAACCTGGTTGGCATTATCATACAGAGGATTGATGGCACCAGAGATACCTTTGGCCATTGCTCTTACAACAGCCTGTTCCACATTGTGTTGGATAGCATCTTGAGTGAATGATGGAGCAGGGGTAAAGGCAGTACCAGCCTGTGAAGATTGAGCCTCCTTAGGTTGTTTAGAAGAGGATGACTTAGGATTTAGAGGACTCTTGTCTTTCTTCTTCTTCCCTATAGCCTTGGTAAAAGAAATGTTCATGTACAAAAGGTGAGTAGTAGTAAATTGCTTAGGAAAGGATGCCTGATCTCCTTCCTATAAATACCACATATTGTTGAAACCAAGAATCTAAGACACGAGTTTAGGGTATGGAATGGTGTTCTTTTTGGCCTTTTTGTAGGTAGAGATAAAATCTGACATCTCAGATATGACCAATTTTCTCAGATTCCTAGCTTCCATAGTGATAATAGAGGCTATCCACTCATAGTCTCTGCTCACAAAATGCGTGAAGCTCTGTCCCTTATTAACTATATTCGAATATAGAGATACCAAATAACCCTATATGTATCAGACATCCGAGAGGGTTTGAATTTCAGAGGCTTGCCATCATAGGTTTCATTTGGAAAGAGAATTTTAAAACTTTCAATCTCAGGAAGTTTAGGAGGATCAGGTACGTCTGGAAGACCAAAAAATGAATTCAAAATCTAAGCAGTAAGTCTAATCTCCTGGCCCCTAACATAAGTGGTTAACGCGGTCTCATTATCTTCCTCAGACTCAAGTATATTATAATAAAACATCTTTACTACCATAGGAGAAAATGGGGTAGTGATACCGAGCAGTGGCATATATGAAGTTAACTAGGGAGATAGATCCAAATTGCATTTCATTCTGAAATCTTCCAGGTCTAAATAGATAGTGGGATAGAATGGTCTATTCTCAAAATTTGACCAAAAAGATGGTTCAAATGGAATTACCAATTCATCTTGGCAAAAACCAGGAGGACAATGCAGTGCACTTTTCTGGCCAGTGAGTTTGGAGGCAAATGATTGTTGAGTGCCTCTGGCTGAGGTATGCCTCTGACGACCAGGATGCTTATGAGGAGGTTTCTGAGGTCTATTCTCCTCGCTCTTTGATCTGAATTTTTGGAATTGTGGATGATCGTCCACATACAAGTTAGATGTTTTGGTGGACAATGAATGTAGGCTTTTTCCTTTTTCTGACAGTAATGTGTAAGTGGAGCAATATACCCAAGAGGGGGGGTGAATTGGGTATTTTAAAACTTTTGAGTAAATGCTCTATTTTGAAACTATAAAACAGAGGTAAACAAAGTGAGGGAAGAAGAAGTGGACACAAGGATTTATACTTGGTTCGGTCCTAACAACTTGACCTACATCCAGTTCCCGCACTCTGGGATTTCCACTATATCAAGGATTACACACTCGTACTCAAGAGATATTTCTCTCACTAGAACTCACTCCCCTTACAAGTTGTAATCAATGAACCCAACCACCAAGTCCCCCGACTTGTGGTTCTTTACAATAAATGATTCACAAGTAGAAAACTCTCACAAAGAGTAGATAATGTTAAACACCGAAGCTTATGTATCACAAGATACTACACGATGAAAACTCAAGAAATAAATGTGAGACTTGAATGATTTTTGTTTTCAGCAGATGTAGTTGTTGGGATGACTTGAATGCAACTCTATTTATACTTAGAGATCATTAAATGACCGTTGCAATCCCAAAAGATCCGTTGGAGAGGTTCTGCCAAGGTTGAGAGGTGGCTTAGGCACTTTCTCTCTCTAATATTCTCTTAAACCACCGGCCAAATAATGGAGTTGACCTTCTCGCGAATTAATCCGTTAGAGATGCATTTGCTTATTGTGGAAAACATTCTTAAATGCTTTGCGACGTGTGCGGAGTGGATTAGCCAAAGTTGTGCAACTTTCGACTAGTGCATTTAATGTTCTCAACCACTTTTTGCATTTTGCTTTAACACTTCAAAATCTTTCTCTAAACCATCCAAACTCAATAATAAAGTCATCAAACATAATTAAGAATAGTAGAGAATAATCCTGGGAAGTATTAAGATTAAACAAGAATGATTTGAAAAATCATGTAAATCAAATTTCAAAATCGGCGAACAAACTCGAGTTTTGTTCTTCGAAACTCGAGTTTTAAATCAAGACAAGACCAAACTCGAGTTTCAAAACCCAAACTCGAGTTTGCTTCTTCCGCAGAGCAACATCGCGATTTATGCTTCAAACCAGGTTTTCGATGGAAAACTCAAAACTCGAGTTTTGCCCAAAACTCGAGTTTTGGACTATTGATATGAAAATGTAGTTTTAGTCCAAAACATCAAAACCGGAGGTTTTCATCCAAAACTGAGGTTTTCAAATCAAGAGAATACTGATGCTCTCGCTTGTTCGAAACTCGAGTTTGTCTTTCCAAACTCGAGTTTTCACTTAAAACAAGAAAACTCGAAAACCTCCGTGAACATATCAAAACCGGCGGTTTTGCAATTGTGAAAACTTGGATGTTCTCTCGCGGACCAAAACTCGAGTTTTGCTTCCAAAACTCGAGTTTTCATATGTTCAATGAAAACTTAATGAAAACCCGAGAAAAACTCAAGATTGGAGGTTTTGGTTCAAAAACTGGCGGTTTTCATATGTTGCAAATCAGTGCACGAGTAACATATCAAAACTCGAGTTTTGAACCCAAAACTCGAGTTTTGAACTATTTCACAAAATATGAGAAATTCTTTGAATAGTTCAAAACGGCAAAGTGCTCTTTGAAAACGGGAGTTTTGAAACTTGGAAACTTCAAAGGCTCTCGGCCAAACCCAAACTCGAGTTTCACCGGCCAAACTTGAGTTTCGTTTTTGATCATAAAATCAGTGCTCTTCGCAATACACAAAACTCGAGTTTTGAAAAGAAAACTCAAGTTTTGCTCAGATTGTCGAAATAGAGCATATTTACGCTAAGACCAAAACTCGAGTTTTGAAACCAAAAACTCGAGTTTTGTCATGACACAAGTAAGTTTTCCAACTTACTAAGACAAAACTTTGAACTTGTTTACAATTGTCAATCATCATCAAAACACATATAGAACTAACATGAACGAGTCTGAGTTCGAGTGAGAGGCCAAGAGGGTTTGGCAACAACAATGTCCTTGGATTTTGACTCAGAAGGCTTCGGTTGAGAGACTTCCTTAAGAACGATGCCTTTGGATTTTGACTCAGGTGGCCCAGACGTTGTGACCTTGGGACGAAAACATGTGCGAGGCTTCTTAGGGAGAGGCTTTGGAGGTGATTCTGGTGAGGATTTACCCATTGTGAATGATTAGCAGAGTGACGAAGAGAAGGATGATGAGCGAGAGAGACAATGGAAATGTTGATGACCTGGGGTTTGGTCGGAGAAGAAGCTTGAAGAACAGGGGGGACGTTTCGATGAACGAGATTAAGAGAAGTGCAGCAGAAAATTAAAGTAAGTTGAATGAGAGTGAGGAATAATTTATGGTCATCGAGATTGTGCAACAAATAGGAGCACGTGAAGATTTCAAAGTGTTTTCGAGAGTTAGGGAAGCTTTGAATGAATGAATAGGGTTTTGCGAAGATCTTGCCATAGTTCTCGAGTATGCAATGGAAATAGAAGTAATTTCCTGATTGACCATTCTCAGGAATCCAGAGTTGATTCTCGAGAATGGCATGTTCTGAAATCCTCAAGATGTATTCATTCTCGAGAATTAATGAATAATTCTTGAGAATCTACTAGTGAACTGTTCTGGATTGATTGAAGACACTAACCATACTTGGGAATCTGCTTGAGGATTCTTGAGAACGTGAGAATGGATAATTAAAAGACACTGATTCTCGGGAATTTTACCAAATTCTCGAGAATGGAAGGAAGTTTTGAACTGAGACCTACCTTCCCAATTCTCGGGAATCCAAATGGAATCCTCGAGAATAACCTTGTGAAACAAGAGCGATGGATCTGATTCTCGAGAGTCCTCTTCTGATTCTCGAGAATCTTGATTTAAGAATAGATAGTGGGCTTTTGTAACACTTAGAAATTCTGGTAATTCTCGAGAGTTTGCAGTCAATTCTCGAGAATGCTCAGTTATTGTAGGATTAATACCACACTAATTCTCGAGAACACTAAGAGTATTTTCGAGAATAACAGCATTCTGTAAGCCTCTGTTTTTCAACCATAGAACAGGGGAACCTGCAAAACAAGATCTAAAGACTCTGATGCTTGAGTTAGTTTCTATCAATCATCAAAACATAATTAACAACATTAAACTAGAATTACTTACAGTTCATTGCGATTTACCATTCCCAGTTCTCTCCGTATGAACATAAATTGTTCTTTGGCCAAAGGTTTGGTGAAGATGTTGGCCAGTTGAAGATGTGTAGGAATGAACATCACTTTGATGTCTTTCTTGTACGTGATCATGAATAAAGTGATGCCTCACATCGATGTGTTTGGTCCTTGTGTGTTGAACAGGATTCTTGCCAAGCTGATTGTACTTGTGTTGTTGCACAGGATTGGGACTTCTGTCAAGTGAACCCCAAATCAGATAATTGTTGTTTTAGCCACAAGACTTGTGCACAACAACCTGATGTGGTAACATATTCTACTTCGGTGGATGAGACAGCTACGGTGGTTTGCTTCTTATTAAACCAAGATACGAGTGAGCCACCAAAAAAATTTGCATTGTCCACTCGTGCTTTTTCTGTCAGTCTTGTATCCGGCATGATCAGCGTCTGAGTATGTAACTAAAAAATCTTGATGACCTTTTGGGAACCAGAGACCCAATTCTTTTGTATCTGAGAGATATCGAAAAATTCTCTTAACATGCTCAGCGTGTGATTCTTTAGGGGCTGATTGGAACCTGGCGCACATGCCCACACTAAATTGAATGTCCGGCCGGCTAGCAGTTAGGTAGAGTAATGAACCAATCATTCCTCTATACTTAGTTATGTTAAAATCTTTGCCCTTTTCTGTATCTGCATCCAGCGAGACCATTGAACTCATTGGGGTGTCTGCACCATTGCAATGCTCCAATCCAAACCTCTTGAGTAAGTCCTAGAGATACTTTGTTTGTGATATAAATATCCTGTCCTTTCGTTGCTTGATTTGTAGCCCGAGGAAGTAGTTAAGCTCTCCCATCATTGACATTTCGAATTCACCCTACATACTCTTAGAAAAATCCTCGCAGAGAGATTCATCAGTTGAACCAAAAATAATATCATCTACGTAAATTTGAACTAATAGCATATCATTCGTTTTATCGGGTTTTATAAAAAGAGTTGTATCCGCTTTTCCTCTTATAAATCCTTGATCAAGTAAAAACTTACTAAGTCTTTCATACCAAGCTCTAGGGGCTTGTTTAAGATCGTATAATGCTTTCTTTAGACGATAGACATGATCCGGATGATGTTCATTTTCGAAACCAGGAGGTTGTTCAACATAAACTTCCTCCTAAATAAAACCATTTAGGAAGGCACTTTTTATATCCATTTGATAAAGTTTAAATCCTTTGATACATGCAAAGGCTAAGAGTACACGTATTGCTTCCAATCTAGCCACTGGAGCAAACGTTTCCTCATAATCATACCTTCTTCGTGATTATAGCCTTTGGCAACCAGTCTAGCCTTATTTCGGACTATAATTGCGGATTCATGTCATTTGTTTTTGAATACCCACTTAGTGCCAATGACCGGATGGTCTGTAGGCCTAGGTACCAAATCCCAAACTTGATTTCTATCAAATTGGTGTAATTCCTCTTGCATCGCTATCACCCAATCATTGTCTGATAGGGCTTCGTCGATCTTAGAGGGTTCAATTTGAGATATAAAAGTAGAAAATGTTACTTCATTTAAGGTGCTCTTTCGAGTCCTCACTCCTTGATCTATGTCACCTATTACTTGGTCCAGAGGATGATTTCGAATGAATTTCCAAGCTCTTGGCTGAGACTGATCAGGATTTTCTAAATTATTTTGTGGATCAGCTTCAAAAACATCCTTTGGGTTTTCAATAGAAGCAGGAGTAGTATTTGAAAAGAATGGGTTTTTGAAAACATTTTCCTCATCATCAGGATCATCAATCTTAGATTAACAGAATACAACATGTATTGATTCTTCAACCACACGAGTATGCTTATTGAAAACTCTATATGCTTTACTTCTATTAGAATAGCCAAAGAATATACCTTCATCGGATTTAGGATCAAATTTTCCCAAACTATCCTTACCATTATTATGAACGAAGCACTTACAGCCAAAGATGTGGAGATGAGCCAAGTTTGGTTTCCTCCCTTTATAGAGCTCATATAGAGTCTTGTTAAGCTTCTTCCGGAGATAGGCTTGGTTCGATATATAGCTAGCCGTGCTCATAGCATCTGCCCAAAAGACTTGTGAAGTTTGATTTTCATTTAGCATAGCACGAGCCATCTCAGTCAGTACACGGTTCTTTCTTTCGACCACACCATTTTGTTGTGGTGTCCTTGGAGCCGAGAAATTGTGGTCGATCCCGTGAGCATTACAAAATTCTCTGAATGCTTGATTCTCGAATTCACCTCCATGATCTGTTCGAATAGCTGTAATGCAAATACCTTTCTCGTTTTGCACCTTATTGGAAAACACAACAAACAGATCAAATGTTTCATCCTTAGAAGATAAGAAAATGGTCCAGGTAAATCGTGAGAAATCATCAACAATCACAAGAGTGTACAATATCCACCAAGACTCCTAACTCTTGCCGGTCCAACTAAATCCATATGAAGTAATTGAAGAGGCCAGTTTGTTGAGATCTCAGGTTTATTTTTGAAAGATGATTTAGTTTGTTTACCTCGTTGACTCGAATCACAAATCATATCGTTTTTAAATTGAAGTTTGGGTAAGCCAATCACTAAATCTTTTCTTAACAGCTTATCCAAACTTGATACATGTTGACATGAGCCAAACACTTATGCCACAACCAACTTTCATCTAAGTTGCTAACAAAACACTTTTCGAGCTCATTTTTGGTAACTCCAAGGTATAACAATTTCCTTCACGAGGAGCTTTGAATAATGCCTTTAGTTTACCTTTATCAATTGGGAGATCATCTTTGTTGACAATGAGACACTCTTCTAAGTCAAAGATAAACCAGTTGTTCTTGTCAGCACTGTCAGAAGATTATGACAGAGACCTTCCACAAGATAGACGTCTTTAATCTACGATCCATCCTTTGTTCCGATTTCTCCAATGCCAGTAATTTTTCTGGATTGATTTCCTCCAAAGGTGACTCTGCCTCCATCTTTTGATCTCATAGCAACAAACTTCTCTATATCCCCGTCATGTGTCCGGAGCATCCACTGTCGATATACCACTTTTTGATTCTTGATGCTCTCAAACACACCCGCAAGACCGAAAGAGATCAAGCTTTAGGTACCCATCTTTTCTTGGGTCCTTTGGGGTTAGTCTGGGCCTTAGGAACATAGGTTCCCTTAGGTACCCACTGATAATTACCAACCAGCTTATCCCTTCTATCCTTTTTATGAAAACACGATGAGGTACTATGTCCCTTTCGGTTGCAATAATTAAAGTGTGCAAATGGGTTTGAAGAGTAAACTGCTTTTTCAAAAATAATTCAAATAGAATTTTCCACCAGTTTTCTTCTTCCCTTTCGTTTATAAAAAATAGGATTATATCCTATGCCTGAACGATCGTTCGTAAATCTTTGTAATTTCAAAATTACGTTGAGCATTTCACTACCCTTAGTGAATTTCTCAAGTAATTTTGTAAGGTATGAATTTCTTTTCTCCAAGTCCAAACAATCGTCATAGATAAGATTTTCGCAAGTAAGATTTTCAACTCGTAATTTAAGAGTCATATTTTCCCTTTTGCAAACTAGCCGTTGAGAAGCTTGAATATGTCCATTAGACATGATGATGCATTTGTTGAGGATTTCGCCGTCTGAGTACTTAGGTGGAATGTGCAGAGTAGATATTCTCTTTCATTCTTTTTGTTATGCTCGTTGTGAAATGGCATTTAATGCGATGTCGAGAAATATCGAGTTAGCTTTATTTTGTTCAGAATATTGATCTTCGTGTGTATCATGGTTTAGGTAGCAGATTTAATGCCTCGACGTACGAGATCGCTTTATTAAAATCTGCCATTAATCCATGCTTAAATAATGTCAAACTCATATGCAAGCATGTTAAGAGCATTTGGAACTTGTAATGAATAATAATCGGAGTAGTAAAATGATATAACATGATTCATGATTCATGATTCATGATTTCCGGAGTCAGAGATTTGAGAAACAGAGTATTCGTATTTAGTTCAACATTCTCGAGAATTAGTCAAGGCATTATCGAGAATCATTCGATGCTTATTGATTCTTATCTCAACCATTCTCGAGAAACATAAAATTGGATTCGAGAATCATATCTCGAGTTCTCGAGAATTGCTTGGGAGAATTATTGTTGAAGAAGTATTCTCGAGAATTGCATTGGACATTCTCGAGAATTGCATGAAGTGGCCGAACCGTTTGATTTCAAAGAATACTCGAGAGTCATATTTGTTAGTTCTATATGTGTTTTGATGATGTTTTAACAATTGTAAACAAAATGAGAAGTTTTCTCTTGCAAATCTGAAAAACTTTGTCAAGGGAAAACTCCGCCTTTGAGTTTTTTGAGAAAATCCTCGAACAAAGCAAACCGCGCTTTTCGTTAAAACCGCCGCTTTTCGGTTTTCATGAAAAACATGAAAACTCGAGTTTTGGGAGCAAAACTCGAGTTTTGGTTTGGCCGAGAGCCTTTGAATTTTCCAAGTCTCAAAACCTCCGGTTTTCAAAGAGCACCGCCGCTTTGAACTATTCAAAGAATTTCTCATATTTTGTGAAATAGTTCAAAACTCGAGTTTTGGGGTCAAAACTCGAGTTTTGATATGTTACTCAAAGAGATGATTTTTGAACATATGAACACCGCCAGTTTTGGTTTGAAAACCGCCAGTTTTAATATCGACGGATTTTTTCAAGAGTTTTCACAAGTATATGAAAACTTGAGTTTTCGAAGTAAAACTCGAGTTTTGATCTCGCAGAGCACTCAAGTTTTCACAAATACAAAACCGCCAGCTTTGAAGTAAAAACCGCCGCTTTTGATATGTTCACGGGTTTTCGGTTTTCATGCTTTAAGTGAAAACTCGAGTTTGGGAAGGCAAACTCGAGTTTCGAGCAACCCGAGAGCATCGCATTCTCTTGATTTGAAAACCTCCATTTTTAGCCGAAAACCTCCGGTTTGATGTTTTGGACTAAAACTACATTTTCATATCAATAGTCCAAAACTCGAGTTTTGGGCAAAACTCGAGTTTTGAGTTTTCCATCGAAAACCTGGTTTGAAGCATAAATCGCGA
Source organism: Acacia acuminata (assembly GCA_019022655.1). Classification (NCBI taxonomy): domain Eukaryota; kingdom Viridiplantae; phylum Streptophyta; class Magnoliopsida; order Fabales; family Fabaceae; genus Acacia; species Acacia acuminata. Next base: position 609,172 of record JAFJYI010000348.1, on the reverse strand, counting down.
TGTTGCTCTCACGAAGAAGCAAACTCGAGTTTGGATTTGGAAACTCGAGTTTGGTCTTGTGGAATCAGCTTGAAAACTCAAGTTTTGAAGAACAAAACTCGAGTTTTGATCGCTAATTTTGAAATTTGATTTACACGATTTTTCAAATCATTCTTGTTTAATCTTAATACTTTCCAGGATTATTCTCTACTATTCTTAGATATGTTTAATGACTTTATTAGTGAGTTTCGATGGTTTAGAGAATGATTTTGAAGTGATAAAGCAAAAAGCAAAAAGTGGTTGAGAACATTAAATGCACCGATCGAAAGTTGCACAACTTTGGCTAATCCACTCGCACACGTCTCGCAAAGCATTTAAGAATGTTTTCTACAACAAGCAACCGCATCTCCAACGGATTAATTTGTAAAGATCAACACATATTACTTGGCCAGCCGGGTTGAAGAAAATATTGGAGAGAGAAAGTGCCTAAGCCACCTCCTAACACTCGGGAGAACTTCTCCAACGGATCTATTTGGAAAGCAACGGTCATTTAATGATCTCTATGTATAAATAGAGTTGCATTCAAGCCTTTCCAACAGACACACCTGCCAAGACAAAAATCATTCAAGTCTCATATTTATTTCTTCGCTTTTATCTCGTGTAGTATCTTGTGATACATTGAGCTTCAAAGAGTATCATTATCTACTCTTAGAGAGAGTTTATTTCGTGTATATCATTCATTGTAATAATCTCAAGTCGGTGGACTTGGAGATTGGGAAAATCGAGTACAACTTGTAAGGGGAGTGTGTCCTAGGTTGAGGAACATCCTTCGTTTACGAGTGGGTATCGATTGTAATCGAGTACAACTTGTAAGGGGGAGTTAGTCCTAGGGAGAGGATAACTCTTGAGTACAGAGTGTGTATCGATTGTTTACAATTACACTTGTAAGGGGAGTGAGTCCTAGGGAGAGGACCATCCCGAGTACGAGTGTGTAATTGTAATTGAGTGATAGTGGAAAATCCCAGTGTTTCCGGGACTGGACGTAGGTCAAAGAGTTGGGCCAAACCAGTATAAATCCTTGTGTCCAGCTTCTTCTTCCCTCACTCTGTTTACCTCTGTTTTTATAGCTTCAAAACAGAGCAATTTCTGAAAAGTTTTAAAATACCCAATTCACCCTCCTCTTGGGTATATAGCTCCACTTACATTTGGTATCGAGCAAGGTCTTCTCAAAAGAGCTTAACATCTCGAGAAGGATCGTATGGAAGGTATCTTACCCGATGGAGCTTCTATCAACAGAGACCACCCGGTTTCAATGGAGATTATTACTCCTACTTGGAAGGCTAAGTTCGAGTCTATATAATGGCATCTCGAATATGGTTTGTGGAGAGTATTCGAAAGAGGAAATTATGTTCCATCCTCGTTGAAGATGGTGTTAGAACTCCTAAGCTAGAAGAAGAGTTTAATGAGAATGACAGATGGCAAGTCACTCTCAACATGAAAGCCATCCACATGCTGCAAAGTGCTCTAAGCCAACAAGAGTATTTTCGAATTTGCACTTTGCCATCTGCTAAGGCTATGTGGGAAGCTCTTGAAATAGCCTATGAAGGAACGGCTGGAGTCAAGGAAAATCGAGTAAACGCTCTCATGACTGAATATGATTTATTTCATATGAAGTCTGGAGAATCCATTGACGAATTCCAGCTCAGGTTTACTCATTTGATCAACCAACTTGCAGCCTTGGGCAAAGTCTATGATCAATCTGTGTCCAAGTGAGGAAAATTCTGAATATTCTCACTAAAGATTGGGAAGCCAAAGTCACAAAGAATCGAAGAAGCCCGTGGAGAATCAATGCAATCGAGGCTCTATTTGGAAGCTTATCCGAATATGAAGACAAGCTCAAATTCAAGAAGGGCTTAGATAAAATCAAAGATGATAGAAAGTTTGGTATTGTTTTGAATGTTTGTGAAAGAGAAACCCAATGAGGAAGTTGAAGATGATGAAGAGATGGCCATGTTTGTGCGTAAATTCAAGAAATTCTACAAGAGAGATCAAGGCTTTAGAGACAGATTTCAGAGAAGAACTTCAAGCAACGAACAGGATCAAATCTTTTGCTACGAGTGTGGAAAGCTGGGTCATATTAAGCCTGAATGTCCTTAGCTAAAAGCTGAAGATAAGGAGAAAAAGGCAAGATTCAACCACCTCAAGAAGAAAGCTTATATATCTGCCTTATGGGGAGATGATTCTTCAGATGAAGAAAGTGATGAGGAAGAAGTAGCAAATTTTTGCCTAGTTGTCAAGAACAACAAAATAACAATGAGGTAAATGTTTCGAACCTTCCTATGATGAATTATTTTCTGAATACAATGAACTATATTCTCGAATATGAAAAACTTGCAAAAGAGTTCATTGTATCCAAGAAGAAAATTAAATTGTTGGAAGAAAAAGTTCAGAATGTTTCTTCTTCTCCGTTTTTTCGTTTCGAAAATACTTTTGAAAATATTTCGAAAACATTCCCGAAAATGATTGCGAAAAGATTTGAGAAAAGATTTGTGACAATTACTTGTGTTTTAGAGAAAAGAAATTTATATCTTACAAAAACTCTTGAGAAATTCACTAGAGGTAGTGAAATGCTCAAAGTGATTTTAAAATAGCAAAGGTTTACAAATGACAAATCGGGGATTGGTTATAAAGCCGACTTTGATAAGAAGAAAGGGAAGAAGAAACATGGACAAAAATCTTATTTGAATTATTTTCGAAATCTGTTCATACTTCAAATCCCTTTGCACATTGTAACTATTGTAACCGTAAAGGTCACAATACTTCATCATGCTTTCATAGGAAAGATAGGAGAGATAAGCCCGTAAGCAATTATCAATGGGTACCAAAGGGAACCTATGTATTCCCTAAGGTTCAAACTAACCCAGAAGGACCCAAGCATAAATGGGTACCAAAATGTCCATCTGTTGGTTTGTTTGTACAGGTTGATTCTAAGAAAAATGGACATAAAGGGATCAAGAATCAGAGAATCCCTTATGCACCAAAAGGAAGAACCTCCAGAGCGACCATTGCAGAAACAACAAAGTCAAATCATAAGAAGCAATGGACACAAGCTAGAGGAGTATGTTCCACCTCAAGAGCAAACTACCACCGAACACCATTCAATTATCTTGAGGAGAACAAGAAGAGGAGAACCTCTCAAGTATCAAAGAAAAGATACTTGAAGCCTGTACCTTTTGTGAGAACTTTGCAGACACCTAAGAGACAATGGGTATGCAAAGCCAATCCTCCAAGTACCTAAGGTAAAAGGTACACAATGGTAAAACCTCCTGTGCTACTATTAGTAACAATCTTTAAGGTTTTATGCATTGGATATTAGGAATGAACATTGAAAACGATTTTTGAAATTGAAAATCTATTTGACAGATTTATTTATATATTGTTTGCAATGTTCAAAGCTTAACTCTTTATGCTTGCATAATGATTTGAAAAACATCTTTTATGCATAAAATCATGTTTAATTCATTATGCTCAATTATCATAATCTGATTATATTCTTGGAGCATGTGAATATTGTTCCTACAAGCTAACAATGATTGGATCCAAACAAGATTGGATACCAAGAAAGATAAAGGTTGTATACAAAAGATTGTAGGATCAAGGAAAGCTTCCCAAAAGAGCATTTTGACTCTTGAGGAAGCCGGAGAAGCAATGCTTGATGATAAATGTCAAAGCGAAGATATCTCGCATCAATTCTTCCCAAAGAAGCTTCAACAAGGACAAGAGGAATTATGGTGATATCTAATTTTACCCTATATTGTGCTTATGTAGAATTCATACTTGGGTATTGAATACTTGTCCAATAATACATTTCATTAAGCAATCAATCATTTATGACTTTCAAAATGTTTTTCAGATTGCTAATGGATCACAAGTGAATTTGTGCATAATTTTCTAAGTTTAAGATTCTGAAATGCACAATTCAAAAACTTGTTTTGAATCACAATTCATTCTCGTGTTTGGAAAATGCATTCCAATGTTTTGAAAATATGCATGTTTTGATTGCACTCAAATGATATTTCAAAAAGTTGGAAATTGACTTTCATTATATTAGCAAGTGCATTGATTTTAAAGAGCATATTCTCAAAGATGAGTTTTCATATCATCAACATCTCAATTTCATAGAACATTATCATGATTTAAAAGAATATTTGAGATATTGAAAACTATTTGCATAGTTTATGAAAAACTCATATCAATGACATACTTTCCTACATGAATGTATTTACAAATTGTCATTGAGAAATGATTTTCTTGGTATCACTTATACGCTTATCTCGTATGTTCAATGTTATGAATTAATTGGATAAGATTATTTGTGATACACCCCATGCTTGAATGTAATATGCTCATTTTGAGCAATTCAGTTTTGTAAGAAGAAAATTTGGGAATCATAAATCCCAATGAATTGTGAATTGCCTCCACTTAATGTTAGTTATGTGTTTTGATGACTAACTAATCACTAACTTAAGCATTGGAGAATCTAGATGTGGTTTTATGCGATGTTTATCTTGTTTAAATTCTCCAAATCCCGCTGAAGTTTGGTCACGAGAAAAGCAAACTCAAGCCTATCCATGTTGAACACGAGCCCGATATTTAACATTCGAGTTTTTTTGTCGAAGAGCGAAAACTCGAGTTTTGAGACAAAAACTCGAGTTTTGGGCCGTGGAATATCGGGGTCGAAAAATGGGCAAAGTTTTCAAACAGATGAAAACTCGAGTTTTGGGGTGAAAACTCGAGTTTTGCTCTTAGAAGGTCAAAGATTCTCATTACATCTTTGACGTCCAGGTTAGTACAAGCTTGTTGCAATTGAAATCTTTTTGAAAACCTGATTGATTCTCTTCACTTCACTCTACCCTAGAGTCTACCCCTAAATTCTCTCATCCTCCTTGATGAGATTTTGAATAAATGACCTCCAAACATTGTGCTTCTGGTTCTGATTTGGATGCTTCTACTTCAGCTGGACCAAGCTCTGATAAGCCTAACATCATCTATGAACCACCATTAGCTTTGAACTTGAGTCATCCATTCATACCACTCATCTCAAAGAACAGATCTTATTCCTACACTTTCATTTGGAGGAAAAGAGTGAAAAGGATCTTATCCTATCCCTACACCTTCAAATATCCCAATTGATCCACCCTTGTTTGCTGATGACAAAGGGGGAGAAGAATGAGAAGGATCAATCAATGCTTTCGAAATTATATTGCATATTTTCTTTCGAAACTCTACTTAACATTCTGGTTTTCTACTTGATTAATATATGATGAATGTTCAAGTTATGCAATTTACTGCATTTTGGTATCTCATTTGAACTCGATATATGCTCATCTCAATTCTTTGATTAATTCTTAATGTTCATGAGTTCATCAATGAGTTATTTGTTATCTTGGTATCGGCTATCATGACTGTTCTTAATTGATATAATGATTTAACTAGTCATGAGATTTTTATTTGCTTTAACTTTGATGAAATGAATTGTGTTTTACTAAAATCTCAAAGTTTGCAAATGTTTTTGATCAAACTTGCTTTCTCATTGTTCAAATAATCAAATTCAATTTTTGAAAGCAATTGATTGTTTACAAATGTTGTCATCATCAAAAAGGGGGAGAATGTTAGTTCTATATGTGTTTTGATGATGTTTTAACAATTGTAAACAAAATGAGAAGTTTTCTCTTGCAAATCTGAAAAACTTTGCTTTGTCAAGGGAAAACTCCAGTTTTGAAGTAAAACTCCAGTTTTGAGTTTTCTGAGAAAATCCTGAACAAAGCAAAACTGCCAGTTTTCGTTAAAACCTCGAGTTTTGGGAGCAAAACTCGAGTTTTGGTTTGGCCGAGAGCCTTTGAATTTTCCAAGTCTCAAAACCTCCAGTTTTCAAAGAGCACCGCCAGTTTTGAACTATTCAAAGAATTTCTCATATTTTGTGAAATAGTTCAAAACTCGAGTTTTGGGGTCAAAACTCGAGTTTTGATATGTTACTCAAAGAGATGATTTTTGAACATATGAACACCGCGCTTTGGTTTGAAAACCGCCGCTTTTAATATCGACGGATTTTTTCAAGAGTTTTCACAAGTATATGAAAACTTGAGTTTTCGAAGTAAAACTCGAGTTTTGATCTCGCGAGCACTCAAGTTTTCACAAATACAAAACCGCCGCTTTGAAGTAAAACCGCCGCTTTTGATATGTTCACGGGTTTTCGGTGTTTTCATGCTTTAAGTGAAAACTCGAGTTTGGGAAGGCAAACTCGAGTTTCGAGCAACCCGAGAGCATCGCATTCTCTTGATTTGAAAACCTCCATTTTTAGCCGAAAACCTCCGGTTTTGATGTTTTGGACTAAAACTACATTTTCATATCAATAGTCCAAAACTCGAGTTTTGGGGCAAAACTCGAGTTTTGAGTTTTCCATCGAAAACCCGGTTTGAAGCATAAATCGCGATGTTGCTCTCTCGAAGAAGCAAACTCGAGTTTGGATTTGGAAACTCGAGTTTGGTCTTGTGAACAGTTGAAAACTCAAGTTTTGAAGAACAAAACTCGAGTTTTGATCGCTAATTTTGAAATTTGATTTACACGATTTTTCAAATCATTCTTGTTTAATCTTAATACTTTCCAGATTATTCTCTACTATTCTTAGATATGTTTAATGACTTTATTAGTGAGTTTCAGATGGTTTAGAGAATGATTTTGAAGTGATAAAGCAAAAAGCAAAAAGTGGTTGAGAACATTAAATGCACTGATCAGAAAGTTGCACAACTTTGGCTAATCCACCTGCACACGTCTGCAAAGCATTTAAGAATGTTTTCTACAACAAGCAACTGCATCTCCAACGGATTAATTTGTAGAAGATCAACACATATTACTTGGCCAGCTGGTTGAAGAAAATATTGGAGAGAGAAAGTGCCTAAGCCACCTCCTAACACTGGGAGAACTTCTCCAACGGATCTATTTGGAAAGCAACGGTCATTTAATGATCTCTATGTATAAATAGAGTTGCATTCAAGCCTTTCCAACAGACACACCCGTTGAAGACAAAATCATTCAAGTCTCATATTTATTTCTTCGCTTTATCTCGTGTAGTATCTTGTGATACATTGAGCTTCGAGTATCATTATCTACTCTTAGAGAGAGTTTATTTCGTGTATATCATTCATTGTAATAATCTCAAGTCGGTGGACTTGGAGATTGGGAAAATCGTAGTACAACTTGTAAGGGGAGTGTGTCCTAGGTTGAGGAACATCCTTCGTTTACGAGTGGGTATCCGATTGTAATCGTAGTACAACTTGTAAGGGGGAGTTAGTCCTAGGGAGAGGATAACTCTTGAGTACAGAGTGTGTATCGATTGTTTACAATTACACTTGTAAGGGGGAGTGAGTCCTAGGGGAGAGGACCATCCCGAGTACAAGAGTGTAATTGTAATTGAGTGATAGTGGAAAATCCTGAGTGTTTCGGGACCGGACGTAGGTCAAAGAGTTGGGCCAAACCAAGATAAATCCTTGTGTCCAGCTTCTTCGTCCCTCACTCTCTTTACCTCTGTTTTTATAGCTTCAAAACGAGCAATTTCTCGAAAAGTTTTAAAATACCCAATTCACCCCCCTCTTGGGTATATAGCTCCACTTACAATATTCTTATACCGAGAATCACATCGCTGGTTGAATAAGAATGATAAAACAGGAGCATGTATTCTTGAGAATCATTTATGTGTTCTCGAGAATTGTATGACTGTGAATTTATTCATTGAATCCAGCAAGAGTAATTCTCGAGAATCATATCCTTGTTCTCGAGAATTTGAAGAGTGAAATATTTACCATTAAACAGGAGAACATGTATTCTCGAGATGTGTTCTCGAGAATTACCTAACCAGAAGGAATTCTCAAGAATCATGTCCTTATTCTCGAGAATTGCTTGAGAAGAGGTTTGTAAAATTTTGCATGCTATTCTCGGGAATTACCTTTCCATACTCGAGAGTTAGTTCCATGTTTTCAGATATTGCATAAGCATATACTCGAGTATTGGAATCACATTCTCGAGAATCCAAACTTGAACGTGACTATTACTTCAAAATCCTTAATTATCATGATCAAAACACTTGGAGCCAACAGTATGAACTATCGACAGTGAAGTAATAAAATCATTTCATTGACTTCGTCGATTTATTCATCAATCGTCATCACTCCTTCTGGTTTGAAGACTTCACAATTTATAGGTTATTGTGTTTCGATCGTTGCGAGCATTCGACCGTTGGAGAAGCTTGAAGATTAATCATTGTTACTCATGAATATAGCCGTTAGACAGATGAAGCTTCGCTGGTCACAATCACCGTTGCTGACTTCATTCTTCATAAAAATTCTTTATTCCATTTGTCTTGACCATTGAGAGATAGCATTTATTGTGTAGACAGAATATCAGAAGTTGCTTTACTTTGATCAGAGAAGTGGTTACCAAGGATATCACCGGTTTTGGTAACAGCATTTAATGCTCTTCTGACACACAAATTGGTTTATGGAAATTTGTTGTTAATCCATGATAAAATCATCTGAAACTCATTAGCAAACTGATTAAACGCAATTAGCAATAGTAATGAGTAATGATATATGGAAATGAAATCATACACGATGATTTAAGATTTACGTAGACGGTGATTTTGAAAACAGGATGATCATGCTCGAGCATGACTCTATCTCTGCTCGAGCACCATTGAGAAATCATGTTATAAATTTAGAAAGACATCCCATGCTCGAGCAACCAACTAGGCTTGCTCGGGCAAGCTTCTCTTGGTGAAGTTTTGGAGAAAGCTTCTTTTGCTAATACTCGAGTAAGACAAAATTTATGCTCGAGCAAGAGCAGACGGAGCGAAGATTTGTGAATTCTGTGATGCTGCTCAAGCATGGTTTTTCCTCTGCTCAAGCATGCCTTTCACTTTGCTTGGGCATGCTTCAGACCAAGGCTCAAACAAACTTCAATCATCGCTGATGCTCGAGCATGCCAAATATCGTGCTCGAAAATGGGTTCAGACACATGCTTGCTCGGGCAGCCTTTTTCTTCTGCTCGAGCATGACTTATTCATGCTCGGCAAGAGTCTTCCGAGGCTAAGAATCGAATGGGATTGATGTTGCTCGAGCATGCATTTACCTCTCGCTGAGCATGCTGCTCGAGCATGCCTTTATCTCTGCTCGAGCATGACTCTTCAACTCAGTGAATTTCTTGGCTGTCACGCTGATGCTTGAGCATGCTTCATTCTTTGCTCGAGCATGGCTTTCGATCTCGATGATGCTCGGCATGGCCAACTGTTTGCTCGAGCATGGCTCTCCAATTTGCTCTTCTTCGTTTTAAGTTTGATGATGTTCGGGCATTACAAATACCTTTCTCAAGCATGATTTTAGGTATAATGATGTTGCTTGAGCATGCTTTTACTATCTGCTTGGGCATGACTCCTCAATTTTATTGCTTAGCCCGATGATGCTCGGGCACGCCTAATTGCTCTACTCGAGCATGACTTGATCAATGAAAACATGCTTGGGCATCATGTTCTTTGAAGCTCCTGATCATGTGTGAATGAGCATAATACTCTCCAGTGCAAAGCTCAACTTCCAGAATGTAGGGACTTTCAAGAAGTAAGAACATTGGCAGTCAATTTCCAGTGAGTGTAGCTTCTTCGATATGGCTCCAAATTTTGGCAAATCACCCATGCTCATAAAGCTCTTCAAGTCTTCTTTCCAATGTAAGAAGAATCAGCTCCAAACTCATTTTACTTTGTCTATTATCATCAGATGATTGGAGGTTGTTCTTGATCAGCGTTTTTTGCAACATCCTGAATTGACCATCAACTTAAAAACATCATATCTCCTTTAATTGATCTTTGTTTTTAATGTTCTTGATTTTTTCTGGAAAGGTATTTGAGTGTAGTTTCCAATGGCACCAATTTCACCTCAATTGGATTTGTATATTGTGAGATACACCCAAAACACCGAAGCTTGGTCTTGATTGTGATGTTGATTTGACTGTCATCTTATAAAATTCATAGATAATTCATATGACCTCCTTTTGGATTGAATTTTATATACCAATGACGCATTGGAAGTATAGTTTGATATGCCACTTGTTTCACGTCAATCCGATTTGTGATTTACGAGATATTGTCGAATTACTGAGGTCGCCTCGAAACAGCTTAACAGAGTGTGCTGAAAGATGATGTTGCTCGACCATGGCTTTTTATGCTCAAGCAAGAGCAGATTTATGCGAGAATAGGAGCTGGAACTACTGAAAAATGTTGTTGTTCGAGCATGGAATTTGTTGTGCTCGAGCAAGGAATTTTTTCCTACTCGTGCAAGGGCTTTTTCATGCTTGAGCAAGGCAATCGTTCATGTGAGAAAAAGAGATGAAATTACACTAATGCCCTCTAACAAACTAGTATTCATCTCGGAAGCTTGAACTTGCTTATTTTAACTCGAATTGAGTCGTTCCAACTTCTATTTGATCACGAAACTTGAATATCGATATTCTCATAATATTTAACAAGTTTTTCTTTCTTCAAACTCCATTCTTGATCATTCTTCATCGTATTAAACTTCATATCTACATTAAATATAAAAATTAGTCAAAGTAGAAGATAAATGTAGTATGCAAGCTTTTTGCTCTGGATAATGACATCTATATAAGACATCATCAAAACTAATAATAACCAACAGTTGGGATGGGGTGCTAAGCTCGGAGGTAGTGTTGCTAGGGTAGGTGCCGAGGTCTCGGGGTAGTGTTGCTTTGGGGGGTGCCGAGGTTCGGGTAGTGTGGGTAGCGGGGTGCCGAGGTCCGGGGGTAGTGTTGTTGGGGTGCTGAGGTCCGGGGTAGTGTTGTTGGGGTGCTGAGGTCCGGGGTAGTGTTGTTGGGGTGCTGAGGTCTGGGGTAGTGTTGTTGGGGTGCTGAGTTCGAGGCTAATACCAAGTTTTCCTACACTTAAACACATTTAGCGCCATATATATACTCTGACATACAATCCAGAAAAATTCCAGATTTAATAGGTCAACTTCAAAAATTCATATCTCTCTAGATACAACTTCGAATATGGTGTGTGACCTATCAAATTAAACCTTGTTGTGTCCACTTTATTTCTAAAAAATTTCATGACAAAATTTGATCATTTACTATTTCAAAACTTAACAAGAAAATCACTGTTCATTTCTGGAAAATGACAGTTTCCAGTTTTGCTGTCAAACTTTAAAAAATCATAACTCTCAATGTACATACCTGTTTTGGCTGTTCTTTTGCTTGTTTTAAACCTTATTGAGTCTACTGTCCACTGTAAACATTTTGTAGAAAAACACAAATGTTTGACTATGAAACAGAAACACACAAGATTCTCTATTTCTGCAAGAAAAACAGAGCACGGTCACATTTTTCTTTTAACTAAACCACTTGTAGCATATTAAAGCCATGAAAATAGGAAGGATAATGCTTAAGGAACTCACCTTAGTTGATTCCTCAAGATTCACGATCAACTCTTTCATTTTTCTCCAGCCGTGGCTTTATTTTTTCTTCTCACTCTCTCACGTTTTAGACTTAAGTTTTCTGTCTCTCATTTCCTTTCTATTTCTTGGGTGTTGCTGATATAATGAGGAAGTGGGGCAGTGCACTGAGCTCAAGAAGTATGGTCTATGGTTGCGTGACCCGTGAAAGTCGCTGTGCCCTCTGCTGCTTTTACGTGTTTCAGTTGGGGGAGTAATGGAGATAATGGGCTTATGGTGAATATTGTGCTATGAGGTCCATTTTAACACCTATTTGATCCTCTTCTAAACCTTTATTTGCAATTAGGTACTTAGCTCAATTAACTGCAAATATTGGAAAAGTGATAAAATTAAATCCTTAATTCCATTTAAGGATTTTCTTTCTCAATTAAATTTCTTTTGGCCTTAAAATATTATCTCTAAAATATTTATACCAAAAATTATTCTCTAATCATTTGTCCTTAATTTATGGGAAAATATGCCTTAAATCCCAATAATTTGCTTTATAATAATTAAGGCCAAATTTCCCATAAATAATTCCATAATAATAATTCTATATCCTTGAAATATTATTTCATAATTTTTCCCTTTTTGTTCCTCGGCCAAAGTTATGACCCTATTCGGAAATGTCACTCATCCTGAACCTAGCTTAGACGTCCGTCTAATTTAGTCTTATTCTCAAGTTTCAAAGGCCCAAAATTCAAGATGTTACATGGTTAACATATCATGTCACATATTGAGTTTGATATGGCTGATTAGTTGTTCTTGGACGAGAGAAAAGGAAAATATATGAGTGGATAGGAAAAAAGAAAAAGCCATAATGAAAAAAATATATGAATAAAAAAAGGAGAAAAAAGGCAAGGAAGATATAGGAAAAGCCATATGTGTAGAAAGAAGAAAAGAAAAAGAAAGGTAAAGAAGGCGAAAACAAATGTCTTTAAAGAAAAAAAAAAATAGAGGAAAGGAAAAGGAGAGAACAAATTGTCCAAAGAACTCTTTCGGCTTATGAATATAATTTGAACCAATAGATTTATGCTTAAACATTGTTGTACATGATAGCAAATGCTGAAGTTTCAGCCACTTGTTTGTCGAATTATCTCTCATCACCTCGCGTATATTTCTTCAGATCATGTGCCATTCTTTTTCCATTTCCACTTGGGCCTTTTCAACATTACAACCAAAGCAAAGACCTATTGATTCATTATTATAGTGTATAAGTGGTGGAGATGGTAGACACATTACAAGCCTATATATGGTAGGAGTTGGACTAGTGGAGAGGAGTGAAATTACCTTAAGAGAAGAATGTGAGAAGTGCAAAACAGGACCAAGTTGTATTCTAAAGCATTACTCACTATTGGCTAGGCTAAGTACGTGGACTATTTGATTTGCATTTGTACACTTTGCTTGTGATATTAGTTGAAGTATGATATACTACTATGCTTGCATATTTTGATTTAAGCTTGCTACATTCTCATTTATATATCTATTCGGTTTTGTATTGTATTTCCTTGATTGAATCTTTTCTAGGGAGTGCAAATTCAAGTGTTGGGGAATTTGATAAACCGTTATTTTTATATGGTTAAGTGAACATTTTTGTGAGATTTTAGGAAGAATATAGAGTATTATTTGCATAATTAGGCATTAATAAGATAAATGCATATATTAGGAGACTTTGATTAAAATGATTCTTTTAGCAGCAATTTGTGGAATTCCTAGATTTGGATAGCTATTTGGTTGTTGTTTGTATTGCAGGTGTAATTCCGAAATTAGTGCGGCTGGAAAGAAATTTCAAGCAAGGAGGTGACCTGAATCCAAAGGAACTCATTTCCATTACTAATAGAATTTGGCTTCCACCTAATTATTGAGGAGGCTAGAGGTTGCTATTAAATATGAGAGAGCATGGAGTAAATTATACCACCTCTTGTTTGATTATGCATGTCAAAACCAAATTATCTTTATAGTTTGAGATATATTTCCATACTTGAAGATGCATCTTAACCCTTTATAGTTTGATGTATTGATCTATTTCTCCTTTCTCCTTTATTATTGCTCTCATCCTCCCCCTTATTATTTGTTATTTATATTTATTTTATCTTTTCACATGAATTTATTATTGTTTATACATATTATTTATAATACTTAATTATTCATGTTGCTAATTAATGCCTTCTTTCAAATACTGTACAGTTTCTTCATCAATAATTTAGCATTCATTATTTTTTTCCCTGAAGTTGTCTATTTGTTTTATTTATTATCTTGTAAATTAATTTATTTCGTTGTTCTCAATGAATTATTAATTGATTAATTTACTTTTTCATGAGACATTTTATTTATTTTATAATGAATAGTTAATGGTTTGTTTGTTTTAAATTTAGTACTTGTAAAGTTACTTATCTTCTCAATTCATATATGTATGTTATTCATTGGTTGCTATTGTCTTTTCTATATTTATTTATGTTTACTATAAGTTTGAATAAGTTCTTATACCATTCATTGTCTTCCTTTTATTTGATAGATTATTCCTTTCTATTTTTCTGTTTATTTATGATGCCTTTTAAGATTTGAATTATCTCCTTCATTTGCTCATGTCTTATTAATTAACCAATTAGTTAAGAGTTGCGAATTATTGAGCTGAAACTGCTACATTATGAAGTAGGGCTCCTCCCTCTTTTGCTTTGAAATTGTTAATTTTTGTGCGTATCTTGGATCTTGAGTTTTGCCTAGGAATCTTTCATATAATTTTCAATTTTCCTCCATTTACTGCTTGTAATATATACATTTTTACAGGTGGAGTTGTCTCATCCTAATGCAGAACTTAGGTTACTAGAGGTTTTCAATTACAAGATAGGTGTGAAATACTGATAATTAAATGTTTTCTTAGCTGTTCTCTTAGGTTTATTTTTCATAAATGTATCTTAGCTATTCTCCAAACTATTTATTTTAATTAAATGCTTTCTTAGCTATTCTCCTTTTGTTGTTTAATATATTTAGTGTAGTCTCCTTTAGAAATTGTGTAATGAGGAATTGATTTGCTTCATATGGCAGCCTTGTGTTAGGATCCTCCTCTAAACCAAAAAATAATAAAACTGACAATAGAAAGAAACAAGAGGGAGTGGAACAACTTTCGATCGATAATATAGTTATATGGAACAACACATTACATTCAAAGTGATGCAACACTATTCTCACGCACATGCGTACACACCAATGGAACTAACACAGGGAGGATAATGAATACAAAACACAATGGAATAAAGATTACAAGACACCTAGACGACAATTAACATAAATAAACATAAACTCTTAAACACATAGGCCGCCAATATTTCAAGAGGAAAGGCACTCTCTACCGTAAAGGAGCAAGCTACAATTCAAAATTCTTGTCTGCGCCTTTCTCTGGATCATTATGAGAATTTAAAGACCCGAAAAGTGACTCACAAAGTCCTCTTCTCATAGGCTTAGACTGTAGCAACCTGATAGTCACCCTACTTCTCTATTTCTTTCTCCTAATTAGAAAATCATAGTCCTAACCAAGAAAAGGTGCCCATTTCCATTATCATGTATCTTCCTAGGTATTGAAAAGTGGTCCTAACATTCAGTAAATGAATAAGATGGTGCTTTGTTCTATTTTTACTGATGTGGAAGCTTATGTGGAGAAATAAACTCATCTCTTGTTTAAATTATACATCACTTTCTGTTCTTATTGTTTACATAAATTTATCTAAAGATTCAAAGTGAATTTACAGGGAAAGCAAAGCGAGAGACACTGTGTCACTGTTGTATTTTTTTGGAAAGATGGTGTGGGTTGTTTGAATTGATATCCATATACTAGACAATGGAGGGTGAGCTGTAGTTTATTTTTCTTTGTATATTGTCCACTTTATTTCTCCCTTTTTTATTATTTTACACGTTAGTAGTTTAATTGAATCGATCAACATAGTTTATTTCCAACTTTGCACATTTTTTTGACTATTCTTTCTTATATAATCCTCATTTACTTGTAGAATCAAAGAACTTAATGGTGTGGGTCTAGTGGCATGCTGATAATTGAATATTTCATACACTACTTTTTGTCTCTTGATTTATAATTTAGGACTCTTTAGCTAATAAATAATGGCTTTTATACTTATTTGGGCTTTGGGCCTTTTATTATATTTTAGCCATTATTTAATAATAAATTCCAGTTTTACATTGCTTCACTATTTTTACCATAACTCTTGAACCAGACATCGGATTTGCCTCATTTTTTTCTCATATTTCAGATGATTCAGAGAGCTACAATTGTTATGAAGACATGAAGAGCAAATTCAGATAAGAGGGCGGTCAAATTTGGAGCCGAAGCATATGTATTTTTGGATTTTATTTTGGGCTCGAACTTTATAACTAAAGCCCAATTTTATTTTAATTTCGTTTTTGGGCTGACCCATTTCCATTTTAGGTTTAGGTTTAATTTAGTGGCAGCCACAAACATCTGATTCATTCACGTTTTTAGAATTCAGAGGATCAAAATAGTAGTTTTCAAATTCTCTGCAATGTTCTTCGTGTTCTTCGCGTTCTTCATCTCGTTTTTCGTCTTTCTTAATTATGTTCGGCTAAATTTCGAGATTGATCCACGATGAGGATCCCATCCACTATCCGAGGATTCGCGCCTAATCGGTAACCGTCTAACTCGTTTCGTATCCCTTAATCGATTTGATTTTTGGTTCGAATTGGGTTTTTGATTAAAAACCCAAATCAATATTTCCCAAGGACGAAGTTCGATCAAGTTAAAGTATTTCTCGTGCGATCGTACGCAGGTGCGCCCACGATTCGAACAAATTCTGAACGATTGTTCAGTTGAGGGAATTTCTAGACAAATGCGAGATTTCGGTTTGTCTAGAGTCGATTATGAGTTCAGTTATAAATGCTGTTTCGTTCGAGGAAGGGTAGTGGGTGAATCCGAAATCGTGGGTTAATCCTTTAATCCTCGTTTTCTTTAATCTGTGTTATTTCGTTTTGTTTCTGCATATTTCCGCTTTCAATCTCTTATGAATCAAAAACCCCCAATTTTACTGTTTCTGTTTTATTGCTGTTCAAATTAAACCGATTGGGAATTCGTTGGGAAACGACCCAGGTTACATTATACTGCAAATCCTTTTCTAATCTGGTTATTTTGGGAGATTACAGCAAATCTCTGTCAAAATATGGCGCCGCTGGGGAATTTGCATCGGTTTGATTAGTAACGATGAGTGTAAATAGCTTTGTTTCGATAGTTTAGTTGGTTCGGGTGGCTGGACAGAAATATTTCTGCCCAGATTACTCAATCTAGGTCTTATTCACAAGGAATTGGGCATTCTAAGCAAGAGTCACTTACTTTTAGTAAGTGAGGTCTCACCTATTTTCCCCAAATTCCAACGTTTGGGTCATGTTTTTGCTGTTTTAAGTTTCGATAAATTCGTGAAAATCAAAAAAAATTGAAAAAGTGGTCTAAACGATGGAATTTGGCTTAAATATGAGGATCTCAGCACCTTAATGGTATTGAGGTTGTCTTAGAACAGGGTTTTCCTTCAGGTCACCAAAATCAGCCCAATCGAAGTAAGTCATTAAATTCGAAATACCTGTTCCCCAACAAGATCAAAAAAAAAATCGAAAAAAAATTCCTAAAATAGGATTTTACTTTTGGTCAATTTCTAACATAGGTTTTTGCTTTTGTGATTTTTCTTTTGTGTGAAGTCTTAGTGTTTTTCTACTTTTCTTAATTAGCTGTTTTTACCACTTTTAGTGGCATTTTCGTAATTCTGAGTTTCTAGTGGCATTTTCGTAATTCTGATTTTCTGCAAATTCTGCCTTGTGATTATGCTGCATGAGTACTAGGAGCACTATCAATCCGAAGACTTGTTGCCATTTGCTCCTGAAATAGAAAGAACAATTCTTCTTGCTAGAAGAGTTGTTAGGCTAAGTCGTGAGATTAATACTTGAATTGGACATTGAACTTAAGTCGACCATTGATCTTTCCGATTGTGTTTCGATAGTACTTCGATAGTCTTGTTGTTTTCACCGATTCTAGTAGCAATTTTCCTAACTCGAAATTATGGCGGAAGAACAGAAAATCGTCCTACTTTAAAGGAATTGAATGAACCCGATGTTAATTATCAACCTTTGTGCATTCAATATCCTGCCCTTGCTGCTAACTTTGAGCTTAAATCTGGTCTAATACACTTGCTGCCTAAGTTTCATGGTCTTTCAGGTGAGTGTGCCATTAAGCATTTAAAGGAATTCCATCTAGTATGCAGCACAATGAAACCGCATGCCATTGATGAAGATCAAATCAAGCTGAGAGCTTTTCCTTTCTCATTGGAAGGTGGAGCCAAAGACTGGTTGTTGTACCTTCAGCCTTCATCTATTGGGAGTCAACAGGTTCGCAGGTTATTTATGGAGAAATATTTCCCTTCTTCAAGAGCAACTGCGATCAAGAAGGAAATTGCCAACATTAAGCAAGTCAATGGGGAGACTCTGTATGAGTACTGGGAGAGGTTCAAAAGGTTGTGTGCAAGCTATCCACACCACCAGATCTCTGAGAAAGACTTGATTACCCATTTCTATGATGGTCTGCTACCAGTAGACAAAGGTTTGGTGGATGCTTCTAGTGGTGGGGCTCTACGTAACAAGACACCTGAAGATGCCCGAGAATTGTTATCCGAGATGGCAGCCAACTCTCAACAATTTGGCACCAGGGCCAATAGTACTCCTGTTTACCATGTGCAAACACCTCCAGTCCAGTACGATTCTCAGAGATTAGAGAATAGACTTGATGATCTGACCTCTCTGGTGAGGCAACTGGCAAAGACATTGCATACAATCTTCCCCTCCTCCGGGGAGATTGGCTACTCATGTGGGTTCCGTTCGACCCTTACCATTCTATCGACTCTTGCCCTACCTTGCATGATCCTACTTATCAAGACCAGTTAGTAGCTTCAGTGGGTGCTTTTCCAGGAAAGCCACAATACCAACAGAATAATGCCTTCTCCAATACCTACAATCCTGGTTGGAGAAATCACCCCAATTTTCGTTGGAACCATGGTACTAGTTGACTTGAGGTGAGTGACATGATTTGAATGGTCGGAATTGATTTATTTGGTGATCCTCTATGTCAGTAACTTGTTCATCCTACTTGATTTTCTTGGGATTTTTACTTTCTTCCTTTAATTTTCCTTCCATCTGCAACCTCCAAGTATTAGAACTGCCTTGGTGTTCCCTGCTTTCATTGTCTTCATCTATGAAGTTGCACGCTACCAATTACTCAGGTGCAGTTCCTCTTACCAAGCCCCCTATTTTAATGTTTTCAAATTCTTCAAAGATCCGATTTGGATTTTTAATTTTGGTTACCCCTTTTCCATCTCCCCTTGGACGCCATCTCCGAAGTCCTAATATGTTTTTATTTATTTATTTATGAACCTAATAAGGAAATGAAACTGTTCTTCCATTATGAGGGTGTAATTTTAATCAAGAAGAAATTACTTTTGAACTGTAGTTTTCGTTACTTCTATTTGCTTTGTGGCTTTCATAGGAGAGACCATATAGCTTTCATGTTGCCTGGAAGATAGGAGGTTTTGGGTCTTGGTGTAACCATGGTAAATTCCTTTTGTTGGCATTTTCTTTTGGCTAAATCCATTAGATTTCAAAGTCACTTTAAGGAGAAGGTTGCAACTGGCTTATATATGGGTTGAAAGTGTTGAAAATTCCATTGGTATGTTTCATGTGCACTAAATTTCTAGCACATGTTCTTTTTTTTTTTTTTTTTAACATCCCATTCATTTGACAATTGTGCAAATTCTTTCTTGGTGTAAATGCTTGTTGGAAATTATGCCCTAGGGGCAAGTTATTGTACTTTAGACATTTATATTATTTAAAGTATTCTATTTTAGTTATCATTTTATTAGCATGTTTATATTGATAACTGTATCCCTGGATATATCCTTTTATAGATTATCCTAAATGTCCCTAGCCGGTCATCTACACGGGAGCGAAGATGAGATAAGACCATTATGACTTTGATGAGGTATGGAGATACTAATCAAATTCATGGGCAAGGTGCTGGACCGACCCACCATGAGAAAGCTACATGGATTTAGTCATAAGCTTATCTCATGTATAATCGCGTCACGACGCCCTATGACCTGAGATCATCATGGATTTCTACATGATGAGTCACTGGTCTTTGACCTAGTCAAAAGTCACCTCTGACCGGGTGATAATAAAGGCTGGGATCGAGATCAGTGGTTTTCATGTGAAGGAATGTGAATGGTCAAGATGGAATTTGTCCCTCACATTTGTAGAGAGATAATACTGGGCCCCTCGATGAGTGAGTCTAGAAATGTATTGCCATACTATGATGGAGAGGAGTTTCCATTTCAATTATTAGATTACTCGAGAATCGAGAAAGTATTGGTCAAGAACAGGAAGTTGACATTATCCATGCCTCATCCTTGACCAAATTATCGCGTGACAAAAGGGACGTGACATGGTTGTACGATAGGTTGTATCGTGTCATTGATCCCCATGTGAATTGGGTAGTCGCAATGTCTTACTAAAGGCCGCTTGCGACTTGTGGGATGGTACAGTATTAGCCCACTACCAATCTCATATGGGCCTGCAGGGTCACACACAAGAATAGTCCAACACGAGCAGAAGTGTCCAGATTCATTGAATCTTAGATATATCTAAGATTTAATGAATACTGTATTTAATCTAGGATGAATATATATATATATATATATATATATATATTAAATTCAAAAATAATATAATATTATTATTTAATGGAGATTATAATATTATTATATAATATTTGTTTTGTATTTAATTTATTTGATAAATTAAATATCTAAAACAAATAGAGATATTGTATCTCATTTAATTTTTGAATAAATATATCATATATCTATTTAATTTAAATTGAGATATAGTATCTCGATTTAATTAAATAGATATATATCATTTCTCGAATTTAATTTATAGAGATAAATTAAATCGAAGGCTTTTAATTTGGATTAAATAAATAGATTACATTAGATCTATTAGATAGATTTAATTAATATATTTTTAATCCAGATTCAAAATTTGAATTTCAAATCTGGCTTTTAATTCGGATTAAATAAATAGATTAGATTAGATCTATTAGATAGATTTAATTAATATATTTTTTAATCCAGATTCAAAAATTAAATTTTAAAATTAATCAAGATTAATTTTGAATATAATATGTTGATCGGTTTTGGAAAAACCTACGAGACTTTTGTCAAGCGTATTAGAGAAAGCCGCGAGAAACCCTAGAAAAAAAGAGAGAGACACACAATTCAAAAGGCGCTAGCACGCTGTCGCAGCCGTGTTCAGAGATTATTCGTGTGGATACCGATAGAGGAAGGCGATTCGTAGAGTCGACTTCTACTGATCAAGAAGGTAGCCCACCAGTTCAAATAGAACAAGACGCAGACCAATTCGCCGTAGGTATGATTTAGATTCTTTTAACCTTGATTTAAACGTGGTTCAGCGATCCTAGGATGGGATCCGTAAAATTTTTAAATCCGCTACGTGTACGGATCCCAACAATGCTAACTATATTACATATTTTTCTACTTGCTGACCTGTAGTTTCAAATTTTGTGAATTCATTTATAACCCTAACTGCATTTGTGAGTTGAAGATCTTGAACGAGTAGATAGGAGAGGAGTAGTGACAATTGAAAATGTAAAGAGCACTTGAAAATAGTCTATAACCGATAGAAGAAAGATGATTGTGGAGTTTCGTATCTACAAGGTAGGACAAATATTTAAAATCCATGCATCAATTTTAATGAATAATTAGATAGTGCAACCTTATTTGGTTACAGTCACTATTGGTTGTCAAAAAAATCACAACCCCGAAGGAAATGCTTAAAATATTGGACAATGCAGTGAAAGAGAAGTTGTTGCAGAAGGCATTGAGCAAGATTAAACCAAGCAACATGCACTACTAAATTAAAGTTACCTTAGACTGAAAATGATGATATTTTAATTTCTCTTTTTCACAATAGTACTTCAAATGCGTTTGGCACTTAGATGAGCATCTCAATTGAAAGTTGGTGTCTTGGACTTTTGCAAAGCTTGGTTAGGAAATGATAGTATTTCAGCAGCGACCATTTGTGTTCATGTGGTAAGCTGAAAATGTCTCCTCCCTCCATTTGTTTTTTTGTTTAATAGAGTAATTGTTGGAAATTATGCCCAAGGGGCAAGTCATTGTACTTTAAACGTTAATGTCATTTAAAGTATTCTCCATTTCGTTATCATTTCATTTGCATGTTTATAGTGATAACTGTATCATTGGATATATCTTATAGATTATCCTAAATGTCCCGGTCAGTCATCTACACGGGAGTGAGGATGAAATAAGATCGGTATGACTTTGATGAGGTATGGAGATACGAATCAAAGTCATAGGCACTTGTAAGAGTATAAGGTGCTAGACCGACCCACTATGAGTAAGCTGCATGGATTTAGTCATAAGCTTATCTCATGTATAATCGCGTCAAACACCCTTTGACTTGAGATCATCATGGATTCCTACATGATGAGTCACTGATCTTTGACCTAGTCAAAAGTCACCTTTGACAGGGTGATGATAAAGGCATGGATCGGGATCAGTGGTTTTCATGCAGAGGAATGTGAATGGTCAAGATGGAATTTGTCCCTCACATTTGTAGAGAGATAATATTGGGCCCCTCGATGAGTGAGTCTGAGAAATGTATGGCCCTACTATAATGGAAAGGAGTTTCTATTTCAATTATTAGACTACTCAAGAATCGAGAAAGTAATGGTCAAGAATAAGAAGTTGACATTATCCATGCCTCATCCTTGACCAAATTATTGCTTGACAAAAGGGACGTGACATGGTTGTATCGTATCATCGATCCCCATATGAATTGGGTAGTCGCAATGTCTTGCTAGAGGCCGCTTGCGACTTGTGGGCTAGTGCAGTATTGGCCTGCTTCCAATCTCATGTGGGCCTACAGGGTCGCACATAAGAATAGCCCAACACGAGCAATAGTGTCCAGATTCATTGAATCTTAGATATGTCTAAGATTTAATGAATACTGTATTTAATTTAGGATGGATGTATATATATATATATATATTATTAAATTCGAAATAATATAATAATATTATTTAATAGAGATTATAATATTATTATATAATATTTGTTTTGTTTTTAATTTATTTGATAAATTAAATATCTAAAACAAATAGAGATATTGTATCTCACATTTAATTTTCAAATAAAGATATCGTATATCTGATTTAATTAGAATTGAGATATAGTATCTCAAATTTAATTAAATAGATAGATATCATATCTCGATTTAATTTATAGAGACAAATTAAATCGGGAAGGCTTTTAATTCGGATTAAATAAATAGATTTGATTAGATCTATTGGATAGATTTAATTAATATATTATTTTAATCCAAATTAATATTTCAAGATTAATAGGGATTAATTTTGTATATATAATACGCCTATGAGGTTTCAAAAAATCTAGGGAGATTTTGTCAGTCATATTAGAAAAGCCGCGAGAAACCCTAGAGAGAAAAGGAGAGACGCAAAGTTTGAAGGCGCTAGCACGTCGTTGTCCGTGTTCGAGTGCTGTTCGGTGTGGATATCAGTAGAGGGATTGGACCGCAGAGTTGGCTCTCGTTGATTGAGTAGGTAGCCCATGAGTTCAAATTGAACGAGACGCACACCAGCACGTATAGGTATGATTCGGTTCTTTTCTAATTTGATTTAAACGTCGTTGATAGATCCTCTCAAGGGATTCGTAAGTTTTTAAAATGGATGAAAATCCTTCAGCTGTGTGTATGGATCCCAATATTGGCATCAGAGCCAAATCAACCGTGCGTTTAAATTAGGTTTTACGTGTGTTTATATATGTGATATATATGATGAAACCGAATCATGTTATGTGTTTAAATCGGAAACTCGCGTTAGGGTTTCTACGATAGCTAGTCGATATTGCGCGCTTTTTCAATTGTTCAGATCGGACTGTGTGATCTGAAGCGTTCAGATCCGACGTCGATCAGGACGCTAAGATCGGAGTTCATGTTCGTGCGTCAGTTACGTTTTGAATAGTTTGGACATCGCTCACGCTTGGACAACGGCCATATTCTGAATCGTTCAAATTGTACGATCACGCTGGGGTCGAATACGTTCGAGTGCAGATCACATTCTGAAAGGTTCAGAGTCGTTGATCATGCTCGGACGTTCGGACTCGCTGGGGACATTAGGGTTCATCCTTCAACTTTGTCTTTCTGAGTTGTCCAGATTCAACGACAGTCACGTTCGGGTTGACCACGTTCGGACGTTTAGATTAGACACGTTAAGGACAACTTCTTTCGTTCACGCGACCATGCTCAGACAACGCCTCTTTGGGGCTTGAAATTATTTTTTATGAAACAATCTTTCTAAAATAATATGATGTTTTCAAAAGCTCTGGGGGCACTGCCCCTGCCCCCGTAAGGGGCACTGCCGTAGGGACCGGCCGATTGTTCGTAAACGTGAGAATTTAAATCATTATATTATATTATATATATTATATTATATAATATCAACCCGATAATTTAATCATAATATTTTATTTCATAATTGTATGAATTCATATATGTTGTGTTTTACCTTTCAAATGTTGTTTGGGTATGGTGAACAACATGGCTCTAGATTTTACAAGTGTTGTATTTTTTTATAAATATGGCCTACGAGCCATGCCTCTCTCTAAATATTCTTGATGTACATTCTCTTCTCATCCCACTCCCCTTGTATGTTAAACGAGGTTTCTCCTGATGTATTTCTCTTTTCTTATTTAGAAAAGTCCTCTCATTGGCTTGAGAGGATTTTAGGTTAAGTATGAGCCATGTTGTGTCACAATTTTAATTATGTCTTGATATGATCACTGCATAATTAATTTAGAGTTTTAATTATGATTTGATTAGATCACTCATAATTAATTTAGAGTTTTAATTATGATTTGATTAGATCACTCATCATTAATTTAGAGTTTTAATTATGATTTGATTAGATCACTCATAATTAATTTAGAGATTATATGAGATACAATTGTGATTGCATTCATATAAGTAGAATTAATAGGATTAATTAGATTATACCCTCTAAATAAAATCTTAAGTCATAATGCCATCAATAAATGAATACTTGTCAAAACCTAGATCACCCATTTGTATGTTCCACCAAAGTGGATGCATTTGAGTTATCTTGGTGAGACAAGAGTGAGTAATGATGATACTCAACATTCATTATTGTCTTGACTTAATTGAGATTATCAAAACGGTTTTGGATCTCAAAGCATTAGATGGGATTAAACATGCCAGGTCATATGATGATCAAATCCCATAAAGATCTAAGAGTTACATGTGATGTAATTGGCAAAGCAGTTGCCTACCTAAATAACTTGATTTTAAGCGTCCTGCCAAATCGGACTTAAATTTAAGCCAAATATGGATCTTAGCCCACTAATTATAATGAGGGTTATTAATTCAATGAGAGATTACTAAGTAAACTTTGCATATCTTTTAGTTGTAGAATCATGTAGTCTAGTAATACTCCAACACCATCGATGCGATCAGTCCTTGAGAAGGACGAACTCGATAAGACAAACTTTTTTGACATGTTTAGGAATTAAGCGTTGATCCTAAACACAAAAGAAAGGAGTATCTCATCAATCAACTCATTCCTTATGAGCTTGCAGCTAATGATCCAAGAGCTCAGACTGATGCTTATATGAAGCAACAGGATGACTCTATGGATACAGGATGCCTGATCCCTGCCACTATGATTCCAGACCTCGATGGAGATCTGGAACATATGGAGGTCTCTAAGATGATTGATCATCCCAAGGAAATGTTCCAACAACAGGCAAGGCAAGAGAGGTATGAGACCGCAAAGGCCTTATTTTCTTGCAAGATGGCTGGAGGTGAATCAGTTAGTCCTCATTTGATGAAAATGAAAGGCTACATTGATCACCTTGAGAGGCTTGGATTCCCATGTCCCAGGAGTTAGCTACAGATGTGATCTTGAACTCACTCTCGGGAAGTTATGATCACTTTGTCATGGATTACAACATGAACAACATGGAGGAATCAATTTCTGAAATGCATGAGATGCTCAAAACAGCTGAGTAAAGCATTGAAAAGAAGCCTGACACTGTTTTGATGGTTCGAAAGGAAAGGGTATGAAAAAGAAAGGCAAGGGCAAAAAGAAAGGGCAAAAGCTCATCTGGTAACACCAATGAGTCAAACGTGCCCGAATCTAACCCTGCACCAAGAAGGCAAAACTTCCGAAGGATGAGGTCTGCTTCTTCTGCAATGAACTTGGTCATTGGAAGAAGAATTGCAAACTCTACCTCAAAGATCTAAAAAGAACAAGAAGGATAGCGGGGCTATCGGTTCAGGTATCTATGTCATAGATATTCACTTTTCTACTTCCTCAACATGGGTATTAGATACTACATGTGGATCACACATTTATATAAATGTACAGGGTCTCAAGGACAGTAGAAATTGAATGGACATATCAATGACAAACTACCAAAAGGATCAAGTCAAATGATTTGAATCCGACCTGCCTATGGCATTGTTGTCCGGGCCATATAAATGAGAAACACATTTCGAAACTCCGGAAAGATGGATTTCTTAACTCATTTGATTTTGAATCATTTGATACATGTGAGTCTTGTTTATTGGGAAAGATGACAAAGGCACCTTTACTGGGCATAGTGACAGAGCCACCGACTTATTGGGTCTCATACATACTGATGTGTGTAGACCAATGAATACATCTGCCAGAGGAGGTCATTTGTACTTCATTATATTTATAGATGATTTTAGTAGATATGGGTATATCTATCTAATGAAACATAAGTCTGAATCTTTTGAAATGTTCAAAATATTCCAAAATGAAGTGTAAAACCACTTGGCAAAATAATTAAGGCACTTCGATCTGATCAGGGCGGTGAATATTTGAGCCAAGAGTTCCTTGACCATCTTAGGAGTTGTGGGATCATCTCACAACTTACTCCTCTAGGAACACCTTAATGGAATGATGTTTCAAAACAGAGGAATCGAACTCTATTAGATATGTTTCGATCTATGATAAGTCAAATAGATCTTCCACCTTCCTTTTGGGGCCATGCCCTAGAAACAGCTGTATTCACGCTAAATCATGTTCCGTTAAAGGCAGTTGAAAAGACACCATATGATATATGAACTGGGAAGAAACCCAGTTTGTCATTTCTTAAAATTTGGGAATGTGAGGTTTATGTTAAACAACAAGCCTCGATAAATTATCATCCAAATCCTCAAAATGCCTTTTTGTGGGGTATCCTAAGGAAACTAAGGGATACTATGTCTACAATTCCACGGATCACAAAGTGTTTGTTATCCGCAATGGTATCTTTCTGGAAAAAGAGTTTATCTCTAAAAGAACCAGTGGGAGTAAGGTGAACCTCGAAGAAGTTCGAGAGTCAGAATACAATGTAGAACCACAGATGGAAAATGGAGAAGACTCGCAACAAGTTGTTGAGCCTACTCAAGTAACACAAGGCCCATGAAGGTCCGATAGATTATGGCTACAACCTTAGAGATATAGATTTCTAATTGCTGGAAGTTGTGATGTTTTGCTCATTAAGTAGAATGAGCCAACCATGTATCGAGAGGCCGTGGTGGGACCAAACTCCGAATGATGACTTAATGCCATGAAGTCTAAATGCAATCCATGTAAGACAATAAGGTATGGACCTTAGTCGATCCACCTGAAGGTGTAAAAACCAATGAGTGCAAGTGGGTTTTCAAGGAGAAAACTGACATGGATGGCAAAGTAAATGTCTTCAAGGCACGACTGGTTGCAAAAGGATTCACTCAAACTCATGGTATGGACTATGATGAAACCTTTTCCCTAGTTGCAATGGCCAAATCAATCAGAATCCTTCTTGTCATTACATCATATTATGATTATAAGTATGGCAGATGGACGTCAAAACAGCCTTCCTTAACAGAAAGCTCCGTGAGGATGTGTACATGACACAACCTGAAGGCTTTGTGCGTCCAGAGGACTCTGGTAAAGTATGTAAGCTTCAAAGATCCATTTATGGATTGAAGCAGGCATCTCAGAGCTGGAATCGTCACTTTGGTGAAGTCGTCAAAGAGTTTGGATTCATTGAAAACATCGATGAACCTTGTGTTTATAAGAAGGTTAGTGGGAGCACAGTTGTACTTCTAGTGCTTTACCTTGATGACATCCTACTTATTGAGAATGACATTCCTACCTTGCAGAGTGTCAAGACTTAGTTTGGAAAGTCTTTTTCAATGAAAGATTTAGGCGAAGCCACTTACATCCTAGGGATTAGGATCTATAAAGATAGATCCAAGAGGCTAATAGGCCTAAGTCAGAGCACATACATAGACAAGATACTGCATAGGTTCAATATGCAGGATTCTAAAAGGGGTTACATGCCCATGTCTCATGGCATCCATCTCAGTAAGGATCTGTGTCCTAGTACACAAGATCAATGACAAACTACCACAAGATCATATGCCTCCGCCATTGGATCTATCATGTATGTCATGTTATGTACTCGACCGAATGTGTCATTTGCCTTGAGTATGACTAGCGAGATATCAACAAGATCCCGGTGAGGGTCATGGATCATCAAGAATATCCTAAAGTACTTAAGAAGGACTAAGGACTTATTCTTGGTATATGGTGGCTTGGAGGATGAGCTCTGTGTGACTGGTTACACAGATGCGAGTTTCCAAACTGACCAAGATGATTCAATATCACAATCATGATATGTATTCCTGTTGAATGGTGGTGCGGTAAGCTGGAAGAGCTCTAAGCGAGCACCAGCCGATTCTGCAATGTGTTTGAGTATATAGCAAAGACGGATGCGGTAAGGGAGCCGTTTGGATCAGAAAGTTCATCATTGAACTTGGGGTGGTTCCTACCATCTCAAGGGATTCATAAGTTTTTAAAATGGATGAAAATCCTTCCGCTGCGTGTACAGATCCCAACAGTAATCTCCTTCTCTTATTGCATCTATTAGCTAGGCAACTATTTTCTAATATATTAGTAAAATAAGAGCCGCTTTGTGGGCAACAGATTTCTATCTGATTGTCTTGGATGAAGAAATTTGATGGTGGATGGGACATGTTCATATTTAAGTTGATAGCTTTTTATTACCCACTCCAATTTGTCAAAAACCACACAAGTAGCACAAGCAATTTCTTCACCCCTTTATTTTCTATGAGATGTTGGTTTGCCCAAATATATGGTACTTTTCTTTACAAGTTCAAATGTTATGCTTCCTGATTTTTCAAGCTATTTTAAAAAGTTGCAACTTGTAGTCCCTTTATGCAATATCTCCCTATATATGCCACCTCTTGAATAAAACATGCATTTTCAGTCCCAATTTTGAAGGTTGCGAGAAAATTGTAATGGGACTAGAAACAACAACTTTTCACTAAATCTTGAATTGAACTTGCTTATTATTATAACTATTAATAA
Organism: Acacia acuminata; assembly: GCA_019022655.1. NCBI lineage: Eukaryota > Viridiplantae > Streptophyta > Magnoliopsida > Fabales > Fabaceae > Acacia > Acacia acuminata. Next base: position 580,063 of record JAFJYI010000348.1, on the reverse strand, counting down.
TTATTATCTTCTTATACTTCTTCCTAATTCACCCTTCTTCATTTGTATCATTTTAGTACTTTTCCTTTTGTATAATTGGGACCTGAGTGGTTTAAGTCTTAATATGTGGTTTAAATTATTTAATGGACTTTTGTTGTCATATTTATTTTTAATATTCATCCTCCTATTTTCCTTACTATTTACTTATTATTTATAATATTTATTATTCAAAAATATTTATATTATTTAATAATTAATAATATTCATGAATTGTTAATATATGACAATTAATAATTATTTTACTCTTCTACTTTTTCCACGATTTGTCTTCTCATTTCTTTCTAATTTTAATTTTCATGCAAATTCAACATTCCTCATTTGGCATGTTTTTATCTATTTTCTCTTGTTTCTATAACCGTGTTTGTGCTATTTAAACTTAAATGTACTATTTTGTTAGATAAAATTAATACTTATTTTTTCCTATTTCTTTCCGAACTTGGAGTTGCTTAATATGTTTCATTCTTTATTAATTTTTTTTCCCGATTTGAGTTAAATGTGCTATTTTATTTGTATTTGATGATTTTAAATTATTCCTTCTATATAATTAGTTAAATTTTTTCTTCTACTTTTTTCATGTCTCCCTTCTCATTTATTTCTATTTGATTTTTGTTATTTTACTATTCCTCATTTGGTATTATATTACATTATTTATTTTCCCATAATTTTATATGATTCCAAATAATTTCTTCTAATTTCTTCTAACTTTTTTATGTTTGTCTTTGAGTTTTGCCAATTCACTATTCCTTATTTGATATTATATTAATTCTTATATCTCTCTCTTGTAAATGGAGCTATATACCCAAGAGGGGGTGAATTGGGTATTTTAAAAACTTTTCAGAATATGCTCTGTTTTGAAGTAATGAAACCGAGATAAAACAGAGGAGGAAGGGAAGGAAAGCTTGCACAAGAGAAATTATCCTGGTTCGGTCTTATCTTTGACCTACATCCAAATCCCTAAGCCACACTTGGGATTTTCAATCCACTATACTCACAAACCGATTACACACTCGTACTCAAGAGTAGTTCTCTCTCTAGAACTCACTCCCCCTTACAAGTTGTAATCAATACACCCAACCACCAAGTCCCCCGACTTGTGGTTATCTCAATCAATAAATGATTTACGAGATAGAACTCTCTCACGAGCGATAAAATGAACACCGAAGTACAAGTATCGATTGATACAATACAAGTGAAAGCCGAACACAATAAGTGACACTTAGTAAATTATCGCTCTCGGTAGGTGTATCAACTTGAGAAGAAGTTAATGAACTCTATTTATAGGTAGAGAACATTAAATGACCGTTGAATGATGAATCCAACCATTGTAGGTGATTAGCATTAAGTCCGGTCATCTTCTCTCTAAATTCCAACTAATCCAAGTGCTAATATGATCCGAGGTGGAACTCGAGGATTTGCCCGTTGGAGAAGAGTTTACTTGATGAAGAAAGCATTCTTGACCGTTGAGAATGTGTGCTCGATGGATTATCCAAAAGAAGGTTGATTTGCGAAGTGCATTAAATGCACTTTGTACACTTTTTGCTTTATGGCTTTGACCTTCAATAATCTTCATCTCGTAAACGAAATTCACTCAACAAACTTGTTAAACATAGTTGGGTTCATAGGTGAATGATTCATGAAAGCAATTAGAACAAACAAGAGTGATATGCAAATTCGTATAATTCAAAAATTGGTTTCAGCGTTGGTTACTCGAGTAAGTTCTTCGTTACTCGAGTAAGTCACTTGTGTGAGAGAGTCTTTACTTGCAGTATCAAAAGGATACTCGAGTAAGCAACTTCCAGAAGCAAACCATCGAGACTTGAACTTTTGAAACCAAAGTCTTTACTCGAGTAAGTTAGTGGTTTACTCGAGTAAGCAACTATTTGCTTGAAAACTCAAAGTGTAAGATGCCTCTTTACTTTGAGTAAACAAATTCATACTTTGGAGTAAGCACGAACATGAGTTAAGTTGAAAATCATTTTAAGAGTTCTTTACTCGAGTATGAAAACTCTTACTCGAGTATGCACGAGTTTAGAAAAACTTGGGAGCTCTCTGTAAGACCCTTTACTCGAGTAAGTCAATGTTTACTCGAGTATACACTCAAGTTCAAAAGTTCATTTGCTCTCGGTAAGTCCAATACTCGAGTATAGAAATCTATACTCCGCATTGATTTAACTTGTAAAGATTGGTTGCTCTCTGGATGGCCTTTACTCGAGTATGAAAACCTTTACTCGAGTAAGTCACAATTTGAAAAACGCATTTGCTCTCTGGATGACCTTTACTCGAGTATGTCATCTCTTTACTCGAGTAAGTACGTGTAAAATTCAATTGGGCAATCCTTTAACAGTCCTATACTCGAGTAAGCATTCCTTTACTCGAGTAAACAACTGATAAATGGTTTTACACAGATTTTGCAAAAACTTCAACACATGTTTACAATTGTTGTTAATCATCAAAACACATTGAGAACTAACATCTCTTCCTATAATTTTATAACTTCTAATGGTTTGGGTATATATTAAGGGATATGATATTGTCATAACCAATTTTAGTCCCTACTACTTTTCCACCGTTAGATCAGAATCTCAATAGGAGAGAGAAATGATAAAGGTAGATAAGATTCTGATCTAACGATGGAAAAGTTGTAGTGACATTGTTAGTGACCAAAATTGACAAAATGACAAAATCCTATCCAATATATTAATATTTAAAATAAATATTTAAATGAACATCTACGCTTATATTTCTTATTCTTTTCTCTTTTTTAGCTTTTCCTATTTTGATTTGTAGTTTTTATTTGATCTATAGTTGATGATTATTATTATTGAAAGAGATTTGTCGTGTCTCCCAAAATAACCAAGTTCAAAAATGATTTGTAGAAATAGGGAACCTGGGTTGTTTCTCCAACGAACTTGCAAAAGTTTGATTGACGCGTTTAAACAAATAGTAAAAATGGGGGTTTTTTTATTCAAATAGATTAAAAATGAAAATAAACTGAAATAGAATGAAATATGTAGAAACAGAACAGATTAAACAGAAACAATTTAAAATCGATCAACCCAACATTCAGATTCCAAGAACTTCCATCATTGAACGAAATATGAACGAACTTGCATTTGGTTATGGACGAACCAAATCTCTACGTTAAATCGTAAAAATCCCTTGACTAGACGATCGCCTAGCGTTTGTTCGAACAATTATGTCTCACCGTGCGATTTCACAAAGAAGCACTTAAACCTAATTCGAACTCGCCTTGGGATGAACCAAACCGAATATTAAATCTAATATTTGAACTATTTCGAAAATGGAATCCAATAAGATGAAAACAAACGAGTAAAGTTACCAGTTATGAACAAGCTCTCTCGACGAATCATGGAATCCTCAACGTTGGGTTAATCACAGAAGTTTAGCCGAGCATGGCTGGAAAAAATGAAGAAAAGACGAAGAACGCGAAGAGCACGAAGAACATTGCAGAGAAAATAAAACTTCTGTATTCAATCCAAAACTTTCAAAAATGTGAATGACCCAAGTGTTGTAGCCACCATTTGACTTAAAGTTAACCTAAAATGGAAATGGGCTCCAATGGTTCAGCCAAAACGGAAATAAAATAAAAGTGGGCTTTAATTACAAAATTTGAGCCCAAATAAAATCCGTAAAATATACATCTGACTTCGGCTTCAAAATTGACCACCCTCCTGTCTGAATTTTCCCTTCATGTCTTATAACAATTGTAGCTCTCTGAATCATCTGAAATATGAAACAAAAATGAGGCAAATCCGATGTCTAGTTCAAGAGTTATGGTAAAAATAGTGAAGCAATGTAAAACTAGAATTTTATTATTAAAAATGGCTAAAATATAATCAAAGGCCCAAAGCCGAAATAAGTATAAAAGCCGTTATTTATTAACTAAAGAGTCCTAAATTATTAATCAAGAGATAAAAAGAAGTGTATAAAATATTCAATTATCAAATCCCCCACACTTATCTTTTTGCGCCCCGAGCAAAATTCAAAGAAAAAGACTTAAAGGAGAAACTCTTCTTTTCTAACAATTGCTAACAATGCAAAAATTGAATAAGAGATACAAAGCTCCAAAAGACCAATCAATCAAGACCAAAATCCCTTCATCTCAAATTACAATTCATTGGTAATCTCATCAATGATGCTAATCACAAAAGATGGTCTCTCAAATGATGTGCTCAATCAATCAATCTCTCAAGTGTTTAAGGTAAATAAGTGTATTGCTCAAATTCTACTCAAGAAAATTGTTCTACCATAAGCTTGCTCAATTTCTACGTCTCCACTACTCATAACACATGCATGCACAAATCAAAAGAGCTTATTATGAAAGGTTGTAATGGGGTTAGGGTGAAGGTAGGTAATAGTATGGAATGAGAGGCTAAGCACCAAAGAAATTAAAAAGAGCACTAATTAACATAATCATTCTCTATGTATGAAAACTTTTATTTTACTCATATTTCTCCTTTCTTCCTATGTATTTTCTTTCCTTTTTCTTTCTTTCTTTCTTTTCTTTTTCTGCTTTTCTTTCTTTCTTCTTTTTTTTTTCTTTTTCAAGCCTTTTTTTTTTATGAACTATACTATATACATAATCGCAATGACAAAATCAAATATCTCCCCCACACTTAAACTGTTGCACTCCTGAGCAACCCCCGCACAAAGGAGAAACCAATGAGGTGAAACCAATGCTCAATACATTTTCAAGGTGCGGAATAAAATGGTTTTACGCTTAGGCTTGTAATGTGGCTTAGAAAAGAATGGGTCAAAAAGGCACAAAGGAGCTAGCAAAGGAATGATAATGCAAGGGAAAGACTATTTGGCCAAAGTGGGGAAAATAAAAGAAAGAAAACAAGCTTCCATCATACTTATGCACGTAAGCGAAAAATGTAGTTTCAAAAGGAAAATGAGCAAGTTCTAGTGAACACAAATCATGAGCCGATGCACACATGAAAGAAAGAATAACAAAAAGGAATTCCATTCATGCAGGCCCAAAACCTCACAAAGTCAATACCAACTTAGGCAATCAACAACATCAAATCAACTACCAAGACATGTAATCGAAGAGTCAAGAATTGCAGACCAAGCAGAATGATCCATTAAAACCAAAATGTCCTAGTTCATACTATGTAGCAATCATAGAAAGAGAGATTGGATTTATTTTTGAAAAGCAAAGTGGAAAAATGAAAACAAATAAAAGAGAAAGAGGGAGAATAAAGAAGAATACTCCCCAAGGGTTTATGGAGGATACGTGGCATCAATAAGGAGAATCTCTGCTTCCTCAGGCTGCTACTGGGATCCCTCATGAAATTGCTTAAGGCGATGCCCATTTACCTTAAAGGTGCTTCCTGTGGGTCGATCACAAAGCTCAACAGCACCAAAAGGAAAAATGTTAGTGATCACAAAAGGGCCACCCATCTAGATCGAAGCTTTCCTGACATAAAATTCAAATGGGAGTTGAATAGAAGAACTTTCTAGCCCACAGAAAATTCCTTCCTAAGGATATGCTTATCATGGAATGCCTTAGTCTTTTCCTTGTACAACCGTGAGCTCTCATAGGCATCCAATCTAAGCTCATCTAACTCTTTAACCGTAGCTTCCGCTCCATCCCGACTTAGCCAAATCCATGTTACACGCTTAATGACCCAATAGGCTTGATGCTCCAACTCAACCTAAGATGACATGCCTTACCAAAGACAAGCCGATAAGAAGACATCCCAATCAGAGTCTTGTAGGTGGTACGATATGCCCACAAAGCATCCTCTAATCGCTTACTCCAATCTTCCAGGTAGAGTTAACAGTCTTCTGAAGGATTTGCCTAATCTCTCTATTTGAGATTTCAGCTTGACCGTTGGTCTGAGGATGGTATATTGTGGAGACCTTGTGAAGCACTCCATACTTGCGTAACAAGGCACAATGCTTCGGTTGCAAAAATGGGAGCCCTGGTCACTAATAATAGCTCTAGGAATGCCAAACCTGCAAAAAGGTTAGACCTAACAAAATCCACCACCACAGAAGAATCATTAGTCCAGGTGGCTTTTGCCTCAACCCATTTCAAGACATAATCAATAGCTAGCAGTATGTAAGTATAACTATATGAAGCAGGAAATGGACCCATAAAATCAATACCCCAAACATCAAAGATCTCACAAAACAATATGGGGTTCTTGGGCATCTCATGCCTACGGGAAATACTCCCTGCTCTCGACAGTTATCGCATGACTTACAAAACAGATGGGAATCATGAAACAAGGAAGGCCAAAATAATCCACTATCTAACATTTTCCTAGTAGTTCTTTGGGGTCCAAAGTGACCACCACAGATAGAAATATGAGCAAAATGCAATATAGAGTGAAACTCATGATCGCACACATCTCCTAACTACTTGGTCACTATAAAATTTCCACGATAAAGGTCATCCCAAACATAATATTTAGACTCACTCTTTAATTTAAGGGTTTGGGCCCTAGTAGAATCTACAGTGCAAAACACCGCCTACCAAGTAGTTAACCCGATCAAGATACCATGGAAGCTTACCTTTCACCGTAAAAGCCGCTCATCGTGGAAATCATCCCGAATAGAAGAAGGGTGAGAGAGAGATGGGTGATGCGACTTAAGTGGTCAGCTACCCAGTTTTGTGATCCACTTCTGTCTCGAATCTCAAAATCAAACTCTTGGAGCATAACATCCACCGGATGAGTCGTGGCTTAGCATCTGCCTTTTTCAAAAGAAACTTCAAAGCAGCATGGTCAGAGAAAACAATTACTCTACTTGCTAGCATATATGACCTAAACTTATCAAAAGCAAATACAATAGCCAACAACTCTTTCTCAGTAGTGGTGTAATTAGACTGGGTAGGATCCAAAGTCTTAGAGGCATATACAATGACATGAGATGCTCTGTCTACCCGCTGTGCTAAGATAGCACCAACCGCATAGTTGGAAGCATCACACATCAACTCGAAGGGGAGGCACCGATCAGGAGGTTGGATCATCAATAGTCGCAACACTTCAAATGATCGAAGGCCACCTTGCAAGCATCATCAAATACAAAGTCGGTGTCCTTATGCGAAGGTTTGACAAGGGTCGAGCAGGTCTTGCTTGAAATCCCGAATGAAACGCCGCTAGAAACCTCGCATGACCAAGAAAAGAGCGAACTTCTCGCATAGATGCGGGGTAAGGCAAAGCAGTAATTACATCTATCTTAGCAGGGTCTGCCTCAATCCCTTTCTTAGACACTATGTGTCTCAAGACTATACCCGACTCAACCATGAAGTGACACTTCTCATAATTCAGCACAAGATTGGACTCAATGCACCTATGCAAGACTTTAGACAAATTAGGTAAGCATGCATCAAAATCAGACCCATATACAGTGAAATCATCCATCAAAACCTCCATGCAGTCCTCTAGAAACTCAGAGAAATTGCTTACCATACAACGCTGAAAGGTGCCAGGTGCGTTGCAGAGGCCAAAATGCATCCTTCGGTAGGCATATGTTCCAAAGGGGCATGTGAAGGTCGTCTTCTCCTGATCATTAGGAGCAATATGGATCTGGAAATATCCAGAGTAGCCATCCAGGAAGCAGTAATGAGACTTACCAGCCAATCGCTCTAACATCTGATCAATGAAGGTAGAGGGTAATGATCCTTGCGAGTGGCTTGGTTGAGTCTCCTATAGTCGATACAAACTCTCCAACTATTCTGAACTCGAGTAGGAATGAGCTCATTCTTCCGAATGGCTACCACAAGAACTCCGCATTTCTTAGAACCACATGGACCAGGCTAACCCACTGGCTATCAGAAATGGGATAGATGATACCAGCTTGCAGAAGCTTAGTGACCTCCTTCTTCACCACATCAAGGATAAAAGGGTTAAGGCATCTTTGGCATCTTTGGGGTTGCCTCACCGGCTTAGAGTCCTCTTCCAACAGATTTTGATGCATACACATGGAAGGGTTGATGCCAACTATGTCAGCTAATGTCCACCCAATAGCTTTCTTGTTCGCCCTCAGTAAGCTTAGTAGCTTCTCTTCTTGATCAGGCATAAGATTATTTTCCACAATGACTGGCAACTGCTCATTCTCCTCCATAAATGCATACTTCGATGGTCTAGAAGGGATTTGAACTCTAGTTTTGGCGGTTGCTCAGTGGAGGGAAGAAGCTTGGGTGATTGTTGCAACAACTCTGATGTCATGACACTGGAAATTCCTGAAACCACATTCAAAGAAGCAAAAGAACTGTGTCTATATAGCTCAATGTTAACATTAGAATTTAGCTCATCAAAATCAGAATCAAGATGCACATCAGGATCAGGATGAAGCTCAAACTCAGAATCATTATCAAAATCCATAAGTAATGCAGAATCACTAAGCAAGTCAGAATCACCAAATAATGCAGCATTAATCTCGAAAATAGGGCACCATTCATTATCAAGACATGCACAAATGGTAGAATCACTCTCGATAAAAAGTCGATAATCAAGATACCAATCATCAAGAACATCATCCACAAGATCATCAATAACATCAATGCGAAAAATGAATGCTCTTCCCTAGGATGTTTCATGGCATCAAAGATATTGAAATTCACAAATATATCACCAAACTCCATGGAAAGAGTACCAGAATGCACATCTATCTTAGTCCTAGCTGTTTTCATGAAAGCCCTCCCTAGAATGATTGGTGACCTACTACTAGGAGACTCACCCTCCATATCTAAGATGTAAAAATCAACAAGGAATATCAATTCATTAACTTTGACTAATACATGTTCAACTACACCAAAAGAATGAGCATTACTCCTATTAGCTAACTGAACAACAACACCAGTAGGAAGTAAAGGACCAAGACCAAGAGATTTATAAATAGATGCAAGCATAACATTATAGAAGCACCTAAATCTAGCATGCAATCATCAAATCTGTAGTTACCAATAATGCAAGGGATAGAAAACGTCCTTGGATCCTTGCACTTGTGAGGCATGGTAGGCTGGATGAGTGCTGATACATTCTGGTTCAAACTCACTAGTTCACTTCCCTTCAGTCGCCTCTTGTTGGTACACAACTCCTTCAGAAACTTGACATATTTAGGAATTTGTTTGATTGCATCTAAGAGAGGAATGTTGATCTCTACTCTTCTGAATGTCTCAAGTATATCCTTCTCTTGTGCTTTTTCTGCCAACTTCTTGGATTGAGGGGCTCTCTGAGGGAAAGGAAGAGGAATGAGAATGTCTTCCTCTTCACCTTGATTCCCCTTAGGATTAGGAATTGTTTGTGAAGGAAGAGTGTTGGATCCCTGAGGTTGAAGCTGGTTCAATGATGGAAGTGTCAGTTTGCTGTTGGAACTGCATATTGGCTATGACAAATTGCTTCATCATATCTTCAAGTGAGGAACCACCACTACTACTAGCCTGCCGTTGTGCCGCCTATAGAGGTGCACATATGGCTGGTTGAGGAGGTGGTGCTGGCAAGGGAAAAGGAGGTGCAGATGTTGTTGGAAATTCCGTGGTCTATACCGCTCTACCGATAATTCCCGAATTTTGCTGATATTGGTTACTCGGTTCTCGATTCTCGTTCCAACAAATTGGGGTAATTTCTCCAACCAGGATTGTAGGTATTGGAGAAGGCATTATTCTCACGATATTGTGGCTTTCCTGGAAAAACACCCATTAAAGCTACTGACTGGTATTGATAAGCAGGATCATGCAAAGTAGGACAAGAATCAGTAGAATGATAAGGGTCAAAACAAAACCCACATGAGTACCCAATCTAAGGAGGGGAAGATTGTACTGTCTGTGTCACTGCCAACTGCCTCACAAGGGAAGTCAGATCATCAAGTCTAGTCTCTAATCTCTGAGAATCGACCGATTGGAGGTGTTTGAATCTGTAAACAGGAGTACTATTGGCCCCGGTGCCAAATTGCCGAGAGTTAGCAGCCATAGTAGATATCAACTCTCGGGCCTCTTCAGGTGTCTTGCTATCTAAGGCCCCACCACTGGATGCATCCACAAAACTTTTATCCATCCATAACAAACCAGAATAGAAATATGTAATTAGGAGTTGGTATGTAATCTGGTGGTGTGGACAACTAGCACACAATCGCTTGAACCTCTCCCAATATTCATACATGGTCTACCCATTGATTTGTTTAACACTAGTGATCTCCTTCTGAATAGCAAAGGCTTTTGAGGAAGGAAAGAACCTCACTAGGAATAACTTCTGCATATCAACCCAAATCCCAACAGATGTTGGTTGCAAATTGTATAGCCAATCCTTAGCCACACCATCTAGGGAAAATGGAAAAGCTCTATGCTTAATGTGGTCCCCATCAATTGCTTGAGGTTTCATCGTGCTGCATACCACATGGAACTCCTTCGATGCCTATCGACACATTCACCCGCAAGACCATGAAACTTGGGCAATAAATGGATAAGACAAGATTTTAGTTCAAAGTTAGCAAAGAAGTTCGTGATATCGAATACACAAATTTTGATTGCCCACATCGTGGGTAGCTAATTCTTTCAAAGTAGGACAATCTGCTTGTTCTGCCATAATTTCTAAGTTAGCAAAATTGCTAATAGAATCAGTGAAAACAATAAGACTATTAGAAGTACTATCAGAAACACAATCAGAAAGATCAACAAATGGACACAATCGACTCAAGTTCAACGTCCAATTCAAGATTAATCCCACGACTTAGCCTAACAACTCTTCTAGCAAGAAGAATTGTTCTTTCTATTTCAGATCAAATGGCAACAAGTCTTCTGATTAGTAGTACTCCTAGTACTCATGCAACATAAACACAAGGCGAATTTGCGATACTCGTAATTATGAAAATGCCACCGAAGTGGTAAAAACAAATTAATTATGAAAATGCCACTAAAAGTGATAAAAAGTAGAAAAATGCTAAGACAACACAAAAGCAAAAACCTATGTTAGAAATTGACCAAAACAAGTCCAGAAACACTATCAGATGATTTTTTTTTGGTCCCGTTGGGACGTAACGAGTATTTCACATTGTATGACTTACTCCAATTGGGCTGATTTTTGGTGAGTCAAGGAAAATCATATTTTAAGATGAACACAAATCCCAAAGGCATTGTGCGTCCTCGAATTTAAGCCAAATTCCATTGTTTAGACCACTTTTTCAATTTTTTTGGTCTACACTAATCTATTCTAATCTATCACTAATCAAACCGATGCAAATTCCCAAAGAATCGGTGCCATATTTTGAAAGAGATTTGTTGTGTCTCCCAAAATAACCAAGTTCGAAAATGATTTGCGAAATAGGGAACCTGGGTCGCTTCCCTAACGAACTTGCAAATGGGTTTGATTGACGTAAACAAGAAATGTAAATGCAAGAATAAAAATGGGGGGTTTATTCAAACAGATTAAAAACAAAAATAAACTCAAATAGAATGAAATATGCGAAACATAACAGATTAAACAAATAGATTAAAATCGATCAACCTAACATTCAGATTCCGAAACTTCCATCATTGAATGAAATATGAACGAACTCAAGCATTTGGTTCTAGATTTAACCGAAATCTCTATGTTCGTCCGTAAAATCCTCGACTAGACGATCGCCTAGCATTTGTTTGAACAAAGGCGTATCACTGTGTGATTGCACAGCAAGCACTTAAATCTAATTCGAACTCGTCCTGGGATGAACCAAACCGAATATTAACTCTAATATTCGAACTATTTCCGTAAATCGAATCCGATAAGATGAAAACAAAAATGAGTAAAGTTACCTAAGTTAAGCACAAGCTTTCTCGGACTTAATCATGGAATCCTCAACATTGGGTTAATCACAAAAGTTTAGCCGAGCATGGCTGGAAAAAATGAAGAAAAGACGAAGAACGCGAAGAACATTGTAGAGAAAATAAAATTTCTGTATTCAATCCAAAACTTTCAAAAACGTGAATGACCAAAGTGTTGTAGCCTCCATCTGACTTAAAGTTAACCTAAAATGGAAATGGGCTCCAATGGTTCAGCCCGAAACGGAAATAAAATAAAAGTGGGCTTTAATTACAAAATTCGAGCCCAAATAAAATCCAGAAATGTACATCTGACTTCGGCTCCAAAATCGACTTCCCTCTTGTTCGAATTTGCCCTTCATGTCTTCATAACAATTGTAGCTCTCTGAATCAGCTGAAATATGAAACAAAAATGAAGCAAATACAATGTCTGATTCAAGAGTTATGGTAAATGTAGTGAAGCAATGTAAAACTAGAATTTTATTATTAAAAATGGCTAAAATACAATCAAAAGCCTAAAGCCCAAATAAGTATAAAAGCCGTTATTTATTAACTAAAGAGTCCTAAATTATTAATCAAGAGATAAAAAGGAGTGTCTAAAATATTCAATTATCAATTACCTATAAAAAAATTATTGCTACTCCTCTTCCATTTATTTATTGTAATACTTATAATTTAATAATTGGTAATATTTATAAAGTATCATTCATAGTTATGAAACCCACCGACTAATTCGGATTCGAAACGGTCCAAAAATTCATTGATAGGAACCACGATCACAACCTTTTTCCCCTCTTTGAAGTCGCTTGAAACTCACCCGAAACGAGACATAGACGAGGGATAGAAACATGGAAAAAGGATAGAAGGAGGAGGAGGCGAGAGAGAGACATAGAAGGAGACAGATTTTTTTTTTTTAATAATTTCATATTAATAATCCTAAAGTCTTCACTTTTTCATTGGTTTTAGTTCGAGTTTGACCCACTAACCCTTGACCCAAGATCGTCTCGATTTTAATAACCTTGGTATCATTATATGTAAGATGGATATTTCGATGCTAATTCATCATCTTTTAGTAATTTATTAATTTCTCTCTTTCTTTCCATAACCTTATAATTTAATGGAGGACTTTCGAGCAACTTAAGTTGCTCAATGTCTTTATGTTTGTTCTTAGTTAAATTATTTGAGTTGATTTATATGTGCTATTTTGTTGTCATGTTAGACTTATTGTTTGTTACGTTAATAATTAATCAATTAAATTTGTTTTTTCTCTTAATTATTTTTTTAATCATATTTCTCTATCTATTTATTATTCACTTGTTTTTGTTTGATCTTTTTATTATCATGATAATTCTTCCTTGTCTCTTCTTTCAATAACTTTATATAACTTAATTAGAGTATTTGACGTTGCTTAATATGTTTGTGTTGTTTAAATTATTTAGGATTAAGAAACAATTTGGCTAATAAACTATTAGCGTCCCATACAAATAACTTTTAAGTGGATCAAAAATACCAAAATACTTTTGAAAATGTGTAGTCACCCAAAAATAGAGTGAAACTATTTTGTGTTGGGCGCTTATAGAGTAAAACTTTTTGTGCTTGATCGCATATTTTTATTTTTGATATTTTTGGTCCACTTAAAAGTTATTTGTGTAAAGGGCCTCCGAGGTAATAGGTTGTTGGTCAAATTACTCCTTAACCCAATTATTTAACTTAATATTGTCATGCTATTATTTGTTACTATTTCTTGTCATGTTTTGATATTTAATTAGTCATTCTTTATTATTTACTATTTAAAGTTATTTATGATTTAATAATTAATAGGTATTTATGATTTATAGTTATTTATTCTATTTCTTGCACCACCTGGAGTTGATGAATATATTTGTACTATATAAATTACTTGAGGTAAATGGGCTATTTCTTATTTTCTCTTCTCTCTTATTTGATTTGTATTTGATTATATTATTATTCACTCTCTTTTCCTTCTCTTTCATTTATTTATTATTTGTTATTATTTATTTATTTAATAATTATGATATTTATTATTTATTTATTTTAATATTTAATATTTAATAATTGGTATATTTATGAATTCTCATTATATGTAACTATAATTATATTATTCATAAAATTTTTCTCTTGTCATTTGTTTCGTTTGATTGTTTTTATGGTCATGCTAATTCACCATTTCTCTTAATTGTTTTTGTTTTATCAACCCACACCAACCGGTTTGGATCGAAAACCAATGAACCGCCTGCGTGAATGAACCGTGTAAAAGATCATAGAAACCAAGATCTTTAAGATTTTCTATTTGGTCTGTTGCTTTGAGGTTTCGGTCATATTTGACTTGAATTATTTGTTACTATTAAATTCTTCACTATTTATTTATTGTTTATCATATTTATTATATAATAATTGATAGATATTTATGATTCATAATTAATACCTATGACCACTAATACTTATTTTCTTATCCTATTTCTTCCACCAGTTCTATTTGCTAAATATATTTGTATTATTTAATTGGGCTATTTTGTGTAAATGTGAATTTGCATTCGATGATTTTCCTTTTGTTTCTCATGATTTTTCAAATAGTTCCTTAATTTGAAGTCAATATTTAACTAGTTAAATTTGTTTCTATTTATTTGTTTTTTACCTTTTTACATTTAAAATATTTAAATGGACTATTTATTGTAATATTTATTATTTAATTATTGGCCATATTTATGAATTATAATTATATATAACAACAATTATTTGTTAAATGTGTTACATTTATATTTAACTAGTTAAATGTGTTACTATTTATTTATCATTTTATGCCCTAAAATTGGTATTTGATTATTCTTCTTATTTCTCTTTTCCTTCTCTATTTTTTTTTATTGTTTTAGTATGATGAAATTTTTATCCATTCGGCTTGTTGTCTTTTATTTATTATTTGATACCTTTTATTTATTGTAATATATATTATTTAATAATTTATAATATTTTTGAATTATTATTATTCATATCAATAATTATATTATTATCCTATTTTATCAAGACTCTCTTCTCATTTGCTTCTATTTTATTGTTTTATTGTCATGCCAATTCATCCTTTATCATTTTGTATTATATTAATTGTTTTCTCTCTTTTTTTTCATAATTTTATTTCTTAATGGACTTTAAGGTAATTAAAATTTCTTTATATATTTGTGCTATTTATATTATTTGATTTAGATGTACCATGTACCATGTGTTATGTTTTTCTTATTTTCTTTTAATTGTTTTCTCTCTTATTTTCCATAACTTTATTTTTAATGGACTTTAGGGTAATTAAAATTGCCTAATATAATTGTGCTATTTAGATTATTAGATTTAGATGTACTATTTGTTATGTTTTTCTTATTCTTTTTGTTTTTGGCTTTACTTGTTTCTCTGTTCTTCTCATTGCATTTGAGTATTAGTTCTTCCTCTTTTCCTTCTTTCGCTATTATGAGTTTTGTGTGTGATTCTATTCATTGTCTTTTATTTATGTATTCTTACTATTTATTTATTATAATATTTTTATCTGATAATAAATAAATTTATGAATTATTTTTACATGAAATAATAATTATTTTACTTCTACTTTTTTATTTATTTTCCTTAAATTTTCGTTTTTTGTTTGTTTGTCGGAATATTTCTTTGGGTTACCTTATTTTTTTCCCTTCTCTTTCATATTTAATCATGATTGTTATTATAGTAATTGTTTTTCATCTTTTGCATGGACTTAACTTTATAACTAAACGGCTTTTGAGTGATTTTTCGTAACATGTTTGTGCTATTTAAATTATTTGACCTAAATGAGTTGTTTTACAGTGTAAATAGACTTCTATGGTTATATTTGTTTTCCTTAAATGTTCTTTTTCCCCTTGATATTTTCTTGAATTCTTGTTTTCTTCTCTCTTTCTTTAAAGGGAAAATACTCCACTATATCTTAATGACTATTTAACAACTAAATTAGTACATGTTAACAATTAGGATTTTTTTTTTTGACATGTGACATTTTTTGGACCCTTTTTAACAATATCTTACTTACTTAGGCCTTGAAGAGGATTTTCCCTTCTTTAAATTTGCGTCTAACGATTCTTCTCTTCTTTTTCTTCTCCTCTTTCCAATTCTTACAATGAGGTTTTGACTTTATTTGTCAAGTTTAATGTTCAATTTTTAATTTAAATTTAATATTTAATTAGTCTAATTTGTTACTATTGAATTATTAATTATAATATTATTTAAAAAATAATAATAATGGTAATAATATTTATGTTAGTGATTATTATGTAGAACAATTAATGATTATTTTCATTTTCTACTTCTTCCGCAACTTATGTGATTATTCATTTGCTCATTCTATTGAAGCCTTCATCCGGTACTATATTAATTATTTTTTGTCATGTACAATATTTATTGCTTGCTTGATTCGGTTGTTACTAATATATAAATTATATGACTTTTTGAGCCAATTAATTAGACTTCTGCTTTTATATCTGTTTCCCTTAATCTTTTATTTTTTCTTTTTAAGCTTTTCCATTTAATGTTAATATCTAATTAGTTAATTACTATTTATTCATTATTCACAATAATGATAATCTAAAGTTATCTAACGTCTAATAATTAACAATATTTATAATTATTATTTATAAATCTCTATTCTATTTATGTGATTATTCAATACTCATTATCTCATACTAATTTACCATTCTTCATTTTGTATCATTTTATTTTCCCTTAAACTATAGGATTAACAATATTTATAATTATTATTTATAAATCTCTATTCTATTTATGTGATTATTCAATACTCATTCACTCATACTAATTTACCATTCTTCATTTTGTATCATTTTATTTTCCCTTAAACTATAGGTTAGATCCTTTAAGTTTGCTTCAAGTTTCACTTTAGTGTTTTAAGTTTTACTCACTCTCTTTATACGCTACTTCTATCCTAACCGTAAAATGAACTCGGTGGTTAAGATTAGTTAAAAGCAATGTCTCGTGTTAAAATATTACGTTCTTTCAAATATGCTCCTATTTATGAAAAGAGCATAGATGAGAGAATGAGTAACAAATATGCACTAGTGCAAAAAAGGGCTTTAAGACCGCCTCATTTAGATCGGAGATCGACGCCTTGCCTTAAAGGAATGACCGGTGGCAGTTCCGTAAATATAAAGAACTTGTTGGATCGGATCATTTTTTCATTGGTCTTAAATATATTATTCAGACCGGACAAAAAAACAACCGGTCTTAAAAATGTTATTAAGAAAATTGAAATTTCAATTACTTTATAGAGAAATCTCATACAAAATTGTACTTATATTTTCTCGTGGTCCAACATAATAAGGAAAAATTGAAATATAAAAGTCTAAAAGTTTTAATACCGCACATATTTAATAGCCGGTCTTAAAAGTTATTCTCTTAAGACCCGACATATAATACGGCCGGTACGCAACAAATTATTTAATTTTAAGATCGGGGTTCATAAGGACCAGTCTTAAAGGTTAACTTTTAAGACCGTCTTATAATTTTTCCGGTCGTAAAGTTAAATATTTTAAGACCGAACTTAAGTTGTGGTCGGTACCTCAATATTGAAGAAAATTAAACAAATAATTAATTACTTTTAAGACCGTACTTCAATATGACCGGTCTTGAATTTTGAATATTAAGATCGAACTTCATTTTTAATTAGGTCTTAAAAATGAAGCGCCAAATATACATTTCTTCACGCGAAAGCTTTTGTTACTCTCACTGAAGAACCTCTGTTCACGTTGCAAAACCCTTCTTGTTGCATTACCTCTCTTCCTCGCCCACATAAGATAGCCTCTGTTAGTCTCTCATTTGCTCAGGCATTCCTTTATTCCTGTCTCAAAAAAGAACGGTGAAAACGATTCTATTCGTGTTCCGGGAATGCCAATTACTGGTGTGAGTCAGAACGAACCCTCTTCATCTCACAATGAGCCTCGTAACTGCCCTGCACGCCGTGGTAGAAGAGGCACACAAATGATGGATGTAACCCTAAGTCGGACTTCTAGGTCAAGGCTTGAGATTCAGTTTGATAAAAAGTTGGAACCTTTCGATCTTAATAAAAACAAATATACTTGTTTTGTCGGCTATCTAGCATGCAGCAAGGTTAGCATCTTGATAAAGGAGTGGAAAAATGTGGACTTTGGCACAGTAAAGGATCCTATTTGGGACACTATCCGACTTACATACACTGTCCTTGACTGTCAGAAGTTGAAAGACAAGACATTGTCTTATTGTGGCTTGATCGGTGGAGGAAGTTTAAGACCTTTCTAGCTAACAAGTATATTTTTGCCGAGGTTCGATCGACCAAAATCCTTGGGACAAGTACACATTTATTGATGAACAAACTTGGCAACAATTTGTTTAGCCGGACCACTCTGAAGCTCGGTGAGTTTATATTTAGTTTTGTTTGCCGTTTTGTTTGCTTATTAACCTGTGTGGATATGTGAATGTTATTGTGTTCATCTAATCCTGTTAGTGAAATGGTTTGGTGTGTGAATAGAAGTATACATTTCCTGCCTTTTTCTATGCAAGTCTGATATGTAAACCCTACCATTATTATAGTCTTAGTTATGTTATAGTACGTAGTGGTTAGACATTGCTGTTAGTTAGTTAGTATGTTGACTGTGTAATGGTTTCGGTGCAAGCTGTTATTGGGCCTTAAGAGTCAAGCCTCTAACTTTATATAAGAGGTTAGTCTAATATGTGTAGGAACCAGTTATGATGAATGAATGAATTGACTGAGTTGGCGGCAATTCTGCAACTCCCTTTCCTCTGTTTCTCCCAATTTCTTCTACAATTCTACATCTTCCTTAAATAAAATGTTGAAACTTGATGAAGTGAATTTGACTAATGTTTGACATTCATATGAAGCAGAGTTCTCTAATTTCTGTTAGTGACATGGCTGGAATTCATAATTGATAGTCAATTCTGATTCATAGAAAAGAAGGGAACAAGCACATGATATAGGGAGAAAGAATGATTGCCCGCATGAGGCTTCTCGGCGGATATGAAAAGGCCAAAAGAATTGATGGCGCCAAGCGAAAGAGATTGGAAGATGAAGTTGAATCCAATCCTTCGCTATAGTTGATCACCATCTCCAATACGTCACGAGGAGTTGTGGTTGCATATTCGACAAAAGCCAAGCGACGCCTACACGAGTGAACAAACCCGTCTAGTTGCTTGAAAGAATTGTAAGTATCATTATTATTATTTTTTAGTTACTAAACATGTTTCATTACTAAGCTTCTCGTTATCTGTATCTTACAGGAAGATCTTAGAAAGAAAAAAGCAGAGGGATCTTTTGTGTCAGA
Organism: Acacia acuminata; assembly: GCA_019022655.1. Taxonomy (NCBI): domain Eukaryota; kingdom Viridiplantae; phylum Streptophyta; class Magnoliopsida; order Fabales; family Fabaceae; genus Acacia; species Acacia acuminata. The sequence goes on along the minus strand of JAFJYI010000348.1, from coordinate 560,899 downwards.
TGGGAGGAATGATGTTTTGACCGTTGCGACCGGAAAACCGGATCACACGGGGCGTATAAGGGGGATTGGAGGACGGTTAGGCATAAAGAAATACTTTGGTAAATCCAAACGCCATAAACAAAGTATGGTTACCCGAGAGGAGATGGAACAGACACTGGCCAAATTTAGTGAGGAAGTAGCGGCTAAAGAAGCAATGTTTCAATCCCATATGAGCCAGATGAAGGAGGAAATGAATCAGATGAGGCTGCTTTTGAGCTCTCGTCCAGAGACTAGTGTTCCCTTCACACATTCACCTGTACCTATGCAGCAGAGCACCAAAGGGAGCTGTATCGTTGGACAGTCAGAGCAACCTTGTGACCTGTATGTTGAGGATCCTGATAGTCATAGACGATTAGTTGCAAAAGGGACTGTCCACAACTTGGGATCAACTGTACACCACTAACCAATGGCTGATGATGAAGTCGGAATGTCAGTTGAAAAGGTGATCATTGATGCACCTCTCCCTCTCCAAACTGATCAGTTGAAGCTTGTGAGTGATGTCAAGGGAACCTTCATCTCTTGGCCAGTGAAGCTTGTACATGTCTCTACTCCTCCTGAAGCTTCATCCTCTCGTCAAGCTCCACCCCCTCATCCTTAAGTTCCATCCCCTCGTCAAGCTCCATCCCCTCCTCAAGCTCTATCCCCTACTACTAAGTTGACTGCTAAGGAAAAAATATCCGATATGGTGAAGAGTGGATATTTTAAAGATAAATCGTGGCCTATCAATGAAGTAATAGGCCTCCGTCAACCTCAACCGGTTTTCGTTGACTCCGTTGATGTAACGTCCCTACTGCTTCCTGGACAGGAGCTTACCGATGCAATTGTTCAAATTTTTATGAAGTAAGTATCTGATTCTATGAGTACATAATTTAAATGCATCATTTAGACACACATACATATATACTAATTCCCTGATCGATTTCATTATTGTAGGTTCATGCATCAAGAATTGGTGAAACAGGGCAAAATCAATGATTTTGGATTCTTGTGCCCAGTCTATGCAAATACAACACCCTAGGTGGAGAGACAAGAATACATATCAAAGAGGGTGTGTGAAGTGAGAAGAAAGGTGTACTTGTTTCCAGACTACCACGGGTACATATCACAATTCTTGTCTGCAATTCACTTAATTCTGCTACATATATCACTTAGTACTTTACTGCTATGAATTTTCAGCCGCCATTGGCAGTTGGTCCTCATGTGCATGGAGGAGCATAAAGTTATCTTCTTATGCTCCACTCACAGCGATCTGGGGACTACATTGACTCAGACCATCAACGAGTAAGCATGTCATTTTGATTCTCTTGTCTGTAATCTCTGCTGTGAATTTTCAGTGAACATTATTGATAAATTTGTGATTTTGATGATAGTGCCATGAGGACCTTCCAAATCGAGGTAAACAAAAAGCGTGGGTATCAGGCCACTTATCCTAAATGATACACACCATAGGTTGGTACATATTTGGACATTGGCACACTGCCTTGTGAACTTGGTCAGTCAGCCATATATGCTCTTATATATATTTCTTGTTCTTTTTAGACCCGTCGGTAACCAAAGGAGTCCAACTTATGTGGCCAGTACGTCATGAAACACATATATGATATTATCAAACAAGGAAAGACTAAATTAACTGCAAAGGTAAATGTATTTGATGTTACATATTATGGCTGAATTCAGTTTTTGGCTTAATGTTACATATGAAATATGCACGCAAGTTAATTTAGTTTCTGTCTTTGATGTTATAGAGGTTTGTCTGTCTTGATCCCTTTCCTGATGATGAATTAGAGCATAAATGCAATTTGTTTTGTGAATATCTGTATGACCGATTTACAGGTGACAATAATTAATGTCCTAAATTCATTTGTAAATATATGTTGTAGCAACAATAATTTTCTCGTAAATTTGTTTATTTTTTCGAACAATGCATTCATTTGTAAATATACACCAATGTGTAATTCAATAATAAATTTGTTTATTTTTTGAAGAATTCATTCATTCATTCTCGCTATTTAGTGCTTGAAATTTGAGGTACGTGATGTTGTCAATGAGCAATATATAGCTTAAACTGAAGAGTATTCGCAACTTTTAGGACCACATATTTTTTAAAGATCCGGTCCTAAAAGTCGTCGTTTAAATTTGGCTACACTTTTAGGACCGTATATTTGATAAAAGTACGGTCCTAAAAGCCCTAAAAAAGCCTAGACTTTTAGGACCATATGTTTTTTTAAAGTCCGCTCTTAAAAGTCTTTAAAAAATATGGCTAGACTTTTAGGACCGCATTTTTTTTAAAAAGTTCGGTCTTAAAAGTCTAGCGAGACTTTCAGGACCGTATATTTGTTTATTGTCCGCTCCTAAAAGTCAAAAGTCATCTTTTATTTTGAAAAATGGCTTAACTTTTAGGACCGTGTGATTGTTAAATGTCCGGTCTTAATAGTCTTCCTTTAAATAGAAATATTAACTCGCTTTTCAGACAAATCATTAGGGTTCAAGACAACCGAGGTTCTGGCGTTCTACTTAAGCTAGGTCCTTCGTTGTCGCCGATTTTACCTCTCCCGATGTTGAGCGGATTATCGGTTTCCCTTTTCTTTGTCTCTTTTCTTTTTGTCGAAAAAGAAGGAAGATAATGAAAAGGACACTAAAAATATTCAAATCAGGGCGAGGTAAAACCGACGACAACGACGATCCAACCTTGAAAAGAATAGTCACTTTGTTTGTTTTTATTCGAATAAGGTAAACGATATTTTTTTTTGTATGTGTTTAACTGTGTTCTACAAAGTTTTATTGTTGATTCACACGAGGACAATGTTTTGTTTGTTTCCTTTTTGTCGGAAAAAGAAAGACGATAATGAAAAGGACAAGGCAATCGAATATGGAAACCAAAAAGAAATTTATTATATTTTTTTTAAATGCGCCTCACGGGGCAAAAAAGCATCGATCTAAAAAAAAACATAAACACATCTACTCCATTGGTGTCCGAGGGGAGGGAGTTGTCGGAGAGGTCAGAGACGTCGTCATCTAAAGGATTGTACTCAACATCCTGTGCGTCGAGTATCACATTGAGCTTGTTGTTGACGGCGTTGTAGACCTGAAAAAGATGGCCCAATCGTCGGTCTATATGTGAAACACGGGCCAGGAGGTGGTGCATCATTTGTTTGAAGGTCGGGTCTAGAGGCAGCGGAGGAGGAGGGTACGGAGGAGGAAGAGAATTAAGAGGAAAAGGAGGACCTCATGGTGGTAGAGTGGCCATTATAGTGGAGGTTGTCAAAGTGATGGAGAAGAATGTAAAGAAAGTAAAGTAACAACGGGTTTAAATAGAGAACCCATCCTGAACAATGTGAAACGCCGGAAACTTTAATGAGGAGACGCATAGTTTATCAGAATATGAGGAGACGCCTAGTTGGGATGTTTATCTGGAAGCCGAAGAGACTCTGAATCATTCATTTGAATAGGGTGTAAGGAGACGATTACGCTATCGATTTAATACTGGGTATTGTAAAAGATCCGTTCTTAAAACTAATATTTTTTAAGAAAAAAGCGTACTTTAAAAAAATGGAATTGAAAAAATAAATGAATTTTAGGACCGGATAAATGATAAATGGTCAATCTTAGAAGTAACTGAATTGATTAAAAAAATAAATAATATACTTTTAGGACCGGATATATTATAAAACGTCGGTCTTAAAATCAATTGAATTTAAAAAAATTAAATAATAGAATTTTAGACCGCATATTTATAAAATCCGCTCTTAACACGCCTCCCTCTCTTGCCTTTATTAACTCCTCATACCTCTCTATCCTTATTAACTCCTCACTACCTCGTAACTCTAAACTACGTACGTGGCGTGGCTATCTGAGAATTGCTTTATGCCTTTATTAACTCCTCATACCTCTCTGCCCCAATTGCTCAAACCATGGTTAGATACAAGAGAACCGCTCCTAGAGGTAGACTTACCGATGATGCTCGTGCCTTCTGTAGATCGTTCTACAGTGCGCTTCCTCCAGCGAGAGTGCGTTCTACTGTGACAGAAAGGTCTCAGGTTGTTGGACCCATTGTTATTTCTTCGGATGATGAAGAGATTGCCACACCCCCAGCCTTTAGACCATGATGCATTGATGCGAATAAGACAAGAAATTGCTGATCTCTGGTGGGATGTTAATACTGCTCATGCCGATATCGCCAAGGCTTTAGAGGATAATAAGCTTTAGGATGTTTAGTCAGATTCTTGTTTTTGATAATTTTCTGCCTGTTTTTCTTTTGTATTTTTTCTTGTGTACGTGCATATTCAAGTAATATATATAGCATTAAGAACTAAGCTTGTGTCTTTTTTTTGTTCATATTCTCCAATAATTAAAGAGACTCCAATTTTCCTTTAATTTTTATTGATTCAGTTGCTACGCTCGACAAAGCCAATCCTTTGTTTTTTTGTAAAAAAAAAAAAATTGAGGACTTTTAGGACCGGATGTTTTATAAAACTACAGTCTTAAAATTAAATAACATTTAGGACCGGAGTCTTCTAAAACTCCAGTCTTAAAAAGTTATATTTAAGCCCGGCTACTTTATAATTAACCGGTCTTAATAAAATCCAAAACACATGTGCACGGAATATTAAATGAATAATAAAAATTTAGGTCCAGTGTCTTCTAAACTCCGATCTTAAAATTTTAATTATATATTTAGGACCGGCTAGTTTATAATTAACCGGTCTTAATAAAATCCAAAACACAAAATGTGTCTATCGCGCGGAATATTAAATTTCCCTCTCTCGAACTTCTCTTTGTCACGCCAAAAGTGATTACTCGTGTTCTGTCTCCACTTTGTTTGTGTGTTGCTTCGCATTGGTTCGCGTTTTGCTCTCTCGACAATCACTTTCTGGTTCCTTAGCTAAACGTCTATAGACCAAGCCGTAAGAGGTGTTTCGGTTATATAACTTTATGATTTTCCCCGCTTATCGTTCGGGTTTTTTCATGGGTTGAACGAAATTGATGAAAATGTTCTTGTGGGTTTCTCTCGTTGTTAATGAATATTGTATTTTGAAGATTATATTTGTACTTTAGACCTACCCAACTGACCAACAAATGTTTTTAGGGTACTCTTCTTTGTCTACAACGTCAACGTTCGTGGCGGGAGAAGAAAGACTCGATAAACACATTTGAATTTATATGCTACAAAGTGAGTCCACAAGACCTTCATGCGATACATTTAATTTCCTCATCATGCATTTATTTTTCTTCTTGGATTCACTGTGATACATTTATGACCAAAAGTGATTCCTGGTCATGCATTTATTTTACTTCTTAGATTCACTGTGATACATTTATGACCAAAACTGATTCTTTGTCATGCATTTAATGGGCAAGTTTCTCTGAAAAAAAAGACATAACTGACATTGAGCATAAATGTGCATTTGATGTTGCCTTATTTTATATGCAAGTGTCAATTTTTTCGGATTATATATGTTAAATCTTTCCATCTATAGGAATTCTACTATGAATCACAGTTGGATAAATGCTTTACGGACGAGTGTTGAATATCAGAATGGGGTGAGGGACCTTATAGAATTTGCTAAAGAAAATGCCCATGATGATAATGGGAAGTTTTATTGCCCTTGTGTACAATGTTTGAATGAGAGGCGACTAAGTCTTGAAGTTATACACACACATTTAATTTGTGAAGGATTTTGTAAGACTTATACAGTATGGGTATGACATGATGAAAAAATACCAAGTGGGTCTCAACATGGGGAAGTGACCTTTGATGATAATGACACAGATATGGATGATCGCATAGAAGACATTATTCGTGATGTAGGAGAAGAGGCTTTTCATCAATCACATGCATATGGTAATATGTGCAGTGATGCAGAAAGCCTTTTTTGGTGGCCAAGAGTATGAAGATGCTCCAATGGCATTGACTGGGGAGCAAGTTTATGAAAAGGTGAAAAATATCAATGTCATCTTCGGTAAGACTGCAAAGAGTATAAAATAAACAAATATATGGAAAAAGAGATCTGTATTCTTCGATCTTCCATATTGGCGCAATCTTGATGTGAGACACTGTATTGATGTCATGCACATGGAGAAAAACGTATGTGATAGTATTGTTGGCACGCTTATCAACATACAAGGTAGTTCCAAGTATGGTGTGAAGGCAAGATTGGATCTGATAGCAATGGGAATACGCGAAGAGTTACATCCAAGGCCATATGGGAAAAGAACTTATTGTCCCTCGGCTTCTCATACTTTGTCTAAGGATGAGAAACAAAGTTTTTGTGTGTGTTTACATGGCACAAAAGTTCCCTCGGGGTATTCTTCAAATTTTAAGAGGCTTGTATCGATGAAGGACTTGAAATTAGTAGGCCAAAAGTATCATGATTGTCATGTCTTGATGCAATAGCTACTCCCAATGGCTATTCGAGGCATCACCGAATGTGATCTTCGGGTCGTTTTGACTAAACTTCGTGTCTTCTTCAATGCGGTTTGTAGTAAAGTTTTCGAGATTGAAAAGTTGGATGAATTTGAGAATGAAGGATATCTTATCTTGTGTCACCTTGAGAAGCTTTTTGTTCCTACATTTTTTGACATCATGGTTCATCTAATTGTTCATCTAGTGAGGGAGATAAAGTTGTGCGGCCCTATCCATTTACGGTGGATGTACCTAATTGAAAGATCTATGAAATTCCTAAAAGGGTATGTGAAGAACGCATACCGGCCGAAGCATTGATTGTTCATAAATAAGTTTCTGAAGAAGCCATGGAATTTTGTCAAAATTATTTGGCCAAAGTAAGACATATTGGCCTTCCTAAACGTTAGCATGCTAAAGGGGTAGACGAGGGGCTTCTGTAAAGAGTATGGATCCTGATGAATTGTCACAAGTCCACTTATACATCTTGAATAATGTTGATGAAGTTCAAGCCAGCATAGCTGCACATAAAGAAGATGTAAGGAAAGAAAATCATCGAATGACTGAACAAAGGTTGATTAGGAAGCATAACAGAACTTTTGCAAACTGGTTTTAACAAAAGGTCGAGGGAGAGGAATGTGTTTCTGATACAATCAAATGGTTAGCATGTGGTCCTGAGGTTGATGTCATAAGTTGGAATTCGTATGTGATCAATGGTTATACATTTTACACGAAGTCCCTAGATGATACGAGCACAGTCCAGAATAGTGGTGTTATGTTAAAGGCTGAATCTATGCACTCTCCAGTTCGAAAGACAAGAGACCTTTATTGGCAGTCATGCCATATTATGGGGTTATTGAAGAGATTTGGGAGGTGGACTATGAGAACATTAGATTTCCCATTTTCAAATGCAAGTGGGTTAATGTTAATAATGGTGTTCAGATCGATCGGCTAGGATTTACATTAGTTGATGTCAATGGTAGAAGTTTTGGAGATGAACCTTTTATTATGGCGAGACTGGCGAAACAAGTGTTCTATATCACCGATCAAGAAAATAAAATGTGGTCCGTAGCTCTCCAAGGAAAAAGGGTCATTGATATTGATGAGGAAAGTCATTCAAATTATGGTCTTCCGAGAGTACTACTTTTTCAAGGGGTCTACCTAGGACATGAATGAAGAAGATGAAGCGGATAATGAACCCGGCATAAGAAATTAGCATCAAGAAGGGATATGGGAAGATATCACTTTATAAAAGAGGCAATTCATAAGGTAATATCATATGCATAATTCTTTGAAAACTTTAAGGTTTTAACTATATTATATTCCTTCTATATTCATAAACAATGTCACTGACTATGAAGTTTGTTCTTGTTTTATTTTCGTGGCAGGATCCGATTCAGAGGGGCATGCTATAAAAGAGGATGTTACATTGTTGGGTGGGAATCAAATGAAGGCATGGTGAATATTATTTTGGGCATGTATGTTGTATTTGTAAGTAAGTGATCTTATTGTATGAATTAATTTAGGTGTTATAGTCACAGTATAATCATTAATTAAGAGGCCACATAACTCATGGTGAATAATATTGTATTCTTTTTCCCAATTCAATTTATTCAATAATTGTTCATAGCTTGTAGCTTAAAGTATTGACTTTTATATGCTGGATTGTGTGGCGGATTTGTGTGTGTGTATATATAATCGGAAAAATGCGAACAGGGAAAAATTTAGGAAAATTTAGACCGGAAAATAAATACGGTCTTAAATGTTCAACTATTAAGACCGGATGTATTTATATGTCCGGTCTTAAAGGTCAGGTGTACACGTCCAGTCTTAAAAGTTGGTCTTTTAAAACCGGTAAATTTATATGTCCAGTCTAAAATCAAATTTTTAAGACCGGATGTATTTAGCATCCAGTCTTGAAAGTCAGTCTTTTAAGACCGCGTATAATTAGTCGTCTGGTCTTAGAAGCCGCTATTTTTTAGACCGTATTTATTTTATCCGGTCTTAAAATTCCAATCTTTTAAGAGTGGCCTAGTTTTTGGCCGGTCTTAAAAGTTGAGTTTTAGGACCGAACAAAAAATATTTTAGGTTTATTTAGTACGACTTTTAAGACCCAATTTTTTAAATGTCCGGTCTAAAATAGTTTTTTTAAGACTAGTCCGAGTTCGGTCTTAAATGTTAGACTTTTAATACCGGCTGGAACAAGATCGATCACTGGTCCGGTCTTACGATGCCTCTTTTGTCGTGCCTTAAAAGCCGTTTTTGCGCTAGTGATGATTGAGTATGAGCATAAATTGTGGATGGAGGTAATTAATATAAATATGTATATTTAATAGGGGTAGAAAAGGAAAACGTAGTTTAAATTTTGAAACACAAGGAGAAAGTTGTTCATAAAAAAGACGAACCCAAGAGAGAGAAAATTGCTTATTAACATAACTCGAGTCAGAAGTATGTAACTCAAGTCTATAAAAAATTTAGGCTCAAGTCACACAAGGCTTGGCTCGAGTTTGACATCCCAAACTGGAGTCAATCTGACAGCAAGTATGACAGACTGATATGATCCAAGTTAAACAAGTTCAAATCATTTTGGCTTGAATTATAAATCTCATTTTGCTTAGAATGATCAGTTCTCATTGAAACACATAGAGAACTAACATTCTCTCCCTTTTTGATGATGACAACACTTGTAAACCATTTGTCAAATTTTGAAAAGATTTGAGCATTGAACAGAAAAGAAATCAGAGAAATCAAAAACACATAACTATTGCATTTCATTCAAAAAGAGATATATCATTGCCAATTCAAAATCCTAAGTATATCAGAGTTTAAGTATATCATGAAGCAAAGACATATGAAGTTAATTACAATGATAAATGCTCAACAAATGCTCTTTACTTCTTTTTCTTTTCTCCCCCTTTCTCATTGTGATGCCCTATCTTAATATGCCTATATTTATCAGAGTTTAAGCACACTAGCATTGAAATAATTTGGGCGACTTAATTGCGGAATACAAACTTTCTTAAAATAACCTAGTTTGAAAACATGAGGATAAATTTTTCGCAATATGAATATATCCCACAAGGGTATCTTAGTACAATAATCCAAAAATTGACAAATGATAAACAAAACAATACAGTCCAACTTTCTATACTATCTCAAAATCCCTCATGCTGTAATCCTTACAGCTGCGTCTTTCCTCTTGATCTCGATCCACTACCTGTTTCTTTCATGTGATCTAGAGTTCAAATGAATGAACCCCAGGGATAATGGTTAATCTTATATGCAAATATGAAATGTAAAAGATAGTATAACACATGTATCAGCATAGAGTAATTCATAATAAAATAAGTTGCACCGTAACTGATGTTAATGGCAAATGTGAGGTGGGTGCTGAGGTCCGGGGTAGTATTGCTGGGGTGCTGAGGTCTGGGGTAGTGTTGCTAAGGTGGTGAGGTCCCGGGTAGTATTGATGAGGTGGTAAGGTGGGTGCGAGAGGTCCGGGTTGTGTTGCTGAGGTGGTGAGGTCCGGGGTAGTGTTGTTGAGGTGGTGAGGTCCGGGGTAGTGTTGTGAGTGCTGAGGTTTGGGTTAGTGTTGCTGAGGTGGTGAGGTGGGTGCTGAGGTCCGGGTAGTGTTTCGGGGTGGTGAGGTTCGGGGTAGTGTTGATGAGGTGGTGAGGTGAGTCTTGAGGTTCGGGGTAGTGTTACGGGGGTCTTGAGGTCCGGGGTAGTGTTGCTTTGAGGTGGTGAGGTCTGGGGTAGTGTTGCTTGAGGTGGTGAGGTGAGTGCTGAGGTTTGGGGTAGTGTTGTTGAGGTGCTGTCAATCTTTGAAAAATCATAACTCCTAATCTACTCGTCAGTTTTGCCTGTTTTTTTACTCATTCCAAACCTTATTGAGTTTACTATCTACTGTATAAATTTTCATGAAAAATCTCAGTAATGGCTAATCTGTTTCACTATATATATATATATATGCGACCAACTTCTAGCTTCATAAAGACATTAAGCTTGGGTTTCAATATGCTAAAACTTCCTCTGTTTAAACTCCTAAAAATAGAGTCCTATAAGTAGCAACTTTACCATGAAAGAAAGGTTGAAGGATTACCTCTTGCAAAGCTCAAACTTCCTTGCTATCGCTGCTTCTCTACGCCACAACAACCCCTGCTTTCTAGAGCAGGAACAGAGGAACCAATTCTCTCTCTCTCTCTCTCTCCCCTATTCTCAATTTTGGTTGCAGGAAGATTAATGAATGAGCCTTCAGGAACAACATATATATAAGGACCTAAGGGTTTGGAGAAGCATGGCACCATTGGCCTTGCGTGTTTAGAGAAGGAGATAATCACACTGAAGAAGTAAGGTTACTAGATTTTGCTGTCAGCTTTCTCTCTCTGCTGACTCTATTTTTCCCACATTTGAGTTATGTTGTTTATTAGAAGATAATAGGTTGGGTGTTCTAATAGGTTTATGGGTCGTATGGTTTATGTGGGTTGGGGCAATCAAATGGTTTAGGGTATGTGAAAAAACAAGATAACGAATTGGGTCTTATCTTATTCATGAGCTATTACTCATTTAATTACAATTATGGAAAATGAATTAATCCTTAATTCCTCTAGGCCATAAAATATTAATTTCATAACTTTTAGGCCTAAATTATTTTTTACTTGAATTTTTCCTTAACCTTTTCTAGCAATAAATTTAAGGAAAAATAGACCTTAATCTCCAATAAATATTCTCATAATTATATTAAGCCAAAAATTCATAATTAATCTCCGTACATTATTCAAACTTAAGAAATCCCAAAATTTGGGATGTTACACTCATCATGTAGACAAAGGAGTTTCAACCAAGAAGGGGGACCAGAAGGACTAAAGGAAGTAATAGGTGGTGGAGCTGAGGTAGGAACCTTAGGTTGAGGATCAACCAAAGGTGTGGATTGAGGTGAGTCAAGAGAAACAGGTGAGAGTTTGACAGTGGAAGTGTGAGAGGGAGGAACAAGAGAAGTGGCTGGAGTAGAAGCAACAACTGGGGTAGTAGAGATGATTGGAGTTGTGAAAGGAAAAGTAGGCGAGGAAGGCATGAGTGGAGAAAATAGAGGGGAAGGTTCTGTTGGTTATGATGAGTTTTGATTATGTCTTATATAGATGCCATTATCTAGAGCAAAAAGCTTGCATACTACATTTATGCTCTACTTTGCCTAATTCTTATATTTAATGTAGATATGGAGTTTAATAATGAAGAATATTCAAGAAAGGAGCTTGAAGAAGGAAGGACTTGCTCAATGGAATGATAAAATCATTATACAAGTTCTTAGATTGATTCTAGAAGTCCCTACGATGATATGGAAGTTGGAACGGCTCAATTCGGAGTTAAAATAAGCAAATTCAATGAGCTAACTCGAGCCAGGTAGCTTACCTTGAGTTAGAACGTTTATCTACAGTGTTTTGGGCTTCTAGGTTGATTAACTTGAGTCAAGAACATCCCTACCTCGAGTCCGGTCAAAACTCGAGGCGAGTCAATCTTCCAAATCGAGTCAACAGTGTTTTCCAAGTGATTTTCGCTCTCGGTATGATTAACTCGAGTCAAACTTCGGTGTACCTCGAGTCAAGTGCACTTATAGCAACTCTGGTGCACTCTATTCCACGTTCGTTCTGGTGACCTCCGGTAATTCGATGATATCTCCCAAACCAGGAATCGGATTGATGCAAAACCAGTGGCATATGAAATTAGACTCCCAATGCATCATTTTGATATATAATTTAAATCAAAAGGAGTCTAGATGAGTGAGCTATGAGTTCTGAACGTTGGCACAAGCATCACCATCACAGTCCAGAGCAACCTTCAATGTTTTGAGTGTAGCTCACAAACTAAAAATCTAATTGAGTTATAATCGGTGCCATTGGAAAGTAGACACACAGAGCTTTCCATCAAGACTTCAACAAACCAAAACGGAGCTAAGACCAGAGAGATATGGCCCTCGAAAGTTGACACTTGAAATTCTAGAATCAATTCAACATAGATTCGGTTTTCCTTCTATATCACACTTTGAGAGAGCTTTTTAACTCGAGTCAAGGAATGTACCTCGAGTCAAATGGCCTTCCCGAGAGTTTGAAGAATGGAGAGCATTTTTTAACTCGAGTCAGAAGTGTTACCTCGAGTCAGTGAGACCTGATACACCACTATTCTGTAGAATTCACTCGAGTCTCTTCAAATACAACCTCGAGTTGATTCACTCGAGTCAAAGAAGTTTATGCCTCGAGTCAGACAACATTTTGAATTTAATGATGTGATAAATTGAGTCAAGGTATTGGTACCTCCAGTCACCCTTCAGACGAGAGGTAACCGGAAGCTTGGAAACAAGGTGCAACTCGAGTCACAAAGTGATGCAACTCGAGTCATTAAGCATTCAAGGACTCAAGCAACTCGAGTCAAGCGAGATCAACTCGAGTTAGGCTCGTGGTTTTTGAAATTCACCGTGTCCAAAATCTTGGCTTCTCATCAAGAACATCCAGATGAATTCCAAATGAACTCATACTACTTCTAAACATTATTCAACATTTATTGTGAGATCATAAATCATAATGTTGAGTGATCTTCGATGATTTGGCAACGGTTAAATCTTCATCGATAGCTTTGTGGAACGAGAGACAAACATAGTCAAATCATTAAACCCAATTGAAGTGAGATTAGCGTGAATGGTTAAATGCTTGTTAGTTCTCTATGCGTTTTGATGATAACTGACAATTGTAAACAAAAGATGTAGTTTTGTCTTTGGTAAGTTGAAAACTTATTGTCAAGACAAAACTCGAGTTTTGGTTTCAAAACTCGAGTTTTGGACTTGGTAGAGAGTTGCTCCTTTTCAATGATCAAAGCAAAACTTGAGTTTTCAGATGAAAACTCGAGTTTTGGGACATACGAGAGCACTCGGTTTTCACTTAAAGACAAAACTCGAGTTTTGATTTCAAAACTCGAGTTCAGTCGACAGAGTCTTGAGCTTTTAGAACCAGGTTTCGCGCTACAAGCGCAGAATCTTGCTTTGCTCTGAGCTTTCATGAGTTTTCTCTAAGTTAAGAGAAAACTCAAGTTTTGGTTTCAAAACTCGAGTTTTAACTTGACGAGAGAGTTTTCATGTTTTCACTTAGTCTTTGAAAACTCGAGTTTTCATATATTTATGAAAATGTTGAGAAATTGTGCCAAGTCAAACTCATACTTAAAAGTTTTCATACTTAAATGGAAACTCAAGTTTTGATTTGGAAACTCGAGTTTTGGCCAAGCCGAGAGCTTTGAACCTTTTCGGTGTTTTGAAAACTCCAATTTTGATGTTTTGGACTTAAGTGTCTTCATTTTCATTAAAAGTCCAAAACTCGAGTTTTGTTTTGAAAACTCGAGTTTTGAGTTTTAGCCAAAACTATGTCCAAAAGCTCAAATCGCGATTTTCCTCTCTGGATGGAGGAAACTCGAGTCTTGATATTGAAACTCGAGTTTTGCCTTAAGTGCTCAGTTGAAAACTCGAGTTTAGAAGAACAAACTCGAGTTTCCATCGCGATGACAAAAATTGAAATCTGTCGAATTTGTAAAACCTTCATGTTTGATTTCAATACTTCCTATAATTATTGTTATACATTCCTAGCTATGTTTAACCACTTTGTTAGTGAGTTTTAGACAGATTTGAGAGTGTTTATTGAAGGTTTAAAGCAAAAGCAAAAAGTGATGTCAGCACATTAAATGCAAAACCCAGAAAGTTGCATACTTTTGGGTAATCCCTCTGCACACGTTTACAGAGCATTAAAGAATGTTTTCCACATCCAGCAGCTGCTATTCCAACGGAAAAATTCGCAGAGAGTCAACTCTGAACTTCTGCCCAGCTGGATTAAGTGAAGTTTAGAGAGAGAAGAAGACCTAAACTAAACAAGAATCTTGTCTAATGAAGGCAACAGTTATAATCAAGATTACAACGGTCATTTAATGCATTCTTAGTATAAAACGAGTTGCATTCAATTCTTCTAAGAACTACAACTGCTGAAAACGAAAATCATTCAAGTCTTGCATTTATTCTCTCTGTTTTCAACTGTGTAGTATCTTTTGATATATAAGCTTCAGTGTTTTTCATTATCTACTCTTAGAGATGTAAATGGAGCTATATACCCAAGAGGGGGGGTGAATTGGGTATTTTAAAAACTTTTAGAAATATGCCCCGTTTTTAAGTAATGAAACCGAGAGATAGACAGAGGAGGAAGGGAAGGAAAGCTTGCACAACAAAAATTATCCTGGTTCAGCCTTATCTTTGACCTACATCCAGTCCCAAGCCACACTTGGGATTTTCAATCCACTATACTCACAAACCGATTACACACTCGTACTCAAGAGTAGTTCTCTCTCTAGAACTCACTCCCCCTTACAAGTTGTAATCAATACACCCAACCACCAAGTCCCCGACTTGTGGTTATCTCAATCAATAAATGATTTACAGATATAACTCTCTTACGAGCGAGATAAAATGAACACTGAAGTGCAAGTATCGATTGATACAATACAAGTGAAAGCTGAACACAATAAATGACACTTAGTAAATTTTCGCTCTCAAGAGGTGTATCGGCTTGAGAAGAAGTTAATGAACTCTATTTATAGGTAGAGAACATTAAATGACCGTTGAATGATGAATCCAACCGTTGTAGGTGATTAGCATTAAGTCTCGGTCATCTTCTCTCTAAGCTCCAACTAATCCGGATGCCGATATGGTCGATGTGGAACTCGAGGATTTGCCCATTGGAGAAGAGTTTTCTTGATGAAGAAAGTGTTTTTGAACGTTGAGAGTTCGTGCTCGAGATGGATTAACCAAAAGGATGTTAATTTTCGAAGTGCAATAAATGCTCGACCACTTTATGCTTTTTCCCTTGATCTTCATTAATTTTCATCTCGGCTAACGAAATCCACTAAATAAACTTGTTAAACATATCCGGGTTCATAAGTGAATGGTTCATGAAAGCATTTGGAACAAGCCGAGTGATTCACGAATTCGTATAATTCAAAAACTTAGTTTTTACGTTGCATACTTAACGGTTTGTTCTTGTAAACTCGAGTATGGCACTGTTCACAAGTGACCAAACCGCAAGATCAATTGGATACTCGAGTTTCCATTTTTCGAGGCAAGCCATCGTCTCTTGTATTTGAAAAACAAGACCTATACTCGAGTTTGCCTATGCAAAACGCAAAGTATGGGTTTAACTTGAAAAATCCATTTGCTCTCCGGAAGTCCAATACTCGAGTTTGGCAACGCAAACTGCAAGATTGACCATTCAATACTCGAGTTTGCCAATGCAAACTGCAGATATTGATTTATCTTGAAAAATCCTTTGCTCTCTCGGAAGGTCAATACTCGAGTTTGGTTTTGGAAACCGCAGCTTTGACTTTGTTTGAAAAACTTGTTTTGCTTACGGAAGTCCAATACTCGAGTTTGCCAAGCAAACTAACAAGTTATTGGCTGTCAATACTCGAGTTTGCGGATGCAAACCGCGGTATTGACTAAGTTGGAAAAATCCTTTGATTCACAAGAAGTTCGATACTCGAGTTTACCCATGCAAACGCAGTATTGACCATTCAATACTCGAGTTTGCCTATGCGGGCTACAGATATCGACTTTGGTTGAAAACTTGGTTTCTTTCTGTATGGCCTATACTCGAGTTTGCTAAGCAAACTGCAGTATTGGCTGTCCCATACTCGAGTTTGCAAGAGCAAAACTGCGGTATGGACTTTGGCTGAAATCTTGGTTTCTTTCGTATGCCCTATACTCGAAGTTTGCTAAGCAAACTGCGCAGATTGGCCGTCCAATACTCGAGTTTGCAAAGGCAAACTGCGTGTTGGCCGTCCAATACTCGAGTTTGCAAATGCAAACTGCAGTTTGCAACTTTCAGAGTGTTTTTAAAACAACTTTGCAAACTTCAAAACATGTTTTACATTTGTTGTTAATCATCAAAACATATTGAGAACTAACATTCTCCCCCTTTTTGATGATGACAACACTTGTAAATTATTTTGCAAAGAATTTGAAAGATGTAGTTTGTTTTGAGATGAAGTTTTCAAAGTTCAAGGTTTGAGTTATCGAAAAACCATCCAATTTGGCATTTCAACATTTGAAGTTCGAGAATGGCGTGAAGTGGAATTCAAAAACGTAAACAAGCTGAACTATATTCAATTAAGTAAACAATGAACAATATCAGACAAGATAGATATTCTAATAACTACTGATATCATTCTGATAATCATAACAAGTTCAGAAATAGCAAAGTACAGAATGACAAAAACCAAACATCTAGAATAACAGACTACCTAGAACCAATAGACCCTATACATCTACATCTTTCTCTCCTTCTCCCCCTTTGTCTTCATCAACATACTCGGGATCAAGGATAACAAAAGGAGAGGGACCAGAGGACCATGGCAAGTGGATGGATCAAAGGTAGGGTCAAGGTGAGGAGAGGGTGTGGGGAATTTCTCAGTAGACGGGGTAGAGGGAGATGGAGGGCGATCGGGTAGAATCTCGTGGAAGGGGTAATAGGAGATGAGGGAATCACGGGGTAGGAGTGGAAGTGGAGGGTCGGGAAGTGGTGTGAGGTGGACTGGGAAATGAGAAGGGAGGTGAGGAAGGTGGGGATATGTGTGTCTCTGGTGGCTGGGTCTCAGGTATAGGAGAGGATGAGGATGGACCAGTCGTGAAACCAAACGTGGAGGACGAAGAAGCACCAAGACCAAAATGGTCAATCAGACGATCAATCTTATTCCGGGCTTCTGAAGCAATCTCATATGTCATGGATAACCGGGAGTCTAGATCAATCCCCGATCAAAAATCTCGCTCGCTTTCCGGTGGCATCCTTCAGCTTCTCCAAGTCACTTCACATCCATGAGACCCATCTTGAACTCGCTCGCAAAGATGTCCAACTCAGCTTTCATAATCGTCTATGAGATGAGAGGCAGCATCGATCATCTCTCTCAACCGTTCTTCGAGGTCCAATGATGTAGGAGGATGCGACTGAGCCTCGTGCACATAAGACTGTGATCCACGGGCTTGTGACCTCGGAGGAGCCCTTGACTGGCCTGATCCTTCGGCTCGAATGAGATCTTCATAAAATTCAACCGAGTCTTGCCGAAGGATGGATGAACTTCATCTGCTCAAAGGTGGCCCCACATACCATATCTTGTAGTAGAACATAATGAGGGACACCGGTGAGGCAAAGGGCATGTATGATCCCTTTCGGGATGTAAACTTGAAGGCGCGATTTCTTTGAAGATCCATTGCCCAATGTTGAGAGGATTCTTCGGGATGAAGGCCGTGAAGAATCGATAATCCTTCCGAGCAAAGTGAGTATAGCTCCCTCCTTTCGCACAAAATTCCGAGTGTAGATGTACCATATCACTCGGTGCGGTGGTGGCATGTCTCGAGGGCTTGATAGACGGATGAGCAAGCTGATCATTCGGCACGTCCCGGGTACGCATTAGGGTCCTATACACCTCAAAGATTGGTGTATTGTGGTGTGGACGCCGGTGGAGGATGAGCAACCTTTAGGATCTTGTTGATAATAGCGGCGGACAAGGTGAATTGGACTCCCCGACACACGTGGTGATCCTCTCCTCTCGTGTATAGCCTTCGAGTCCAATAGGTTGTTGGTTGCCATATTGAAATAAAACATCTTGACCAACTCCGGGTAGTAAGCGGCTTCGATGGAGATGAATGACTGATAGGCCCCAAACCAAGGTGAGAGATCCACATTGCATTCGCGATAAAGTTGCTCCAAGTCAACTGAGACAACCGCACAGAAGCCACGAGATGAATACTGGTCCTTGAACTTGGCATTGAGACCAGGAGGAAGAGGAACCGGGGTGACTTTGAATCCGAGAGGCGGAGTCTTGTGAAGCTTAATCTCCTCTACTGCATTGTCGATAAATGGGGAGGCTCCTTCGTGCTCATCTTCTTCAGTCTCATAATCTGACGAAGAGCCGGTAACCTCGACAGTGGAGCGAGAGCCCGAGCGAGGTGGCATTCTTGGACCTTGTCTTTCGGTGAACGACGGTTCTTTTCCCCTTTGCTTTGCTCGACTCGGCCGCCCTCTTCCTTTTTATGGCCGATGAAGGTTGGATCCTTTGAAGACGAATCCCCTTTCTTGGGATTCGAGGATGGATTATCCTTAATCACAATACCCACTCCGGGATTCTTGTATCAATGCCTCTGCAACTTCGTGGGATCGATTTGCTCCTTGGAGCTCGTGGAGGAATCGGTCGAGAGGATTGAGAGACTTCTTTAGACATTTGAGTGCTTAGGGTTTCGGAAGGAGTGAAGATAAGAAGAATTAGATGAAATTTGGTGAGGATTTGAAGGGGTTGATGAGGGATTGTGACGGATTCAGAGGGAGAAGAAGAAGAGAGAAAGTTGAAACTCTAGGGTTTACTGGAGTGAAGACGCGAGTTTGGAAGAACACCACTGTTCACATATATATATAGACAGACCTCCTTAGTCGAGTTTATCTATTTCTTACTTGAGTCTAGCAACCGTCACTAACAAACTCGAGTACAAATGGAAGTTTAGGAAACTGTCACTTACAAACTCGAGTACAAATGGAAGTTTAGAAACTGTCACTTACAAACTCGAGTACAAATGGAAGTATGCCACATCGTTGATTTAAAATAGTGTAACGTTTGGAATTCATAGTGACATACTCGAGTTTAGCTTCTCCTTACTCGAGTTTAGCAAACTTTCATTTACATACTTTTTGCGGTAAAGGTGAAAGTATACTAACCTTTGGACTTCAAAAATGTAGCGTGAATTTTGAACCCACGATGAACATACTCGAGTTTAGCTTTTCCTTACTCGAGTTTAGCATACTTGCACTTACAAACTGCAGTTTATCCAGTCCTAAACTGCAGTTTTGTTCCCCATACTCGAGTCAAGCTATTGCTGAAGGTCAGGTTTGGCTTCTTTGGTCCTAAACTCGAGTAAGCCATCCTAAACTGCAGTATGGAACTTCTGAAGCATTGACATATCCTGCAAGAGACATATCTAAACACTCCGATGCTCAAGTTAGTAAAGATTAATCATCAAAAACATAACTAACATTAGATTGAATGAGAAATTCTTACAATTCATTGGGATTTACCATTCCCAATTCTCTTCTTATGAAGTTGAAAGGTTCTTTGGCTAGAGGCTTTGTGAAGATGTCAGCAAGTTGAAGATGAGTTGGGATGAACATCACTTTGACATCTCTTTTACGGACATGATCCCGAATGAAGTGATGCCTCACATCAATATGCTTGGTTCTTGTATGTTGCACCGGATTCTTGGCCAAGCTTATTGTGCTTGTGTTGTCACACAAAATTGGGATTTCCTTCAAGTGAACTCCCAAGTCGGCAAGTTGTTGCTTCAACCATAGCACTTGAGCACAACAACTTGAAGCAGCTACATATTCAGCTTCGGTAGAGGACACGGCCACAGATGTTTGCTTCTTGCTGAACCAAGAGACAAGTGAGTTGCCAAAGAATTCGCATTGGCCACTTGTGCTCTTTCTATCTGTCTTGTAGCCGGCATGATCCGAATCTGAGTATGCCACCAAGTGTTCCGGTTGACCTTTGGGAAACCACAGTCCAAGAGTCTTTGTGTCCGAGAGATATCTCGAATATCCTCTTTACTTGTTCAATGGGACTCTTTTGGAGCGGATTGGAACCTTGCACACATCCCAACACCGAATTGGATGTCCGGCGACTCATTTGTAAGATAGAGAAGTGATCCAATCATTCCTCTATACTTTGTGATGTTGAAATCTTTTCCTCCTCATCAGCATCTAGTGAAGCGGTTGAGCTCATAGGAGTGTCGACCATTGCACCGGGTCCATCCCAAATTTCTTCAAGAAATCATTCGATATTTGGTTTGGGAAATAAATATCCCATCTTTTCTTTGCTTGATTTGCAGTCCAAGAAAATAGTTGAGCTCTCCCATCATGGACATCTCAAATTCTCCTGCATAGTCTTTGAAAACTCTTCACACAAAGCATCATTAGAAGCACCAAATATAATATCATCCACATATATTTGAACCATTAAAATTTCATTTAGCTTATTACTCTTTATGAAAAGAGTTGTGTGCGCTTTTCCTCTAACAAAGCCTTGATCTAGGAGGAATTTGCTTAATCGCTCATACCAAGCTCTAGGAGCTTGTTTCAGAACCATATAGAGCCTTCTTGAGACGATACACATGGTCCGGACAATGTTCATTTTCAAAACCAGGAGGTTGTTCTACATAAACTTCCTCTTGTATAAAACCATTCGAAAAGCACTTTTCACATCCATTTGATATAGTTTAAAACCTTTTACACATGCAAAGGCTAGAAGTACTCTTATGGCTTCCAATCTTGCCACTGGAGCATAAGTTTCTTCATAATCAATTCCTTCTTCTTGATTATAGCCTTTGGCAACCAATCTTGCCTTGTTGCGGACAATGATTGCGACTCATCACGTTTGTTCTTGAATACCCATTTGGTGCCAATGACCGGATGATCTTTGGGCCTAGGTACCAAATCCCAAACATGATTTCTCAAATTGATGTAACTCCTCTTGCATTGCTATCACCCAATCATTATCCGAAAGGGCTTCATCAATCTTAGAGGGTTCTATATGAGATATAAATGCAGAAAAAAGTTACTTCATTCAAAGTACTATTTCGGTTCTTACTCCCCGATTAATATCACCTATAACTTGGTCTAAAGGATGATTTCTAATAAATTTCCAAGCTCTAGGTTGAGTCTGATCTGGATTTTCAATAGGGTTTTGGGATCAGCCTCAAAAACATTTTCAGGATTTTCAATAGAAGCGAGGAGTAGTTTTCGAAAAGAATTGATTTTTGAAAACATTTTCTTCTTCATTGTCCAAGGCTTTATCGATTTGGATTCACGAGAAAACAACATGTATTGATTCTTCAACAATACGAGTGCGAGTATTAAAAACTCTATAAGCTCTACTCCTATTTGAATAACCAATGAAGATACCTATATCGGCTTTGGAATCGAATTTACCAAGATTCTCTTTACCATTGTTGTGCACATAGCACTTGCATCCAAAGACATGTAGGTGGCTGAGATTTGGCTTCCTTTCCTTGTAGAGTTCATATGGGGTCTTGTTCAGCTTCTTCCTCAAATAGGCTCGGTTGGAGATGTAGCAAGCCGTACTCATCGCATCAGCCCAAAACACTTGAGAAGTGTTGTTTTCATTTAACATTGCCCTTGCCATCTCAGTGAGGACTCTATTCTTCCTCTCAACCACACCGTTTTGTGGAGGAGTCCTTGGAGCGAGAAGTTGTGATCAATCCCCACATTGTCACGAACTCGCCGAAGGCGTTGTTTTCAAATTCGCCACCATGATCGGTCCTTATACCTGAAATTGCAAAGCCTTTCTCATTACGGACCTTTACGCAAAGGTAACAAACGATCAAATGTTTCATCTTTAGATGACAAAAATATCGTCCAAGCAAATCTAGAGTAATCATCAACTATGACCAAGGTGTAAAGATTTCCACCAAGACTTTTTACTCTAGCCGGTCCAACTAGATCCATATGAAGTAATTGAAGAGGTCTACTAGTTGAAATCTCATTTTTTGCTTTAAAAGAAGATTTGGTTTGTTTTCCTTTTTGACAAGCATCACGAGACTATGTCATTTTTGAAATTCAATTTAGGAATACCAATGACCAAATCCTTTTTCAAAGAACTTGTCAAGTTGAAACATATTAACATGAGCTAATCGCTTATGCCATAGCCAACTCTCATTCAAGTTACTAACAAAACAATTTTCAGAAAATCAAGCATTGCTAGAGAGGTTAAGAGTATAACAATTTCCATCTCTAGGTGCTCTAAATAAGGCTTTAGTTTTCAAATCATCAATGGGGACTAAATCTTTTCTAACAATCAAGCATTCATTTGAATCAAAGATAACTAGGTTACCCTTGTCGGTGCTTTGGCTCACACTTAGGAGGTTGTGACACAATCCTTCTACTAGGTAGACATCTTTGATGAGAGGACCTTCATTGTTTCCTATCTCACCAATTCCAAGAATTTTTCCCGATTGGTCTCCTCCAAATGTGACTCTACCACCATCCTTTGGTTTGATTGAAAGAAATTTGGATTCATCTCCGGTCATGTGTCTTGAGCACCCACTATCAATGTACCACTTGTTGGGTCTTGATGCTCTAAGACAAACCTGCAATTTTCAAGGGATCAAGCCTTAGGTACCCATCTTTTCTTGGGTCCTTTGGAGTTAGTTTTGACCTTAGGAACATAAGTTCCTTTCGGTACCCATTGATAATTTCCTCTTTGGTTTAATTTTTTCTTTCCTTTTTATGAAAGCAAGATGAAGTAGAATGACCCTTCTTATTACGGTAATTGCAATGTGCAAAGGGATTTGAAGAGTGAACTGATTTTGTAAAATAGTTCATGTATGTTTTCGACCACTCTTCTTCTTGCCTTTCTTCTTATCAAAGTCTGGTCTCGTAACCAATGCCTGATCTATCATTTATAAAATGTTGTTGTTTCAAAATGACATTGAGCATTTCACTTCCTCTAGTGAATTTCTCAAGTGCCTTTGTAAGATATGAATTCTTTTTCTTCGATCGACAATCTTTACAAATAGTATTTTCTCAAGAAGACAACATTTCAACTTGAGATTCAAGAGTAAGATTTCGGTTTTTCGGTTTGAAATATTTTTCAGCAAGTTTTTCAAATTCAAATTGCACGAGTCATATATTCATCAAACAGATCATCATAAGGAGGTTTGCAATCATATACCTCTTCAAGTTTAGCACGTTGCTCTTCTTCTTCAAGAACTAGGCATATATTTGCTTTTTCTTCCTCATCCTCATCATCTTCATCGATGAGCTGTCACCCCAAATGCCGAGACATAAGCTTTCTTCTTGTATTTGCTGAACTTCTTCTTTTCTTTGTCTTTGTTGTTCAAATGTGGGCATTCGGACTTGATATGACCAGGCTTTTGACATTCGTAGCGGATACCGGCTTCTTTGCCTCATAGCCGGAGCTACCCTTGTGAAATTTCTTGAAGCCTTGGTCCTTCTTGTAGAATTTCTTGAATCTACGAACCATCATGCCTATTTCCTCATCTTCGTCTACATTTTCATTTTCTTCATCTGAATCTTTAACTTCTCTTGTAGACTTGAGGGCAATTCCTTGTTTTTGCCATGAGCTTCATCAAGTCCCTTCTTGAATTTGAGTTTAGCCTCATACTCAGAGAGACTGCCGAATAGAGCAGCTACTGACGTCATTGACTCTCCTCGAGCCTCTTCAATAGCTGTGACCTTTGCTTCCCATTCCTTGTTAAGGATATTCAAGATTTTCCTTACTTGGACGGTTGGTCATATTCTTTTCCCAAGGCAGCAAGTTGATTGATGAGATGAGTGAACCTCACTGAACTCACCAATGGATTCGCCATGCTTCATTCGCGAAGATCATACTCGGTCATAAGAGTATTGACTCTGCTTTTGCTTTACTCCACTTGTTCCTTCATGAGCTATCTCCGAGCATCCCACATGGCCTTAGCAGATGATAAGGTGCAAATACGAAAGTATTCTTGTTGACTCGGTGCACTTTGGAGAAGCGTAACCGCCTTTGCCGTTGAGGGTGACGTTTTCCGTCGTTCTCATCATATTCCTCTTCTAGCTTGGGAACTCGACTCCATCTTCCACGGTTGATGGCTCATAATCTCCTCTTTCAAATACTCTCCAAAGACCATACTCGGTTGCCATAACAAACACTTTGAATTTGGCCTTCCGTAAGGAGTAGTGCTCTCCATTGAAACCGGTGGTCTGTTGATAGATGCTCCATCGAGTAAGATACCTTCCATAATGATCCTTCTCGAGTTGTTAAGCTCTTAAGAGAAGACCTTGCTCTGATACCAAATGTAAATGGAGCTATATACCCAAGAGGGGGGGTGAATTGGGTATTTTAAAAACTTTTAGAAATATGCCCTGTTTTTAAGTAATGAAACCGAGATAGACAGAGGGAGGAAGGAAGGAAAGCTTGCACAACGAAATTATCCTGGTTCGGTCTTATCTTTGACCTACATCCAAATCCCCAAGCCACACTTGGGATTTTCAATCCACTATACTCACAAACCGATTACACACTCGTACTCAAGAGTAGTTCTCTCTCTAGAACTCACTCCCCCTTACAAGTTGTAATCAATACACCCAACCACCAAGTCCCCGACTTGTGGTTATCTCAATCAATAAATGATTTACAGATATAACTCTCTTACGAATGCAGATAAAATGAACACGGGCGAAGTGCAAGTATCGATTGATACAATACAAGTGAAAGCCGAACACAATAAATGACACTTAGTAAATTTTCGCTCTCAAAGGTGTATCAGCTTGAGAAGAAGTTAATGAACTCTATTTATAGGTAGAGAACATTAAATGACCGTTGAATGATGAATCCAACCGTTGTAGGTGATTAGCATTAAGTCTCGGTCATCTTCTCTCTCTAAGCTCCAACTAATCCAGATGCGATATGGTCCGATGTGGAACTCGAGGATTTGCCCGTTGGAGAAGAGTTTTCTTGATGAAGAAAGTGTTTTTGAACGTTGAGAGTTCGTGCTCGTATGGATTAACCAAAAGGATGTTAATTTTCTGAAGTGCAATAAATGCTCTGACCACTTTATGCTTTTTCCCTTGATCTTCATTAATTTTCATCTGTGCTAACTGAAATCCACTAAATAAACTTGTTAAACATATCTGGGTTCATAAGTGAATGGTTCATGAAAGCATTTGGAACAAGCCAGAGTGATTCACGAATTCGTATAATTCAAAAACTTAGTTTTTACGTTGCATACCGCGGTTTGTTCTTGTAAACTCGAGTATGGCAATCGTTCACAAGTGACCAAACTGCGGATCCAATTGATACTCGAGTTTCCATTTTTCGAGGCAAGCCATCGTCTCTTGTATTTGAAAAACAAGACCTATACTCGAGTTTGCCTATGCAAAGCTGCGGTATGGGTTTAACTTGAAAAATCCATTTGCTCTCCGGAAGTCCAATACTCGAGTTTGGCAACGCAAACCGCAAAGTATTGACCATTCAATACTCGAGTTTGCCAATGCAAACTGCAGTATTGATTTATCTTGAAAATCCTTTGCTCTCCGGAAGGTCAATACTCGAGTTTGGTTTTGGAAACCGCAGTTTTGACTTTGTTTGAAAAACTTGTTTTGCTTCTGGAAGTCCAATACTCGAGTTTGCCAAGCAAACTGCAGTATTGACTAAGTTGGAAAAATCCTTTGATTCACAAGAAGTTCGATACTCAAGTTTACCCATGCAACCGCAGATTGACCATTCAATACTCGAGTTTGCCTATGCAGGCAAGATCGACTTTGGTTGAAAACTTGGTTTCTTTTCGTATGGCCTATACTCGAGTTTGCTAAGCAAACTGCGGTATTGGCTGTCCCATACTCGAGTTTGCAAGAGCAAACTGCAGTATGGACTTTGGCTGAAATCTTGGTTTCTTTCTGTATGCCCTATACTCGAGTTTGCTAAGCAAACCGGCAGATTGGCTGTCCAATACTCGAGTTTGCAAATGCAAACTGTAGTTTGCAACTTTCAGAGTGTTTTTAAAACAACTTTGCAAACTTCAAAACATGGTTTACATTTGTTGTTAATCATCAAAACATATTGAGAACTAACAAGAGAGAGTTCTTACTTGCAAATCATTTATTGTAAAGAATCACAAGTCAAGTGGACTTGGTGATTTGGGAGTTCATTGATTACAACTTATAAGGGGGAGTGAGTTCTAGAGAGAGAACTACTCTTGAGTACAGAGTGTGTAATCAATTGTGGTAGTGAAAAACCCAGAAAGTCTGGGGACTGGACGTAGGTCAAGGAGTTAGACCGAACCAGTATAAACCCTTGTGTTTTTCCCTCTTTTTCTTCACTCTCTGTTTACCTCTGTTTTCGCTGCCCAAAACAGAGCCAATTTGTAAAGTTTTTAAAATCCCCAATTCACCCCCTCTTGGTGATTAAGCTTCACTTTCAATGCTAACAACGGTCATAATCAAACGGAAAAATTCAAATCCTACCAACGGCTATTTCTCCAACTATTATAAATGCACGAAGAATTGAATTCATCAATGGTGAATACAGAGACACGAGCTTACAACTTCAACATGCCAATCCTCTGATATTCACTTACTCTCTGTTCTCAATGCTTACATAGTTTAGAGAGTGAGATGATAGATTATGTACTTCAGTGTTTATTCATTCACTTCTGAGAGAGAAGATTTATTTGTAAACATCTTTCTGAAAGTTACTCAAGATTGGGAGATCTTGAGTGGGAAACACATTGTATTGATTACAACTTGTAAGGGGGAGCGGAGTCTGAAAGTGAGTAGACCATCCTTTGTTTACGTAGTGTGTAATCAAGCGGGTGTATCAATTACAACTTGTAAGGGGAGTGGAGTCTGAAAGTGAGAGGACCATCCTTCGTTTATGTGTGATTGTTCTTGAAAGATAGTGGAATCCCAGGTGTTCTGGGGACTGGACGTAGGTCAACGATTTTGGACCGAACCAATATAAATCACAGTTTGCATATTCTCTTCCCTTATCTTTTATATTTCCAGTATATGCTTATTTGAATATCTAACTGTTGATTTAGAAGTTGCAAAAATATTTTCAAAGTTCCTAAAATTTTATCTGACACCCAATTCACCCCCTTGGGTGATAGCCAGGTCTAACATTTGGTATCAGAGCGGGGCTCTTGTTTAAAGGACTTAACCGTCTCAAGAGTTACAATGGCTAATTTTGGGTGTTGTTCACTTTCTGAAGGTTTCGATTATACTGTTCCACCATTTTTCAAAGATGTTGCTTTTTGGTTTTGGAAAGCTAGAATGATGTTGTTTATAAAATGTTTTGATTTTGATTTGTGGAATGTTTTTATAAATGTTTTTGATTTCAAACCGAGAAAGGATTGGACTAAAAAGGAAAAGAAAATGCTTTCGTTGAACACTACAGCAATGGATATATTATACGGTGCTTTAACCGAAAATGATTTTGAGAAAATCAAGTCTTGCTCTAATGCTAAGGAAATATGGGATACTCTTGATTCTATATATGCTTCTAACAAATATGTTGAAGTTGATAGTATTGGTAGTTCATCCGAAGTTATAAGTTGTATATCCATGATTGATGAACAATTGGAAGTTGAGATGAAGAAGGACAAATCTTAGAACACTTCCATGATCCAATCAACACGAAAGAACAAGAGGAAGATGATTCCCAAGAGCCTATCATGCACGAGTATAATGAATCACCATCTGGAGATCAAAATGCACATGTGGTAAACAATTCCAATTCTTCTTGTGTAGTTAAGAAAAATGATTTAGAACTTTTGCATAAAATTATTTCTCAACCAATTATCAATTCTTTTTTGAAAAGCAAAATTGTTTTCAATAATGTTGCTGGAAAGTTTATTGGGAAGAAAGATTATTCAAATGAGATTTATTTGGATTTTCACCTTGATGACCGAGACAATACTTGTATAAAATCTCATAATGTATATAATCATATAGTTTGCAATTATTGTGGTAAACTTGGTCATATATCTCACACATGTTATATCAGGAGAAATACTAACGTGAGGAATAAATTTGTTTGGGTTCCAAAAGGACATGTAAGGTCCAATACTAACGGTCAAGGACCTAAGTATAAGTGGGTACCAAAATGTTCATCTAGTGGTCTATATGTGCAGGATGATTTGAAGATCAATGGACATAAGGGTACAATGAAGAAGCCAAGAGTTTCTCATGCACCAATGGAAAGGAGCATAGCACCAATATCAAATATGAGAACTTTTAGGGTACCAATTGCTAGAACTACAAGGTCAAAACATCAAAAGAAGCAATGGATACAAGTAAGAGGAGTATGTTCCACCTCAAGAACAAACTGCCATAGAATACCGTTCAACTATCTTGAGGAGAACAAGAAAAGAATGATCTCTCAAGTATCAAACAAAAACTTTGGAAGTCTAGATCCTTTGAGAGAGCTTTGCCAACACCCGTAAGAAAATATATGAAGAGGCGGTGGGTAAGCAAAGCCAATCCTCCAAGTACCTAAGGTATAAGGTAGACAATGGTAAAACCTCCTTTGCTATCATATGAAATATTCATTGAGGTTTTATATTTTGTAACCTTAGGAATGATCATTGCAAACTACTTTTAAAATTGAGTTTTCACATCCTGATTTATTCTTCAAAGAGATTGCAATGTTCAATGATTTAATTCTTTATGCGTGCATGATAATTTGAAAAGAAAGCATATCTTTTGTGCATAAAGTCATGTTTAATTCATTGTGTTCAATTGGTCTAAAATGATTAAATTCATAACAGTATGTGAATTTTTGATTCCTACAAGTTAATAATGGTTGGATCCAAGAAAGGTTGGATACCATGGGAGAAAATGTTTATATGTCTCTGTAGGATCAAAGAAAGCTTCTCAAGAATGCAACATAGAGAAATGATTCAAGTCTTGAGATTCTAAAGAAGTTATGCTTGATGTTGATGGTGAAATTCGAAAAAGGGGAGACATCTACATCAATCCATCTTAACCAAGCATGCTACTACAAGGACAATAGAAATTACGGTGACATCTAATCCTTACCCTATTTTGTTCTTAAATGAATTACATATGTGGGTGATGAATACTTGTCCATTATTGCATTCCTTTAGCAATCAATCATTTATGTTGTTTCAAAATTTTTTCAGATTGCTAAATGGACCATAAATGAATTTGTGCATAACTTTCTAAGTTTATCTTTTGAAAAACACAATTCTAAAATTTTCTTGGATTTCAACTCACCTTGTTTATGAAAGAGCATACACATGACTTGAAAAATATTCATACTACATTCAAATGATGTTTCAAAATTGGAAGTTAAATTTTTTTATGTTGAATGTCAGATATGCTTCAATCTGTGCGTTGAGAATTCTAGGATAATACTCTGAAATTCTAGGCTTTTGGATTAATAAGTATGTGCTTCATTATCCATGAATCCTAGTATTCATTCTGTTACTCAAATGCATCAACTTAGTCTTCATCCATTGTTGAGTAACTATATTCAAATTCTTGCCTTAACCATTCATATGTTTTGGACAATAGCAAAGTCATTGTGCTCATATGTTTCTATTATGCTAAGCATGTTTCGATAATGCTCTATCTTCATGACTTTTGCTTTTGAGAAAATGGTTCAACATGTTCTCTAAATTTGAAGCATACTGACATGTTCATTAAACCTATTGACTTCCACCATTTAGAGTGTGCATTGATTTTAAACATATTTCAAAAATTTTTTTATACATTAAAATCTCAATTTCATAATGCATTATCACCTTGTGAAAGAATATTCAAGATTTGAAACATCTTGCATACTTCATTATCATTCTTGAAAAATCTGATTTCATTCATGAACTCGTGAATTGATAAATGCTTATCTTTATGGATAAGATTTTCTATGTACAAACTTCATGTATCTTAATCAATGACATGTTTTCTCGCATGCAACGTATTTAAAAATTGTCATTGAGAAATAACATTCTTGGCATCTTTTAGTTGTTACCCTTTATGATTCATTGTCTTGGATTTATTTGAACTGGGTAAAATTATATTTTGGTCTTTGATTGGTCTATTATACTCTTTGCTCAAATATCACATGGTTAAATTATATAAGAGCATAAGAGTTGCTTGTGTCTAATCTTGTGTGGACTCAAGAAAAATTGAGTACCAAAGAACGCATATTTTTGCATGAGTTGACCGAAATGTTTTCGATACAAAGAACATAGGCAAAAAGAATAGACCATTTCAGTGGCTATGTTTGCAAATTCTATGACATCACTTGACTGACATCCCATCACTAGTAAGAGGCTTAGACCAAGATGATAAGAAACATGCTAGCTTGATGAGAAGCTATGGGCAGAAACTAATTTTGAGATCCTCTACAAAGCCCATTTGAGATTTTTGCTTCTAAAATGCATTAAGAGCAGATGGTTACAAAGACTCATCTTCCCCGAAGTTTATTCACATCCGGAGATCCTCAATGTTGTTCATATCGCGACAAAGGAATATGGCTTAAGTAATTACGATATTACTTGAGTGAGGTATTGTATTATGAAACAATATGCGTATTGTATATCATAATCATGCTAGGCTAATTTGATTTTATTCATTTAATTTTATCTCATGAATCTTAGCCGAGCAAACCCATTTCTAAAATGATCTTATGCTCTAAACCTTTTCTTTTATCATCATAAAAAGCATAAGTCTTACAATTATTTGGTATCATTAAAGGGAACTTCATTCTTTAATCATGCATCCATTAAGGGGGAGCTTCACATTCACATGTGTTTGATATCTTAAACAGCTCATCTCCTTTTCTTGAAGAAAATCCTTTTAAGTATACTCATCTACATTCACTATGTGTATTAGTTTTGATGATGAGTTAATATCATAGTTTCCTTTCATTATCTTAATTTGAAAATATCATATAGAAAGGAACATTTTGATATTTGATTGCACTAATAACACTCCTTTGCAAGAAAGCTTTACAATTGACTTAGAGAATTCGGTCTGTGCAAAAACCTTCCTTAATGTGCTACAAGGAGAAACTATCAGATTAAGGAAAGATGCTTTGACATTCAATGACATTGAAGCTAAGCTATGCTCTAAAAGGAAGAGGGAAACCTCTTGAAGCTAGCTCAGACACGATTTACAGAAGAGCTATATGGAGAAAAAGAAAAGGATGGAAATGATCTCATACAACAAGAATGCAGGAAAATGGACTTCATCGATCATCCAACATCTGCAGAATCTACATGAGCATTTCTAATCTTTATCTTTTTATATTCAAAAAAATTTTGCACATGTTTAGTATCTATTTGTCTTTAATTATGAAAGATTTCTTGAAAATCTCTCCAAATTCTCTCAAATTTGTTTTCATAAAAACATTCCAAATTGCATCATATTTTGAAAACAATTTCAAATAGGGAGAGAAAATTGTTTTGACATATGGTTAAGGAGAGACAAGTCATTTCTAACTTGTTTTCATATTAGCCTCGTATTTCTTCTTTGAAAACCTCTCCAAAGTGTTTTCAAACATATTTTCATGAAAAATCATTTATACTTGCATCATATGAAAAATCAAACACTTTCAATCATGGAGAGAAAATACTTTCAAATTTGTTTCTTGACTCTTCCTAATATGGTTTAAATATTTTCCTCTCCAAGTATATCTTCTTTATACCTCAATCTTTTTGCTAATGACAAATAAGGGGGAGAGAATGACAAGAAAAATATGTGATCTAATATATTTTCATATTCATACATATTTTTCTTAATGTATTTGCCATCATCAAAAAGGGGGAGAATGTTGGTTATGATGAGTTTTAATTATGGCTTATATAGATGCCATTATCCAGAGCAAAAAGCTTGCATACTACATTTATGTTTTACTTTTCCTAATTCTTATATTTAATGTAGATATGGAGTTTAATAATGAAGAATATTCAAGAAAGGAGCTTGAAGAAGGAAGGACTTGCTCAATGGAATGATAAAATCATTATACAAGTTCTTAGATTGATTCTACAAGTCCCTACGATGATATGGAAGTTGGAACAGCTCAATTCGGAGTTAAAATAAGCAAATTCAATGAGCTAACTCGAGCCAGGTAGCTTACCTCGAGTTAGAACGTTTATCTACAATGTTTTGGGCTTCTAGGTTGATTAACTCGAGTCAAGAACATCCCTACCTCGAGTCTGGGTCAAAACTCGAGGCCAATCTTCCAACTTGAGTCAACAGTGTTTTCCAAGTGATTTTCTCTGGTATGATTAACTCGAGTCAAGCTTCGGTGTACCTCGAGTCAAGTGCACTTACAGCAACTCTGGTGCACTCTGTTCCACGTTCAATTCTGGCGACCTCTGGTAATTTGATGATATCTCCCAAACCAAGAATCAGATTGATGCAAAACTAGTGGAATATGAAACTATACTCCCAATGCGTCATTTTGATATATAATTTAAGTCAAAAAGAGTCCAGATCAGTGAGCTATGAGTTCTGAAAGTTGGAACAAGCATCACTATCATAGTCCAGAGCAACCTTCAATGTTTTGAGTGTAGATCACAAACTAAAAATCTAATTGAGTTACAATTGGCACCATTGGAAAGTAGACACACAGAGCTTTCCATCAAGACTTCAACGAACCCAAATGGAGCTCAGACCAGGGAGATATGGACCTCGAAAGTTGACACTTGAAATTCTGGAATCAATTCAACATAGATTCGGTTTTTCTTCTATATCACACTTTGAGAGAGCTTTTTAACTCGAGTCAAGGAGTGTACCTCGAGTCAAATGGCCTTCCTGAGAGTTTGAAGAATGGAGAGTAGTTTTTAACTCGAGTCGAAGTGTTACCTCGAGTCACGAGACCTCGCTACACCACTAATCCGTAGAATTCACTCGAGTCTCTTCAAATACAACCTCGAGTTGATTCACTCGAGTCAAAGAAGTTTATGCCTCGAGTCGATAGCATTTTCAAATGTTCACTTTGAATTTAATGATGCGATAACTCGAGTCAAGGTATTGGTACCTCCAGTCACCCTTCGACAGACAGAGTAACCGTGAAGCTTGGAAACAAGAAGCAACTCGAGTCACAGCTGATGCAACTCGAGTCATTAAGCATTCAAGGAATCAAGCAACTCGAGTCAAGCAGAGATCAACTCGAGTTAGGCTCTGTGGTTTTTGAAATTCACCGTGTCCAAAATCTTGGCTTCTCATCAAGAACATCCAGATGAATTCCAAATGAACTCATACTACTTCTAAACATTATTCAACATTTATTGTGAGATCATAAATCATAATGTTGAGTGATCTTCGATGATTTGGCAACTTAAATCTTCATCGATAGCTTTGTGGAACGGAGACAAACAGATTCAAATGATTAAACCCAATTGAAGCGAGATTAGCACGAATGGTTAAATGCTAACAACGATCATAATCAAACGGACGAATTCAAATCCTACCAACGGCTATTTCTCCAACTATTATAAATGCACGAAGAATTGAATTCATCAATGGCGAATACAGAGACATGAGCTTACAACTTCAACATGCCAATCCTCTGATATTCATTTACTCTATGTTCTCAATGCCTACATAGTTTAGAGAGTGAGATGATAGATTATGTACTTCAAAGTGTTTATTCATTCCCTTCCGAGAGAGAAGATTTATTTGTAAACATCTTTCTGAAAGTTACTCAAGATTGGGAGATCTTGAGTGGGAAACACATTGTATTGATTACAACTTGTAAGGGGGAGTGGAGTCTAAAAGTGAGTAGACCATCCTTCGTTTACAGAGTGTGTAATCAAGCGGGTGTATCAATTACAACTTGTAAGGGGGAGTGGAGTCTGAAAGTGAGAGGACCATCCTCCGTTTATTTATGATTGTTCTTGAAAGATAGTGGAATCCCAGGTGTTCTGGGGACTGGACGTAGGTCAACGATTTTGGACCGAACCAGTATAAATCACAGTTTGCATATTCTCTTCCCTTATCTTTTATATTTCCAGTATATGCTTATTTGAATATCTAACTGTTGATTTAGAAGTTGCGAAAAGATTTTCAAAGTCCCTAAAATTTTATCTGACACCCAATTCACCCCCCTCTTGGGTGATAGCCAGGTCTAACAGGTGCTGACTTGGGTATGCTAAAGCTAGGGCCAGCAGGGGTAGGTGAAGAAAGAGGAGAGGTTTTAGGAATAGGAGGAGGAATACCTAGTGTAAGGGCACCAGAGGACTGAGACTTCAATAGTCAAACTATATGATGATATGCATTATGAGATTTCTTCTAATATAGCATGTGTGAGAAATATGACCAGATTTACCACAATAATTACAAACTATATGATGATATGCATTGTGAGATTTTATGCAAGTGTTGTGTCGGTAATCAGAGTGAAAATTGAAATAAATTTCATTTGAATATTCTTTTTTCCCAAAAATGTTTCCAATATAATTGAAAGCATTTTTACTTTTCAAACTAGAATCAATGATCGGTTGAAAAACAATTTTATGCAAACTTTCAAAATCATTTTTCGTATCTACGAGGAAGGGTTGGAGTTGTTTACCATATATGCATTTTGAGCTCTAGATAATGATTTACCATATTTGTGCATGATGAGCTCTTCATGGGAATCCTCATTCTCTTGTTCTTTCGTGTTGACTGGATCATGGAAGTGTTCTAAGATTTCTCCTTCTTCATCCTCAACTTCCAATTGTTCATCAATCATGGATATACAACTTATAGTTCAGATGAACTACCAACACTATCAACTTCAACATATTTGTTAGAAGCATATATAGAATCAAGAGTGTGAAAGTGGAGCTTAATCACCAAGAGGGGTGAATTGGGGATTTCAAAATCTTTTTCGAAGTACTCTGTTTTGAATGATAAAAACAGAGGTGAACAGAGAGTATAGAGAAGAAGAGCAAGACACAAGGATTTATACTGGTTCGGTCCAATCGTTTGACCTACGTCTAGTCCCTAGACTCTCTGGGTTTTTCAGTATCACAATTGATTACATACTCTGTACTCAAAAGTAATTCTCTCACTAGAACTTACTATCCCTTACAAGTTGCAATCAATAATCCAATCTCTAAGTCCCCAGACTTGAGATTCTTACAATGAATGATTTACAATAAATGAACTCTCTATAAGAGTGAATAAATATGAACACTGAAGTACAAGATGTATTAACAGATACTTTGCTCAAGAAAACTCATAGAGTAGTTGATAGCTTTTATGATTTTCGTTTTCTAGCAGATTGGTTGTTGAGAAGAATTGAATGCAGCTCTATTTATACTAAGAGAGCATTAAATGACCATTGTAATCTTCAATATACCCGTTGCCTTCATTAGACAAGGATTAGGTTAAGCTTTGGTCTTCTTCTCTCTCTACTCTTCACTTAATCCAGTTGCACAGAAGTTCAAAGTTGACTCCTTGAATATTAGTCCGTTGGAATAGCAGCTACCGAATATGGAAAGTAGACATTAATCCTTTGCAGGCGTGTGCAGAAGGATTACCCAAAAGTATGCAACTTTTCTGGGTTTTGCATTTAATGTTCTGATATCACATTTTGCTTTTGCTTTAAACCTTCATTTAATATCCTCATAAACATCTGAAACTCACTAACAAAGTGGTTAAACATAGCTAGGAATATTAATGAATGATAATGGGAAGTATTAAGATCAAACAAGAAGGTTTCACAAATTCGTCATATTTGAATTTCAAACTCTGCGTTGAAAACTCAAGTTTTGTTTATCAAAACTTGAGTTTTGACTTTGAACATGAAACATCATTTTTAACCCAAAACCTCAAAACTTGAGTTTTCATACAAACTGGAGGTTTTCAAAACATTAAAAACTGAAGTGCTCTTGGGTTGGCCAAAACTCGAGTTTCCAAAACCAAAACTTGAGTTTTCATTTAAGTATGAAAATATGAGAATTTTATGTAAAGACAAAACCGATGTTTTCAAAACATCAAAAAACTGCAGTGCTTTCGGGTTGGCCAAAACTCGAGTTTCCAAAATCAAAACTCGAGTTTCCATTTAAGTATGAAAACTTAGAGAAAAAATCGTGCCAAGCCAAAACTCGGAGGTTTTCATGAAAAACCGGCGCGGTTTAAATGGGTAAACCATGAATGATCTCGCATGGGCAAAACTCGAGTTTTCAATCAAAACTCGAAGTTTTCATTTAATTATGAAAACCTTGAGAGAAAGTGCGCTAAGTCTTGAATACTCTTGGCCAAGTCAAAACTCGAGTTTTCACAAATCTTAGTAAAATTTGGAAAACTCATGGAAAACTGAAAACTGGCAGTTTTGTACCAAAACTGAAGGTTTCCACAAATTCAAACTTTGTAGACTCTCTCGTATGACTCGAAACTCGAGTTTTCAATGCAAACCCGAGTTTTGCAATTTTCAGAAAATGTTGAGAAGTCTCTATATGGTTAAAACTTGAGTTTTCTCTAAAAACCGGCGGTTTTGCTTAGTTCAGAAAAACTTGAGCTTTTCTCTGTAAGGTCAAAACTCGAGTTTTGAAACCAAAACTCGACTTTTCATTTGACAGTAAGTTTTTCAACTTACCAAAGAAAAACTTCAAACTTTGTTTACAATTGTTAGTTATCATCAAAACACATGGAGAACTAACAGAGTGTCCCAGATATCTTTAGCATTAGAGCAACATTTGATTTTTACAAAATCATTTTCGGTTAAAGCACCATACAAAATTTTCATTGCTCTAATGTTCAAAGAAAACATTTTCTTTTCTTTTTCTGTCCAATCCTTTCTCGGTTTAAAATCAAAGACATTGATAAAAACATTCCACATATCAAAATCAGTTGCTTTGATAAAGCTAGTCATTCTAGCTTTCCAAAACCAAAAATCAATATCTTTGAAAAATAGTGGAACGATATAATCAAACCTTCGGAAAGCAAGTAACACCCAAAATCAGCCATTGTAACTCTTGAGACGGTTAAGTCCTTTAAACAAGAAACATAACTCGATACCAAATGTAAGACTTGGTTGAACCCAAGAGGGGGTGAATTAGGTGAAGATTAAAAAACTTGAAACTTTAAAAATCTTTTCGTGTCTTCTAAATCAACAGTTAGATATTCAGATAGACATATACTAGAAATATAAGAGATAAGGGAAGAGAATATACAAACTGTGATTTATACTGGTTCGGCCCAATCCTTGACCTACATCCAGTCCCCAAGCTCCACTTGAGATTTTCAATTCACTATCTGCTTTCAACTTGATTACACGTACTATACTCGAAGTAATCCTCTCATTAGGATTCACTCCCCCTTAGAAATTGTAATCAATATACCCGTTTGATTACACACTCTATACTC
Source organism: Acacia acuminata (assembly GCA_019022655.1). Classification (NCBI taxonomy): domain Eukaryota; kingdom Viridiplantae; phylum Streptophyta; class Magnoliopsida; order Fabales; family Fabaceae; genus Acacia; species Acacia acuminata. The sequence goes on along the minus strand of JAFJYI010000348.1, from coordinate 523,495 downwards.
GAAGTAATCCTCTCACTAGAATTCACTCCCCTTACAAGCTATAATCAATACAATGGGTTTCCACTCAAGATCACCCAATATTGAGTAACTCTCAGATAGAATGCTTACAGATAAATCTTCTCTCTCAGAAGTGAATGAATAAACACTGAAGTACATAATCTATCATCTCACTCTCTATGGTAAACTATGTAAGCATTGAGGACAGAGAGTAAGTGAATATCAGAGTATTGACATTTTAAAGATGTAAGCTCGTGTCTCTTGTCGTTGTCTCTATTTTGAATGGTTCTCCTTTTATAGTCAATGAAGAACATTGAGCAATTCTTCTAGGTTTGAATATGATTGTTGTGAGCATATATGACCGTTGGAGAAATATTACCATTGAAGCTTTTGACATCATCATCTGCTTTTTGATAATCTATAATTAATCTTTCAAATAATCATCTGAAACTCATTAACAAACTAATTAAAATTTGTTAGGAATAATAATGAGTGATGATATGAAGTAATGAAATCACAATCAATTATTTTGTGATTTCGAACACGGTGATTTTTTGATGCAGAGATGTTGACTCGAGTTATAATTAATTAACTCGAGTTAAAAAGGTTAATCCGATTGATCTCTGTCTCATCTTGACTCGAGTTGCATCAGCTGTGACTCAAGTTAAAACCTTTCTCAAACTTCATTGTTCTACTATCTTCGAATGACTCGAGTTATCATGCCTTGACTCGAGTTAAACCAGTGTTCCAAACTCGCTTTGCTCTCTGTCTGACTAGCACTCGAGTTACCCGTAATTTGACTTGAGGTAAGAGCTCAACAAAATTGGTTTCTTCCAAATTATATGAAATACTTGTTGAGTCTAGATTCATATGGAATTGGTTTCACTTCATTTGGTTGTGTATAGTGTTAGCTATATCCAGAAAACCGAGCCAATGCTGAAATGGTTCCAGAATTTCAAGTGTCCAATTTTGAAGGCCATATCTCCCTGGTCTAAACTCCATTTTGGTTGGTTCAAATCTTGATGGAAATAATTTTGAGTCTACTCTCATATGCCACCAATTTCAGATCTATTGGATTTTTATTTTGTGAGATACACTTAAAAACATTGAATCTTGGTCTGCTGTGTGGCGTGAATTTTACTTTCAACTTCCACAATTCATATCTCCTTTATCTTAAATCTTTTAGGCTTAAATTTTATATAGGAATGACGCATTGGGAGTCTAGTTTCATATGCCACTGGTTTCATCTCAATCCGATCTCTGGTTTGGGAGATATCATCGAAATACCAGACCTCGCTAGCTGAAACATAAAACAGAGGTGAACAGAGTTGCTGAAATACACCTTGACTCGAGTCATTTAGTGTCTGACTTGAGTTATACTAGTCCAGAGATGCTGAGAACACTTCTTGACTCGAGTTAATGATATTTTGACTCGAGTCGAATCATTCAGAGTGCCAAATCACTGTAGTAAAGTATCCAACTCGAGTTAATGATATTTTGACTCGAGTCGAATCATTCCAGAGTGCCAAATCACTGTAGCAAAGTATCCAACTCGAGTTATGAGTTCATGACTCGAGTTATCCCATCTTGAAGCTCGTTTTTGCTTATTTTCACTCTGAATTGAGTCATTCCAACTTCCATTTGATCATGGAGACTTCTATAATCAATCTTGGAACTTGTATAATGATATTCTCATTCCATTCATCAGGTTCTTCCTTCTTCCATCTCCCATCTTGATCATTCTTTGTAATTTAGCTTGGACTCATCATTCTCTACAGTTCTACCTTCTTCAATATCTCCTCTTCTTTTCTTCTCTTGATCATTCTCCATAATTCAAATTTTTCAATATTAAATATAAGCATTAGTCAAAGTAGAAGATAAATGTACTATGGAAACTTTTTGCTCTTAATATTGATAGGCATATTTGTCATCATCAAAACTAAGCATAACTAACAACCTTAAGAAGTAGGGGGTTTTCTCTAAGGAGTAGATCGAACTTCAGATGAAGAAATAGTCTTTTTCTTTGATTTCTTCGGTGTTTCGACAACTTTTTCCTTATCTTTGTATTTGGTCAGCATTCCGGGTCAATTGGTTTCTTCTTGGGAACCTCGGGTGGTTCTTCGACCACTAGCCTCTTCGATCTTTTGAGCAAAGGTTCTTTGAACGCCACTTTCGGTTGATACTTCTTTGTAGGAATTTTTGATCGTTTACAACATTCCATTAGTGAAGGAGATGAAGATTGAGTCACCTCATAGTCCAAATTTAAACCCTTGGTCTTGGCAGAGGTTTTAGAGGTGGATTTAGAAGACATGGTGAGGTAAAGGTTCGAGTTAGGGTTTGAATTTGCAGAGAAACTAGAGAGAAGGCTACGGGAGATGAAAAGTAAAGAGAAAAAGTCTCACAAACATATATATAGAAATCACTAAACTCGAGTTTCATCTTAATGACATGAGCTACCTCGCTCGAGTTATGAAGAACTAGCTCGAGTTTAGGTAAGATTGTACTAACTTGGAACAGACGAAGAAATCATCTAGACTCGAGTCACCACTTGATGGCTCGAGTTTGACATTAAACTTGAGTTTACATTTGTAGACTCGAGTTTGCTCGTCAATTTTGCTCTTCATCAGGTTGCTCGGCTTGACTTGGCTCAAGTGTGAAAGTAATGGCTCGAGTCAAAATCCCTTCTCAAAATGTCTAACTCTCGGCCTTGCCTTGACTCAAGGTTGTTACTCTATGGCTCTAGTCAAATACCCTTCTCCAAAGTCCTTTGCTCTCTGACTTGACTAGACTTGAGTGTTGACTTGCTTTGGCTCGAATTTGATCCTTTTTATCAGATAACTTTTGTGATATCAGCAAAAGTAGAGCAAAGGTCCTTCAAAAACAATGACTAACCACTCCAAAGCTTAAGTTAGTATCTATTGATCATCAAAAACATAACTAACATTAATTAGAGGTTACTTACAACTCATTGAGATTTACCATTCCCAATTCTCTTCTAAAGAACACAAATTGCTCGTTAGCAATAGTTTGGTGAAGATATCAGCAAGTTGCAGACGAGTTGGGATGAACATTACCTTGACATCCTTCTTCTGAACATGATCTCTTATAAAGTGATGTTTAACATCAATATGCATGGTCGACTATGTTGAATTGGATTCTTTGCCAAGCTTCTTGTGCTGGTGTTGTCACACAATATTGGGATTTCTTTGAGATGTATTCCCAAATCTCAAAGTTGTTGTTTTTCAAATAAAGTACTTGAGTATGATAAATGATACATCAATATACTCGGCTTCGAACATGATATTGAGACGACTATTTGTTTCTTGTTGAACTAGGAGACAAGTAAGGCACCATGAAAGTAACATTGGCCACGTGTACTCTTTCTATTCGTCTGGTATCCAGCATGATCTGAGTCTGAAAATGCCACAAGATGCTCAGGTTGACCTTTGGAAACCATAATCCTAACTCCTATGTATTAGTGAGATATCTGAATATCCTCTTACATGTTCAACATGAGTTTCCATGGGAGCGGATTGAAATCGAACACACATTCCCACACTAAACTAGATGTCAGGTTTGCTTGCAGCCAGATAAAGTAATGATCCAATCATTCTTATATATCTTGTGATGTTGAAATCTTTTCCCTTCTCATTAGCATCTAAGGTAGTAGTTGAGCTCATAGGTGTATCAACTCCATTGCATTCACTTAGTCCATACTTCTTCAAGAAATCTCTCAAATGTTTCGTTTGAGAAATGAAAATGTCATTCTTGTGTTGTTTGATTTGCAGTCCAAGGAAATAGTTGAGTTCTCCCATCATAAACATCTCAAATTCTCCCTGCATTGTCTTAGAAAATTCCTCACACAAAACAACATTAGTGGCACCAAATATGATATCATCATCATAAATCTGAATGATTAATATATCATATCTCTCTGGGGATAAATACAATTTTGCCACGGGAGTATTGGCTAAGGAGCATCTAGCACCGAAATTTTTTTTTGGTATCATTTTTGGCCCAGAAGTTTACAAAATGGAGCAAATATGCCCGAAAGTTTTTTTATGAGCAAATTTGCCCTGGAAGTTTTGTTTAGGAGAAAATTTTTGTAAACTTCCGAGGCAAAAATGATACCAATCCAACGGTCAAGATCAACTGATGGGCAAAATTGCTATGTTTGTAAACTTCCGGGGCAAAAATGATACCACAAAAACTTATGGGTGCTGGATGCTCCCTAGTCAATATTGCCGTGGCAAAATTGGTCTTTATCCCTTTCTCTTATTAGCCTTTATGAAGAGAGTTATTCAACATAAACTTCCTCTTCAATCAAACCATTTAAAAACGCAGATTTTGCATCCATTTGATAAAATTTGAATCCCTTAATGCAATAAAATGCTAGAAGAACTCTTATATTTTGCAACTGGAGCATAAGTTTTTCATAATCAATTCCTTCTTCTTGATTATAACCTTTGGCCACTAATCTTGCCTTATTATGGACAATGATTGTGGATTCATCAAGTGTGTTCTTGAATACCCACTTAGTGCTAATGACTAGATGATCCTTAGGCCTAGGTACCAAATCACAAACTTGATTTCTATCAAATTGATGTAACTTCTCTTACATTGCTATAACCCAATCATTGTTTGAAAGGGTTTCATCAATCTTAGAGGGTTCAATCTCTGAAATGAAAACAGAGAAAGTGAATTCATTCAAAGTACTTTTTCTAGTTCTCACTCCTTGATTTACATCACCTATCACTTGGTCCAGAGGATAACTCCTACTGTATCGCTAAGATCTAGGTTGAGATTTAACAATGCTATCACAAACATTTTTGCAGTGATTTTCAACATCAAGTTCCTTTTCAGAAGATTTTTTTTAGAATTTTCCAAAAAAGAAGTAGTTTTAGGAAGATATTGATTTTGAAAAATAGGAATATCATCATCCAAAGATTCATCAGATTTGGTTTCACAAAACACAACATGCATTGACTCTTTTATCATATGAGTATGAATATTAAATACTCTAAATGCTTTACTCCTATTAGAATAGCCAAGAAATATACCTTCATCAGACTTAGGATCAAACCTTTCTAAGTTCTCCTTATCATTGTTGTGCATAAAGCATTTGCAGCAAAAAATGTGCAAGTATACAAGGTTGAGCTTTCTTCCTTTGTACAGCTGATGAGCACAATTGTACCATGTTTTCCCTATACTTATTGACTGAATTAAATGTTAAATACAAGCTTAACTACAGATAATCTAAGCAAAAAGGCATACATTCATGGTATAGGGACTAAAGAGGAGAAATCATTTGCATGTGCTAAGAATGGAACAGTTTATGTTATTTTTAAGGAAAATCGTATAGCAGGGCTGATACGATGCTATAGCATTCTGACAGTGATTCAAAGTGCAATACAAGGCATCCCGAATGCTATAGCAAAGTAAAGGATACAATGCTATGCGGCATATTTTCTGACTGTTTACCCAGATGATTTCAGGAATAAATAAAGGGCAATATTGACAGATAGGTTGCTGATATAACGGAATAGAAGATGCGGATAATAGGAACTAAAAGATTTGGAGAATCCTGTAGAATCAACAGAAGAATCTACTCAGATCAAGAGATATGATAGATCCCAACGGATTAGGAAAAGCCCAGCTCGCTGTAGCTTACACCGCAAGAAAAGTCTGATTATAAAAGGAAACAGTAGCGCCAACCTTAACAGAGTCGGAGAGCCCTAGAACTAACTTTCGGCAGACTTAAGAGAAGAGTGAGAGAGCTCACAAGAGCACGAGATTTCCAGACAACCCAGCATCCTTCCCTGCAGTACGACGGAACGAAGAAGACGTGGAGTGGTGACGTGACAGCACCTCGACCACGCCGTCGGAAATTCTATCAAGCTTTCTGTTTTCCTTTCTTTTTATCTGTGTTTTCTCGATCATGGGTCATTTTGTTAGTGTCTATTTTGTGTGTCCCTCGTCAGTCATGAACTGAACTTTATATGGCTGGACGTGGATGAATCTTTAAGTGTTGAATGAACCCAGTTGCAGTTTCTTAATTCAATAAATTTGGTTTGCGTATCGGTGTTCTAATTACTAGTCGGTTAACGGAAGTTAAGGGCTAGATTTGTGGCCTCAGCTTACTGGCAAGGAGTTGGGGTTAGACCTCTGAAAAATAGTGTTTGCTAGGCGGCCCGTGCACGGCTAGACCTATTATTGTAGGCTTCAGGAATAGGTCTACCTCTCATAACCATAACACCCTGAGCGTAGCACGGATCTTCTGACTAGAAAGTTGCCATAGGAATATGGAAGGAGTATAGTTAACATCATAAGTATTGAACACCGAAGCTTTGGTAGACTATAGAGGTGGGTTAACCAAATAGCTTTGCAAATGGTAGCTATGCTATAGCAATTGCGGAAGCTGTACAGTCTAGATGCTATAGCATTGGGTAGAGCAACAAGGGGAGTGATGCACTTAAGGATGAGTCTGAGTCTAGCCTAACTTCTCACTGATATCTTCTCTCGTTACAGTTATTTTGTTTACGTTTGCTAGTAGCATAAGCACACAACCGTCACAACCATTATATTTACTTCATGCTTTCACAATTGTCATAGCAATTGCGCGTCACTCCTCGGTATCTCAGTCTCTGTGGGACGATACTATACTTACTCTTTATTACTTGTTTGACTGGTTCACTTGCCATCAAGGAATTCGACCAACAATAGCTCATAGGGAGTCTTATCAAGTTTCTTCTGGAGGTATTCTCGATTTGAGATGTAGCAAGCGGTGCTTATGGCATCAACCCAAAACACTTGGGAGGTTTGGTTCTCATTCAACATTGCCCTTACCATCTCAGTGAGGACTCGATTCTTTCTCTCTATAACACCATTTTGTTGAGGAGTCCTTAGGGCTGAGAAGTTGTAATCAATTCCCATGTAATAATAAATTCTCCCAAGGCATGATTTTCAAACTCACCACCATAATCGATACGAATTCCTACAATAAAGAAACCTTTCTCGTTCTAGACCTTCTTGGCAAAGGTAACAAACTAATCAAATATTTCATCTTTAGAAGATAAAAAAAAATAGTCCATGCAAATATAGAGAAATCATCAACTATGACCAAAGTGTAAAGATTGCCACCAAGGCTTTTCACTATAGCTAACGCAACCAAATTCATATGAAGAAGTTGGAAAGGTCTATTAGTTGAAATTTTACTTTTAGATTTGAAAGATGATTTGGTTTGTTTACCCTTTTGACAAACATCACAAATTATGTCATTTTTAAAACTAAGTTTTGGTAAACTAATAACCAAATCCTTTTTCAGCAACTTGTCAACTTGGAACAAATTAACATGAGCTAAATGCTTATGCCACAGCCAACTCTCATCCAAGTTACCAATAAAACAGTTTTCAAAAATAGTGCTTTTACTAGGAAGATTTAGGTATAAGAGTTACCTTCTCTAGGAGACCTAAACACGGCTTTGGACTTGATGTTGTCCAAGGATAGATTATCCTTGCTCACAATCAGACATTCCTCAGAATCAAAGATAACCAAGTTACCTTTGTTTGTGCTTTGGCTCACACTGAGGAGGTTGTTGCATAGGCCTTCTACAAGGTAGACGTCATTGATTTGTGGTCCATCGTTGTTTCCAACTTCATCAACTTCACCTTGCCACCATCCTTAGGCTTGATTTCAGCAAACCTGGATTGATATCCCGTCATGTGTCGAGAGCATCTACTATCAATGTACCACTTGTTGGATTTTGATGCTCTTAGACAAACCTGCAAGACACCAAAGATCAAGTCTTGGGTACCCATCTTTCTTGGGTCCTTTTGGGTTAGTTTGTGTCTTAGAAACCTTATAGGATCCTTTAGGCATCCATTTATAATCACCTACAGGCTTACTCTTTCTTTCCTTTTTATGAAAATAGGAAGAAGTAGTATGACCTTTACAATTGCAATAATTGCAATGGGCAAAAGGATTAGAAGAATGAATTGGTTTTCGAAAATAGTTCATATATGTCTTTTCTCCAGATTCCTTTTCGCCTTTATTTTATCAAAATCCGGTTTATAACCAATTCTTGATTTGTCATTTGTAAACTTTGCTGTTTCAGAATGACATTGAGCATTTCACTCCCTTGAGTGAACTTCTCAAGTGTTTTAGTAAAATAAGCGTTTCTTTTCTCTAGAACTCAACAATTGTCACAAACTTTTTTGGAAGCTTTTTACAAATCTTTTCATAAGCATTTTCACAAGCACAAGTTGGAGAAGAGATACTTTGAACTTGTTGTTGTTCAAGAGATTTTAATTTCCTATGCGAAGAAAGAAGTTCTTTTGCCAATTTTTGAAATTCGAATGGAGAGAATTATATTCAGACAGTAATTCATCAAAGGATGGATCAAAATCGTTCACCTCTTCATTCTCTGATTCTTCTTCTTGAGGCACAAGACAGATGTTGGCTCTTTCTTCTTCATCGGCTTCGTCTTCATCAGATGAGCTATCTCCCCATATAAGCGAGAGACATAAGTGATAATTGAATATTTCATACACTTCTTTTTATCTCTTGATTAATAATTTAGGACTCTTTAGTTAATAAATAATGGCTTTTATACTTATTTGGGCTTTTGATTATATTTTAGCCATTTTTAATAATAAAATTTCAGTTTTACATTGCTTCACTATTTTTTACCAAAACTCTTGAACCAGACATCAGATTTGCCTCATTTTTGTTTCATATTTCAGATGATTCAGAGAGCTACAATTGTTATGAAGACATGAAGGGAAAATTCGGACAAGAGGGCGGTCGATTTTGGAGCCGAAGTCAGATGTACATTTCTCGATTTTATTTGGGCTCGAATTTTGTAATTAAAGTCCACTTTTATTTCATTTCCGTTTTGGGTTGAACCATTGGAGCCCATTTCCATTTTAGGTTAACTTTAAGTCGGATGGTGGTTACAACACTATGGCATTCACGTTTTTATTAATTTTCATATTGAAATAGAAGTTTTGAAATTCTCTCAAATGTTTTTCGCATTCTTCATGTTCGTCGTCTGTTCTTCATTTTTTCCAGTTATGCTTGGCTAAACTTCTGTGATTAACCCAACGTTGTGCCTAATCGGTAACTTTACTTTTTTCGTTTTCATCTTATCGATTCGATTTACGGAAATAGTTTGAATATTAGATTTAATATTCGGTTTGGTTCATCCCAAGGACTAAGTTCGAACTAGGTTACAATGTTGCTATACGATCGCACGGTGAGACACCACCGTTCGGACAAATGCTAGGCAATCGTCTAGTAGAGGGATTTTCGAGACGAACGCAGAGATTTCGGTTCGTCCAGAACCAAACGTGAGTTCGTTCATATTTCGTTCAATGATGGAAGTCTCCAGAATCTGAATGTTGGGTTGATCGATTTTAATCTGTTTTTGTTTGTCGCATTCTGTCTCTGTTTATTTTTGTTTTTAATCTGTTTGAACTAAAAACCCCCATTTTTACTTGTTTCTATTTAATGTTACTATACAATCAACCCCGCTGCAAATTCGTTGGGAAAACGATCCAGGTTCCTTATTATTGCAAATCTTTTATTAAATCTGGTTATTTTGAATAACCTTTCTTCTTGAACTTATTGAATCTCTCATTTTCCTTCTCTTTGTTCTTTAGCTGGGGACAACCAGAGTTGATATAGCTAGGCTTCTCACATTCATAGCATATAATTGGCTTCTTCGGCTAATTGTTGTGCTACCCTTGTGAAACTTTTTGAATCCTTGATCTTTCTGGTAAAATCTCTTGAATCTCCAGACCATCATCCTGACCTCTTCATCATCGTCATCATCATCATCATCATCTAATTCCTTATCTTCCTTAACAGTTTTAAGGGCAATTCCCAGATGCTTACTGCCAATTTCATCAAGTCCTTTTCTGAACTTGAGTTTATCTTCATATTCAGACAAGCTACTAAAGAGAGATGCCACCGATCCCATTGACTCTCCACAAGCCTCTTTGATTGTAGGGACTTTAGCTTCACATTCATTACTGAGAATGTTCAAGATTTTTCTCACTTGAACAGGTTGATCATATTCTTTTCCTAAAGCAGCAAGTTGGTTGATCAGATGAGTGATCTGAGCTAGAATTCGCCAATGGATTCCCTAGACTTCATACGAAGTAAATCGTATTCAGTCATCAGGGTATTTACACAATTCTCCTTGATTCCGGTAGTCCCTTCATGAGCAATCTCAAGAGCATCCCACATAGCTTTAGCGGATGACAAAGTGTAGATTCGGAAGTACTCTTTTTGACTTAGAGCACTTTGAAGCATGAGGATTGCTTTATTGTTGAGAGTGACTTGCCTTTTGTCATTCTCATCATATTCCTATTCTAGTTTTAGAGTTCTAACTCCGTCTCCAATTATGGATGGAGCATAGCCTCCTCTCTCGAATACTCTCCATAGACCATATTCGGTGGCCATTACAAAGACTTTGAACTTAGCCTTCTAGAATGAGTAATGCTCACCATTGAGACCTGATGGTCTGTTGATCGAGGCTCCATTAGGTAATATTCCTTCTATTGGATCTTTAATCTAGGACATTAATCCTTAAATAGATAATCAACACTCTGATACCAAATGAAAGATAGAATATCGCCTAAGAAGGGGGTGAACTGGGTGATTTAAAAACTTTTGCGAAATACCTTGACACGCACACCCTAAAATAAAGCTAAACAGATAGATAGAGAGAGATTTAACACAAGAGGATTATACTAGCTCGGTCCAAATCCTTGACCTACGTCCAGTCCCCAGACACTCCGGGATTTTCACTATCTCAAGACTTGATTACACACTCTGTAATTGTTACACCCCTACCAACCTCGCCCTTTCGGGTGGCGGGTTAGAGGGATCCTTTTTACTTATTACCTTTCCTATGTTAATTAATCTCTTTTAACATACATCAGATTGTGTTCGGTAGAGCATATGATTGATTTGGACAACTACAATATACTGGTAAAGGCACAAACAAAGACATAAAGTAATCCCCGTAGGGTTAAAAGTATAGTCATCCAAAAATAAATACTGAACAGTAATTAAACTCATATAGTTATCCCAAAATAAATATACAAAATTTACGATAGGGCGTCCTTATGTGTTACACCCCTACCGGCCTTGCCCTTTCGGGTGGCGGGTTAAAGGGATCCTTTTTACTTATTACATTTCCTTTGATAATTATTCCCTTTTAATATACATCAGAGTGTGCGTGGCAGAGCATATGATTGGTTTGGACAACAACAATATGCTGGTAAAGGTGCAAACAATAAACATAAAATAGTCCCCGTAGGATTAAAGGTACAACCATCTAAAATAATTACTGAACAGAAAGTATAAATCATACAGTTATCAAAAAATAAATATACAAGACAAGATAGGGCATTCCCTATTACTTCATTCTTCCACTTCATGCCCTTACCTTCCAGAACCCTGAACAGCTCACCGTCTATCACTTAGAGCTGGGAATCGTGAGCCGAGCCACCTTACGGGGCCTAGGGTAAGGAAAATATTTGTTTTTCAAAGCCCGACCCAATAGTACCGGGGCCGGGGGCCGGCCTACAGGGCCTGAAAATTACTATTCCAAATTTTAACTATTTTTCCCTCGATTTTTTCCAAAGAAATATAATTAGTAAATTACAACCATTAAAGTTCTAATCTATCAAATAAATGTGATCAACATTAATATCTAAACAATATAAATCATCCAACAAAATAAACACATTCATTAATTTGTAATAAAAAACAAATAAACACAAAGAATATGTTTTTTTTCCTTTTAAAAAAAAATATTAAACAAAGAAATTGCTTTATGCCCATGACAAAATGCCTTCCCCTCTCGTAATTTTGTGTGTGTCTGCAAATTCCTTCGGTTCATGCATGATTCTACTTTGACGGTAAAAATAATTATACTTATTTTACACAAAATATCTTTATAATTTATTGCTTATATAATATTGTAATACCAAAGTATGTATTTATTTAATATGAAAATATCCCTTCTTTAAAATTTATAATAACTAATTATGTGCTTTAATATAGAATAATAATAAACATAAAAAAGGATTATAGTTTAACCTAAAAAATCTAAGTAATTACGGATAAACACATTCATTAAGTAGAAGTCTAAGTAATTCATTTGTTTTTAAAAGAAGAGCTATAGTTAAATGGGCCTAACAAGTTGGCCCGAGGCCCTACAGGGCCAATTTCAAATTTTTGGCCTATTTTTCAAGCTTGAGCCCTGCAGGGCCAGGGCTTAAACGGGTTGGCCCAACAGGCTTGGCCTGATTTCCTAGCTCTACTATTACCTGTGTCTTTAAAATGATCTGGAGTTCAAAGTTGAACTCCAGAGTAACTGCTAAACTCTAATACCATATGTATGCAGTGCATGTTTGATGAGCACAATTTATGCCATGCTTTCCCTATATTTTATGACTGAATTGTATGGTACATACAAGCTTAACTGCAGTCAATCTAAGAAAAAAACCATTAATTCATGATATAGGGAATTGAAGGATAAAAACCATTTACATCCTAAACATGTGCTACGAAAAGAACAAGTTACAAGGTTTTATAAGAAGAACGTATAGCAAAGCTGATATTATGCTATAGCATCCTGACAGCATATCGAAGTGCAATACAAGACATCTCTAAAGCTATAGCAAAGTAAAGGACGCAATGCTATGCGACATACTTTATGATCTTTTGTCAAGATGATTTCAGGAACTATAGTGGAGGTCGAGAATGACAAGTAGATTGCTGATGTAACGGAATAGAAGATGCGGAGGATCGAAACTGAAAGATTTGAAGAATCCCACAGGATCAATAGAATCAATCTACTAAAATTGGAAAGAGAGATACGAATGGATCTCGACAGATTAGGAAAGGCCCAGCTCCTGGAACTTACGTTGCAAGAAAGCCTGATTATAAAAGATAAAAGGAAGCCAACCCTAAAGGAGGTCGAGTCGCGGAGAGTCTAATCCTATTCGTACGGCCAGACTTGAGAAGAGAAAGAGAATTCACAAGGCACAAGAAACTCCAGGAGAACCTAGCATCCTCCCTTGCAGTAAGACGGAGAGAAGGAGATGTGGAGTGGTGATGTGACAGGGCTTCTTCCACGTCGTCGCAACTTCATCAAGCTTTCTGTTTTTTTCTTTCATTTTAATCTTTTGATCATGGGTCATTCTATTGTTATCTGTTTTGCGTTTCCCTCATTGGTCATGAACTAATTTTCCTATAGCTGAGCGAGGATGACTTCTTAAGTTAGGAATGAACCCAGTTGCTAGTTTTTAATTCAATAAATTCAGTTTGTTTATCAGTGATTTAATTACCTTGTCGATTAGCGGAAGCTAAGGGCGATATTTTTGGCCTCGGCTTACTGGCAAGGAGTCGAGGTTAGACCTCTGAGAAACAGTGATTGCTAGGCAAACTGGTGCAAGGCTTGACTTATTATTGTAAGCTTCAAGAATGGGTTTACCACTCATAACCATAACACCTTGCTTTGTAATGCAGATCTAACTAGAAAATTGTCATAGCCATATGGAATGAGTAAAGTTAGTATTATATGTATCGGATGCGGAAGCTTCGATAGATTATGGTGGTGGGTTAACTAAATAGCGTCGTAAATAGTAGCTACGTTGTAGCATTGCGAAGGCAAAGTGCGGTATAGATGCTATAACAATATGCAAAGCAATTGGGGGATTGACATGCTTAAGAATGATTTCGAACTCAGCCTATTTTCCTACTGATATCTTCTTATGACTACGACGCTCTATTTATTTTCTTGTTTATTAGTGCCATAAAACTCCCAATCAAATCAAACTTATTCTCTTTTTAAACACAGTTGTTCTGCAATTCGGTGTCCTCATTTGGTATCCAGTCTCTGTGGGACGATACTCTACTTACTCTTTATTACTTATTCGATTGGTTCACTTGCCATCAAGGAAATCGACCAACAATGTACGCAAACCATAACTAGGAAATCACAATGGCAGACATACCACATATGCATTCAGAATCACAATCACAATCACAATGACATACCGTCAAGCTACCTTACCAAGTCAAGCCTCAGATGCCCACATACCGTCGAGCCTCCTTACACGGCAAGCCCCAGATGCTCATAATTGTCAAGCCACCTAACAAGGCTAGCCCCAGAATCCTCAGTGCTAGGAACAACGCAGTAGCCGAGCCTCAAACCCAGCTACCCAAGTGCATCTTAGGCTCGGTAGCGACCTAAGGACACAAAGTTCACTAGGCCCTGCAGCCCTACATATTACTCAATCATGGCATTAGAACACACAACAGTAACATAAAGTATGTGAGTAAATAGTTACTACCAGATAACTGTTCAGTAATAAATAAAACTCCCCAATACTTGAAAAATTTCTCCAGTCACATATTCACCTAAATAAAGAAAATAAATCTCTTTTAAATCACCTCTATAAACTCTCTTTTCAAAATCATGAAATTCTCCCTATGTTCAGAATTTCCAGAAAACATGTCTCAACTTCACAAATTCATAACTAATTCAAGAAAAATCCGATTAACATGATTCCAGCGGCCATGGAACCCTTATTATGTCTACTTTATGTTAGTTCTCTATGTGTTTTGATGATAAATGACAATTGTAAACACAAGTGAAGTTTGTCTTTGATAAGTTGAAAAACTTGTTGTCAAAGACAAACCAAAACTTGAGTTTTGGTTTTGACAGAGAGAGGTGCTCATTTTCAATGAACAAAGCAAAACTCAAGTTTCCAGAAGGAAACTCGAGTTTTGGACTCACAGAGCACTCAGTTTTTCACTTTGAGACAAACTCGAGTTTTGAATAGAAAACTTGAGTTTTTCATTTCACGAAACTTTTTATTGTTTTGTTATAAAGACAAAACTCAAGTCTTGATTTGGAAACTCGAGTTTTGGTCTTACGAGAAAGTCTCTAACATTTTGAACATATGCATACTTAGTTTCAACTGAAAACTCTAGAATCTCACTTTGCCATAAGTTTTCTCTAAGTTATGAGAAAACTCGAGTTTTGATTTGAAAACTCGAGTTTTGACTTGGCTCGATTTCACAATGTTTTCATTCCTAAATGAAAACTCGAGTTTTGGTTTTGGAAACTCGAGTTTTGTGTTTCATTCAAAAATGTGTTCTAAAGATCAAATCATGACATTCCTCTCTCGGATGGAGGAAACTCGAGTCTTGATATGGAAACTCGAGTTTTTCCTTAAGTGCACGGTTGTAAACTCGAGTTTAGGAGAACAAACTCGAGTTTCGATCCGAGTTTGAAAATCAAATCGACAAATTTGAGAAACCTTCTTATTTGATCTTTATCCTTCCTATTATCATTCTTATATATTCCTAGCTCTGTTTAACCAATTTGTTAGTAAGTTTCGGATGATTTAGAAGATGGTTATTGAAGGTTAGAAGTTAAAGCAAAAAGTGATGTCGGCACATTAAATGCAAAACCCGAGAAAGTTGCATACTTTTGGGTAATCCTTCTACACACGTTTACAAAGGATTAATGTTTTCCTTCTACTTCCAGTAGCTACCATTCCAACGGACTAATATTCAAAGAGTCAAACCTAGACTTCTGTGCAACTGGATTAAGTGAAGATTAGAGAGAGAGGAAGACCTAAGCTTAACCTAATCCCTGCCTAATGAAGGCAATGGTTATATTGATGATTACAACGGTCATTTAATGCTCTCTTGGTATAAATAGAGCTACATTCAATTCTTCTCAACCAACACAACTACTGAAAACGAATTGCATTCAAAGTTCTTCAACTACTTTCAGTTTTCACTTGTAAAGTATCTTCTGATATATTAAGCTTCAATGTTTATCATTATCCACTCTTAGAGAGAGTTATTTCATTGTGAATCATTTATTGTAAAGAATCACAAGTCAGGGGACTTGGTGATTGGGTTCATTGATTGCAACTTGTAAGAGGGAGTAAGTTCTAGTGAGAGAATTACTATTGAGTACAAAGTGTGTAATCAATTGAGATAGTGGAAAATCCCAGAGAGTCTGGGGAATAGATGTAGGTCAAGAGATTGGACCGAACCAGTATAAATTTCATGTGTCTTGCTCTTCTTCCTTATACTCTGTTCACTTCTGTTTTATTGTCGAAAAACAGAGCCATCTGAAAAAGTTTTTGAAATCCCCAATTCACCCCCCTCTTGGTGATTTAGCTCAACCTTCACTTTATGATAAAAATACTTCCGAGGCCAAAGAAGTTCATAATTCATCGCGGTGCTAAAACTTGGTTCGTTTGACAAAGAAGGATTTCAGTCCTTCGGGTTGTTTTCTAAAATTTATTTCTCATAGTAGGATTAACGAAAAAATTATGAAAGCATATGTGAAAATGAATCTCATGATGTCTACTTTAGGACATAGTTAAATGACATTTTTACCAACTGATTAACATTGTATAAGTGTTTTGTGCCCTTCTACACTGACACTTTAATTCATATGGCTCTTGAACTCTCGGTCAAAATACTCATGCAAAAGGGAGTGTAAAACATCTTAAAATATGTCAAGAAGGAACTTAAAAATTCCTCAAATCATATTACCAAAGTGCCCTTACAAAATATCCTCTTAACTTAGCTTATTTTGCAAGTTTCATGCCTTTTTCTCTCTCCCTTACCTTTTTGGATGAATTTAAGGCTTATTAAACAAGCTTTTGAGCATGGTAGTGAAAACGTAGATTTTACCTGAAAACAAAAGGAGAATGAAAAATCGTAAAACGTAAGATCGTAACGTAGTAAAATCGTAAAAACTTAAAAGCGTTTGGAAAATTAGTAAAATCGTTTTAATGAAAAAAATCGTAAAAACGTAAAATCGCAGTGATAAAACGAGTTTTTAACTACCATGCTTTTGAGTCATCATTTCATATTAATTCCATGCACATGTGTCCCGCACCAAAATGCCCTCACAATATCTTCCAAGCTACTTCTTGATTAAGTAATTGTTAGCTTATTCAAGAAGCCAACTTTGCTTCTTGATTAAGCTTCTTCCTTCTAGATTTTTACTTGGCTTCTTCAACAAGCTTCTTTAACTTCTTATGTAAACTTCTTTGACTTATGCATGAATCTTTTCATAACTTCCTTCACAAGCTAACTTTTCAAACAAGCTTCTTGACTTCATGAAGATTCCATCAATGTTTCCCAAATTTAATATCACTCTTCCTGAACTGGGTCTAGTTGTTTGCCTGATACAGGCTTATTCTCAAGTCTCTAGACCAAAAATTCAGGATATTACACTCTTTTCAATTTTCCACACCATGCTCTTACCGTCCAATTCTATCACCTGTGTCTACAGAATGGTCTGGAGTTCAAAAATGAACCCGAAAGTAACTATAAAATTCAAATAAAGTATGTATACAGTGTATGTATGCAGACTACAACTAGGAAACACAATCACAATCATAGTCATACATCTCAACATATCGTCGAGCTGTCTTATCAAGGCAAGCCCCGGAATCACTAAAGCTATCGAACTGCCTGAACTAGGCCGGCCTTGGAATCCATACAATCATCGAGCCGCCTAACAAGGCAAGCCCCAGAAAATTCTCAGTGCTAGGACAACATAGTGAAAGTGGAGCTAAATCACCAAGAGGGGGGTGAATTGGGGATTTTAAAATCTTTTTAAGACTGCTCTGTATATATATACTGGTTCGGTCTAACCTCTTGACCTACATCTAGTCCCCAGACTCTCTGGGTTTTTCACTATCACAATTGATTCACACTCTGCACTCAAGAGTAGTTCTCTCACTAGAACTCACTCCCCCTTACAAGTTGTAATCAATGCACCCAATCACCAAGTCCCCAGACTTGTGATTCTTTACAAGAAATGTTTTACAGATAAAATCTCTCTCTAAGAGTACATAAGAATGAACACTGAAGCGTAATGTATCAGAAGACACAATACAAGTGAAAACAGAAAGGTAGTTGAAGAACTTTGAATGCTATGCGTTTTCAGTAGTTGTGTTAGTTGAGAAGACTTGAATGCTACTCTATTTATATCAAGAGAGCATCAATTGACCGTTGTAATCTTGATTATAACCGTTGCCTTCATTAGACAATGTTCTGGTTCAGTTTTGGTCTTTTTCTCTCTCTAAACCTCACTTAATCCAGCTGGGTAGAAGTTCAGAGTTGACTCTCTGCAGATTTGTCCGTTGGAGTAGTAGCAGCTGGATGAGGAAATCATTCTTTAATTCTTTGTAAGCGTGTACAGATGGATTACCCAAAAGTATGCAACTTTCTGGGTTTGCAATTAATGTGCTGACATCACTTTTGCGTTTGCTTTAAACCTTCAATAAACATCCTTTAATTTATCTGAAACTCACCAATAAAGTGGTTAAACATATCTAGAAACATTAGAGATTAATCATAGGAAGTATTAAGATCAAACAAGAAGGTATTGCAAATTCGTCGATTTGAAATTCTCGAAGACGTGCGAAACCTCGAGGTTTGTTCTTCAAACTGGAGGTTTTTCAAGGTTACGTAAAAGCGTTAGTCTCTCTCGCGACAAAACCTGGAGGTTTATCAGAAACCTCGAGGTTTCACTTTGAATGTGAAACCTTGCAAAATCGCGCCAAGAGCAAACTTGGAGGTTTTCCGGAAACCTGGAGGTTTTCAAAATCGGTGAAAAGTCATTTACCCTCGGGATGCCGAAACCTCGAGGTTTTACTTAAACGTTGAAGTTCGAGTTTTGGGCTAAAATAGAAACCCGGAGGTTTAAGTGGCGGAGGTTTTGGAAACTTGGAAAAACATAGAACCTCTCTTTAGACAAACCTCGAGGTTTGTCCGGAAACCTCGAGGTTTCTCATAATTTTGAGAACTTTGAGAAAATACCATTTGAGCTCAAACTGGAGGTTTCCCATAAACCTGGAGGTTCGAAACCGGCGAAAACCCGAGCTTTCTGCGTAGGTCAAACCCTCGAGGTTTCTTGCCAAACCTCGAGGTTTCACACAATTTTGTGAAACCTAGATTTTTTCAAGTTAAAAATAGAACCTTGAGGTTTTAAGGCAAAAACTGGAGGTTTTCAAGTGTTCAAAACTTATGAGACTCTCGAGACTAAACCTCGAGGTTTGAACAAGAACCTCGAGTTTTTCATTTTCTAGAAAATGCTGAAAGTCTCTGTGTACTAAAACCTCGAGGTTTCTCTAGGAAACCTCGAGTTTTGCTCTGTTCAGAAGCTTTTAGTTCTTCTCTGTAAGGCCAAACCTTGAGGTTTCTATGCAAACCTCGAGTTTTTCTCTTACAGTGAGATTTTCAATATTTGAGAGCAAAACTTCATGCTTTGTTTACAATCATTGGAGATCATCAAAACCTTTAGAGAACTAACATTCTCCCCCTTTTTGATGATGACAACTCTTGTAAACAAACATCTTTGAAAATTCGAGAGAGTTTTCATTTTGAAATAAATTTTGCAACTGACAGTGTTTTGAAGAATTCATTTTAAGAAGCTTGGGCAATTGAGAACATAAGTGTGCAAATGTTATTAGTTAAATAATCCAAAATATATTAGAGATGAGCAAACAGAAGCAAAATTGAACACAATGAACATAGCTTAGCAAGATTGAACATAATGAACATAGCTTGTATTTCATATCAGTTAGTTCATGAGCAGAATACAGAATATCAGAGACATATACAAGATAATATCAGAAACACAAGTTCTAAGTTCTCCAAAAACTCTCCAAAACTCAAAGGCTAATCCTTGCTGTTCTCTCCCCCTTTGTCATCTTCAAAATTGAGGTTGACCAAAGGTGTGGAAGGAGGGGAAAGATGAAGAACTTCAGTTGAGGGAGTGGCTATGGATGGAGAAGGAGAACATCGATTCTTTGGGGTAGATGGTGAGGGAAGAATTTCAGTGGCTGGTGTGGTAGCTTCAACTGGAGAGGGGAAGATGGGAGTCGATGGAGCAGGAAAGGTTGTGTGGACCTGAGGTGAGGTGAAGGTGAATGAATGTGAGGATGAACCAGAAGCAGGGCCAGAAGTGCTAAGACCAGCAGCAGCCATGAGGTGAAGAAGGACCAATGTGCAAGTGCTTCACAATCTTGTCTACCTTGTCACTGAGATCCATGTGAGAGATAATCCGAGTTGACGACTTGACATCAATTTCTTCGCTTTTCTCTAATCTCGGTGATTGACCGTGAGATCGCTTCAAGGTGCTCCTTCATGGCATCTTGAATCACAATGAGACCATTGTGCCCACGAGTCATCTCAGCCCTCAATTTCCCCATTTCAAAATCCATTCGAATAGACATTTGGGCAAGAGCAGCATCCACAATTTCCTATATTTGTGAGGCAAGGTTAGATGGCAGTGAAGTCTGAGGAGGTGGAGGTGCCGATTGAGCCTCTTGAGCTTGTGATCTTGGATGTGATCTTGAAGGAGCTTGGGAGTGTAAAGAACCTTCCTCCCCAAACTTGATCTTCATCAGATTCAACTATGTCTTTTCAAAGAATAAGGGATACTCGAGTGTGTCAATAGAGCCCACATACAAGATTTTTGTGAAAGTAAAGGATAACAGAAATCAATGAAGGGAATGGTATATGATATAGCTTTCTTTTTTAGAATTTGAATTGAGTCATGGCCTGGAATGAAGTTCCTAGAGTAGACATACCATAAGACTCGATTTTCAGCAAACACAGAACCAGGATTAAATGTAGTCTAAGTTGTTGGTCTAGAGGAAAGGGCTCATTTGGTCTTAGAGTTTCAAAGATTTCCTGATTGCTATAAGTGAATTCAGGAATAGGCGGAGGATTGGCAATTTTCATAATTTTATTCAGAATTGAAGCAGACAGGGTGAATTTGATATCTTTAACAACAGTGATGACTCTCTCCTCAATCAACTCACCATATTCGCCTAGTTCATTATTGTACTCCATATTGTAGTGAAACAAGCGAACAAGATTTGGAGTATAAGGAGCTGATATGGAAATGAAAGACTCATACTATTTCAGCCAGGGAGACAGATCAAAATGACATTCTTTGAGAAAATCTTTCAAATCGATAGCAACAACAGGACAGAAATCTTGATGTAAATAAGCTTCCCTAAATCTTTCATTCTCTTCTTTAGTCATAGTAAAGGAAGCAACAAAGAAAAACCTTTGGGTGGAGTAGGATTGTGATAGATTTCTGAAATAGAATCTTCGATGACTGAAGGCACTTCTTCTTCCTCGTGATCTTGATTCTGAGCAGAAGCAGTTGCTTGAGATGAAGCTTGGCCTCGTGAGGTTTGCCCAGACTGGGACACAGAAGCCCTCTTCATTCTCGCTGGTTTGGAAGGTTTTGAAGCCATAGAAGTTTTTGCCTTTCCTTTTCCATTGGGCTCTGGTTCAGAAGCTTTCTTCTTTCCTTTCCCTTTGTGCTCAGATTCCTTCTGCTTCTTAGCTGGTGACTTAGCAGTTTCTTCAGGTTCCTTCCTCTTCTTTGGTGATGCCTTAGCAGGTTCCTTGAAGGAAACCCCTTTCTTTTTAGGGTTTGGCGATGAAGCCTTAGGGATTTTGTCGCTTACCCCTCTGATCGAACGATCCACACCATAGTGAAAACGATTGGGAACGATTTTGATCCTGACAGGGCGTAGAGGAGGTGGAGACCATGATTTCGTCCCTTCCTGACTGGAATCAGTATCAGAAACAACTTGGGGTTGTGATTTCGAAGCCATTGGAGGGTTTAGAAGGAGAAATTAGGTTGGGAGATGAGAGATTCAGAGAGAAGAGAGAAAAGCGAACTTGAAACCTAGAGGTTTAGGTCGAGTTTTGAAGAACATGAACAATGCACACATATATATAGTCACTATCAAATCTCGAGGTTTTATGCCAAACCTCAAGGTTTGATGAACAATTACCAACCTGGACTTCAAAGGTGTTCTGTGAACCTTTGAAACGTCAGCCTCCAAAAACTCAAGGTTTTCTCCAAAACCTCGAGGTTTTGCAACTCTTCAAAATTGGACATCTCGGTCTTATGAAAACTCGAGGTTTTCATTGAAACCTCGAGGTTTTTTGCTTCCTTAAAAAATCCAGGTTTTCTCTGACCCCGATAATCCATGACCAAACCTCGAGGTTTGCTCCAAAACCTCGAGGTTTTGCTCCTCGACAGCAAAACTCTGATTTTTCAATATCCTGCATAAAACAAGTCTAGATACTCCGATGCTTAAGTCAGTAATTTTCAATAATCAAAACCATAACTAACATTGGGTAGGAAGCACTTACAACTCATTGGATTTACCATTCCCAATTCTCTTCTAATGAAATTAAATTGCTCCTTAGCCAATGGTTTAGTGAAGATATCAGCAAGTTGAAGATGAGTTGGGATGAACATGACTTTGACATCTTTCTTCTGAACATGATCCCTTATGTAATATGTCTCACATCAATATGCTTGGTCCGAGTATGTTGAACTGGATTCTTTGCCAAGCTTATTGTGCTTGTGTTGTCACACAATATTGGGCTCTCCTTCAAGTTGATTCCCAAGTCGATAGTTGTTCTTTGCTTGAGCCATAAAACTTGAGCACAAAGAACTTGAGGCAGCTACATATTCAGCTTCGATTGATGATACAACCACACCGGTTTGCTTCTCACAACCATGACACAAGTGAACCACCAAGGAACTCACATTGGCCACTTATGCTCTTTCTATCAGTCTTGTACCCAGCATGGTCTGAATCTGAATATGCCACCAAATGTTCAGGTTGACCTTTGGGAAACCACAGACAAGGGTCTTTGTGTCAGCAAGGTATCTAAAGATTCTCTTTACATGTTCAGCATGAGACTCCTTAGGAGCAGACTGGAACCTTGCACACATCCCCACACTGAATTGGATGTTAGGACAACTTGCAGTAAGATAGAGCAATGATCCAATCATTCCTTGATATCTTGTAATGTTGAAGTCCTTGCCCTCTTCATCAGCATCCAATGAAGCGGTAGAACTCATTGGAGTGTCAGCACCATTACATTGGTCCATCCTAAATTTCTTCAGCAGATCATTGAGATACTTGGTCTGAGATATGAAGATTCCATTCTTCCTTTGCTTGATTTGCAGACCAAAGAAGTAGTTGAACTCTCCCATCATGGACATCTCAAACTCTCCCTGCATATTCTTAGCAAATTCTTCACATAAAGCATCATTAGAAGCACCAAATATAATATCATCAACATATATTTGGACAATCAAAATTTCACCAAGCTTATTACTCTTTATGAAGAGAGTTGTATCTGCTTTTCCTCTATTAAAACCTTGATCAAGAAGAAATTTGCTTAATCGCTCATACCAAGCTCTAGGAGCTTGTTTAAGTCCATAAAGAGCTTTCTTAAGACAATAAACATGATCGAGATGATGTTCATTTTGAAAACCAGGAGGTTATTCAACATAAACTTCCTCTTGAATAAAACCATTTAGAAAAGCACTTTTTACATCCATTTGATAGAGCTTGAATCCTTTGACACAAGCAAAGGCTAGAAGAACTCTTATGGCTTCCAATCTTGCCATTGGAGCATAAGTTTCTTCATAATCAATTCCTTCTTCTTGATTATAGCCTTTAGCAACCAATCTTGCCTTGTTATGGACAATGATTGCTGACTCATCTCGTTTGTTCTTGAATACCCATTTAGTGCCAATGACCGGATGATCCTTAGGCCTGGGTACCAGATCCCAAACTTGATTTCTATCAAATTGATGTAACTTCTCTTGCATTGCTATCACCCAATCATTGTCTGAAAGGGCTTCATCGATCTTGGAGGGTTCAATATGTGATATAAAAGCTTAAAATGTTACTTCATCTAAAGTATCTTGTTTACGGTTCTTACTCCTTGATTTACATCACCTATAACTTGGTCCAAAGGGTGATTCCTTATGAACTTCCAAGCTCTAGGTTGAGACTGATCAAGATTACTTTGAGGATTAGCCTCGAAAACATTTTCAGGATTTTCAGTAGATGCAGGAGTAGTTTTCGAAAAGAATTGATTATTGAAAAAATTTTCTTCATCATCATCCAAAGGCTTATCAAATTTGGATTCACATAATACAACATGCATTGACTCTTCAACAATACGAGTACGAGTATTAAAGACTCTATAAGCTTTACTTCTATTTGAATACCCCAAAAATATACCTTCGTCTGCCTTGGGATCAAACTTTCCCAAGTTATCCTTACCATTGTTGTGGATGAAGCACTTGCATCCAAACAGATGAGCTAGATTTGGCTTTCTTCCTTTGTACAGCTCATAGGGAGTCTTGTCCAACTTCTTCCGGAGGTATGCCCGATTTGAGATGTAGCAAGCGGTGCTCATTGCATCAGCCTAAAACACTTGAGAAGGGTTGTTCTCATTCAGCATAGCTCTTGCGATCTCAGTGAGGACTCGATTCTTTCTCTCCACAACACCATTTTGTTAAGGAGTCCTTGGGGCTGAGAAGTTGTGGTCTATCCCCATATTGTCACAAAACTCAGCAAATGCATTGTTTTCGAATTCTCCTCCATGGTCAGTTCTGATTCCTAAAATAGAGAAACCTTTCTTGTTCTGGACCTTCTTGGCAAACACAACAAACTAATCAAATGTTTCATCTTTAGAAGATAAAAATATTGTCCATGCAAATCTAGAAAAATCATCAACTATGACAAAGTATAAAGATTGCCACCAAGGCTTTTTACTCTAGCTGGTCCAACTAGATCCATGTCAAGTAGTTGGAGAGGTCTATTGGTTGAAATCTCATTTTTAGATTTGAAAGACGATTTGGTTTGTTTCCCTTTTTGACAAGCATCACAAAGCATGTCATTTTTAAAACGAAGTTTAGGAACACCAATCACCAAATCCTTTTTTAGTAATCTGTCAAGTTGAATCATATTGACATGAGCTAATCGCTTGTGTCATAGCCAACTCTCATCCAAATTGCTTACAAAACATTTTTCAGAAACATAACCATTACTAGAGAGGTTAAGTGTATAACAGTTGCCATCTCTAGGGGCTCTAAATAAAGCTTTTGATTTTATGTTTTTTAAATGGAGAATATCCTTACTCACAATCAAGCACTCCTCAGAATCGAAGATAACTAAGTTACCTTTATCGGTACTTTGACTCACACCGAGGAGATTGTGGCAAAATCCTTACACAAGGTAGACATATTTGATGAGTGGTCCTTCATTGTTGCCAATTTCACCAATTCCAAAGAATCTTTCCAGATTGGTCTCCACTAAAGGTTACCTTGCCACCATCCTTGGGCTTGATTGAGGCAAATTTGGATTGGTCTCCCGTCATGTGCCTAGAGCATCCACTGTCAATGTACCATTTGTTGGATTTTGATGCTCTTAGACAAACCTCATCATTGTTAGCATGTTGCTCTTCTTCTTCAGCAACCAAGCAAATATTTGCTTTCTCTTCCTCATCCTCATCATCTTCATCAGATGAACTATCACCCCAGATGCCTAACACATAGGCTTTCTTTTTGAATTTGTTGAACTTCTTCTTTTCTTTGTCCTTGTTGTTCAGCTGGGGGCATTCAGACTTGATGCGGCCAGGCTTTTCACACTCTTAGCAGATGATTGGCTTCTTTGCCTCATAGCTGGAGCTACCCTTGTGAAATTTCTTGAATCCTCAGTCCTTCTTGTAGAACTTCTTGAATGTCCGGACCATCATGCCTATCTCTTCATCTTCGTCTTCATCTTCATCATCAAATTCTTTGGTCTCCTTGACAGCCTTGAGGGAAATTCCTTTGTTCTTGCCATGGACTTGTTCAAGTCCCTTCTTGAACTTGAGCTTTGCCTCATATTCATAGAAACTCCCAAAGAGGGCTGCTACGAGATGCCATAGAATCTCCACGAGCTTCTTCAATGGCGGTAACTTTGGCTTCCCATTCCTTGTTGAGGATGTTGAGAATTTTCCTCACTTGGACAGGTTGCTCATACTCTTTGCCCAATGCAGCAAGCTGATTGATGAAATGAGTGAATCTCAGCTAGAAATCACCAATGGATTCTCCAGGCTTCATACGAAGAAGATCATACTCAGTCATTAGAGTGTTGACTCTATTTTGCTTCACTCCAGCAGTTCCTTCATGAGCAATTTCCAGAGCATCCCACATAGCTTTAGCAGAGGTTAGGTTGCAGACACGAAAATACTCTTGTTGACTAAGAGCACTTTGCAGAAGGAGGACAACCTTGCTATTGAGTGTGACATTTCTCTTGTCATTGTCATCATAATCTTCTTCTTCCTTTAGAACTCTGAGACCATGCTCCATGACAGTTGGAGCATAGTCTCCTCTTTCGAATACTCTCCAGAGACCATACTCTGTAGCCATCACAAAAACCTTGAACTTGGCTTTCTAGAATGAGTAATGTTCTCCATTGAAACCTAGAGGTCTGTTGATTGAAGCTCCATCAGGTAGAATACCTTCCATATTGATCCTTCTCGAGTTGTTAGACTCTTTAGAGAAGACCTTGCTTTGATACCAAATGAAAGTGAAGCTAAATCACCAAAAGGGGGGTGAATTGGGGATTTTAAAATCTTTTTAAAACTGCTCTGTATATACCAGCAAAAACAGAGATGAACAGAGTAAGAAGGAGAAGAGCAAGACACACGAATTTATACTGGTACGGTCTAACCTCTTAACCTACATCCAGTTCCCAGACTCTCTGGGTTTTTCACTATCACAATTGATTACACACTCTGCACTCAAGAGTAGTTCTTTGGGAAACCTCGAGTTTTGCTCTGTCCGAAGCTTTTAGTTCTTCTCTGTAAGGCCAAACCTTGAGGTCTCTTTGCAAACCTCGAGTTTTCTCTTACGGTGAGATTTTCAATATTTGAGAGTAAAACTTCATGCTTTGTTTACAATCATTGGAGATCATCAAAACCCTTAGAGAACTAACACATAGTAGCTGGCCTCAAACCCAACCACCCTGAATGCATCTCAAGCTTGCTAGTGACCTAAGGACACACAGTCCACTAGGCCCTACAACCCTACACATTCCTCAATCATAGCACACAAACATACAACAGTAACATAAAGTACCTGGGTAAAAGTTACTACCTGATGGCTTGTTCAAATATCGGTAATATCTCCCGGTGCTAAAATATTATCCTGAATGCGATCTTTTCTTATACAAAGCAAATATGCTTTATTTTTATTGGTTATATAAACTCTTCTTTCATTTTCAGCAAAATCTCCCTTTATCCCAAAATTCCAGAAATCATGCTTCATCCTCAAATATTTTTAATTAATTCCAAAAACATCCGATTGACATGAATCTAGTGGCTATAGAACTCTTAAAATGTCTTGTTTATGCTAAAAATACTTTCGAGTTCAAAAGGGTTCATATTCTTTCACGTGGATGGTCCTTTACTCGTTGAACAATGAAGAAATTCAGTTCACTGGGCTATTTAAAAAATTAATTTCTCCTAGTAGGAAACTTGAAAAATTACGAAACCATATATCAAAATGAAGCTCTAGATGTCGACTTTAAGCATGTACATTTCATGGCTATCAAACTTCATTTACTATTTTAAAACCATTTATTAAGCGTCACGCCTAGAATCCGAGATACGCGACTAGTCAATTTCTCTTGGATTCCATGGTTTTCGGGTACGTAAATCATGACTTGAACCTATTCTCATGTGAAATTTTGTTTAAAATTCAATGGAACCATCGAAAACATCCAATCACATCACAACACCATGTTTAAACCAACTGGACGAAATCCCAAAATTCTAAGTCATAGAGGCTAGTTTTGAACATACCTTGATCTGTAGCTTCAACCGGTGTTTCTTCTTCTTCTCCCCGGTGTTTAAGCTTGGCTGACCATCCTTGACGCCTCTTGACATGCCTCTTGCAGCCAAGAATGCGGGTGGGCATGTCCTTAAATAATGGTTAGGGGTGAGTGAATTATCCAGTGCATACTTTTATTTACTGGTTAATAGGGCGTATTAGGGTTTCCTTGCTTAATCACCAAGAAATTCTGACAGAGATTTGCCGTAATCTCCCAAAAGAACCAGATTAGAAAAGGATTTGCAGTATAATGTAACACAGGGTATTTTCCAATGAATTCGGTTTAATTTGAACAGCAATAGAACAGAAACAATGGGGGGTTTTGTTTTGATTCAAAGAGAATAAAAAAATGAAATAACAGAGACCAAACGAAATAACACAGATTGACAGACAAACAGAGGATTAAAGGATTAACCCAGGATTTCGGATTCCACCACTTCCCTTCCTCGGATGAAAACAGATTTATAACCGAACTCGTGATCGACTCTGGACAAACCGAAATCTCTGCGTTTGTCTAGAAATTCCCTCAACTGAACAATCATCTAGAATTTATTCGAATCAGTTGCGTATCTCTGTACGATCGCACAGTAATACTTTAACCTAGTTCGAACTACGTCCTTGGGAAATGTCGATCTGGGTTTTTAATCAAAAACCCAATCCAAATCCAAAAATCGAATCCGATTAAAGAATGCGAAATGAGTTAGACGGTTCTGGATTAAGCACGAATCCTCTGGATAGTGGATGGAATCCTCATCGTTGGGCTAATCACGAGAAATTTAGCCGAACATAATTAAGAAAGACGAAGAACGATGAAGAACGCGAAGGACACGAAGAACATTGCGGAGAATTTCGAAACTCTTATTTTGATCCACTAAAATCTAAAAACGTGAATGAGAATGTGTTTGTGGTTGCTGCCTCACTTAACCTAAAATAGCAAAACGAAATGGGGCTCCAATCCACAATTCGGGCCCAAAATGGAAAAGAATAAAAAAGGGCTTTAATTACAAAATTCGAGCCCAAAAATACATATGACTTCAGCTCCAAAATCGACCACCCTCTTGTCCGAATTTGCTCTTCATGTCTTCATAACAATTGTAGCTCTCTGAATCATCTAAAATATGAGAAAAAATGAGGCAAATCCGATGTCTAGTTCAAGAGTTATGGTAAAAATAGTGAAGCAATGTAAAACTGGAATTTATTATTAAATAATGGCTAAAATATAATAAAAGGCCCAAAGCCCAAATAAGTATCAAAGCCATTTTTTATTAGCTAAAGAGTCCTAAATTATTAATCAAGAGACAAAAAGTAGTGTATGAAATATTCAATTATCAAATTCCATATTCTTCTAGAGCTGGAAATGTGGCACCATTTGGTTCTTAAAATAAGATTTTATTTGCTTTTTCATGAATTATCCAAGTTACCTTTTTATCCAGTGGTCAATAGGATGCATCGGTGGTTAATTGCTCGCTCCCTCTTTACTTAATCTTCAAGACATTCTAGATTTTTTGGGGTTAAGGTGGCACAATATAGACCATAAAAATCTAATTCTATATGCTTTTACATGAATTATCACCCTTTTGTCCATTGGTAGATAGGATGCGTCGGTGGTTAATAACTTGCTCCTTTTTTACTTTTTCTTCAGGTTTTTCAGATCTTTTTCTATAGATGATCCCCCGTATGTGGCGCCATCTTATACCTTGAGATAGCCTAATATTTGTTCCATTTGACTCAAAGAGAAGTCTATGATTGGTCCTTGTTGGTTTCCCTTTATCGCTTAACTTTTCCCTAAGGCTTGAACCTTGCGATTAGGCTTGTATGTAAATTAAATAATCTGTTTCTTTCTCCTAATTTTGAGTGGACGAAATTCATTCCTTAATGGACAAGGAGTTACTTTTTTCTAAAAGCTCATCATTGACTTGTACTTTTCTTTACAAAAAGTCAATCCTTGGCCCCCAGAACGCCACGTGTCCTCCTAATCATAATTGTAGTTAACTTTTGCTTTACATGTAAATTTTTGCATATTCCCCACCCTCCTCCTCAAAAACACAGGGGAGCTTCACCAGTCCAAGAAATGTTATGTGCATATCTATTTTAGCACATTTTTGCTCAGCTAATCGTCTCATACCTTAGGATATAACTAAATAGTGTTTTTACCAACTGATTAACACCATATGAGTGTTTTGTGCCCTTCTGCACTAACACTTTAATTTCTATGGCTCTTGAACTTTTGGTCAAAATACTCATGCAAAAGGGAGTGCAAAAGGTCTTCAAATATGTCAAGAAGGCACTTAAAAATCCCCCAAATCAAATAACCAAAGTGTCTTTACAAAATATCCTCTTAACTTGGCTTATTTTTCAAGGTTTGTTGACTTTCTCTCTTGCTTTATAATATGGACAAATTCAAGGCTTATTTAAGAAGCTTCTCACTTGTCATGATGAGTCAACACGTGTCACGTTCTCATTGTACCAACACAAAAGTAGCTTTTCCTTTTGTAATCATGATGGGACACATGTCATCGTTTCACTAGGACAACATAAAAGTAGCGTTGTACCTTATCATAATGACGAGACACGTGCCATGTAAAAGTAGAGCTTAATCACCAAGAGGGGGTGAATTGGGGATTTTAAAAACTTTTCAAACTGCTCTGTTTTTGAATGCTAAAACAGAGCTAAATAGAGTATAGGGAAGAAAAGAAAGACACAAGGATTTATACTGGTTTGGTCCAACCTTTGACCTATGTCCAGTCCCCAGACACTTCTGGGTTTTTCACTATCTCAATTGATTATACACTTTGTAACTCAAGAGTAATTCTCTCACTAGAAGTTACTCCCCCTTACAAGTTGCAATCAATAACCCAATCTCCAAGTCCCCTGACTTGAGATTCTGACAATAAATGATTTACAATGAAGAAACTCTCTCTAAGAGTAGATAAGAATAATCACTGAAGATCAATGTATCAAAAGATACTTTACAAGTGAAAACTGAAAGAGTAGTTGGTAAACTTGAATGCAAGTCATTTTCAGTAGATTGGTTGGTTGAGAAGAATTGAATGCAACTCTATTTATACTAAGAGAGCATTAAATGACCGTTGTAATCTTCAATATAACCGTTGCCTTCATTAAGCAAGGATTAGGTTAAGCTTTAGTCGTCTTCTCTCACTACACATTGCTTAATCCAGTTGCACAGATGTTTGTGCTTGACTTCTTGACTTTTAATCCGTTGGAAGAGCAGCTACTGGATGTGGAAAGGAAACATTAATCCCTTTGCAGCGTGTGTAGAATGATTGTCCAAAAGGATGCAAGTTTTTCTAAACTTTGCATTTAATGTGCTGACATCACTTTTTGCTTTTGCTCAAACCTTCATTTAATATCCTTTAAATCATCTGAAACTCACTAACAAAGTGGTTAAACATAGGTAGGAATATTAATGAATGATGATAGAAAGTATTAAGATCAAACAAGAAGGTTTCACAAATGTGTCATATTTGAATTTCAAATACTGCAATGTAAACTCGAGTTTGTTCACCAAAACTCGAGTTTGACACTGTGCATTAATAGCAAAACTCGAGTTTCCAATTCATAACTCGAGTTTCCTTCTTCCAGAGAGGAATGTCACAATTTGAGCTTTGGAACACATTTTTGAATGAAACTCAAAACTCGAGTTTCCAAAACTAAACTCAAGTTTTGGACGTTTAATGTGAAGTATGAGCTTTAGTCCAAAATATCAAAACTGGAGTTTTCATCTAAAAACTGGAGTTTTCAAAACATTGAAAAACTGCAATGCTCTCGGCTTGGCCAAAACTCAAGTTTCCAAAACAAAACTCGAGTTTTCATTTAAGTATGAAAACTTTGAGAAATCTGTGCTAAGTCAAAACTGGAGTTTTCAAAACGAGTAAAACATGAAAACTCTACGCAAGTGAAAACTCGAGTTTCCAAACCAAAACTCAAGTTTTCTCACGTTTGAGAAAACTTAGAAAACTTATGGCAAAGTGAAATCCTAGAGTTTTACATCAAAACTGAGTTTGCATATGTTCAAAATGTTAGAGACTCTGCGTATGGCCAAAACTCGAGTTTCCAAATGAAAACTAGAGTTTTGTCTTCATCGAAAAATAATGAGATGTCTTTGTGTAATGCAAAACTCGAGTTTACCGTCAAAACTCGAGTTTGTCTCAAGATGAAAAAAGCGAGTGCTCTCTGTAATCCCAAAACTCGAGTTTCCAAATGAAAACTGGAGTTTTGCTTTGTTCATTGAAAATGAGCAACTCTCTGTCAAGGTCAAAACTCGAGTTTCAAAACCAAAACTCGAGTTTGCCTTTGACAGTAAGTTTTTCAACTTACCAAAGACAAACTTCAACTTGTGTTTACAATTGTCAGTTATCATCAAAACACATAGAGAACTAACACCATGCTCTTATTACACCAATACAAAAGTAACTTTATGCTTTGCCATGATGAGAGACACATGTCATGATCTTACTTTATTAAAGTCACTTTATCTGTCCTGCTTAGGATCCTACTCTGGTTTACTCAGAATTGCAACACGAATACCGAGACCCAACAAATGATGCCACATACTGATGTTTTCTCAAAAACTCAGGGCATACTCGACTGCCCTAAAAATGTCGTATACTTACTTATACCGGCATATTTTTGCTCAACTAACTATCCTATACCTCAGGACATAGTTAGGTGGTGTCTTTTCCAACCAAATTTATGTTGTATAGGGCCTCTGTGCCCCTTTTTCCATAGGCACTTTAATTCCACGGCTTATACATACTAGGTCAACTGACCTGTATAGCTAAGTTACTTAGTCTTTGAGAGGCTTCCTATTTCTCGACATTCTTGGGACTCTTCCCGCTCTGGGCTTAGTCATCCACCTACTTTAATTTTATTCTCAATTTTTAGGATCCAAAATTCGGATATTATAGTAACTCTCAAATAATCTTCTCACTAGGACTTTCTCCCCCTTACAAGTTGTAATCAAATAACCCAACCTCAAAGGTTCCACAACCTTGAGATTCTTACTAAAATGAATAAGTTTTAAAACTCTCTTACAGAGTAGATAATGATAAACATTGATGAGTAGATATCTGAAGATATTACACAATATAATGAAACAGTAAATGTTATATGTTTCGAATTGAATGCGTAAGTTTTGGTATATTCGGTAAGTGGAGAATTCAATGCTTCTAGCTTTTATAGATGTCTTCATTAATGACTATTGAACACCTAGAAAGAAGCATTGTGAGTAATGAATATAGCTGTTGAAGAACGTTACTATGACCCTTTGGATTCTCCAAATGTTAGCCATTATTCTTTGTTGACTTTCCTTATTTCATTTGTCCGTTGAGACTCAACAATGAATGTGGAATGGAAATGGTCTCAAAGGCTTTATGAATGCTCAAAAAGTTATTTTCCTATTCAGTGCTTTGACTCTGCTCAGCATTAAATGCTCTACACATAATTGCTTTATTCCAATTAGGTGTTAATCCATATCGAAATCATCTAAAACTCATTAACAAACTAATTAAACACAGTTAGGAATGATAATAAGAGATGATATGAAGTAGATATATCATACTTTGAGATTTAAGAAGTTTGAAGACGATGATTTACAAATAGAAACATATGAACTCGAGTTAGATGTTACTGGCTCGAGTCAAGAATACATTTGTGAAAGATAAATGAAGTCTCTGAAATACATTGCCTCGAGTCACTAAAGCTTAGCTTGAGTTCAGAGCTATTCTAGAGTCATATATCTCGGACTTGAGTTCTTCTTCTTTGAAAAATTAACTTTGAAAGTTGTAGAAGATTTCTTTGAGAACTTTAACTTGAGTCGCAGAAGCTTGGCTCGAGTTCAGGTATAGGCTCGAGTCATGTAAGGCTGGCTTGAGTCAAGAACCATTTTCACAAAAGGATCTCGAGAGGCTTTTCGAAAATGGTAAGTGATGGCTGGAGTTATCAAATTTTATTTGAATATAAGGGTCAAATCCAGGGCTCGAATCACTGATTACTAACTCGAGTCATTTAACCTTGAATTTTGAAAAGACTTTAAGTTCGCAAGACTTGACTGGAGTCACCAGGCATTGGCTCGAGTTCACATCATAACTCGAGTTAGAAGTGTGTAACTGAAGTCTATAAAACATTTAGGCTCAAGTCACACAGGGCTTGGCTTGAGTTTGACATCCCAAACTCGAGTCAATCTGACAGCAAGTACAACAGACTAATATAATTCAAGTTAAACAAGTTAAAATCATTTTGGCTTGAATCATAAATCTCATTTTGTTTATAATGGTTAGTTATTATCAAAACATATAGAGAACTAACATACCTCACAAACATAAATTTCATTCAGAACATACTCATCTAAATTTTATATTTGATCTTTGCTCCTTAATATTACATTATCACATAACACCTCAGTCAGTAATATCTCTTGCCTATTTGCCCTTTGAAAAATTTTTGATCTACGCATCTAGAAGTATATTTTTTGATAGAATGACAAAAAATCTTGAGTACATCAAGACTCAACAGGATTTATCATATTTACATAAGATTCCCACCAAAAGAGAGCTAGAGGCTCTAATTCAAAAAATTGATTCTTGATGTACTCAAGGTTTTCTATTATTCTACAAATGGGAAATTTGGGATGGCAAAAAAGGTAACATACAAACATACAAGGCTCTCAATTACTCTCCTTGATGAGTGCGAGTTTCCCTCCTTGGTGAGCGTGAGTACAGTTTCTTGGAGAAACTTTACTGTACGGCGATCATAAACGAACGGATTCCGATACTCTCTATTTTATTCCTTTTCTTCCTCTCCTTAGTATTCTTCTTCTTCTATTTCTTCTGTAAGCCATATTCTCTCTCTGTATTTGGCGCTATTTCTTTTATTTCATCTAGTGTAGTTTTTACGGTGTGGAGGTTAGGGTGGTGGTTTTCTTAGACAAGAGGATGGAGCAAGGGCAGAGCTCTGGCCCTAATAAAGGTAAATAGGTGATCCTATGGCTCAAGCAACAACTATCTGACTTGGGAATCAACCCGAAGGAGATCCAATATTGTGTGACAATACAAGCACAATAAGCTTGGCTAAGAATCGAGAACAACATACTCGAACCAAGCATATTGATGTCAAGCATCACTTCATAAGGGATCATGTTCGAAGAAGGATGTCAAAGTCATGTTCATCCCAACTCATCTTCAACTTGTTGACATCTTCTCCAAACCATTAGCTAAGGAGCAATTTAATTTCATAAGAAGAGAAATGGGAATGGTAAATCCCAATGAGTTGTAAGTATTTCTTACTCAATGTTAGTTATGGTTTTGATGATTATAAGTTACTAACTTAAGCATCGGAGTATCTAGTTGTGTTTTATGCAGGATGTTGAAATTCTGATGTTTGTTGTCGAAGGTAGCAAACTTGAGTTTTGGAACAAAACTCGAGTTTTGTCGGGATCAAAGAGCAACGTTGATTTTTGGAGAAATTGAAAACTCGAGTTTGTAAGTGGGAAACTCGAGTTTCCATCAGACAGAGAGCAACCATGTTTTGAAGAATGGTGAAAACTCGAGTTTGTAAGTGAAACCTCGAGTTTTGGTCGCGGAAGTTCAAAGGTTCACCTTTACACCTTTGAAGTCCAGGTTAGTAACCGTTCATCAAAACTCGAGTTTTGAATTGAAAACTCGAGTTTTTTTTACGTCTATATATATGTGTTACTGTTCATGTTCTTCAAAACTCGTCTCAAAACTCAAGTTCAGCCCTTGACGTTCTCTCTTCTTTCTCTGATTCTCTCGACTTCCGACCAAAACCCTCTTCCTAAACTCACAAATGGCCTCCAAATCGACTCCCCACGAGATTCACGACACGGATTCTGACCAAGCAGGTTTCAAATCATGATCTCCTCCTCCTCCTCCCCAGCGACCCAGGAGGATGAAGTCGACTCCCAGAAGATATCACTTTGGAGTTGATCGATCAATCAAAGGAGTAAGAGAGAACATACCTAACTCCTCGCCGAAATCCAAAGGTGTTTCTGAAGCCTCGCCTAAGCCGAAGGGAGTATCCTTCAAGGAACCTATTGCGACACCTTCAAACAAGAGGACCGAGCGAGCCGATTCTTTGGAAAAGGAAAGAAGAAAATGCCTGAAGCTTCAAAGCCTGCAAGGAAGAAGAGGGCTACTGCTTCCAAGTCGCACACCACTGAGCAAGTTCAAACATCCTCAAGAGCTACTGCCTCCATGAACACTCAACCAAAGGAGGTACCTCTGGTTATGGCCAATGCAGTAGGATATCTACCGACATCCCTCTCCTCCTCAAGGTTTTACCATTTCTTCTGCTACTCTCACTCCTATAAGAAATTTAAAGAAACCTACATGAAGAAGGATTTTTGTCCTGTGGTAGCAATAGACTTAGAACAATTCCAGAAAGAGTGTCATTTAAATTTGTCTCCCTGGCTCAATCTTTATGAAACCTTCGTGTCCATTTCTGCTCCCTACACTCCAAATCTTGTTAGGCTATTCTATTTCAATATGGAGTCTGATAATATTCTGAATTCTAATGGTGAGCTAGTTGAGGAACGAATCACTACTTCTGTTAAGGGTGTCAAATTTACCCTATCTGCTTCAATTTTAAACACAATTCTGAAGATTGACCCTCTTCCAGTTCCCACAATAACTTATAGTAATCAAGATATCTTTGCCACTCTTAGACCCAATGAGCCTTTCCCTGAGAGTCAATTGCATATGCTCACTTTTAACCCAGGGTCTATGTCTTCCTTAAACAGAGTTCTCTGGTATATCTACTCCAGGAACTTCATTCAAAATAGTGGTAACTTCACCAATTTTGCTCAAAAAGACTATCCCCTCTTCACCGCCTTTGTAAAACAGGTTCCCTTCAATCTTGGCCACTGGATTTTCCAGGAAATGGTTAAGTTTAAGTTTTCATCTAGGAGGCCCTCTCACATTCCATTTCCTTCGCTCATATCAGTTATCCTATTCTATCACAAGTAATGGTATGTTGGTGCTGCTGATACACTGAAGTATCCACCTTTCTTTGGGAAGGCCCAGTTGAATCTGGTGCGGATAAGCTTCCAAGGTGAAGGTTCAGGTCAATCTTGTTGGATATGATTAGTTTTGATAATGCCTTATATAGATGTCATTCTTAAGAGCAAAACGTTTTTATAATATATTTATCTCCTACATTGACTAACTACTATAATTAATGTAGATTAGTCCTAGTTGAATTATAGAACAAGAAGGAGATAAGAGATTTCAGAAAGAATAAATTGGAGAAAATGTTGAGTTCAAGAAGAAGAGGAAATATTGAAGAATGTATAAGTTGCAGAGAATGATGAAGTCCATGTTATACAATAAAGAATGATCAAGAATGGATATTGAAGAAAGAAGAAATTGTTAAATATCATGAGAATATCAATATTCAAGTCTCTGTGATCAAATAGAAGTTGGAACGGCTCAATTTGGAGCTAAAATAAGCAAGTTCAAGCTTCCGGATGAATACTAGTTTGTTACAGGGCATTAATGCAATTTTAGCTATTTTCATGCATGAACAGTGTCATGCTCGAGCATGAAAAATGAACTTGCTCGAGCATGAAAAACGACCTTGCTCGAGCAAGAGACATGGCTTGCTCGAACAACAACGTGGTTCAGCAACTCTATTCAGTTCTATTTCAGGCAACCTCTGGTAATTCAATGATATCTCTCAAACCAAAAGTCCAATTGAGGTGAAACAAGTTTTGTATCAAACTAGGCTCCCAATGCGTCGTTTGGATATAAAATTCAAGTCAAAAAGAGATCAGACCAAGGAGCTATGATTTTTTCAAGTTGCCACAAAAATCACATCACAATCGGGACCAAGCTTCGGTGTTTTGAGTATATCTCTCAAGTGAAAAATCCAAATGAGATGAAACCGGTGCCATTAGAAAATAGGCTCAAATAAATTTCCAAAAACATTAAGAACATGAAAAAAAAGATCAATTGAAGTAGATATGATGTTTTAAAGTTGACAGTCAGTTCAGGATGTTGCAGAAAACGTTGATCAAGAACAACCTCCATTCATCTGATGTTAATGGACGAACTACAACTAGTTTGGAGCTGATTCTTCTTGCATTGGAAAGAAGACTAAAAGAGCTATATAGGGATAAGTGATTTTCCAAATTTGGAGTTATATAAAGGTCGCTACATTCATAGGAAGTTGACCCTTGTGTTGATGATATGCTTGCATTCTGAAAAGCAGAGAACAATTCATGTTGAATTGAATTATTGTCTCGAGTCAAGAAGAAGCAGAGAGAAAATTAAGAAGAGCTTCTGACTCAAGTTCATATGTGTTGTGCCTCGAGTCGACGAAGGCGAGAAAGCTTGCTTGAGCATACAATTAGCCATGCCCGAGCATCATCAAGCAATCTAGGAAAATTGTGAAGTTTGAAGAGTCTTGCCCGAGCAGTGAAAAGTCTTGCTCGAGCAAAAGAAAAGTATTGCCCGAGCAAGCATGTGTCTGAACCCATTTCGCTCTCTATCTCAGCGTTCCCCGAGCACGATATCGGCATGCTCGAGCATCAGCGTTAATTGAAGTATCTTCAAGCCTTGATTTGAAGCATGCCTGAGTAAGCAAATTCAAATGCTCGAGCATGGTGCCCAAGCAATAGCTCGACGTTGATCGAGCATAGGTGGATCCTCTCTACTTCTAAGTTCATTTTTCCTTAGTTGCTTGAGCACACCAATATTCATGCTCGAGCAGGAGCGACAAAAGCCATTTTCCAAAATGCTTCAGAATTGCTTGCCCGAGCATATTGTTAAGTGATGCTCGAGCATTGACGATAAGTGACCATTTTTAGGAAGCTTGCCCAAGGAAGCTTGAACTCTTGCTGGAAGCACTGTGCAATTCCAATATTTTTCAAACACATCTTCTATTCTGTTGCCCGAGCATATTTATGGTCTTGCTCGAGCATGATCCTCATGTTTTCAAAATCACCATCTTCGTAAAATCTTAAATCATCAAATATGATTTCATTTCCATATATCATTACTCATTACTATTGCTAATTGTGTTTAATCAGTTTGATAATGAGTTTCAGATGATTTTATTATGGATTAACAACAAATTTGCATAAAGCAATTTGTGTTTCAGAAGCATTAAATGCTACGTTAGAAAACAGAGGAAAGCTTCTGAGTCTAACGGATAGTTTGAACATTCTCACAAAAAGCTTGAATCTTTACAACGGCTATTATTACAACACTCAAGACGGAGAATTAATGAAGTCAACGATAAACATTTTATGATTAAAGTTGGATTAGAGCTCAACGAGCAAAAAGCAACAAAATTTTCGACGGCTACTTCCAACCGATCTCCAACGGTCAAATGCTCGCAACGGTCGAAACACAATAACCTATAAATTGCGAAGCCTTCAAACTGAAAGAAGTGACCACGATTGATGAATGAATCGACGAAGCCAACGAAATGATTTTACTACTACACTGTCGATAGTTCATACACTCTGTTTCTCAATGTTTATATACTTTACACTAGAGAGTGAAATGATTTGATTGTACCTCATTGTTTATTCATCTTCTTTTCGGAGAGAACATTTACGATTATTAAATCATTGTCGAATCTCAAGTCGTGGGACTTGGAGATTGGGTTATCGATTACAACTTGTAAGGGGGAGTGTATCCTAGTGAGAGGATAACTTCACGTACAAAGTGCGTAATCGATTGAAAGGTGTATCTCGGTGAGAGATTCGGCTTCACAAGTGCCTGGTGAACTTGTGCGTTTGTATAGGCTTCTCTTGTGCCCGGTTAAACAAGAGGATAGTGGATTGAAAATCTCAAGTGGAGCTTGGGGACTGGACATAGGTCAAGGATTGGGCCGAACTTAGTATAAATCACTGTTTGCATATTCTCTTCCCTTATCTCTTATATTTCCAGTATATGTTTATTCAAATATCTAACTGTTGATTTAAAAGACACAAAAAGATTTTCAAAGTTTCAAGTTTTTAATCGACCCAATTCACCCCCCTCTCGGGTTCAGCCGGTTCTTCAAATCTCAGGCTCCCTCAAGGTCTCAAGCTAGAGCATCTCAGGAACAAGCTCAATCTCAAGCACAAGAAGCCCAATCTGCCCCCCACCTCCTCAGACATCAATGCCTTATGACTTTGAATCTCCAGTGAAGGGAATTGTAGATGCTGATCTTATAGCTATGACTATCCGGATTGAGTTTGAGATGGGAAAATTGGTTGCTGAGCTGACCCGTGGTAACAATGTCATGATTGATGCTCAGGAAGCACTGAAAGAGCAGATTGAGGATCTCTCTGGTCAAGGAACTGAGATCAAGGAAAAATTGAGGATCTCACCGGCCACATGCTTTGGACCACAATGCAAAGCTAACCACTCTAATGGTTTCCAATGTTAGCTTGGGTGACAAAGTGGACAAGATTTTGAAGCATCTTCACATTGGCTCAACTTCTAGTTTTGGAGCCTCTCTTGGCCCAAGCACTTCTGGTTCTGCTTCTGGTTCATCTATAGATCATCTGAAGCCTGATCCTAAGCATTCGTCCTCTCTTTCCTTTACCTTTACCAGCCCTCGGGTTCGAGCTTCCTCACTAGAACCATCCACACCCATTTTCCCCTCTCCAGTTTTGACCTCTACTCCAGCCATAGTAGTCTTACCATCTCCAACTACCCAGCTACTGAGGTTCTTCACCATGACTCACCTCCTTCTACCCCTCTTCTCAATCTCCATGGATCCTCCATCTCAGCTCCATCCTCTTTTGAAGATGACAAAGGGGGAGAGAAAGGCAATGAATAGCAAAATTTGAGATTTGAGATTTGGGTTGAGGAGTGTAGTGTTTATAAGTCTTTGTTTTGTAGTATAGAGTGCTCTGGTTCTCACATTTCCTGTACTTCATTTCTGTCATGTCAAAGCTGATGTATGTGTGAACTTAATCTTGCAAATCTCTGATATGAAATGCATTTTGTGAATTTTGTGTTCAATTGGCTTCTGTTGCTCATCTCTGACATTTATGTGTTTACTTGAATCTTGTAATATGCAAAATTGTGTTTCAAAATGCCTAAGTTTCTCAAAATGCAATTTCTAAAACGATATCAAATGATAAACATCCTTTCAAATGCCGACTCTCTCAAATTCTTGAGATTTTGGTTTACAAGTGTTGTCATCATCAGAAAGGGGGAGAATGTTAGTTCTTTATGTGTTCTGATGATAACTGACAATTGTAAACGAAATATGAAGTTTTTTCTTTGGTAAGTTAAGAAAACTTACTATCAAAGGAAAACTCAATTTTTGGTTTCAAAACTCGAGTTTTGATCTTACAGAGAGCAACTCAATTTTATCAACCGAGCAAAACCGCCGGTTTTAGAGAAAACTCTAGTTTTCACCATACGAGATTTTTCAATTTTTCTAGAAAAGACAAAACTCCAGTTTTCATTTGAAAACTCGAGTTTTGGTCATACGAGCGTCTCCAACATTTCAAGCTTGTGAAAACTCCGGTTTTGATATGAAACCGCCGGTTTTCGGTTTGCCATGAATTTTCTAAGTTTTCCTAAGTTTTGTAGAAACTCGA
The DNA here is from genome assembly GCA_019022655.1 of Acacia acuminata. NCBI lineage: Eukaryota > Viridiplantae > Streptophyta > Magnoliopsida > Fabales > Fabaceae > Acacia > Acacia acuminata. The sequence goes on along the minus strand of JAFJYI010000348.1, from coordinate 482,123 downwards.
GTTTCGACCTAGCGAGAGAACATTCAAGTTTTACTCGGTTTTCGAAACCGCCGCTTTTCATGGAAAACACCGCTTTGACTTGGCATAGATTTCCCAATGTTTTCATAATTAAATGAAAACTCGAGTTTTGGTTGAAAACTCGAGTTTTGGCCAAGAGACCTTCACTCTTCTTAAGGTTTTAAAAACCGCTGTTTTCATGGAAAACTCCAGTTTTGAATTGACATAGTTTTCTCAAAGTTTTCATACTTAAATGGAAACTCGAGTTTTGACCAAGTCGAGAGCTTTGGTCTTTTTCAATGTTTTGAAACCTCCAGCTTTTGAATGGAAACTCCGGTTTTGACGTTTTGGGCTAAAACTCATTTTACATGTCAAAAGTCCAAAACTCAAGTTTGGAATGGAAACTCGAGTTTTGAGTTCTATTCAAAACTATGGTCTAGAGCTCAAATCATGACGTTCCTTTCTAGAAGAAGGAACTCGAGCTTTGTTTTGGAAACTCGAGTTTTGCTATTAGTGCATAGTGACAAACTCGAGTTTGCGTCGTAGAGTTTGAAATTCAAATCTAACAAATTTGTGAAACCTTCTTGTTTGATCTCAATACTTCCTATCATCATTCATTAATATTTCTAGCTATGTTTAACCACTTTGTTAGTGAGTTTCAGATGATTTAAAGGATATTAAATGAAGATTTGAACCAAAAGCAAAAAGTGATGTCAACACATTAAATGCAAAGTTCAGAAAACTTGCATCCTTTTCGACAATCATTCTACACATGTTGCAAAGGGATTAATGTTTCCTTTCCACATCCAAGAGCTGCTCTTCCAACGGATTAAAAGTCAAGAAGTCAAGCACAAACATCTCAAAACCGGATTAAGCAAAGTGTAGTGAGAGAAGAAGACCAAAGCTTAACCTAATCCTTGTCTAATGAAGACAATGGTTATAGTGAAGATTACAATGGTCATTTAATGCTCTCTTGTACAAATAGAGTTGCATTCAATTCTTCTCAACCAACCAATCTGAAAAACGAATTGCATTCAAGTTTATCAACTACTCTTTCAGTTTTCACTTGTAAAGTATCTTTTGATACATTGATCTTCAGCTTTATTTCTATCTACTCTTTGAGAGAGTTCATTGATTGTAAATCATTTATTATAAGTATCTCAAGTCTGGGGACTTGGTGATTGGGTTATTGATTGCAACTTGTAAAGGGGAGTAAGTTCTAGTGAGAGAATTACTCTTGAGTTACAGAGTGTGTAATCAATTGAGATAGTGAAAATCCCGGAGTGTCTGGGGACTGGACGTAGGTCGAGGTTGGACCGAACCAAAGATAAATCTTTGTGTCTTGTTGTTCTTCCCTATACTCTGTTTTGCTCTGTTTTAGCATTAAAAAACAACGCAATTTTAAAAGGTTTTTAAAATCCTCAATTCAACCCCTCTTGGTGATTAAGCTCCACTTTCAAATTTATCTCTTGTTGTTCTCTGTTTTGCTCTGTTATAGCATTAAAAAACAACACAGTTTTAAAAGGTTTTTAAAATCCCCAATTCACCCCCTCTTGGTGATTAAGCTCAACTTTCAAATTTATCAAATAAATTAAATACAAAATAAATAATATATAATAATATTATTATCTATATATTATATTATTATATTATTTAATTTCGAATTAATATAATATTATATTATATATATATATATAAAACCTAGATTAAACATTGCATTCATTAAATCTTAGATATATCTAAGATTCAATGAATCTAAACACAATTGCTCGTGTTGGGCTATTCTTGTATGCGACCCTGCAGGCCCATATGAGATTGGCAGCAGGCCAATACTATACCAACCCACAAGTCGCAAGCGGCCTCTAGCAAGACATTGCGACTACCCAATTCATATGGGGATCAATGATACGATACAACATATCCTACAACCATGTCACGTCCCTTTTGTCACGCGATAATTTGGTCAAGGATAAGGCATGAATAATGTCAACTTCCTGTTCTTGACCATTACTATCTCGATTCTTGAATAGTCTAATAATTGAAATGGAAACTCCTTTCCATTGTAGTATGACCATACGTTTCTTAGACTCACTCATTGAGGGGCCCAGTATTATCTCTCTACAAATGTGAGGGACAAATTCCATCTTGACCATTCACATTCCTCTGCATGAAAACCACATATCCCGATCATAGCCTTTATCATCACCCAGTCAAAGGTGACTTTTGACTAGGCCAAAGATCAGTGACTCATTATGTAGGAATCCAGATGGTCTCAGGTCAAAGGGCGTTGTGACGTGGTTATACATGAGATAAACTTATGACTAAATCCATGCATCTTTCTCATTGTGGGTCGGCCCAGCATCTTGTACTCTTACAAGTGCCCATGACTTTGATTCGTATCTCCATATCTCATCAAAGTCATACTGGTCTTATTTCATCTTCGCTCCTGCGTAGATGACTGACCAGGGGACATTTAGGATAATCTATAAGATATATCCAAGGATACAATTATCACTATAAACATGCAAATGAAATGATAACTTAAGGAGAATACTTTAAATAACATAAACGTTCAAAGTACAATGACTTGCCCCTAGAGCATAACAAACTGAGGGGAATCAAATTAAGCCATGGATGCCCTATGCTTACACATTGTTTTTTTGCAGATAATGCTCTTCTCTACATGAATCCAAAACGAGGAATTGTCGTGTCTTATCCGATATTCTCGTATCAATACTAAAACACCACTGGTCAGGTGATAAATTTAGATAAATCCAGCATATTCTTCTCACAAAATACCACAGAGGCTGTTAAGGCAAGGGTGGGTGAAATCATGGGCATACCAACAGCTGAAGATCTAGGGAGGTATTTGGGCATTCCTAGCTGTTAGGATCCGTACAACGCAGCGGATTAAAATTTCTACGGATCCCGTCCTGAGGATCACTTAGGTGTGTTTAAACCAAGGCTAAGGAATCCGGATATTACCTTTTAAGAACTCGTTCGTGGTTTCTACTTCGTTGAACAGGTGGACTACCTCCTCGATCGACGAAGACGACTCGTAGAATCGGCTTCCTCCACCGTATCCACACGAACAATTCCCGAACACGGCTACGGCGGCGTGCTAGCGCCTCTTTTGCGTCTCTCTCTATTTTTCACTCTAGGGTTTCTCGCGGCTTTTCGTAATACGCTCGATTTGAAAGTCCCGTAAGTTTTCTAAAACCCGTTCGGCGTATTTAATGCAAAATTAATCGTATTAATTTTTGAATTCAAACTTTAGATCTGGATTAAATATATATTAATTAAATCTATCCGATAGATCTAATATAATAATATTTATTTAATCGAATTAAAAGCCGATCTCAAAATTTGGAATTCGAATCTAGATTAAAAAATAATTAATTAAATCTATCTCGATAGATTTAATCCAACCCATTTATTTAATCCAAATTTAAAGCCTCTGATTTAATTTATCTCAATAAATTAAATCCGAGAAATGATATCTATCTATTTATTTAAATCGAGATACTAATATCTCAATTTAAATTAAATAGACAATAATATCTTTATTCAAAAATTAAATGAGATACAATATCTCTGTTTGTTTTAGATATTTAATTTATCAAATAAATTAAACATAAAACAAATAATATAATAATAATATTTTAATCTCAATTAAATAATATCATTATATTATTTTTGAATTTATATATATATATATATATATTTACCCCGCATTAAACTCGCATTCATTAATCTCGCATTAATCGAGATTCAATGAACCCGGACACTTTTACCCGTGTTGGATTATTCTTGTGTGCGACCTATGCAGCCCATGTGAGATTGGCGGTGGGCCAACACCGTGTCGACCCACAAATTGCAAGCGGCCTCTAGCAAGACATTGCGACTACCTAATTCACATGGGGATCGATGACACGATACACCTATCGTACAACCATGTCACGTCCCTTTTGTCACGCGATAATTTGGTCAAGGATGAGGCATGGATAATGTCAACTTCCTTTTCTTGACCATTACTTTCTCGATTCTCGAGTAGTCTAATAAGTGAAATGGAAACTCTTTTCCATCACAGTATGGCCATACATTTCTTAGACTCACTCATCGAGGGGCCCAGTATTATCTCTCTACAAATTTGAGGGACAAATTCCATCTTGACCATTCACGTCCCTCCGCATGAAAACCACCGATCCCGATCCCAGCCTTTATCATCACCCGGTCAAAGGTGACTTTTGACTAGGTCAAAGACCAGTGAGTCATCATGTAGGAATCCATGATGATCTCAGGTCATAGGGCATTGTGACGCGGTTATACATGAGATAAGCTTATGACTTAATCCAGCAGCTTTCTCATAGTGGGTCGGTCCAAGACCTTGTACTCTTACAAGTGCCCATGACTTTGATTGTATCTCCATACCTCATCAAAGTCATACGTCTTAATTCATCTTCGCTCCCGCGTAGATGACCGACCGGACATTTAGGATAATCTATAAGATGTATCCGGGGATGCGATTATCAATACGAACATGCAGACGAAAATGATAACTAAAGAAAATACTTTAAATAACTCAAATATCCAAAGTACAATGAATTGCCCCTAGGGCATAATTTCCAACACTAGCATCTGGGGGAAGACCAAGTACCAAGCTATGGCTTATATAAGGGAAAGGGTTGCCAACAAGATCCAAGGTTGGGGCCAATCTACCCTCTCATTTGCGGGGCGTGAAGTGATGATAAAAGCGGTAATTCAAGCAATTCCTCTATATCCGATGGCATGTTTTAAATTTCCAGTTAATATGTGTAAGGAAATACATGGAATGATTGCTAATTTTTCGCGGGATGGAAGTGCTTTTGGTAACCGGACACATTAGAAGGCATGGGAGACGCTGACAATTGGTAAGAGCTAGGGTGGAATGGGTTTTAGTGACTTGCTGGTGATGAATGAGGCACTACTTGCCAAGACGACTTGGAGGCTGACGAGAAAGCCTAATGAATTATGGGCGAGGGTGCTAAAGAGTATATATTACCGCCAAAACTTCATTTTTGAAAGCTACCAAAGGATACCGGGCTTCTTGGTGCTAGTCGAGTATTATTGATGGTAAGGAATGTGTTAAATCAAATTTGAAATGGGATGTGGGTACGGGTACGGGTACGGGTATGAGTACGAGTATAAGCATATGGGGAGATAAGTGGGTACCGAATGTTGAACTTCCTGATGAGCCTACTGATAGCAGTAATCCTTTTGTGGCAGAAGGTATGGTTAGTGATCTGATTATAGATGGCGCATGGGACTTGTCTCCGATTGCATAGTATCTCTCGACAGACATATTGCATGCTATTTACCAAATTCCAATTCCTAATAATGGATTGGAGGATAAGTTGATATGGACAAAGGCTACTAATGGTGAATACTCAGTGAGTTTAGGCTATAGAGCTGAGAAAGAAAACAGATCTACCTGTGCAATTAAAGCAGGATCATCCACGGTTGTTGATAGCTCAAGTTGGAATGCAATATGGAAAATTAGAATAGTACCAAGGGTTCAACAATCTGTATGGCGTCTTTTGAATAACACCATTGCAACGAATGCTGCTCTTGCTCGCAGGAAATGATCCCCTTCAAGTATGTGCCCTATATGTGAGGAGTTTGAGGAAACAATTGAGCATCTTTTCCTCCACTGTCGCTGGACAAGGTGCATATGGTTTGGGAGCTCTTTTAGCACCAGATTTGATGCCTCTTTGATTACCAACTTTAATCGATAGTGGCTGATGGTGACAGGTATGCCTAGTATAATTGATTATGATATATCATTGCTTTACTGGATTCTCTGGTTTGTGTGGAAGCAAAGGAATAACAAAGTTTTTAATCATGTGACTCCCAATCCTACCTATGTTATTGAAATGGCCAAATCATATAACTGTGAGTTCTAGAATTCTTGGGATATATTACATGGAGATGCTGAAACAGGGGGTAGGAAGGAGAGCGACCCTGTGAATTGGATGCCACCGGCTGCTGGATATTTAAAAGTGAACTGTGATGGTGCTTTCTCCTCTGGTGATAATCATGCAGGAATCGGGGTGGTGTGCAGGGATAGTTCTGGAGGTTTCATATGGGGTTTTGTCTCAAAAGTAAAATCAGTCTCAGCTTTTGTGACCGAGGCTTTGGCCTTGAAAAGTACACTCATGTTAGCTATGGATTTGGGTCATGACAAAGTAATCTTTGAGTCTGACTGTCTTTCTCTACTGAATTGTGTTGATTCAAGGTCCCCAGATTTATTTGATTGGACGTGTAGAGGAATTATTCATGAGGTAATCAGCCTTCTATCAACCAAGGTTGGGTTTTCTAGTTCTTTTATCCCTAGAAGGGGAAACCGTGTAGCTGACTATCTTGTAGCGGAGGCTTATAAAGAGTGAGCCCGATGGGGTGGGTTTCACAACCATCACCTGCTTTGATTTCTCTTCTGACCTTGGATATTAAGGAGGCTAATTTGGTCATGAATGTTGTCCCTACTTCTGATTTTGATTCCTCTGGGGGCTGATTTAGTTTATTTAGCTTATTTAGTTGCTTTAGTATTATCTGTTTTGTCTTTGTATGGCGTTGTATTGCCTCTGTTTGCTCTTTGTGCTTTCTATCTGGATGTTGTACTTCTTTGAACTCGTTTTTTGATTCCTAGTAATATTAGGGCTCGTTTGGATGTGCTTTTTTTATTAAAAGAAAAAAGCACTTTTTTAATGCTAAAAAAATGATGTTTTTATTAATTTATGCGTTTAGATGATTTTTTTTTAAAAAAAAAATCAAAAGTCACAAAAAAAAAAAAAACAAACAAAATGCTGCTTTATTTTAAGAGCTCTAATTTAGAGCTTAAAAAAAAAAAAAAAAAAAACATTTTTCAAAAAGTTCATCCAAACGGGACCTTAATATCCTCTTGAGCAAAAAAAAAAGAAAAAAAAAAAGGTAACATACAAAAGGAAAGTGTGGGCCTTACGCGCCAAACAAAAATGTTCATTTCTTTCATACTAAGCTTTCTCCGTGCCTCCCAAACAATATGGTCCCTTATATTTATAGCCAAAAAAAAAAAAAGGTCCCATATTATATATATATACTAGTAATTCAAAGCTGCACGCCTTTCAATACACACACACAATGTATTATGGATGTGCCTCTCTTTCTTACATGTACTTATAAAGATATTTTTTAATATAATCTGATTTCTAAAATATGTTACGAAATAAATAAATAGCTGCGACCTTTAGTTATGAAATTGAGCTTTTTCCCTCAACTAATATATATAGATATATATAAAAAAGCCTAGTAATCTATATATCTTTCATTGATTGAGATATGACTAATGAATATATTGTGTGAGGTTTGAGAATTAGTTTGAAGGAAACCTACAGCAATTAAATAACCCTCACACTCAATCCATCCTATTGGACTTAGGGTCTAAATCAACCTTCATGGACCGAACTATTTGATTAAAGAAATAGGAAATAGGGAAGATTGACATTTTTGACCTTCAACTTTTAACTTATTTATAACTTAGTTCCTCAACTATAACTTAACACGACTTAGTCCCTGAACTATTGAGTCACTTATGACTCAGTCCCTTATTTTATATTTTTTTTATATCATTATCATTGTCCTTTACAACTCAGTGTAACTCATCCTATGTGGCAATAATCAGCATTAAAATAAGAAATTAATCATCATTTTCCTAATTGTGAATTGATTGGGGCATGCAAGAATCATTGTGTAATAAATGGTAGATATTACATATTGTTCCTAAATAATGGTCACTTTGACCCTATATAAATAGGAATGCCTCCCTCACTTGCTCCTCACCCGATCAAAGTTTTTTGAGTTTTGACTATAGTTAGCATACATACAGAATCTGTTTGAGTTTGAATTTATTACGGTTTTGTTTGTCGAATAATCAGGGTTAAGTGACAATGTATGTTAGAGAACTTTGAGTTTAAGGGGCTTTTAGCTGAGATTTTTTAAATTTTAGATTTCCCTTCAGCTCTAGTATTTGTTATTATTGGAAGTTAGCTATTTGTTCACTCCCAGGGGGGAGATGGGACTTAATTACTTCACAAATCCTTCTCATCCATTCTCCCGAATCCAAATTTACTCTATGGAACAAAAGTGTTTGATTTAGATTCGAGTTGAGTCTTAAATAATGAAAACGCTAGATTTAACCTTTCAAATTAAGATTTTGGGAAAATGACATAAATATCATTTGAATTTGTAAAATCCCCAAAAGTTGGTCGAATTTGTAAAAAGACTGAGAGGTACCAAAGACCTATGAGGTATATGCAAATTTGGGTGAAATTACTATTTTGCCCTTAATTTTAAATAAATAAAAAAAAATAAAAATACCCTCACCGTAGGTCGTTTCCCGCCTTTACTGCCGCCGTGCCGCCCGGCCAATGGGCACCTCCTGTGAGGGGGTGGGATTTTTTATTTTTGGAAAAAAAATTATTCATTGAAGTGTACACATGCATGGGACCAAGTGGCCCAAGCCACTTAGTTCCTTTGATATATATATACATTAACAAATATATATATATATTCTTCTTAATATTTTTTCAACGGTAATTACAAAATTTTCATCAGTATTTACAAATCAACCATCACTATTTACAAAACTTTCATCGCTATTTACAACTTTTTTTTTTAAGATTTCCCTTTTTTGCCTCGAGGGAAAAAAAGCATAATTACAAAATTTTCATCGGTATTTACAAATCAACCATCGCTATTTACAAAACTTTCATCGCTATTTACAACTTTTTTTCCGGCAATCCTCACAAATTTGTAAATACCAATGAAAAAAGTTATAAATAGCGATGAAAATTTTGTAATTATGCTTTTTTTCCTCGAGGCAAGAAAGAGAAACCTAAAAAAAAAGTTGTAAATAGCGATGAAAATTTTGTAATTATACATTTATTCATTTATTGTGTCAGATCCTTATTAACTGACACTGTAACATAGGCCTTTTCACTAAAAAAAAAAGAAGTTAGTGACGTAATTTTTTCTGTGGTAATTTCCAACAGCTTATATTATAAAAATTATAATATAAATATAATAATTAAATAAATATATAAAAGGTATTGTTATCTATTTTTTATTATTAAAATATGTATTTTTCAATAATATTATATATAAATCAAAAATATAAATCAAAATTAAAATATAAATATAAATATTATTTCAATTCATTAAAAATAATAATATTTATACTCTAGAAACACACACACACATATATATATATATAGTATAAACAAAGATTGCAGGTTCATCACAGCTCAACTGGAAAAGGAATATCAAAACGCGCGCGAATTCAAGGGTTTCCTATTTTCACAAAATGCATCCAATTTGTGACCTGAATAAGACGATGATGACAAGGAAATGACGTGGCATGGACACAAGGTGCATCATAGGTGAGTTGGCAAGGACAAACGGTAGTGATGTGGTGGCATGGATGTTACACCCCCACCGGCCTCACCCTTTCGGGTGACAGGTTAGAAGGATTACTTTACTTAATTACCTTTCATTCATTATTAGGTCCATTTAACTTGTATCAGAGTGAGCGCAACAGAGCATCTAACCGGTTTAGACAATTTACTACACTGGTAAAAGTAAAATAACAGAAAATAAAAATCCCCGAAGGGTTAAAGGTACAGTTATCTAAAATAAAATACCAAATATATATATAATCATCTCAAAATAAATACAAAGTATAATAGGGCATTCCCTATTCTTCAATCAGCATTGATATACCCAGCCTCTCCAAAAGGTACTTCATACTTCTAGCACGACCTCATGTGTCACCAAAAGCTTCTGGAGTCCAACAATGGCCCACAGAGTAACCATCAATACTCATGCACTAAATGTGTGATGTGTATGCATGCAACCATGTATATATGTAAACACAAAAAAGTATGCCAAATACACCACAATATGCAAACAGATACATACACAATAACACGTCTTCGCACCATCTGGCCGCCTTACCAAGGCAGACCCCGGAATTACCAGAATCACACGCCTGTTTCCGTTGAGTCACCACATAGGCAGACCCCGGTAGGCTTCCTTAGCGTTAGGAACTCAATCACAAACATGTTCTGTATGCATATTTGGCAACACATATGGCATGCAACACATACAACAAAACACATAAAAATGTCTGAGGAAAGTGGTTACTACCTGGTAAGCTTTTACCATCCTATCAAATTTTTATTGTTTCCGGAAGCTCCTTCTGGTACACTTTTACTCTAAATAACATCAAAACACTTTATTTTCAATATTGACAATAATACCCTTACAAATTTGTAAAAATCCAAGCCCCTCTTAAATCTCCGAAAATTCTGTATATCTGACTCAACTTCCAGGATTTGTAATAAATTCCACAAACATCATTTTTGCATGAAACTAGCTCCATTTAAACCATTGAAATGTATATTTTTCAGGAAAAATATACCCAGACCCTGAAAGTACACGTATTTTGGTGTGGGGCTCACATTTCGCTCTCGGTCCGATTCTCTCCCCTACTCCAAACCCTTTTTCAACAATTTATTCCACCCAGTATTTTTATCCAAAGGTTATGATATTATATATTAAAATCATGCCCCAAATGTATATTTTATTCATATAAAATTTCATCTTAAAAACGTCTGTGTACTATTTTATAAACGTGTTTGAAGCTTCACCGCCTGACTTCCTAAACCGGCAACAAGCTCTTATTGAGAGTTTTCGGTGTTCTTGACTTTTTCTCCAAGTTTTCTAGAGAATTCCAGGGGTCTCTAGGGAGATGACAAGTGGCACAACCCCCTTTAAAGAGAGCAGATTTTTATTTTCCTTTGGAGCAAATTACCTGTTTTGGCCTGAAACTTTCGTAAATTACCAATTGTGGCCCGGAACTCATTCATTATTCTTGAATTTTCCCATGTACTTTGGACAGCCCAAAAGTACATATGTGGCTCCATTTAGGGCCCAAAAATCTGCTCCAATTTTTTTGGTACGATTTTCCCCGATTTACCCCTTTTATCCGAAAGTGGGACTCGCAGTTGGACTTTTGCACTGATTTCTCTTTTTAGATATTTTCCCCTAATTACCCACTTATATGTGGTGCCATCTTGACTTCCCAATATGGCCCCACATTTTTTTGTATTTAATCGAAAATTGAGGCCCTAATTGGTCCATATCAGTCCCCTTTTTGACCAGGTAACCCCCTGTGGGACCCGTATTTTGTGTTTGGGCATGTGTATGAGTAAAATCATCTGATTTTTTCTTCTCTCTCTTAGGGTGGACGAAATTGATTACTTAAGGGGTAAGGATTTTATTTTAGCATGTGTCGTTTTCCTCAAAAATGCAGAAAATCCTTATCTGACCAGAAAATGTCATGTGCACACTTATTTTAGCACATTTTTGCTTAGCTAATTGTCCCATATCTTATGACATAGCTATATGTCATTTGTCCCAACTGATTAACACCGTATTGGTCTTCTGTGCCCCTTTTCCATTGGCACTTTAATTCCACGGCTTATACATACTAGGTCCACCGACCCATATAACCGAGTTACTTAGTCCCTGAGAGGCTTCCTTTCTTTCGACATTTTTTGCGACTCTTGCCGAATTGGTCTTAGTTGTTTGCCTACTCTAGGCTTATTCTCAATTTTCAGGGTCCAAAATTCAGGATATTACAATGGACACATAGAGCCTCAAAGGCAAGTTGGCAGGGACAAATGGCAGCGTTGTGGTTGCTAGCTAATGACGTGACAACGCCTGGGCTAGACTTTTTTTTTTTCCTTTACAACATTAGATCCTTGGGAAAATGACAACCAGGTCCCAAGGATCATAAAAAATTACAAAAAAATCCTAAGGAAAATTCACATATCAAAAAAGTCCCTAATGACTTTTTTTTTTATATTATTTGTATTAAAACAAAATCAATATTTTCAAATTTTGTTGTAAATATAGCACTTCATATGGTGAATCTAGCCTTTGTCTATTATAAATGACATTTGTATACTTAGGGACTTGAGTTTGAAACAAAATTCGGTGTTTAAATTTTATTGTGAATATGACACTTCCCGTGAATATAGTTTTTTCTTATTGTGAATGACCATTTTTAAATTTTTTTATAAATATAGCACTTTATATTGTAAATACAACACTTTCTCGTATTAATAGAAATAATATTAAAAAAAGTCCCTAGGGACTTTTTTTATATGTGAATTTTTGTTGAAACTTTTTTGTGGTATTTTATAAATGCCCGTTAGAAAAAATGAAATAAACTTCTCACTACATGGAGGGAAAATTAATTTAAAATAAAAAATTTCTTGATTAGTTTGCTCATAAAATATATTATTTTATTAATTAGAAATAAAAATATCACTATATTAGTTTTTTATGCACATATTAACAACAAATTGGGATGAGAATGAGTTTTAATAAATTATGCAATTTGAATTATGGCGTAAATTAATTTATATAAATATAAATATAAACTATGTAGTAAGGATAAAAGGATAAATTAATTATTACCTCCCCTCCTCTAAAACGAGACATATCCTAAGCTAAAGTTTATGAATCATTCTACTCTATTTTATATCTATGATTAAGTCGATTAAGTCCACTTTTTATTCGATTATGTGCATATCAACTAAAGTTCTCACACATGGACAACATAACCAAGAGTCGTGCATAAAGAAATATATCTTGATATATAGTTAAACAAAAAAATTATTGTTTTGCCCCTTCATTCCATCCTTTCAAAATTCAAGTTAGGTTATTGGAAAATAGTTTTAGATGTGTGGAGAAAACAATAGGAAAGAATTAACTGTAGCACACTTTATACATCAATTTGCAATAGCTCTTCCAAAACGAAGTGACATGAATGAACAAGGGACTATTCTTGTAAAGATCATGATGGTGACCTTTTAAAGTTCAGTTCATAGTGTTTTAATTACAAACAACACTATTTATCATTTTATGTCTTTGACAGGCATAGTTCCATGTGTAGGCCCTACACAACTTCAAACATTACATGTGATGCCTCTATGTTCATCAAACCAATCCATGTTTAATTTCACCCTTCTCTCTTTTGTCCTTTTTTGTTTGATTCGTTTTACTTAATTCCCCGGGTATATAACAAGGGAAAAAGGGCACGGGAATGGACCTTTTTTATGCATTATTCTTGTGCATTTCTGTCTATTTCATTTTCTTTTTGAATAAAGATGAGAAGTCCAAGATGGCAAAAGATATGTACATACGTATATGTTTTTTAAGAATAAAATAAGAGATGGACATCAAATCCAGACCAACTTTTTTCTCATTTCATGTAAAACTTATTTGATATTTGACAAACACTTAGTTATTTCATTAGATTAGCTGAGTTTTTCTTTTTTCTTCTTAAACCTGAACATTAGCTGAATTGGACACAAGGTATTCAATGCTTTTTTAATTAAGAGTTCATATTCGAACTTTATGATTAAAAAAACTAGGTCGGGATGGCTTTACCTACCATTCTTATTTTTCCAAAAGTAAAACTAGTTTTATTTTTATCGAGAACAGGGTAAATAATCAGCTATAATCTATTATCGTTTTCATAATTAATTAATCATACGACAATTAAATACAAGGAAAAAGGTTGTAACCAAGATTCTAGGGAGACAAGCATATTCGTACTAATCTTGTTATTTTATGGGACAAAACAAATGAGAAGGATGGAACACCTGATAATTGAACAACTGGTGTTTTGCTAGCTAGGGATAGCTTTTCTGATATATTGGAAGTATATAGAATTCCAATTGGGAGTTGTAGAACAGAATATTACTAAGAGGAGGTAAATTGGGGATTTAAAAATTCTTCTCGAAACTCACAGAAGCAAGTGCAATAATAGAGTATAACAGAGAGGAAGAGAAAGATTGACACACATGATTTATATTGGTTCGATCTCAACTCTTGACCTGGATCCGGTTTCTCTCCTTGGCGGTTCCCTCCCCATCGTAATCTGGACCGTCCAAATCTTGATCCAACGGTCCAGATCTTAAAAAAAAAAAAATTTACCACAAAACGACAAAAAAAAGACAATTTTTTTTATAGATCTGGACCGTTGGATCAAGATTTGGACGGTCCAGATTGCGATGAGGAGGGATGGGGAGAGACAGCGATGAGGAGAGAATCCTCTCGCCTCTTGACCTACGTCCAATCCCCAGACTCTCTGGGATTTTCTCTATCACTTCAATCTATTACACACTTTGTACTCGAAAGTAATCCTCTCAATAGGATTCACTCTCCCTTACAAGTTGTAATAAGATAACTCAATCTCAAAATCCCAATAGTTTGAAATTCTTACAACAATTGATAATCAGAAATAGATTCTCTAAAAGAGCAGATGAATAAACACTGAAGTTTAATATATCTAAGGATATTACACAGATGTAAGAAATAGTAAGTGCGTTTTTTATCGTTTATACTTTTTGTTTGTGGTAGTTGGTTGGTTGGTGAAACAAATTGAATGCTTCATCTTATATATGGTGAAGCGAACTTGTGACTGTTGGAACCCATTCAATGTACCGTTGGAGAATATGGCCGTTGTGCGTTAAAGAGCATTTATATTTCCTGCTTGATTCATTCCTCGATCTCAGTCATTCTTCATTGACATTCTTTGTGTTATCACTGTTGAGTGATCTGGCATTCAGAAGGGGAAAGAATCCATAAAATGCTTTCTGATTGTGCAGTGAATGATTGGCATGCTTTGGTTACTGAACTAGTATTTAATGCTCATGACGCAATCACATATCTTTCTTCAATTAATCCAATATGTAATCATCTAAAACTTATTAACAAGCTGGTTAAACATGGTTAGAAGTAATAGTGAGTGATTATATGAAGTGTATAAGCCATACTTGAAGATTTCACAATTACGGACATGATGATATCAAAATAGGGATACCTTGCACTCGAGGCAAATTCAAGTAAACTGGAGTGATGACTCAAGTTAAACATTCTAGACTCGAGTCAATGGATCATCTTCTTTGAAAATAATTTTTGAGATTTAAATGAAGATGTCTCTGTATGACTTAGGCTCGAGTTTAAAATAGTTAACTCAAGTGTATGACTCGAGTCAATTAAGATTTACTCGAGTCAAGCTTTTCTTTCGAAATGAACTTTGAGATAGCATTTTAAAAACAATTCGAGATCAAGTTCACTCAAGTCATTAAGTGACTGACTCGAATCAACTGATATATTTGAAAATGAGTTTCAAAATCTATGCTCGAGTTAAAGACTATAGACTCGAGTCACTATTAGCTTAAAATACTTTGATATCTCTCTCGCCTTGGACTGACTCGAGTTAACCATGACTCGGCGGAGTCATTTTAAGTTTAACAACTTTGAAAAGCTCTCAAGAAAGCACGACTCGAGTTTTTCATCCGGACACTTGAGTCATGGTAAATTCAAATATCTTTGAAAGCTCATCGTATTGAGTTGACTCGAGTTTTACAACTTTAAACTTGAGTCAAGTAAGACAACAAGTTACTTGGTTTAAGAATGATCAAGTTAAACACATTTTGGCTTAAATCATTAACTTCATTTTTGTTTACAATTATCGGTTATCATCAAAACATATAGAGGATTAACATGAGTGTCTACTGCCCTCAATCTCTTAGCTCACCCCTTGCCACCCCTTAATTTCTACTCACTTTTCCCAATGATTTTTTTTTTCTTTTGGTTAATTAGATTCTACATAAAATGAACTAGTGATATTATGATATCTTATATACAAATTTAAAAAAAAAAAAAAAATTGTGACAGTTTTGATTTTGGTTTCTTACAATTTTTAAAGATTTAATATCCTAAAACTGAATAGTTTCCTTTTTTTATTTATATGAAAAATCATATAAATTAAAAAAAGTACATCTTTTTTATCTATACAAAATCAAAATATCACTAATTTTATGTAGAATCTAATGTAAAAAAATACAAAAAAAATACCAAAAAAAAAAAAAAAAAAAAAAAAAAAAAAGGAAACTAGGCCGCGTAAATTAAGGGGCGGCAAGGAGCAGATCGGGGGCAGCGGACACCCAAGCCACATGGTTTATCGTGATTGAGGAGTTCACTTCTTCCTATACCTACTCACAGAACTAGTTCTCAAGGTATTGCCTCTTCAAAAAGTCGGTGAAACAAGCATGGGTAATTAAGCTGACTTTGAATTCACTGTGACTGTGAACTGTCTATTGTTTGACCAAAAAGGGGACATACCCGCATAGCCTAAAACACCAAACACAAGTTTAGCTAGCGTATAATCTCATAGAATTGGTTAATATTTACAAGAGTCTTTGTTGTTTTCCCTTTGCATGTGGATTATTTCCCAAAAAATCGGTGCAAACCGAACATGACATAACGGGAAACATTTCATGAAAAACGAAACATGAGTTTTTTCATATAGTTGTTGTTTCCCACGTCAATAATTGATATCAACTCTATAAAGGAAAAAGACGAAAAAAGGATTAGAAAGCATAAGTATGGGCACAATCAATTTATATATAGCTGTTAGCTAGGCAAATCTAAACAGAGAGAAGAGCACAACAATTTCTTTTCTTTTCTTTTAATTTTTATTTTTATTTTTATTTTGACAAACATGTGTTATGCGGGTTTAAGACGTACTACTCCCGAAATCGAGTATGTTACGCCTCAAATGGGTAAGTTTTTCGATCTACAAAGTTTGAACCTTTCTTAAAGGACATTAAACCCTTTTTATTCAACCCAATCATTCTAGCTTCATAAAGACTTGTTAACTTACTACTAGTAAAAATGTCTTTAAGACCGCCTCATCTAGACTTTTTATAAACGGAGATGCTTTAAAAACTATGACAAGTGTTATTTTTATAAATATATGTAAGATTTTAGATTGGTTTGGCATACAACAGGTCAAAAATATACATTTTAAATTGGTTGCTTTTACAACCTGTCTAAAAGGAATTAAAATATATATTTTTTTTATAAAAATAATATTTTCAGGCTTTTAGACATGTTCTGCATACAAACGGTCTAAAAAAATATTAAAAATATTGTTTAAAAATAATATTTACAGGCTTTTATAACGGATTTTGTTAAATCTAGTGTATAAAATGATCTAAACCCTAAAACAAGTATATAGACTCCACTAAGCTGCCCCTTTGAAACCAAATTCCATGATTGTGTCTTTTCATCTTATTCATTCGCTATTTTTTCTGATGTTGTCCCATTCATCTCTCACAAGATTGACCATACTCATGATTGATCTCCTCCGATCCAAAACTACTTCAAGAGTAATGTACAACTACTCCAACTTCATTCGATGCCTTCCTCGACACTAGTTTTCTTCTCTATGCTTGCCTTTTTATTCGTGCAACTTATTTGTGCTTGTTGGCTTCCATATATATGCTCTTCATGTCTATATTTGTGCTCGTCGTGTCCAGATCTATGCTCTTCATATCCAAATTGTGCTATCTCAAGCTCTCATCGGATCACACTACTAGAAAATAGGAAAATAGAGACGAAATTTTTTCGGCAAATTCTGTGATATTTGCAACGGAATTAAAACTTCGTCGCAAAATTGAATTTTTGTGACGGATTTATCAACCTTGTCGCAAAACTGGGCGTTTTGGGACGGAATTGCGGTTCCATTGCAACATGGGGCGGTTTGCGACGGAACCATGATTCCATCACAAACCGCAAGCATTTTGGCCCCCGGTTTTGCCCTTGGTTTGCCATGGAACCACGGTTCCGTCGCAACATGGAGGCGTTCGTGACAGAAACATGGTTCCGTCGCAAACCAGTAGCATTTTGGCCCCCAATTTTATCGGCGGTTTCGATTCCGTTGCAACACGGGGGTGGTTTGCAACGGAAACGTGGTTCCGTTGCAAATTGGCGCATTTTGGCCCCCGGATTCGCCGCTGGTTTGCGACAGAATCACGATTCTATCTCAAAAAGCCTCCGATTTTCCTTGCAAACTGGTGGCTTTTTGGCCCCCAGTTTCATCGCCGGTTTGAAATGGAACCCTAGTTGCATTGCAAAATTAAGTGTATTTGAGATGGATCCATGTTCCGTCGCAAGTTTTTAGTTTTATGGAAAAATTAAGTGTCATTTCATGTCTGTCTCTTCTCATCATCAATAATCTCCTCCGGTTCCGTCCCTTCGTGCACCTTCGGCCGTCCTTCCTCCTTGTGTCGCAAATGTCGCTCCTCCGGCCCTCCTCTCCTTTTGGCGCACGGTCCACCCTCCTCTCCTCTCAACGTCTAGCGTCCTCCTCTCACCGTCCAACGTCCTCTCCTCTCATCATACGTTCGACCTTTTTTTTAAAACTTTTTTGCATTAGATTCTGTTTATTGCACCTGTAAGAACTCCAATAAGCTTGAAACTGTAATTTTTGACGAAAGCAAGATAAGAACAGTAAGAGGCATGTGACTATTAGATTATTTAAAATTTACTTGAGCAAATAATTGTGACAAGAAGGTTGTAAAGCTTAGAAAATTCAAGGCATCAACTATCTCCATTCATACGATTTAAATTGCATCGGTTCAATATAGTTTGACATTGAATCAGCTAACCAAGATCATGTAATGAATTTGCTGGAATTATTGCCTGAAAATGTGATATGGCCATGTATTTAATTTCTTGATTGAATGTGTGTTTATGGAGTGTGAACTTTCATGGCATTATTTGTTGGAATTGGCATGATTTCGCCTCACTCGTATTAGATTATTGTCTTCGAAGCCTTTATGATTGTGAATGGGGGAAGGGATGTTGGACAATTTGCGGCAAGGGGTAATAGCTAAGTGAAAATAAGGAATAAAGGTTGTAAAATGCAGAACACAACCACCTATATTTTTTCTCCATTTTAATGTATAATTGGTAAAATTTTCATTTGAAGAAGTCACACAACACTAGGCTAGAGAATAAATAATGTATTAATGTCATTTTTAACTTTATTTTATTTAATTGATTAGTAAGAATAAACATATACGTAGATAATTTCAATAAAAAATCAACTCCCTAGAATGATTAATCAAGACTTTGAAAATATATATAGAATCAAAACATTACAATTTTTTAATTATATTCCAAACTCTTCATAATTCATACACAAAAATATGTGCATTTTATCAATTTGTAATTGATTCCCTTGATTCGATGTAACTAAATTCCTATAATTTTACTTTAATTATATCTCACTCTTTAAATTTTGACTCACTACAACATAATCTTTGTAGCTCAAGCCAATTTATACTTTAATCATTATAAAGTTTATTAAATATATAATTTTATTTTCTAAAATATAGGAGTTAGTAATATATTAAATTGTTAAACTATAGCAATTGAGTTGTAAGGGGTTAAGGTGTAATCGTGGATTAAATTACGACTAAGTCAAAAGGGATGGATTTACCCAAATCAAAGTAAAAAAGAGAAAAAGATTACTCCCTCTGTTTGTAATATAGAGCGCTTTAAAAAAATAACTTGGTTCATCTCTCAGCCCTCATGCCCCCTCCATATGCATGTCCCCATCTTCTGGTGTACTATCCTCATTCTCTAGTTGCTTGTTGGAAAATGTTCTTGCATTTGTTTGTTTGCCACTCCCTTCATTAAGTTGCAATTGGTTGGTATACGTAGACAGTTTTATTGGTCACTTATATTTGTGGCATGTTGAGATATTAATTAGGTTAGTAAATGAATTAGTTAGGAAGTATGGAAGGTGATTGTGATAGGAGTTGGATGTACAATCGTCTAACTCAGAGAAAACAACTAACTCGAGTATTCTTGGAGGGTTTGGAAGAGTTCATACAATTTGCTTCGGCACACACAACTAATTCAAGAACTGCGATCAGTTGTCCATGTTTGAAATATAGGTGCTTAAAATTTCAAAATCCGAGCATGGTAAGAATCCATTTGTGTAGAAAGGGATTCATGTGTTAGTTCTCGAAGTTTTGACGATAACAAGACTTAGATGTAATTAAGGTTTTGAATTAAAAATGATCAATTTATGAATCAGTTTCCTAAGTTAAAAGTGTACCCGAGTATAGCATTCTACTTACTCGAGCATGCTCAATCTAACAGTGTGTTTAAGTATTCATAGTGTTACTCGAGTATTGATTCATAACTCCGTGAGTAGTATATCAAATAGAGCTCTCTGTGCATATATCAAATGAACATTACTCGAGTATAACAACTGTGTTACTCGAGTAATGATGATCCAGAGTAAAGTTCAGAGAACGCCAACATCAGTACCCAAGTATGTATAATGGCTTACTCGAGTAAACTACTCGAGTAAGGCATTTTGGCTACTCGAGTAAAAAGGGTTCACGTCAAGAAACAAGCCTCTAACTAATAGCTCCTCGAGTAAATGGTAAGTGCTACTCAAGTAAGGTACTCAACTAGAGGTAATCTGTTACTCAAGTAATTATACTTTCATCTCTAACTTGCTCTCTGTTTGAAGTATACCAGAGTACAGTTTTAATGTTACTCGAGTAACCTACTCAACTAAGGATAATTGTTTACTCGAGTATATATATTTCAGTTCTAAATTTACTCTCTGCCTGAGGTGTACTCAAGCACTATTCTATTGCTACTCGAGTATGAGGAGATTGGTACTTGAGCTCGCTTGCTCACAAATGTCTAAGTATACTATTTCAAAAAGAATAGAGGATACTCGAGCACTGGGAATCTGGTACTCGAGTATGCTACTCGAGTACAAGAACAATGATACTCGAGTATGGCCTTCACAGAGACTTCTGATATGTTAAGATGCGATAATACTCGAGATGCAATGCTTCGTGCACAACAATGGTAAGGATACCTTGGAAAAGTTTGATCCCAAGTTCAATGAAAGTATATTTTTGGGTTATTCAAATAAGAGTAAAGCTTATAGAGTTTTCAACAACCATACTCGTGTTGTTCCAATTGGTGTTTCTCAATCTACTTCATCTGAGCTTATTCCTTCTGATGTGCCTCCCTCTGTTGAGCCATCTTTTGTTCCCCTATCTGTTGATCCTATCATTGAGCCTTCTGCTTCACCTCCCTCCTCTTTGAGTGATGACAAAGGGGGATAGTGATTGAAATTGATGATGAGACTTATACTTTTGATGTTTTTGTGTTTTAAATTATAAACTATGTTATGTATTGTGTTGTACTAACGCTTATCTTATAAATGCAATTCAATTATTATGATGAATTGTGTCTATTTACATTCTTTGTACTTTATCGCATTTACTGATATCAAAAATTCTTTAATCTGATTTCAACAATTTATCAAGTATTGTCATCATCAAAAAGGGGGAGAATGTTATTTCTTGGATTTTTGATTGTAACAAGACTTAGATGTAATTAAGGTTTTGAATTAAAAATGATCAATTTATGAATCAGTGAATATTGCCTAAGTTAAGAGTGTACTCGAGTATAGCATTCTACTTACTCGAGCATGCTCAATATAACAATGTGTTTAAGTGTTCACAAAGTGTTACTCGAGTATTGATTCATAACTACTCGAGTAGTATATCAGATACAACTCTCTGTGCATATATCAGATGAACGTTCCTCGAGTAAAACAATTGTGTTACTCGAGTAATGATGATCCAGAGCAAAGTTCAAAGAATGCCAACATCGCATCCGAGTATGTATAATGGCTTACTCGAGTAAACTACTTGAGTAAGGCATTTTGGCTACTCGAGTAAAAAAGGTTCACATCAAGAAACAAGCCTCTGACTAATAGCTACTCGAGTTAGGTACTCAAGTAGAGGTAATCTATTGCTCAAGTAAATATACTTTCATCTCTAACTTGCTCTCTATTTAAAGTATACCCGAGTACAGTTTTAATGTTACTCGAGTAACCTACTCGAGTAAGGATAATTGTTTACTCGAGTATTCATATTTCAATTCTAAATATACTTTCTGCCTGAGGTGTACTCAAGCACTATTCTATTGCTTTCGAGTATGAGGAGATTGGTACTCGAGCATCAATTGCTAACAACCTTGTCTAAGTATACTATTTTAGTGAAGAATAGAGGATACTGAGTACTGGGAATCTGGTACTCGAGTAGAAGAACGATGGTACTCGAGTATGGCCTTCATAGAGACCTCTGATATGTTAAGATGCGATGATACTCAAGTAAAGGAATTGTGATACTCTAGTATAAGCAATTGATCAAGTCTCGGGAAGCACTTGTTCATAGAGTACTCGAGTAATATGGTATAGTTACTTGAGTATGACTCTTCACCTATCAGAATCCTTTGCTGTAACGTTAATTGTAAACTTAAATATTTTGGGTTATTACCTGTTTCTATTTAAGTCTTGCTTAAACATATTTATGGTATTACTAACTATATTGTTGAGTGGATTTCAAATGATTAACAAACGTTTAATTTATGATTAGCCGAAAATCCACTTCGTGTGTTAGAAGCATTTATTGCTTGCAAAAAATAGAGCCAACAAACAGAATGAGCTTCATTGCAAACCAAATCATTCCTTCAAGGCATACAATTATCCCCTTAACATTATATCAAGATGGAGAGGGGTACCTCGCAACGATGATGGCAGTGATATGAGTGGTCAGATATCAATATTTAATTTTCTAGGCCGAGTGGTGGGAAAACAATGTAGGTCAACAGTGGAAGGAAGAGATAAGCAAGTAGCGGAGTGGTACATTCTAAACAACTGTGAAGAGGCCGCCCTGTACTTAGAGTAATATTTCCTCTATTTTTACTATTATGACAAGTATTAAAGTATTAATTTCATTTTTTGTTACAATTACTTCTCCAAATTGATCCGATTGACAAATCCTTTGATGTCAGACTCCGAAGTTGATCAATTCATGAACGCTGAGTTTCCTCAATGGTCCGCGATCTTACTTCATGGGAAACCAATCAGCTCCCCATGATGTTACGTGGAGTTTATCTTACAGAGTTGCAAGAGTTGTTACTCGGATTAAAAAAGTGTAATCAATGGGTATCGGTTTGCAACTTTTTAAGCGAACAGAAATATGTCAAGTTGCAGTTACGGTGTATGTTGTCGAGGTGGCCAACTTGACAGGGTTAAGGGTGACTACTACAGGAAGTTAATTGACATAATTCAGGTGGATTACTAGTGGGACAAGTTGATGACACTGTTTAAATGTGAGTGGTTTGATAACACTCCATGTGGGACAAAAGTAGACAAATATGGAAATGTTGAGATCCACTGGTCAAGGAGATATACAGTTGGTTATGACCCATTTATACTTGCTTAATAAGAGGAACAAGTTTATTATACATCATACCCCACATCCTGCAAAGGGTGGAGGGGAGTTATCAAAACCAAAGCACGGAATATTATACCCAAGTCAAAAGAGTCAAAAACAAATGACGATATGATTGAATTGCTCCAAGTTGATGTGAAAAATGTACTACCCGTAAATATTACCGAGGATGATGTACCAAGCAATCTCTTTGATTCCGCAAGGAGTTAGAGTTGATTCCTATCTAGATTGACAATGAGGAATCAAATGATGAGGCATAAGAGATTTACTCTGATAGTGAATCTGAATTCAATGACTATGAGACTTCAAAGGAAGGTGTGCAAGCAGAGGTCGAAGAACAGGAATCGTCCGGTTGATTTGTGTTAGTTCTTTATGAAAATTTGTTATACTAGATACTCTGTTATTTTGCTATTGACATATTAAGTATATTTCTTCTATTTATAGATATATTGACATAATGTTTATAAGTGTTCAGAGATTGAGCCTTCAGCAGGGCGTTCTGGTAGTGGTCGTAGTGGTGGTAGAGCCTGGCCCTGTCCTATCAGAGGGGTAGGGAGACATCATCTACCCCCTATGTAGGTAGAGAGCTTAGCTCTTCCCTAGATCTACTACCACTTAATTTGTCATCTTCACCGTCTACTACCGACTCTATTATGAGCAGTACAAGTGTGCCTTCCACTCCCACTTATCCACAACAAGGGCTAAAGCAGGTTTACTTTACGATTTCTGTTTGATTTACATATATTTTGTTTTCTTTAAGAATCTATATACTAACCTTTTCAATACTTCACATTTCTTCCTTCAGCACACTGTGTCACCTCAAAGCCAGGTCAAGGAAGATAGTTCCTT
This sequence comes from Acacia acuminata, assembly GCA_019022655.1. Classification (NCBI taxonomy): domain Eukaryota; kingdom Viridiplantae; phylum Streptophyta; class Magnoliopsida; order Fabales; family Fabaceae; genus Acacia; species Acacia acuminata. The sequence continues at coordinate 457,992 of JAFJYI010000348.1, read as the reverse complement.
TGATATACTAGTGTGGGGATCGATTGATCCTGCGATAGGGCTGGTGTGGATCCGTCCTGTCGACACCCAAGAGTAACTCACATAAAGTTACTAGTAATGTTATGATTTTTTACCTTAAGCTTGTACGCTAATATTTTCAACATTTCCTCTGTTTTCAGGTTTAAGCCTTATGGTGTGGTGACGGATTTCATAGGGGACAAAGTGTTCCATAATTTCGATCACCTTTGGGGCAATTGGTTAGAGATTCCTCAAAATGTTCACGATGCTTGGTTCAGTGACTTCTTAGTAAGTATGTGCTTTATGGTTATTAGTTTCTTCTCATGAAAAAGCAAACTAATTAAGTACTTTAATAATTTGGAGTACTAATTGTTCATTATTGATTTTTAGGGAAAGTTTAGGTGGTTGCTTGACCATCAGGGAGATTTGAAAAAAGCTTATAACTACAAGGCAGGCCGGTGGTTGTCTGATCGATTTTATAAAGTGAGAAGTAATAAAGACAAGCAACTTGGATTCAACTTGAGACCGCGACATAGTTATTTGAAAAATGGGCCGCTGCTTAGAAATTTCAGCAAAAATGTGAGCAAAATAAGTTAAATAGGTCTTAAATGGATGGACCTTCATATACTGGCAGTTCCATTCCAATAAGTGAGCATCGAAGAAAAATTGTAAGCATACTTTATTTTCTATTTCGGTATTCAATATTTTGTAATTTGAAGTAATTAATTAACAGTCATCATTTGTGTTTGCAAGCAGAGTTTGGGGAAGTACCTACGGTGGTTGATTGGGCTAACTTTAAGCGGAGCCATTCCCGGGAGTCTAAAGGTAGTAGGAAGTGCTGGATTAACTCCAAGTCCCGCAATTAGAGGTGAGACGTTTATTACATTTATTATTTGTTTCAGACACTAACATATTTATTTCATTTTACATGCCTTATTTGTGATCTATTTTTGTGCTTGTAGGAAAGTTGGGAGAAGTTATCATAGGAGAGAGCCTCGTAGATTGAGAACGACCCTGCATCCTCTCATTCCAATAACGAGAGTCTCTTCATTTAGGCTGCTGGCGGATTTGACAAGAAAGGGAGACCTTTCGGAATGGGTGCCTCTGCCAGCCGAGTGAAATCTATGAAGCACTCATCCAGCTATGTCCGAGGTTTTTCTGCAGGTAAACATAATACGTTTGCTATTGGTTGTTACATTTTCATTCCTTCGTCCATTTAAATGAAGTAGAAAAAATAAATTGACTTCTTAATGTTGTTTTTGTAGATGAGCTTAAGAGGGTGAAGGCGTTAAAACAGCTGGTGGAGCAGCAAGCAGATCAGTTGAATCAGCAAGCAGAGATGATGCATCTGCAAGGAGAGAAGCCGAGCTAGGCATAGCGGCCCGAGATGAATCGAAAGCATTAGCCGCATCGGACACAAGAGATGATGAAATAGATGCAAGATCTACTCCAGTCCCTAATGAAGGACAAGTGTACTAGGTTGGCTCCTGGTGATGATGATGACCATACTACTGCTATTTAGACTTTTTTTTTTAGTTCATTTTGTTGGCAACCTTATTATTTATATTTTGTTTTCTCTATGTAAACTCTTATGATTGTTGTTACTACATATTTTCATGATATGCAATTCTTTTTTATTTCATAATTTTTTTAATTAAATTTTAATATTTTTTTATAATTTTTTTGTATTTTTATAGTTTTATAGTTTTTTTTTTTATAAAATGAATTTTGCGACGAAAAATCTTTTCCATTGCAAATTTGGTAGTTTGCGACGGAAACACACTTCATCGCAAAGTGTCAATTTGCAACGGAAAAGGTTTCCATTGCAAACTACCAAATTTGTGATGGATATATTTTTTGTCTCAAATTAAGAAATTTGCGACGAAAAAAAAGTTTTCCATCACAAATTGACACTTTGCGATGGAGTTTGTTTCTGTCGCAAACTACCCATTTTGCAACAGAATTACTGTTCTGTCTCAAAATTGGTATTTTGTGCCCTTTGCAACGAGATGTTTTGCAACGGATGTAAATTCATTGCAAATTCTGTCACAAAGCGTTTTTGTGACGGATTTTGTCCATCGCGAATCCACCCAGGTCTACGCCCATCTATGCTACTTCCAGATTTATTCTAAGATAATGCATCAAAATTAGTTTTCTCTTTGTTTTAATTTTATCAAATATATTATTGTTATATAAATATGACAAACTTGAATGTAACGTTTGATATAATATTTTCTACTCTTATGCTATTTTTATTGTTGGATGTTTGTTGTGATCTTATTAGGCATATTTTCATTCTTGATTTTTTTCAAATTTATCTTCTTCTATTTGATTGAGATTGATTTTATTTGAAAATCCCATACGCTTCTATTTTGTGATTTTATGATATCTTATCCAAGTCTCAAAGTCTATATCTCACAATCTTTGCCAAAGAAGCCGTTTTAAAAAATAAAAATAAAAAAATCAGAAAAATCCAGATCCCAAAATCGCTTCTTTACCGCAATTTTTATATCTGAATTTTTGTCATTTTTATACTTTTTAGTTTCATGTTTTAGACTAATTGTCTATTATCTGTTCTAAAAAGTGCCACACTTTTTAAACCATTCGATATACGACTGAACCTAAAACCAGTATAAATAGCCATTTTTTTTATCGGTTTTAAAAGCATTTTTTCTAGCCGTGACTCTCGCACTTAAGTAAAAAATTTGGATTAGTTTACGAGTATATATAGCGTGGTTCTACCCCTCGAGCAGATGTGTAAATAGGACTATTCTCTTTATAGGGAACAGATCTATAAGCATCTCCATTGACATTTGAAATAACATGACAGGAAAATATAGCTGTCGGATATGTGTGGGAAAGTGTGCTTTGAAATTCTTAACGAGTCATTGATCATTAGACTAAATTGAACATATGAATATTTCACAATATGGAACGTAGACGGGGTGCTAGACATCATGGCCCCTTTGAACTCTGTTTTATTTTTCTCACATCAGTATGCATATGATATTTAAAAATAAATAAAATACGTCTATAAAGTATATGATAATTAACAAATAGTTCCCATGCTATAATTTAACATATGGGGTATTTTAAATGACAAAATATGTCATAATTTAATATTAATCATTATTTCTTAGTCATCATATGAATACAAGTTATTTGATCATCTTTAGTCTTTTATAGTGAACAACTAAAATCAAAATCAAAATCAAAATGGACCATCATTTTATTTGTTCAACTGTGTTTTTCAAAAAAGTTAAAAGGTATATTAGCTTATCACTTAATAATATACGCGTATTAATTTACTCCTCTCTCTCTATATATACACACACGTGTGTGTATGATGAGCAAATGTACTATGTAATTATTTTGGTGTAATAATTAAGGAGCAAGTAAAGTTAAAAAGGAAAAGTTGGAAAATAAAAAGGAAAAACTCATTAATGCATCGATTTTTTGAGTCATGAATTATTTTTCTTCTAAATCCATTAAATAAATTATATATAGGAGAATATCTTCAAGTGAGAGCCTTGTGTTTTGCAGTTTGCCAACATTAATTGAGACTCTTGTCGGATCTGGAATAGGATGTGTCTCGTGAAGAGAGCTTGGCATTTTTCAATCTGTTATATATGGTTGTTGTGAAAGGTGGAGGGATTTGAAGGATTAGCAGAGATATGAGGGTAAGAATCCAAAGAGAGGATATATTTAAACCTTTTTCAGTTTTGATCGATGTTAACGTATGGTGACACAAACTTGGGACCCCATTTTCTTTGCCCATTTCTTTGTCTGTTGAATATGACTCGCGCCAATTTAGGGTTGAGAGACATGGTTTTCAATGGCGTTATAACAGTTATAATCAGTTGGTATAATGCCATGAAAAAGGCCTTCAAAACAGGACCATGCATGCATGAATGCTCCCATCTTGCCTTTCCTTATTAAGCATCAGCCTCTGGACCATCACAGATTTGCTATCTTAAGCACTACTAGAAAAGAATAAAATGGCAATGAAATTTGTGAGGGAATAAAATCTGTTGCAATTTGCAACTGAATTTGCGACGGAACTAAATTCCATCGTAATTTGTGCATTAATTCCGTCACCAATTGCAACGGACTTTTAATTTGCGACAGAATTAACTTCCATCACAAATTTTGTGACTAAAGTTAAGGGACTTCAAATTCCGTCTCAAAGTTGCGGCAGAGTTAAAACCTCCATTGCAAAGTTGTGACGGAGTTAAAACTTCTGTCACAACTTTGCTACGGAATTTTTAAGTCTGTAGTAAAATTTACGACGAGAATTTTTAACTTTGTCACAACTTTGCCACAGAATTTCAAATTCTGTTGTAAACTTTGCCACAGAATTTCAAATTGCGTCACAATTTATGACAAATATTTTGGCTGTCACAAGTTTCGTTGCAAATTTCCAAATGTGTTTTATCAATTTGAGGCGTGATTTAACTAATGGTCCTTGACATATAAAAATCTTTTTAAAATTGATTCATAACAAGGACAAGGTCACCAGAGTGATAATCCTTTTAACTCAAGATGTCAATAATTGATATGGAGTATATAGTAACATTATTTACCTGTTGAAGCTATCTTGGTGAGTTTATCTTTAATTAATCATGACTTCCATGTTATGGTGCGAAGATGTATATCATAACAATCACGTGAGACGAGAAGATGAACCTGTTAAAGCTTTCGTGGACCACTTGAGAATATCAATGTATTTAATATATATTGATTTTCTTAATATATATATATATAGATATGTGTGTGTGTGTGTGTGTGTATTGGTATAAAATAAACAATAAATTGAGTAGTTCACGAACCATACATAATACAACTAAATGTTTTATTAGATTCTACACATCATCCAAGCCACGTGTAACTAATGTTACTATAACATTAAAAGACTTACTATTTATACTATAAGAGATAGTACTATTCATGAGTCGTTAATAATATATCGTACCTCTTATTACATGTATACACAGATAATACATAAGTTAATTAAGGTCTCTATTTTACCTTAAACTACACCATTGGCCCTCAAGTGATGAGAAGTTAATTAGTAAAAGTAAACTTTTTAGGGATGACTTATGTTAGACCTAGTTGTCACCCAAGAGGGGGGTGAATTGGGCGTTTGATAAAAACTTTGGAATTTTGAAAATCTTTTCACAACTTACTGAAAGTTGTTTGTATGACAGTAATGATTTATAAAGCAATAAACAGTCATTCAAATATATATACTAGGAATATAAGAGATAAGGGAAGAGAATATGCAAACAGAGATTTATAGTGGTTCGGCCAATCCATGACCTACGTCTAGTCCCCAATAGTTTCACTTGAGATTTTCAATCCACTATCTTCTTTCAACTTGATTACATGCTTTGTACTCGAAGTAATCCCCTCACTAGGATTCACTCCCCCTTACAAGCTATAATCAATACACCCACTTGATTACATACTATGTACTCGAAGTAATCCTCTCACTAGGATTCACTCCCCCTTACAAGCTGTAATCAATACAATGGTTTTGTTAGTTCTCTAAGGGTTTTGATGATCACCAATAATTGTAAACAAAGCATGAAGTTCTTCTCCAAAAAGTTGTAAAACTCCATTGTCAAAGCAAAACTCAAGGTTTGGGTTCAAAACCTCGAGGTTTGGCTTGACAGAAGAAGAACTCAAGGTTCTCGAGCAAAACCGCGGTTTTAGAGAAAACTCAAGGTTTCATCATACGAGACTTCTCGGTATTTTTCTCGAAAATGCAAAACTCGAGGTTTCTAGTAAAACCTCGAGGTTTGGCCATACAGAGAGTCTCCTAAGTTTTGAACACTTGAAAACCTCCAGTTTTGAGCTCAGTACAGTTTCTCAAAGTTGTCACAATTAAGTGAAAACTCAAGGTTTGAGTACAAACCTCGAGGTTTGTCCGGACATGAAAGCATCCGTGTTTTTCTCGGTTTGAAAACCTCCAGTTACATTTCAAAAACTCCAGTTTTTGTCGTGGCGCGATTTCTCAAAGTTTTCATATTTGAATGAAAATTCGAGGTTTGATCTCGAAACCTCGAGGTTTGGGCAACCCGAGAGCACTCATGTTTTTCCAAATTTTGAAAACCTCCGGTTTTCGGAAAACCTCCGGTTTTGGTTTGGCGCAAAATCGCAAGTTTTTCACATTTAAGTGAAAACTCGAGGTTTGACCAGAAACCTCGAGGTTTGGCCAACCCGAGAGCACAACAGGTTTTAGCGTATTGAAAACCTCCGGTTTTGACTAAAAACCTCCAATTTCGATGTTCAGAACTTAAATCGATTTTACATACTAAAGTCCAAAACTTGAGGTTTGAGAAGAAAACCTCGAGGTTTCATCGCAGACTCAGAATTTCAAATTTGACGAATTTGTAAAACCTTCTTGTTTGATCTTAATACTTCCTATCATTATTCTCTAATGTTCCTAGATATGTCTAACCACTTTTTTTAGTGAGTTTCAGATAAATTAGAGGATGTTTATTGAAGGTTTAAAGCAAAAGCAAAACGTGATGTCAGCACATTAAATGCAAAACCCATAAAGTTGCATACTTTTGGGTAATCCGTCTGCACACGCTTTGCAAAAAGGATTAAAGAATGTTTTCCACATCCAAGCCTACTCCAATGGATTAATTTGCGGAAGTCGGCTACGAACTTCGCATATAGCCGGATTAAAGTGGAGTTTAGAGAGAGAAGAAGACCAAAGCTTAACTAGAACTTTGTCTAATGAAGGCAACAGTTACAATGAAGATTACAATGGTCATTTAATGCTCTCTCAGTATAACTAGAGCAGCATTCAAGTCTTCTCAACAAACACATCTGCTGAAATCGAATTGCATTAAAAGTTCTTCAACTACTTTTAGTTTTCAATTGTATTGTATCTTTTGATACACAAAACTTCAGTGTTTATCCTTATCCACTCTTAGAGAGAGTTTTTATCTGTAAATCATTTATTGTAAAGAACCACAAGTCTGGGGACTTGGTGATTGTGTTCATTGATTGCAACTTGTAAGGGGGAGTACGTTTTAGTGAGATAATTACTTTTGAGTATAAAGTGTGTAATCAATTGAGATAGTGGAAATCCTAGAGTGTCTGGGGACTGGATGTAGGTCAAGAGATTGGACCGAACCAGTATAAATCTCTGTGTGTTACTCTCCTTCTCTACTCTCTATTCACCCCTGTTTTAGTGTGCGAAAACAGAGTAATTAGAAAAGTTTTTAAAATCCCCAATTCACCCCCTCTTGGTGATTTAGCTCCACTTTCAGGTTTCCCACTCAAGATCACCCAATCTTGAGGAACTCTCAGATAAGATAATTATAATGAATCTTCTCTCTCAGAAGTAAATGGATAAACACTGAAGTACAATACAAATTATTTCACTCTCTATAGAAATTTATATGATCACTGAGATAATCAGAGAGTAAGTGATATGAATATTAGAGTATTGGCATTTTAAAGATGCAAGCTCGTATCATTATCTTTCTCTGTCTTGAATGAGTCTCTACTTATATAGACAACTGATATTAGTCCATTGAAGCATTGGTCCGATGTAGAATATTACCATTGTAAGTTTCAATAGCCGTTGAAGCTTCTAACGTCATCATCTACTTTTTGTAAATTGTTGTTAATCCTTCATGTAATCATTTGAAACTTATACACAAATGATATAAATAATGTTAAGAAGTAGTAAGAGTTCTTTTGTAATTCATCTGGATGTTCTTGATGAGAAGCCAAGATTTCGGACACGGTGATTTACAATCAGAGAAATATTGGCTCGAGTTAAACTAGTCCGGCTCGAGTCAATTAGTCTTCTCCAAAGATCTTTGCTCTCTGACTTGCAATTGGCTCGAGTTAAAATAAATTATGGCTCGAGTCAATCCATCGTTTAAAGCATAGAGAAGTTTAACACAACACCGACCGACTTGAGGCAGCAATATCCTTGGCTCGAGTTTGTGCCCAAACTCGAGGAAATCAAAATCCTGGCTTGAGTCAATCATCAATTGATCCATTAGCTTCAAAAGCATTTGACTCGACGCACAAAATCACTCGGCTTGAGTCTTTGCCCAAACTCGAGGCAACCAAAATTCTGGCTCGAGTCAGGTACAACAAAACACTTTGGGATTTCTGAAAAGCGATCCTTTTGACTCAAGGTAGGGAATCTAGCTTGAGTCAATTGTGAAGGAAAACATTTGAGAGCCCAATAGACAAGTTTCTGGCTCAAGTCATTAATTGGAGGCTCGAGTTAAAAACTCTTCTCAAAATGGCTTGCTCTCTGTTTGAATTTCACTCAAGTTATCAACGCCTTGACTCAAGGTAAGAGATTCATTCCAAATGGTAAACCACTTATGTCTATTTAAGTCTTCTTTCTAGTGCAAGAAGAATCATCTCCAAACTCATTCTATGTAGTCCGTTATCATCATATGAATAGAGGTTGTTCTTGAGCAGCATTTTTGCAACATCCAGAACTGATAGTCAACTTCAAAACATCATATCTCCTTCAATTGATCTTTGTTTTCTATGATCTTGATGTTTTTGAAAATTTATTTTGGTCTAGTTTCAAATGGCACTAGTTGCAGCTTAATTGGATATGTATATTGTGAGATACACCCAAAAAATTGAAGCTTGGTCTGCTGTGTGGCGTGAATATCAATTCCAACTTCTAAGATTCATATCTCCTTCATATGAACTCCTTTGGCTTGCATTTTATATCACAATGACATATTGGGAGTCTAGTTTCATGTGCCACTAGTTTCACCTCAATCCGATTTCTGGTTTGGGAGATATCATCAAATTATCAGACCTCGCTAGAGCTGAACGTGAAATAGAGGTGAACAGAGTGTTGAAAAACTCTATTGGCTCGAGTCAAAAAAATGGCTGACTCGAGTTAAGACCCAAACTCGAGTCAATGATTTTCTTCATTTTGCTTATCTTGACTTGAGCAATATCCTTGATTTGAAGTGTTTTGCACATTCTAACTCGAGTTTAGACCCCTTGGCTAGAGTTAGTTCATCCCGAAGCTTGATTTTGCTTATCTTAACTCCGAATTGAACCATTCTAACTTTCATATCATCGTGGAGACTTCTAGAATCAATCTAATAACTTGTATAATGGTTTTCTCCTTCCATTCAGCAAGTTCTTCTTTCTTTCTTCTTCTCTTGATCATTCTTCATAACTCAACTTGGACTCATCATTCTCTCAAGTGCAAGTTCTACCTTCTTCAAAAAAACTTGTATACTATATTTCTCTGGAATCTCTTATCTCCTTCTGGATTAATCTCTATAATTTAACTTGAACTAATCTACATCAAATATATAGTAGTTAGTCAATGTAGGAGATAAATATAGTATACAAGTTTTTTGCCCTTAATAATGGCATCTATATAAGATATCATCAAAACTAATCATATCCAACAACTTATAAGTAGCTTAAGAGTGCATTATTGTTTCAAAAGCTAGATTGGTTCATTTACTTACTTAGATGACTTTTAAAATCAAGTGTTTTTGCACTAAATGTCATCAAAAGCTACAATTGAATATAAACTACTTTTTATTGCTTTTGGTTTTTGGTTGAAGTGCTTATCTTGTCTTTCATACTTCCTTCCTCTACTCACTAGTAGGTATCAATACCTAAATTCTTTATATAATTCATAATATGCCTATCGAGTTATGCGATATATGATGAAATACTCTCATTCAAATAATGAAATAATTGATCATATTCAAAATCATATGAGCTCAATATTGCTCCAGATTTGATTATTGTCGTTATGCATAATTATACGAGCTAAATCATATTCACATTTAATGCCGGTTCAAGTTCAAAAAAACACATTTACTATTGGCTTAAATTCGTGAATGAGATAAATCACCTCACGAGGTTCAACAATTGAGAGGCACACACCATCATTATGCCCTACCTCACCAGGATATACTCCAATCCTTTCTTTTTTTTTTGTTAGTTCTCTATGTGTTTTGAAGATAACTGACAATCGTAAACTCAAAATAAAGTTTGTCTTTGTTAAGTTGAAAAACTTACTCTCAAAGGCAAACTCGGGTTTGGACTTGATAGAAAGTAGCTCAAGTTTTCTAAACTTAGCAAACTCGAGTTTGTATTGGCAAACTCAAGTTTATGTCAAACAGAGAGCACTTTAAGTTTTTTCAATTTAAAGCAAACTCGAGCTTATTATGGTAAAATCAAGTTTCTCTCGGACAGAGAGCCCTCAATGTGTTTAAACTCAACCAAACTTGAGTTTGGTATGTCAAACTCTAGTTTGTGTTTGGCCAAGAGCTTTTAAGGTTTTTCATGTTTTAAGCAAACTTGAGTTTAGAATAGTAAACTCCGCTTTGTGCTTGGCCGAGAGATTTCAAAGATTTCACATTTTTAAGAAAACTCGACTTTATTTTCTTAAACTCTAGTTTGTGTCACGCCGAGAGCTTCTTACTATTTTTAAACTTAAGAAAACTCGAGTTTGCATTTGAAAACTCTAGTTTGAGCTTTGTGGACTTAACTTACCTTCATTTCAAAAAGTCTCAAACTCAAGGTTGTCACTTAATGACTCGAGTTTGCTCTCGTTTCAAAAAGTTCTTCAAAGCTCAATCACGATAATATTTTTCGAAAGAACTAAACTCGAATTTGAGTTTCTAAACTCGAGTTTGGCTCCTAAGTAAAACTTGCAAACTCCGGTTTGCTTGAACGAACTCAAGTTTGTGTTGCTTTATTTGAAAAACAACTTTCTCGAATTTGCGAAATCTTCATGAATGAACTAGATACTTCCTATCATCACTCATTACTATTCTTAACTATGTTTAATCAGTTTGTTAATGAGTTTCAGATGATTAAAAATGTTTTAGAAAGAAGATTAAAGCATAAAACAAAAGGTGACGTCAGTATATTTATTGCTGGTTCAGAAAACCTTATTGGAAATTATGCCCTAGGGGCAAGTCATTGTTCTCCATTAAGTTATAACTTCATTCGCATGTTTATAGTGATAACTGTATCCTTGGATATGTCTTATAGATTATCCTAAATGTCCCTGATCGGTCATCTACGCAGGAGTGAAGATGAGATAAGACCAGTATGACTTTGATGAGGTATGGAGATACGAATCAAAATCATGGGCACTTGTAAGAGTACAAGGTGCTGGACCGACCCACTATGAGAAAGTTGCATGGATCTAGTCATAAGCTTATCTCATGTATAACTGCGTCACGACGCCCTATGACCTGAGATCATCATGGATTCCTATATGATGAGTCACTGGTTTTTGACCTAGTCAAAAGTCACCTTTGACCGGGTGATGATAAAGGCTTGGATCGGGATCAGTGGTTTTCATGTGGAGGAATGTGAATGGTCAAGATGGAATTTGTCCCTCACATTTGTAGAGAGATAATCTTGGGCCCTTCGATGAGTGAGTCTAAGAAATGTATGGCCATACTATGATGGAAAGGAGTTTCCATTTCACTTATTAGACTACTCGAGAATCGAAAGTAATGTCAAGAAAGGAAGTTGACATTATCCAAGCCTCATCCTTGACCAAATTATCGCGTGACAAAAGGGACGTGACATGGTTGTGCGATAGGTTGTATCGTGTCATCTATCCCCATGTGAATTGGGTAGTCGCAATGTCTTGCTAGAGGCCGCTTGCGACTTGTGGGCTGGTACAGTATTGGCCCACTGCCAATCTCATATGAGCCTGCAGGGTCGCACACAAGAATAATCCAACACGAGCAAAAGTGTCCAGATTCATTGAATCTTAGATTAATATGAGATTTAATGAATATTTAATTTAATATGGGGTGAATATATATATATATATATATTAAATTCGAAATTAATATATATTAATATTATTAATAGAGATTGTAATATTAATATATATAATATTTGTTTTGTATTTAATTTATTTAATAAATTAAATATTTAAAACAAATAGAGATATTGTATCTCATTTAATTTTCGAATAAAGATATCATATATCTATTTAATTTAAATTGAGATATAGTATCTCGATTTAATTAAATAGATAGATATCATTTCTCTCGATTTAATTTATAAAGATAAATTAAATCGAAAGGCTTTTGATTCGGATTAAATAAATATATTACATTAGATCTATCAAATAGATTTAATTAATGTATTTTTAATCAAAATTCAAAATTCAAATTTCAGATCTGGTTTTTAATCCGGATTAAATAAATGTATTAGATTAGATCTATTAGATAGATTTAATTAATATATTTTAATCCAGTTTTAAATTCGAATTTCAAAATTAATGAGGATTAATTTTATATAATACGCTGATCGGGTTTGTAAAAGAACTACGGGACTTTTTGTCGAGTGTATTAATGAAAGCTACAAGAAACCCTAGAGTGAAATTGAGAGAGACGCAAAACTAAAAGGCGCTAGCAAAGACGCCGCAATCGAGTTCGGAATTATTCGTGTGGATACCGATAGAGGAAGCCGATTCTAAGAGTCGACTTCTGATCGAGAAGGTAGCCCACCAATTCAAGTCAAAGGAGACTCGTACATTTTCGGCGCGTAGGTAATTTTCGAATTCCCTTAGCCTTAATCTAAACGCTATTAAGTGATCCTTGCACGGGATCCGTAAAGTTTTTAATCCGCTGCGTGTACGGATCCCAATAGTGGCATCAGAGCCAACTCAACGTGTGTTTAAATTAAGCTTTTTCGTGTGATTATATATATGTTTGATATATATGAAAAATCGAATCCTTATACTTTGTGTCTAAGTTTGTGTTAGGGTTTCGGTCGGATCTCTAGAACGGTCTTCTTGCCGCTTCGTACGGTTCAATTGTTTAGAACGCTCGGACGCCGGAGATGTTCGGTCGGAATCGTCGGACACGCTCGATGATGATTGAACGTCGGTGATTCTCGGACGACTGTTACGTTCGCGTATAGATCGATTCTGAAACGTTCGAAATTCGATCAAATTAAACTTTCGCGTAGGGATCGGTGATTGCTCGTAGAAGCAAGAATTGAAATCATGATATGTTATATAATTATATAATATAATATAAATTGGAGAATTTATTATATTATATGTATTATATAATATAATATAAATTAGAGAATTTAAAACATGATACTATATTATATAATTATATAATATAATATAAATTGGAGAATTTATTATATTATATGTATTATATAATATAATATAAATTAGAGAATTTAAAACATGATACTATATTATATAATCATATAATATAATATAAATTGGAGAATTTATTATATTATATGTATTATATAATATAATATAATATAAATTAGAGAATTTAAAACATGATACTATATTTATAATTATATAATATAAATTAGAGAATTTTTAATCATGAATAATATTTTATCTCATAATTGTATGAATTAAAATATGTTCTAATTTACCTTTCAAAGTGTTGTTTGGGTATGGTGAACAACATGGCTCTAGATTTTACAATTGTTCTAAATTTAAATATGGTCTCGAGCCATGCCTCTCTCTAAATAATCTTGATGTACATTCTCTTCTCATCTCACTCCCCTCGAATGTTAAACGAGGTTTCTCCTTATGTATTTTCTTTTATTATTTAGAGAAGTCCCCTCATTGGCTTGAGAGGACTCTAGGTTAGGTGAGCCATGTTGTGTCACGAATTTTAATTATGTTTTTGATATGATCGTGCATGATTAAGTTAGACACTATATGAGATACAATGATGATTGCATTCATATAGGTATAATTAATAGGATTAATTAGATAATATCAAATAATACCCTCTAAATAAAATCTTAAGTCACAATGCCGTCAATTAATGAATACTTGTCAAAACCTAGATCACCCATTTGTATGCTCCACCAAAATGGATGCATCTGAGTAATCTTGGTGAGGCAAGAGAGAGTAATGGTGATACTCTACATTCATTATTGTCTTGACTTAATTGAGATCATCAAAACGGTTTTGGATCTCAAGGCATTGGGTGAGATTAAACATGCTAGGTAATATGATGATCAAATCCCATAAAGATCTGAGAATTACATGTGATGTAATTGGCAAAGAGGTTGCTACCTAAATAACTTGATTTTAAGTGTCCTGCCAAAGCGGACTTAAGATTAAGCCAAATATGGATCTTAGCCCACTAATTATAATGAGGGTTATTAATTCAGTGGGAGGTTATTAATTAAACTTTGCATATCTTTTAGTTGTAGAATCATGTAGACTAGCAATACTGCAACACCATCAATGCGATCAATCCTTGAGAAGGACGAACTCGATGAGACAAATTTTCTTGACATGTTTGGGAACTTAAGCATTGATCCTAAAGATGAAAGAAAGGAGTATCTCATCGATCAACCCATTCCTGACGAGCCAGCAACTACTGATCCAAGAGCTCAGCTGATGCTTATGAGAAGCATAAGGATGACTCTGTGGATACTGATGCTGATGCCTGCTGATAATTGAATATTTCATACACTACTTTTTGTCTCTTGATTTATAATTTAGGACTCTTTAGCTAATAAATAATGGCTTTTATACTTATTTGGGCCTTGGGCCTTTTATTATATTTTAACCATTATTTAATAATAAATTCCAGTTTTACATTGCTTCACCATTTTTACCATAACTCTTGAACCAGACATCGGATTTGCCTCATTTTTGTCTCATATTTCAGATGATTCAGAGAGCTACAATTGTTATGAATACATGAAGAGCAAATTCGGACAAGAGGGCGGTTGATTTTGGAGCCGAAGTCATATGTATTTTTGGGCTCGAATTTTGTAATTAAAGCCCATTTTATTTTATTTTCGTTCGGGCCTGACTTGTGGATTGGAGCCCCATTTCGTTTTGCCATTTTAGGTTAAGTGAGGCAGCAGCCACAAACACATTCTCATTCACGTTTTTAGATAGTTTTGAATCAAATACAGAAGTTTTATTTTCTCTCATCTGTTCTTCCTCTCGTTCATCGTGTTCTTCGTGTTCATGATGAACTTCTTCATTTCGCTCGATTTTCGTTCTGCATAATCATGACTAGCTAAGCTACTTGTGATTGACCCATGGATTGAGGATTCCACTATCCAGAGGACTCGTTCTTAACGGTAACAAATTCGTTTATGTTTTGTAATTTCGGATTCGATTTACTTTCGGATTGGGTGTTAGATTTAACGCCCGATCGACATTTCCCAATGATGTAGTTCGAACTAGGTTAAAGTATCATTGTACGATCGCACGGAGATACGCCACCGATTCGAATAAATTCTGACGATTGTTCAGTTGAGGGAATTTCTGGGCAAATGCGAGATTTCGGTTTGCCCAGAGTCGATCACGAGTTCGGTTATAATGTTTTTTTCGTCCGAGGAAGGGAAGTGGTGGAATTCGAAATCCTGGGTTAATCTTCTCTGTTTATCTCATTTAATCTGTGTTTACTTCGTTACGTTATGTTATTTCATTTTTATTCTCTTTGAATCAAAACCCCCAATTTTTTTACTTGTTTTATTGTTTGTTCGAATTGAACCGATCGCGAATCGTTGGGAAACGACCCAGTTACATTATACTTTGCAAATCCTTTTCTAATCTGGTTATTTTGGGAGATTACGGCAAATCTCTGTCACCTGCCACTGGTTCCAGACCTCGAAAGAGATCTCAAACATGAAGAGGCCTGGATAACTGACAATTGTAAACTCAAAATGAAATTTGTCTTTGTTAAGTTGAAAAACTTACTGTCAAAGGCAAACTCGAGTTTGGACTTGATAGAGAATAGCTTGAGTTTTCTAAACTTAGCCAAACTTGAGTTTGTATTGGCAAACTCGAGTTTATGTCAAATAGAGAGCACTCTAAGTTTTTTCAAGTTAAAGCAAACTGGAGCTTATTATGGTAAACTCAAGTTTATCTCAGACAGAGAGCCCTCAATGTTTTTGAACTTAACCAAACTTGAGTTTGGTATGTCAAACTCCAGTTTGGATTTGGCTGAGAGCTTTTAATTTTTTTCATGTTTAAGCAAACTCGAGCTTAGAATAGTAAACTCCAGTTTGCGCTTGGCCGAGAGTTTTCAAAGATTTCACGCTTTTAAGAAAACTCGAGTTTATTTTCTTAAACTCTAGTTTGTGTCAGGCAGAGAGCTTCTCATTATTTTTAAACTTAAGAAAACTCTTTGGGCTTTGTGGACTTAACTTACCTTCATTTCAAAAAAGTCCCAAACTAAACTCAAGTTTGTCACTTAATGACTCAAGTTTGCTCCTGTTTCAAGAAGTTCTTCAAAGCTCAATCGCGATAATCGTTTTCGGAATGAACTAAACTCGAGTTTGAGTTTCTAAACTCGAGTTTGGATCCTAAGCAAAAGTTGCAAACTCCAGTTTGCTTGAACGAACTCAAGTTTGTGTCGCTCTGTTTGAAAAACAACTTTCTTGAATTTGCGAAATCTTCATGAATGAACTAGATACTTCCTATCATCACTCATTACTATTCTTAACTATATTTAATCAATTTGTTAATGAGTTTCGATGATTAAAAGTGTTTTAGAATGAAGATTAAAGCATAAAACAAAAGCCGATGTCAAAGACATTTATTGCTTTGGTCCCGAGGAAAACCTTACATCCTTTTGGCAAATCATTCCCCTGGACTTTGCGAGAAGTTTAAATGTTTTCTTTCCTTCTATGGAAACTTCATCTCCTAACGGATTAATTTGAGGGAAGCCAACAAGATTAACTGTACACCTAGATTAACTCAAGACTAGAGAGAGAATGGACCGAGTTGCAACCTAACAGCTACATTAATGTCTCCAACTGTTACTTAATGATTCCAACGGTCTTTTAATGCTTTCAACATATATAAGCTGAAGCATTCAAGTCTCTTCAACAACCAGAATACGTAAAACGAAAAGCTACCGAGTTTCAACTGCATTTAGTATTTTCTACCCACTTGTAAAGTCTCTTTTGATAAATTGTACTTTAGTGATTATTTCATCTACTCTTTTAGAGAGTTTAATGTTGATTATCAATCATTGTAAGAATCTCAAGGTTGTGGGAACCTTGGGTTTATCAGTTTACAACTTGTAAGGGGAAGTGTATCCTAGTGAGAGGATAACTTTCGAGTGCAAAGTGTGTAACTGATTTGAGTAATAGTGAAAATCCCAGAGTGTCTGGGGATTAGACGTAGGTCAAGAGTTAATACCGAACCACTTAAATCCTTCTATGTCTTGCTTCTCTTCTCTCCTCTGTTTGCCCCTGTTTTACTGTCTATTTTTTTGGGTATTAAGAAGAAAATTTGAAAATCCCCAATTCACCCCCTCTTGGTGATTTCCTCCATTTACACTTTTCACTAGAAGAATACACAGTAGCACATATTTAAGGTTCTTCCATTTCATATTCGGCTACAAGCGGAAGATACCCAATAACTCATATGAAGGTCCCTCTATTCAATTAAATCATGTCACCACAATACCGACCATTGAGAAAATACCCGAACACATACTAAAGGTTCATCTCGCTCGCTTGAATTATGTGATCACTACATACCATCGGGAAGATACCTAGTAACACATACCGAAGATTTCTTTGCTCAATTGATTCATATGTGGTAGTGTACCCTTGCGAGGTGAAATTTTCTCAAATTGGTTGTGAGTTTCAACCTCTCACAGTCTTATCCTAGTTCAAATAAGCTTTATCAATGGCTAACGATTCAAGAAACATTTTAAACATAGCTAGTAAGATCCAAAACCTGAATATTTCTACAATAGTTCCCGGTCTCTTCCAATCCCGTATTGCTACCACCACAAACATAATTCAAAATTCAATTCCAGTTATGGGTTCCAAAAGAATCCCTTCCATGAGACAACATAGTTCAAAATAATGTCGAAAGAATGCTTAAGGTCATCTACATACCTGTATTAACTTCATGATAGCTCATTCATTTCAATTTCATATAATCCATACTTTTAGCTATCCCAATATTACAACCCTTAAAATTCCTTGATTTTGATGCAGTGAACTCATGTGCAAGGTAGAGATTATAGAACTTTAACAAGCCTATGGAAAGTATAGACTAGAAAAGAAGAGTGTAATAAATTTCCCAATGTGAGAGAGCGATAAGGTTGAAAGACAAATGAATATGCAAAGATGAGTGTAATAAATTTCCCTATGGGTATTCCTGTAATGTAATCAAGAGCTTATTATCGATATTATACTATTTATTTTTTCCTATTGAACTACATATAAATACTTTGATGAATATCGATATAACGTGGGATATGACATTTTTATTATGCAAAAGGAAAAAAAAAGAAAAGCAATAGTGGTTTTTAGTCATCACCACTACTATTGTCTTCCTTATCCTACCCCTCCCCTTGTTCGGCACATCATTGACGCCTAAGGAAGGAGATGAAAGGTTTGACTAGAAGTGATCATATTCAACTTGATTGTGATGAAGGATAAGGTCCATCTTCCTATTTAGATTGTGAGAGTGTTTAGTAACACACCTTGTGGAGCAGTCAAGGTTGACCAGCTTCTGTAGTAGAGCCTCCATTTGAGGGAAGGCAAAAGAGGAGGAGAAGGAGGTGGTTGTAGTGCTGGAGGAGGGAGAGAAGATTGTGGAGGTGGTGGGAGAAGAGGGAGGGCTTGTGGATGAGGAGGGTAAGAATGACGAGGAGGAGGAGGAGGAGGAGGAGGCTGAATGGAAAGAGCTCTCTAACAACTAACCATGATGAGGGAGAGAAGGACGAGGTTATGAAAATGTGCTTTTTAGAAAAGTACTAAGAACAAAAAGAATAGGTCAATATAAACAGATTTTAATACTTCACTCTAAAGTATTTAACTTAAGAGAACCGGTACTTCGTGTCCGACCTTTAGATGGGCAAATTTGTTTATATTACATGACGATTATTTTGAAAGAACCATAATTTTTATCACTAAATAAATAACGGTTATTAACTACAACCGTTATTTTTATTTTTCCATGAATTCTGCCTCGCAATATATGGCGATATGCATAATTAACTGTTACTTTTATGCGTTATAGATCCTTGTGTGATCTTCGGTCGACATATACAACATTTATTTGTTGTAACCATTATGTAGCAAGTGTTATAGAGGGGCAAATTTGTAGTAGTAATCTCTTACGACATTGTATCATTGCAGCCGAATAATTTTGAAAACTTCTTCCCCACAAGAGATGACAATTTATCCCTTATCTAGTCAGTCTTTTTTTTTAGTTCTTCATATCTTGATTAACATTTATATATGCTTATTACATATACATAAAACATATGTATGTGTTTTTTCTAATTATGCCTTCATTTTCATTTCCTGGTAAGGTGATGATGACGAATGAAGTTCTTCACCCCAACATCACAAATAATGTAATATTATGAAACAATAAAACAATTCATTTACACATTTGTAGCGGTTGCAACGACTACAAACCGAACCACTTCGAATTAACCGCTACAAAGTTGGGACATCAACCACTACTAATTACTTGCTGGATAGTTGTAAATACGCCTCCTACCCTTTCATTTCTACCACAATTTCCTTCTCCTCTCTTTTCTTCTGCACATTTCTTTATTCCCCATAACCGTATGACCGGTGCCATATTTATTAGGTACCAAATTCCTCTACATTTTCTCTCTCTTCTTTTCCATACTTTTTTCCTTCATATTGTTTATTTGTTTTACTAATTGTATTTCTTATCTTCACTTTAAGGTGCTTTGACATTGGTTTCATACCAAAATTAGTTCAAGCACTACTTTCATCTATTTCTTTGTCCCTCTTCAATTTTAATCTATTCTATATCTTAATTCTTTACTAAACCCACTACTAGAAATCATATTTTAAACGTCCGTTATTTTTGCCTTTTAACGTCCAAAAATAGAGGGACGCGTATCCCGGAGACCTAGTAAAGTCAGGATACGACATCCCAAATTATTTAAGACGCCCTATGAGAGATTTATGGCATCCCCCAAATAATTTAGGACATTGTATCATTTTAAAAAAACAAACAAACAAACACGCTAAGGAAGAACAAGAAGTTGTCTCATTTGCATCAGATTACTACCTCTACCATCCACTCCATCCAAAATCATAGAAAAACGAGATCAATGGCAACTGTGTAACACATTTTGTTCATTAACTTTACCTACCAATTCATTAATTTCACCCTTCTATCTTAAGCTCGAAATCGAAGGACCTAGAGAAGCAAATCAAAACATCAAAAAATCGAAACAAAAAATCAAAGACCCCATACTGTGAAGGAAAAAGGAAAAAAAAACTCCAAATCACAGTAAATTCCAGATCAAACAATAAACTAAAAGATCCAAAATGCCGATCTAACAATCGAAGAAAAGGAAAAAAAAATCGAGATCACGAAATATATCGAAAAATCGTAGATCGAGCGAGACACGATCTTAATTGGTCGGTGAGGGAGGAGCGCGAGAATCGAGCTCTGGAAGGCACGAGATCAAGCGAGACACAGACGGTAGACGAAGGGAGCACGAAAAAGAGGGAGCATGGACGACCAACGAGCGGGCAACAGAGGCAAGTTGGAAGGCACGATCGAGCGAGAGCGAAGGCACATATCCGAGCGAGAGAGAAAGCACAAATAAGCGAGAGAGAAGGCACAAAAAGGAGTGGTGATTTCGAAAAAAAAAAAAGTAGTGGTGAAGTGGTTAAAAATAAAATAAAATAAAAAGGCATCTTTATGTGTTCGAATATAGTGTTAGGAAGTCTAAAGTTTCACTTTAGGCCACTTTTAGTGTATGAATTAAGATTAGGATGCCTAAAATAGTGTTTTTGGTGTCTTTTTTTAAGATTGTGACACTAAAAGTATACTTTTGACATCCCAATTTTAAAACGGACGCTAAAATTCTCCACTAATTTCAAAAATGCTGCTACTTTTATTTATTTTTTACTTCCTTTTTCAAAAAAGCGGACATTTTTTAGGAAGTAATATCTATTTTTTGTAGTAGTGAACTAACCTCATTTTATATGGTAACCAAATAAAATTATTCTCTAACATATGGATTTAAAATTTTCATTTTCCTCTTCTCTAACTAATTACTTCCTTAATCTAGTACCAACATTTAATATGGTTTCGCTTTGACTATAATACTTTGGACCCAAAGCTCACCCACATTCTAGGAAGGTAGCCCCGTAGGTTGGGGGAAGAGGGCATTTCCATCATGAAAGATTCAATCCGACCATAGGTTCCCCATGCCTACCTTGTTACACTTCACCATAGTAGAAGACCCCACCATGGTATGCACCAATAAGGCCGCCAAAAGCCTTTGTGGCACTAGTAGTACACATAAGTCATGGGTGATCATTGGTCCGATGCTTCGAACAAAACCAATTCCCAGGGTGTGACGGGTGGTGAGTACATGCCCCAAGTACATTCTGATCCTTACATTAAAATTCAAATGTCAATTTAAATTTTGTAGCCATTTTCCAACCGCTACAAATGTTAGGCGCCAAATTTTGGCACAAAAATTAAATTTTCCGACATCATTTTTGTAGAATTTACGTAACTGCTACAAAGTTTGGCTACAAGTATAAAAATTGATTCCCTCCTAAATGAAAATATTTTTTCCCACCTACTATTAGTCATGCACTCCTGAGCAAAATTCAAAGAAAAAGACCTAAAGGAGAAACTCTTCTTTTCTAACAATTGCTAACAATGCAAAAATTGAACAAGGGACACAAAGCTCCAAAAGATCAATCAATCAAGACCACAATCCCTTCATCTCAAATTACAATTCATGGTAATCTCAATTAATGATGCTAATCACATAAGATGGTCTCTCAAATGATGCGCTCAATCAATCAATCAATCAATCTCTCAAGTGTTTAAGGTAAATAAGTGTATCGCTCAAATTCTACTCAAGAAATTTGCTCTACCATAGGCTTGCTCAATTTCTACGTCTCCACTACTCATAACACATGCATGCACAAATCAAGAGAGCTTGTTATGAAAGGTTGTAATGGGGTTAGGGTGAAGGTAGGTAATAGTATGGAATGAGAGGTTAAGCACCAAGGAAATTAAAAAGAGCACTAATTAACACAATCATTCTCTATGTAAGAAAATTTTTATTTTACTTATATATCTCCTTTCTTTCTATGTATTTTCTTTCTATATTTCTTCTCTTTTTTTTTTTTTTTTGCTTTTCTTTCTTTCTTTCTTTCTTTTTCTTTTCTTTTTTTTTTTTTTTCATTTTTTTTTTGAGAAAAAAAAAAAAAAATGAAACTATACTATATACATAATCACAATGACAAAAGCAAACATCCCCCCATACTTAAATTGTTGCACTCCCGAGCAACCCCACACTTAAACACAAAACCAAGGTGAAACCAATGCTCAATAAATTTTCAAGGTGCGAGAATAAAATGGTTTTTCGCTTAGGCTTGTAATGTAGCTTTGAAAAGAATGAGTCAAAAAGGCACAAAGGGCTAGCAAAGGAATCATAATGCAAGGGAAAGGCTATTTGGCCAAAGTGAGGAAAATAAAAGAAAGAAAACAAGCTTCCATCATACTTATGCACTTAAATGAAAAATGTAGTTTCAAAAAGAAAAGGAGCAAGTTCTAGAGAACACAAATCATGAGCAGATGCACACATGAAAGAAAGAATGGCAAAAGATGAATTCCATTCATGCAGGCCCAAAACCTCACAAGGTCAATACCAACTTAGGCAATCAACAACATCAAATTAACTACCAAGACATGTAATCGAAGAGTCAAGAATGATGCAGATCAAACAAATGATCCATTAAAACCAAAATGTCCAAGTTCATAATATAGAGCAATCATAGAAAGAGAGACTGTATTTATTTCAAAAAGCAAAGTAGAAAAAGGAAAACAAATAGAAGAAAGAGGGAGAAAGAAAGAAGAATACTCCCCAAGGGGTTTATGGAGGATAAGTGGCATCAATGAGGAGAAACTCGCTTCCTCAGTCGCGGGCCGGGATCCCTCATGAAATGGCTTGAGGCGATGCCCATTAACCTTAAAGGTTCGTCCCGTGGGTGGATCACATAGCTCAACAACACCAAATGGAAAAATGTTAGTGATCTCAAAAGGGCCATCCCATTTAGATCGAAGCTTACCAGGCATAAACTTCAAACGGAGTTAAACAAGAACTTTCTCGCCCACGTAAAATTCTTTCCTCGAATATGCTTATCATGGAATGCCTTAGTCTTTTCCTTGTATAACCGCGAGCTTTCATAGGCATCCAATCTAAGCTCATCCAACTCTTGCAATTGTAGCTTCCGCTCCATCCCGAGACTTGGCCAAATCCATGTTACACCGTTTAATGGCCCAATAGGCTTGATGCTCCAACTCAACCTAAGATGACATGCCTTACCAAAGACAAGCCGATAAGGAGACATCCCAATCGGAGTCTTGTAGGCGGTGCGATATGCCCACAAAGCATCCTCTAATCGCTTACTCCAATCTTTCCGGGTAGAGTTAACAGTCTTCGAAGGATTTGCTTAATCTCTATTTGAGACTTCGACTTGACCGTTGGTTTGAGGATGGTATCTTGTGGAGACCTTGTGAAGCACTCCATACTTGCGTAACAAGGCACCCATGCTTCGGTTACAAAAATGGGAGCCTTGGTCACTGATAATAGCTCTAGGAATGCCAAACCTGCAGAAAATGTTAGACCTAACAAAATCCACCACCACAGAAGAATCATTAGTCCGAGTGGCTTTCGCCTCAACCCATTTCGAGACATAATCAACAAATGCCAAAGAATAGGTAAGTATAACCATATGAAGCGGAAATGGACCCATAAAATCAATACCCCAAACATCAAAGATGTCACAAAACAATATAGGGTTCCGAGGCATTTCATGCCTACGGAAATACTCCCGCTCTCCGACGGTTATCACATGACTTACAAAACATGGAAATCATGAAACAAGGAAGGCCAAAATAATCCACCGTCTAACACTTTCCTAGCAGTTCTTTGGGGTCCAAAGTGACCACCACAGCGGAGCCGAGCAAAATGCAATATAGAGTGAAACTCATGATCGAGCACACATCTCCTAACTACTTGGTCACTACAAAATTTCCACAGATAAGGGTCATCTCAAACATAATATTTAGACTCACTCTTTAATTTAAGGGTTTGGGCCCTAGTGGAATCTATAGGCAAAACACCGGCTACCAAGTAATTAACTAGATCAAGATACCATGGAAGCTTACCTTGCAGTGTAGAAGCCGCTCATCGTGAAATCATCCCGAATAGAAGAGGGGTGAGAGGGAGAATGAGTGATGCGACTCAAGTGGTCGGCTACCCGGTTTTGTGCTCCACTTCGTCTCGAATCTCAACATCGAACTCTTGGAGCAATAACATCCACCGGATGAGTCGTGGCTTAGCATCTGCCTTTTTCAAAAGAAACTTCAAAGCAAATGGTCGAGAAAACAATTACTCTACTTGCTAGCGAGATATGACCTAAACTTATCAAAGGCAAATACAATAGCCAACAACTCTTTCTCGAGTGGTGTAATTAGATCGAGCAGGATCCAAAGTCTTGGAGGCATATGCAATCACATGAGATGCTCTATCAACTCGGGGTTGTGCCAAGATAGCACCAACCGCATAGTTGGAAGCATCACACATCAACTCAAAGGGGAGGCACCAATCGTGGGCTTGGATCATCAATGTAGTCGCAACGCTTCAAATGATCGAAGGCCGCCTTGCAAGCATCATCAAATACAAAGTCGTGTCCTTATGCGAAGGTTGGACAAGGGCCGGGCAAATTGTCGAAATCCCGAATGAAACGCCGATAGAAACCTCGCATGACCAAGAAAAGAGCGAACTTCCCGCACGATGCGGGGTAAGGCAAAGCAAGTAATTACATCTATCTTAGCGGGATCTACCTCAATCCCTTTCCTAGACACTATGTGTCCCAAGACTATACCCGACTCAACCATAAAGTGACACTTCTCATAATTCAAAGACAAGATTAGACTCAATACACCTATGCAAAACTCTAGACAAATTAGCCAAGCATGCATCAAAATCGAGACCCATATACGGTGAAATCATCCATAAAAACCTCCATGCGGTCCTCTAGAAACTCGGAGAAAATGCTTACCATACAACGCCGAAAGGTGCCGGGTGCGTTGCAAAGGCCAAAAGGCATCCTTCGGTAGGCATATGTTCCAAAGGGGCATGTGAAGGTCGTCTTCTCTTGATCCTCGGGAGCAATATGGATCTGGAAGTATCCGGAGTAGCCATCCAAGAAGCGAATGGGACTTTCCAAACAATCGCTCTAACATCCGATCAATGAAAGGTAGAGGGTAATGATCCTGCGAGTGGCTTGGTTGAGTCTCCTATAGTCAATGCAAACTCTCCAACTATTCTCGAACTCGAGTAGGAATGAGCTCATTCTTCGATTGGCTACCACAAAGGACTCGGATTTCTTAGGAACCACCTGACCGGGCTAACCCACCGGCTATCGAAATGGGATAGATGATACCAGCTTGCAGAAGCTTAGTGACCTCTTTCTTCACCACATCAAGGATAAGAGGATTAAGGCGTCTCTGGGGTTGCCTCACCGGCTTAGAGTCCTCTTCCAACAGAATTCGATGCATACACATAGAAGGGCTAATGCCAACGATGTCAGCTAATGTCCACCCAATGGCTTTCTTGTTCGCCCTCAATAAGCTTAGCAGCTTCTCTTCTTGGTCAGGAAGAAGATTATTTGCCACAATGACTGGCAACTGTTCATCCACCTCCCGTAAATGCATACTTCGGTGATGCGGAAGGGATTTCAACTCAAGCTTGGGTGGTTGCTCGGTGGAGGGAAGAAGCTTGGGTGGTTGTTGCAACAACTCGATGTCATCACACCGGAAATGCCTCAAAACCACATTCAAAGAAACAAGGACCGTGTCTATACACTCAATGTTAACATCGAATCAAGCTCATCAAAATCGAGTTAAGCTCATCAAAATCGAATCGGGATGCACATTAGGATCGGGGTGAAGCTCAAACTCGGGAATCAATATCGAATCCACATGTAATGTAGAATCATCAAGCAAGTCGAATCACCAAATAATGCGCATTAAGCAAATCGGTGCAAACAGAAAGCACCATTCATTATCAAGACATGCACAAATGGGAGAATCACTCTCGGATGCAAAATCGGGATAATCAAGACACCAATCAAGAATAACATCATCCACAAGATCATCAATCACATCAATGCAAAAAACAGAATGTTCTTCCCTAGGATGTCTCATGGCATCAAAAATATTGAAATTCACGATATATCACCAAACTCCATGGAAAGAGTACGAGAATGCACATCTATCTTAGTCCTAGTTTTCATGAAAGGCCTCCCTAGAATGATAGGTGATCTACTACTGGGAGACTCATCCTCCATATCTAAGATGTAAAAATCAGCAGGAAATATCAGTTCATTAACCTTGACTAATACATCCTCAACTAAACCAGAAGGATGAACATTACTCCTATTAGCTAGGAACAACAACACCAGTAGGACGTAAAGGACCAAGACCAAGAGATTTATAAATAGATGCAGGCATGACATTAATAGAAGCACCTAAATCTAGCATGCAATCATCAAATCTATAGTTACCAAAATAGCAAGGGATAGAAAACGTCCCCGATCCTTGCACTTGCGAGGCATCGCAGGCCGGATGAGTCTTGATACATTCTCGTTCAAACTCACTCGTTCACTCCCCTTCGCGCCTCTTATTGGTGCACAACTCCTTCTAAACTTGGCATATTTAGGAATTTGTTTAACAAAGATCTAAGAGAGGAATGTTGATCTCTACTCTTCTCGAATGTCTCAAGTATATCCTTCTCTTGTGCTTTTTCTCGCCAACTTCTTGGATTGAACTCGCTCTTCGAGAGAAAGGAAGAGGAATGGGGATGTCTTCCTCTTCACCTTGCTGACCGCCTTTTTATTTTTAGAGTCAATCTTCACATTTTCTCGACTCTCTTTCGATGTGGAAGTCACATCTCAGCAATGGTTTAGGTTCCTCCAATTGCTTGCCGGAACGAAGGGAGATAGCACTCACATTCCCCTTAGGATTAGGAATTGTTTGTGAAGGAAGAGTGTTGGATCCCGAGGTTGAAGCTGGTTCAATGAGGTTGCCAACGCCCAATCTGTGTTTGCAAACTCGAATGGAAGTGTCAGTTCTTGTCGTGGAACTGCATATTGGTCAGACAAATTGCTTCATCATATCCTCAAGGGAGGAACCACCACTACCACTACTACTAGCCTGTTGTTGTGTTGCTGTGGAGGTGCACATATGGTGGTCGAGGAGGTGGTGCTAGCAAAGGCAAAGGAGGTGCAGATTGCTTGTTGGAAATTTCGTGGTCTATACCGTCTCGTTGGTAATTCCCGAATTTTGCTGATATTGGTTACTCGGGTTCTCGATTCTCGTTCCAACGGAAATTGGGGTGATTTCTCCAACCGGGATTGTAGGTGTTGGAGAAGGCATTATTCTCTGGGTATTGTGGCTTTCCCGGAAAAGCTCCCACCGAAGCTACCGATTGGTCTTGATAAGTAGGATCATGCAAGGTAGGGCAAGAGTCGATGAGAATGGTAAGGGTCGAAACGAACCCACATGAGTAGCCAATCCGAGGAGGGGAAGATTGTACTTCGTCAGTCACGCTGCCACCGCCTCACCGAGAGGTCGATCATCAAGTCTATTCTCTAATCTCGAGAATCGTCGGACCGGAGGTGTTTGAACATGGTAAACGAGGAGTACTATTGGCCCCGTGCCAAATTGCGAGAGTTGGTCGCCATCTCGGATATCAAGTCTCGGGCATCTTCGTGTGTCTTGTTACGTAGAGCCCCACCACTAGAAGCATCCACTAAACCTTTGTCTACGGGAGCAGACCATCATAGAAATGGGTAATCAAGTCTTTCTCGTAGATCTGGTGGTGTGGACGGCTTGCACACAACCTTTTGAACCTCTCCCGCACTCATACAAAGTCTCCCCATTGACTTGCTTAATGTTGGCAATTTCCTTCTTGATCGCAATCGCTCTTGAAGAAGGGAAATATTTCTCCATAAATAACCTCTCGAACCTCAAATGACTCCCAATAGATGAAGGTCAAGGTACAACAACCATCTTTGGCTCCACCTTCCAATGAGAAAGGAAAAGCTCTCGACTTGATTTGATCTTCATCAATTGCATGTGGTTTCATTGTGCTGCACACTAGATGGAATTCCTTCAAATGCTTAATGGCACACTCACCTAAAAGACCATGAAACTTAGGCAGCAAGTGTATTAGACCAGATTTAAGCTCAAAGTTAGCAGCAAGGGTAGGATATTGAATGCACAAAGGTTGATAATTAACATCAAGTTCATTCAATTCCTTTAAAGTAGGATCGATTTTCCCGTTCTTTCGCCATAATTTCGAGTTAGGAAAATTGCTACTAGAATCAAGTGAAAACAACAAGACTATCGGAAGTACTATCGAAACACAATCGGAGAGATCAACAAGATGGACACAATCGAATGGCCACTATCAGACTCAAGTTCAATGTCCAATTCAGTATTAATCCTACGACTTAACCTAACAACTCTTCTAGCAGTGAGAATAGTTCTTTCTATTTCAGGATCAAATGGCAACAAGTCTTCTCGATTTATAGTGCTCCTAGTACTCATGCAAAACATAAACACAAGGCGGGAATTCGCAAAAATCAGAATTACGAAAATGCCACCAGCCAATCAGAATTACAAAAATGCCACTAGCCAATCAGAATTACGAAAATGCCACTAAAAGTGGTAAAAAGTAGAAAAACACTAAGACACACAAAAGCAAACACAAAAACAAAGAAACTATGGTAGAAATTGACCTAAACAAGTCCGAAACACTATCAAATGATTTTTAAAATTTTTGGGACTTGGACAGGGCAACTCCTAGACCGTTGGGGAACCCAAAAATGGAATAAAAAACTTCAAAAATTGAAAAAGTGGTCTAAACGATGGAATTTGGCTTATATCTCAAGACCACAGCGCTTTAGCCCTGTGTCCTATGCTAAATAACATTTTCCTTCACTTACCAAAAATCAGCCCAATCGGAGTAAGTCAAACAATTGCTAAAATACCCGATATATCCTACCGAGACCAAAAATGGTAAAAACAGGGTCTAAACGATGGAATTTGGCAAAAATAGGTGATACCTCATCTCCCCCTAGGGAGTGAGTCTTGCTCAGAATGCCCAATTCCTTGTGAATAAGACCTGGGTTGAGTGATCTGAGTCAGAAAATTTCTGTCCAGCCACCCGAACCACCTAAACTACCAAAAAACGAAGCTATTTACACTACCGTTACTAATCAAACCGATGCAAATTCCCGGAAGCGCGCCATATTTTGACAGAGATTTGCCGTAATCTCCCAAAATAACCAGATTAGAAAAGGATTTGCGTATAATGTAACCTGGGTCGTTTCCCAACGACTTCGCAATCGGTTCAATTCGAACAAAGAATAAAACAAAAAAATTGGGGGTTTTGATTCAAAGAGAATAAAAATGAAATAACATAACAGAACGAAGTAAACACAGATTAAACAGATAAACGAAGATTAACCCAGGATTTCGAATTCCACCACTTCCCTTCCTCGGACGAAAAACATTATAACCGAACTCGTGATCGACTCTGGGCAAACCGAAATCTCTCGCATTTGCCCAGAAATTCCCTCAATCAACAATCGTCCAGAATTTATTCGAATCAGTGGCGTATCTCTGCATACGATCGTACAATGATACTTTAACCTAGTTCGAACTACGTCCTTGGGAAATGTCGATCTGGGGCGTTAAATCTAACACCCAATCCGAAAGTAAATCGAATCCGAAATTACAAAACAAAACGAATTTGTTACCGTTAAGAACGAGTCCTCTGGATAGTGGAATCCTCAATCCATGGGTCAATCACGGTAGCTTAGCTAGTCATGATTATGCAGAACGAAAATCGAACGAAATGAAGAAGTTCATCATGAACACGAAGAACACGATGAACGAGGAAGAACAGATGAGAGAAAATAAAACTTCTGTATTTGATTCAAAACTATCTAAAAACGTGAATGAGAATGTGTTTGTGGCTGCTGCCTCACTTAACCTAAAATGGCAAAACGAAATGGGGCTCCAATCCACAAGTCAGGCCCGAACGAAAATAAAATAAAATGGGCTTTAATTACAAAATTCGAGCCCAAAAATACATATGACTTCGGCTCCAAAATCAACTGCCCTCTTGTCTGAATTTGCTCTTCATGTCTTCATAACAATTGTAGCTCTCTGAATCATCTGAAATATGAGACAAAAATGAGGCAAATCCGATGTCTGGTTCAAGAGTTATGGTAAAAATGGTGAAGCAATGTAAAACTGGAATTTATTATTAAATAATGGCTAAAATATAATAAAAGGCTCAAGGCCCAAATAAGTATAAAAGCCATTATTTATTAGCTAAAGAGTCCTAAATCATAAATCAAGAGACAAAAAGTAGTGTATGAAATATTTAATTATCAAGTCACGCTTTGCTAATTGCTACAAATGCTTAGTAAGTCAAAGTCAAAAATGTGTCTGGGCCTCTATTGGTAGCGGTTGGTTAATCGGAACAGATGACACCTCAATATTAGTTGTATCAACTGGAAGTACTATATTGACAACATGAAGTGCTATATTCACAATAAAATTTAAAAACCTGGATTTTGTTTCAAACTTAGGTCCTTAAACGTACAAAGATCATTCACAACGAAAAAAGTTAGATTCACAACATGAAATGCTATATTCACAACAAAATTTAAAAACTTGGATTTTGTTTCAACCTCGGTCCCTAAGCATATAGAGTCATCATTCACAACGAAAAAGCTATATTGACAACAAGAAGTGCTATATTGACTTGAGTTTCAAAATGGCTCCAGGTTCTTAAATTTTGTTATCAATATAGCACTTTCTCTTGTCAATATAGCTTTTTATGTTGTGAATGACCTCTGTACGCTTAGAGACATAAGTTTGAAACAAAATCTAGGTTTTTAAATTTTATTGTGAATATAGGACTTCCTATTGTAAATCTAGCTTTTTTCTATTGTGAATGACCTTTGTACGCTTAGGAACCTGAGTTTGAAACAAAATCCAGGTTTTTAAATTTTGTTGTCAATATAGCTCTTCCTGTTGTGAATCTAGCTTTTTCTATTGTGAATGACCAAGTTTTTAAATTTTGTTATGAATATAGCACTTCTGGAGCACTTCTAGTTATCAATACATTTACTATCAAAAAAGTCCCTAAAGACTTTTTTTGATAATTTTTATGTTCCTTGGGACTGAGTGCTATTTTCCCAAATTTAAATGGTAACTGTATAATTAAATACTTGCAAAACATGTTTAAATTTTAATTTTTAATATAGTCACTTTTATATTTTAAATTTTAAATAAGTTGTCAATAATTTAATTGCAATGTCGATATTTTTCGGTTAGATAGAACTAGCAATGTTAAAATTAAATGACTAAAAATATATTTTATAAACTTTATGAGATCAAAATAATATCTTATGTGAATTTAGGGGATAAAACTTATCCGTTAGCCTTATTATTAAGTATTTCTCTAATGAATGATCAAAGAATAATTAATGATCATTACCAATTAAAGAGTGAATTATAAATCCGGATAATTTGTAGATGGATGTGTGGGAGTCCATTTTGTAGTTTCGCAGCTTTCAAGACTCTAAATTAAGTCGCATTTTTTTGGCAAAAAGAAAACTGCGTTGAATAATTTATACCAAGAATCCCGCCGGAATAATCTAATTTAATTAGTAAGAACGTGTTACATTTTATTTGTGTGTTTTATACATAGAAATTAACCGTCAATCACCAGCTATCCTGCAACCATCTTATGTATTTGTGTGTTTACATTCAACAACAATGACAACATCTTGTCTCATTAGATGGGGCCAGCTACTTGGATCACATATTGCAATTGTGCTATATCAAAAATTAAATCTTTAAATAGATTATTAATCAAAATATTTTACTCTATAACCTTTGAGTGTTTTTGTTTTTGGTCTTCCCCTATCTTTTTCAAAGAACTCCATCTTGCTTGATTGACGGTCCTCACAAGTGATGTTCTATCATTTTTTACTAATAGATGCCACTCCAACTCGTTCTCTTATATGATCATTACAAATTAAATCTTATTTTTTCTTGTAAGACATCACGTCCATCTTAACATATCTCCTCATCTTGGCTACCTGCCACTCTATTTTAATATTATTCCTTCAGCATTCACTACCATGTAGCACTACTAATCTTATAGTAGTACAATAAGAACTCTTGGTACAAAAAAAAAAAAAAAAAAAACATAAAAACATAAAAACATAACGAGTAAATATATAACATATGTAAGTAAAATAATAGAAAATAAGAACAATGCATATGAATTCCTAAAAAGAATAATAGAGTCAATTTTTTGTTCTTCTCCAATGGAAGATTCAATTTAAAAAAAAAAAGAAAAGAATAATAAAGATCTAAATATATAAATATGATATATTTGTATAGTTTCCGGAAATTCGCATTAGGTGCGCGGTGGTAGATGAGAGTATGGGGGAAAAGGTTAATTAGTCGAGGTGTTCTTCGATCATATATGTAAGAGCGAAATAACTAATATTGATCTAAAGATTAAAGAAATTAAGAAAATTAGTTATTTGTAGAAAGTTATGTGTCGACATATATTACTTGTTCACATACATGCAATCAATAGGAAGAGTTTAAGAAAAAAATTATAAATTTAAGAGAGAAAATATATTTAAGTCATACATTTACAATCATAGTAATCCCTGCTACTAGCTTTTACATTCAAGTGTGGAGAGAATATTAAATTAAAATGCTACTTAATTAAGCATGTTCATTATAGTTCTTCCCGCAATTACAGCTAATTGGCATGGACACGTACCCTACAAATTAGTTCTTTTTTTTTTTTTTTTTTTTTTTTTTGTGCAAAAGCTCAGCAAAATGTGTTGGCCAAGAAAAAGCTAAGGATAAAGGGGAAAAAGTCAAATTTATATTTTACTGGTATCATATATATATATATATATATATATATATATATATATATATATATATAACTAGAACTTTGAGTTTTCATTAACAAGTATGAGGTAGGCATCTATCTAGTTATATATTGAAATCTATTTATTAGTATTATTGTCAAACTCACAAATTAACTTTTTGAGTTTATCGTTTTTATATTTATACTTACAATATCATGTCAAATCTTATATTTTCTTGTATGACACCACATCTTTCTTAGCATATCCTCATCTTAGCATTCACTATCATGTAGCATTGTAAATCTTATAATAGTACGATAAAATTTCCCTGTCATAAAAAAAAAAAAAAAAAAAAAGAAACATAACAAGTAAATTAGGTAAGTAAAAAAAAAAAAAAAAAAAAAAAAAAAAAAGTAGAAAATAAGAACAATATGCATCCCAATTCCTAAAAAGAACAATAGAGTCAATTTTTGTTCTTGGCCAACAGAAGATTCAATTTAAACAAAAAGAAAAGGAAAAATAATATAGATCTAAATATAAAAATATGATATATTTGTGTAGTTTCCGGAAATTCGAATTAGGTGCGCGGTAGTAGATGAGAGTATAAGGGAAAAAAGTTGATTAGTTGAGGTAATTGGCTCTAGTCCATAAAAGAATACTTCCCCGATCCCATCTCCAATCATAAATGTAAGAGTCAAATAACTAATATTGATTTAAAGATTAAAAAAATTAGGTAAATTTGTTATTTGTAAAAAATTATGTATCGATATATATTTATACGTGTGATCCATAGGAAGAGTTTGAGGGAAAAAAAAAAACTATAAATTGAACAGACAAAGTGTATTTAAATCATACATTTAGAATCATAGTAAGCCCCGCTGTAAGCTTTTACATTTAAGTGTGGAGAGAATATTAAATTCCAATGCTACTTAATTAAGCACGTTCATTATAGTTCTTCCCCGCCTTACAGCTATATGGCAAGGATCCCCGTGGTCAACACCCTACAAATTAATTTCCAAGAAGTTTCCTGCTTTCCTGGTAATAATTTCTTCTAAAAGCTAAGCAAAATGTGTTGGCCAAGAGAAAAAGCTAGATAAAGGGGAAAAATCAAATTTATATTTTATTGACATCATAAATATATACAAATGTATATCAAACTATAGAACTTTGAGTTTTCATTAACACGTATGAGGTATGCATCTATTTAGTTATATATTGAAATCTAGTTATGGACGTTGTTGTCAAAGTCACCAGTTAACTCTTCGAGTATACTATTTTTATATTTTTACGACAAATCCAGTCTATACATTTAGTTTATCGTTTTACGTTTTTAGCTTACAAAAACGTGTCAATTCATTCTTAAACTCGTGTTAACTTCTTTCATTTAATCAAGATCAATTCCTTTATATACGAATTTTATAAAAAAATTTTTGCTAAGCACAAATTGTTGTCCTTTTTTGATATTTTAATTATATACTACTAATATCATTTAATAATAATAAGAAACTCTTATGAATTTACAATTCGAGTTACAATACGAGTTTATATCACTATTACTGGTGAGTTTGGCAATCTTCTTTACAGGTGTAGAATAACCCGATTTCTTTTCAGCTTCTAATAACCAACACGCTTGAACAATAACGACGCAACAACAATAAATAATTCGTTTATGGTTATAGTAATAATTTGCTGCAACCGAGCTTAAAGGATTTCTTTGGTTTGATAGGAGGGAAATGGAAGTGAGTGGAAAGATTTTAATCCCCTCCTATTGATTGATTGGCTGCAGCCATTGTTGTTAAAAACTAGTGTAAAATCATTATTAAAAAAAAAAAAAAAAAAAACTTGCGTTTTTACATTTTTACTAGAGTGATATGTGTTAGGACGCAAATAAATATTGTCCTTAGTAAAAATTGGTAAAAACTACACTTAAAAACGGTATTTTACTGTTTTTACTTTTTTTTTAAAAAAAAACCCCCTATTTTCATTTCCCCTATATCAAAAGACTATGAATGATGTTGCTTTTGTGATAACCAATTCAAGATTGGGTAAGAAAAAGAAAGCTCAAAACTCTCATGCATATAATTTTAATGATCTTCCACACGATGATGATTGGATAGTGGAAAATGAAGAAGATTAGGAAGATGTATACACACACACATACATGTGTGTGTACAAACACATATGTATATACATGTGTGTATGTATACATGTATGCACTACTACAAAAAACATAAAAAACGTCCTAAATTTGACCCATATAATGTCCTTTTTTCTAGGGACGTCTTGGGAGGCGTAGTAAAAAATAATACTTTTGGAGACCAATTTAAATTCGTGTCGCCTTCTGCTTTTTTTTTTTTTTTTTTAAAAAAAAAAAAAAAAAAAAAAAACCCCAACGGGGTTGGCCATGGAAGAACAAATCAAAAATCAAATTCCAGAAATACTTTCTTTTTTATGTTACAAGCAAGAAATTCCAAAACCAAAGAAGAACAAGAAAAGAACACAAAGAGAGTAATCAAAACAAAGATAACAAGGAAGATACAATGAAAAAAAAAGAAAAAAACCTAACAAGTAACTAACGACTCACATTCTAATCCCCAAAATGGAAGGAATAAGGAACAATAATGCAAAAAACGAGTAATTTTAGATCTGCAAGAGATTTGGTGTTCATAGTATCGTCTTGGAGCCACGAGGAGATTTCCGGATCTGAAAAATTGGTGCCCTCTCGGATCTAAAAAATCAACAAGAGTCGATCTAAAAAAACACTTACTAGCGGTAGCGTTTTGGATGAAATCGATGGTGACTCTTGTTCCGTAGTGCAGATCTCCGCGTCTCGTTGCTCGGTCTCCTCGCCCGACCCGATCGAAGAGTGTTGAAGGAGTAGGAATAGATCGAAAGAAAAGATGGGGTGTAGAGGAGAGAAGAGGAAGGCGTATGTGCAGATCGAAAATGAGAAGAGGAAGGGGTACGTGGGGGAATTAAATGGTGTGCGAGAGGAGAGAAGGGATAAATGAAACTAAAAAATTTCATTTTAGGCGACTTGAATTGGTATTTAGGTAGTCTAAAATCTCAAAAATGATATCAATTTTCAAGAGTTTTTTGGAGCTAAAAAAAAATCCTAAATGGCGCTAAAAATTTTATTTTAGGCGACTGAATTGGTATTTAGGTAGTCTAAAGTCTCAAAAATGATATCAATTTTCAAGAGTTTTTAGAGCCAAAAAAATCTTCATTTTGGGCGACCCGAATGCAATTCAAAATCACCTAAAATCCAAAATTGGCGATCGAATTGAGTTCAGGTCGCCCATATTAAAAACATTAAAAAACAAATCCACTTATGGCGCCATACAAATAAATTTTATTCTAAAAAAAAAAAATTATTTCAATTTGGGCGACTTAAATACAATTCGTCGCCTAAATTCAAATTAAATTCAGGTCACCTAAATTCAAATATTGGTAACCTGAAGTTAAATTCAGTCGTCTAAGGCCATTTTCCTTCCATATATTTACAAGAATGCCAACGCTTTCATTTTTTACTTCCTATTTTTTAATAAGGACGTTTTTTAGGGTAGTAATATCTAAATTTTATAGTAGTGATGTGTGTAATTTTGTATCTTGACCTTAAGTAACAGAGACTATGTTTCGTATGTGTTGAAAAAAAAAAAAAAAAAAATATATATATATATATATATACACATATACACACACATACATATGTGTGTGTAATTTTATATCTTGACCTTAAGTGATAGAAACTTTATGTTTTGTGTCATTTTTACCATCCGCTCCTATTTCTACATAGAAACTTGATTTTAACAATATTATTTGCAACAAATTTGAAGGCCTCCCCTCATAACCCTGCCCTCCTAAAGGTGGGGGGATTTGGAGGGGAGGGACGACTTTTGAAATGCTATGACTCATTCACCCATGCTTATTTTTAATACGTCCCAATTACCCTTCTTTCCGTCCCCGTCTCTCTGCCTCTCATCACATCGCAACCAGAGCAACGCACCGGCTGCTTGCCTCGCCATCGGCCAGATGACGTGATAGCAAGGACTGAGGAGGATGAAGAGGCGACATCCCCGTCTCCTTCATTAGCAACGGCGACCTCACCATCCTCCTCTCACTGATCTCTCACTTCTCTCTTCTTAATTAACCTCCTTCTCCCTCTTGTCGACCATCACCCTTTCTCCATGCCCATTCGATCTTCCTCTCCTGCAGCAACAAGATGGCGGAGAACAATGATGATGGAATGTGGAGGTCAAAGGCGGCGAGGATTGAAATCTGGAAGAGGAATTGGATTTGGGGCTATTGTTATTTGTTACTCCATGTTTTTTCCCGCAAACTGCTACTAAATAGGTTTAAATCATAAATATAAAAATATTGATTAAAATGTCATTCAATTAGGAAATGCTTGGGCTAAAGGAAAATCCTATGCCACGTATACAATTGAAATATGCTTAGACGAGATTCTCCTAAATATACACTCCTTGCATATAAGTATATCGGTATAATATATATATATATATATATATATGAATGAGTGAGCCCTGGGATTGTGGGGCTTCACCTCCAACATCCCTCCGTCCCCAGCTGTTTGGGACTAATCGATGTTAATTTTCTCAAAGGATACTTATTTATAATTATAGGGGTACTTATTTCTTTTCTTTTTTTTTTATCCCTATTAATTAACGTGTATATATTAAAGTAGACCTGGAAAAGAAGTGACAAAATTGCTAAGATTTTCTGACTTAAGGCCTAGCATTGCACTAACTTAAAGTTTATGATATCCAAAGCTCCTGAAAAATCCTAAGGACAAAGATACCCTTTAACCTTCAATAAATAATGAAATATGAGAATGATAATGAGAACAAGAATAAGAGATTAATGATTGAGATCGAAGTAGCATAGGACTTATATACTCCCTCCCGTCCTAATTATAGGAGTAAATTTTGGAGTTGGTTTTAGTCCTAATTATAAGAGCAAGTTTTAATTTTTTTCAATTTTTTCCTATAATACCCCTATTTGTACTTTCTCAATAATAATTAAAGACAATAATAATTTAATAATACACGTATATATTTTATGAAGTAAATAATGTTTGCAACTCATTAACGTTATATACACCTAAATTATACTTTTTTATATAAAATAATTTTGAGCAATTTTTGTCATATTTTTTCCCATATCACCCATACTAATACTTTTTCCACAATAATTAATTTAATAACACGCTTATATTCTATAAGTGAGATATTCTACTTTATTTTTTATTTTTAAATAAAAATAATTTTAATATTCCTTTAAGAATATTTTGTCTTGCTCAAAAGTGAAAGTCACATGATGGAAATTGAATGGGAATGCGTTTTACAACTTTTGAATGTCGATCATATATGTACCTACGTGCCATGGTGCTTCCAGAGGGCTTGACTAGATGGGAGCTTGGTTTAGAAAAATAAACTTGTATTTGTATTACTTAATTCTATCTTTGAGACATGTATTTGTATTAAATAAACTTGGGTAAGGGTATTTTAGGAAAATAAACATAATTAACTAATTTAACTTCTTTCCTTAATCCCTCCAAATTTTGGTAACTAACTCCTATAATTAGGACTGGAGGGATTATAATATAACTGTTAAGCATGAAAAAGGCCAGGTTTGGTCATATTTTGGCTAAACAATGTCCCGGCGTGTAATGGGGGTAAATGGCTTGAGTTTTTTTTTAAGTCCAATGTTTTTTTTTTTTTTTTTTTTTTTTTTTTTTTTTAGGCTTAGGTCTAAACTTTCATAAGGCCTGATCAGGCTTGAAGCCTTTTTAAATGCTTACTTACAATGTAGGTCTTTAAAAGACCTCCGTATCAGTAGGCCATAAGTAAGCTTTATGCACTTTAAGCCTATCAAAATTTATATAAATATAAGAACGAAAAATATAAATATTGTGTTATTTATATGACATAAATAAAAAAATATATATATTTAATGTGTAAACACACTAGACCTTAAGGCTTACAGGCTAAACCTTAAAAAAAAAAAAAAAAAAAAAAAAAAAAAAAAAAAAAAAAAAAAAAAAAAAAAAAAAAAAAAAAAAAAGACATTGCTTATTTACACCTATAGGCCTTCAAATATACCTAAACCTGACATTTTTAACAAACAAGATAAGACCAGGCCCTAAATGCAAAGCCAAGTTATAAAGCACTGATAGGGAGCTTATTCCCACCCCTAATAACTATTAATGTATTTTTATGAATGAATAAATATATAAATTTTTTAAAATAATTAATCAAATGGCACAAGTACCATATATATTATATAGTTAAAAAATATTATAAAAGAGACCCTAGGATGACCTTCTTCTTCATCGTAATTTAGAGAGCAAAATTATAGAGAACGGTGATGTGAAGTTTTGGTTTATAATTTTAAGGGAAAAAAAAAAATTAAAACAACTAAAAGGAAGGAAAATAATACAAACGACGTGAATAGAGAAATAAGATAACATGGGGTTGCGTGCTGAGGGTGACACAGGGAGGTCCCGCGCCATTGGGGTTTCGGTCATGATGCACAAGCTCAATTTCCTCAATTTGCCCCTTAACCCACTTGTCCCCTGTTCTCTTTTTGTTTGTCCTTTTTTTTTCCAAAAAAAGGAAATCTTCATTTATACGAGGTAGATCCCAAAGTTACATCCGAGTTTTGGTCCCTTAACACATTATTTATTTCTGATTATCTATAAGTAAGCTTTTTTTATAAAGAAAGAAAAGGTATGAGAAGGGTGAGTATTTTTTGAGTTAAGGTATAAAATTACTCATAAATTTGTACCTGGCCCATGTGCAAAAAATGCTCATAATTTTTTGGATGCAAAAAATAAAGCATGCAAACATGTACATTGAAAAATAGAGTAAAAATAACTTAACCGTTTAAAACACCTATTGTCTATTATTTTTTATAGTGGAACCGACCATCTTCTTCATCTATAAAAACTAACGGACGTTATGTGATTTTAATGGTTCAGTTATTTTTTTCTCCAATTTTAAAGTTTTTGCATTTGAGAAACTTGTTTGGTATTTTTACGCATGATGTTTAAGTTCATCAGTATTTTAACATAATCTTCGCTCTATTTTTTTAATAAAGTATTATGAAAAAAAATAGTCACAGGCGTCATGAATCACACACCACAGACACCAACTCAAAAAGAGAGTTCACACGACAGTAGCTATTTTACACTTGATTTAATAGTGTGATTAGTATGTAAACTAAAGTAGCTCTCATCACTCAAAAAATAATTAAAATTACTTATAAATTCATATCTACATCCTTATAAGATACGAGGAACACTCATATTAATTGGATCAATTGTTGGTATATTAATAAGGACCCACTTGCTCTTTAACCCCACTTAGTAGACATGCTGAGATACCAAAGTATGGTCTCTCTCTCTCTCTCTGCCCCCCTCCCTCCTCACACACACACAAAGCCCTATTAATAAGCAAGACCCTAGCCCACTTCCTTCTCCCATTTCATCTCTCACTCTAAGGTTCTTTTTCTCTTGTTCTTGGCTTCCTACTTATCTCTCTCTGCCCATCACCTGTGTGTCTGATAATTCCATTTCCCTTAATATAACCTCCCATACTCCTTCCTTAGCTTTTGTAGAGTTTTCAAATTCTCTGTTTCTCTCTGACAACACCCCACTTCCCCTTTGTCCCCTACATCTCGCTTCTTACCTAACTCTCTCCATCATCTTCCTCTTCTTCCATTTCCATTTAACAACATCTACGTCGCATTATTAATATTATTCCATCTAGCCTGCCACCAACATTAGTAGATATCTGATCTTCGCTTTTGAACAATGTCTTCCGGAAGATCCTCCTCCTCCTCCCGTTCTAGACAATCCGGTGCTTCCTCTGATATCACTGAAGCTCAGATCAATGACCTTGTCTCCAAGTTACAACAACTCATCCCTGAGCTTCGTGCTCCTCGTCGTTCCGACAAGGTATACATATTCTTAGATTAACCTCTTCAGAAATATCTTTTCAGTTCAGACGCTCTTATCTTGTTTTCTGACCTCTCACTTTAGAGATCAGTTAAAAGCCGAAAGGTAAAACATATTATATATGCCAAAGTCGTGTAATGTGTGGAAAACATGTCTAATTATTATTAACAAAAAAAAAAAAAAGTACCCAATATTCATCATGAATCACAATTGATCCTTTGAAGCTCCGAGCAATGCGTTAAAAAACTCTATATTTACATATATTTAGCTGATATGTTTCCTTTCTTTTCTCCATCTCTTCTCTCTCACACACAAACATAATACACCAAGCACACTTCACATTACTTTGTGTGGCCTTGGTTTTTCTTGGGTAGATAAGTCACGCTCATGTCTCCTCATTCTCTAGCCACACAAATTGATGCATGTGCCTGTGGATTTCTCTCTCTAGTCTCTACTACTATAGCAAGAAATTTGATTTCATTAATTATATAATAATAATAACAAGTATTAATTAATGTTATTATTTCTTTGAGCATGCAGGTTTCTGCCTCAAAGGTGTTACAGGAGACTTGTAACTACATCAAGAGCTTGCACAGAGAAGTTGATGATCTGAGTGAGAGACTTTCTGAGCTCTTGGCCAACACTGACTCCAACAGTGCTCAAGCCGCCATTATTAGGAGCCTTCTTATGTAATAATAATTAATAAACAGCACTACGTACGTACCATCTTAGTAATAATTGACACTTTATATATGATCGTAATCATATTTATATGCACGAGAGAGTATTAAATATTTTTAAGTTAGTGTGTTATTTTATGTATTAATGTGACCTTTGTACTTCTTGCTTAGACGACTTTTTTAATATAGTTTATATATAATATATTTAACGTGTGCATGTCTATGTCTTAATTAATATTATCATTCTGAGAAGGCTCCTGTTATATTGACAAATGCCAAATATCATCAGCTCTTAGTGTTATATGGGCTGCACTTATTTGCTGATTTAATTTTTATTCAATGTTTATGCAGAACTTTTTATTTAATATTTTGTGATGAATATATGTACGAAGATATATATAGTAAGCAATATCAGTAGATTTATATCCCTCAAACTCTATTTATGAAATGTACAAAAAAAAAAAAAAATCTAATTTATTTGTGTGTGTAAGACTGTAAGTTCTAATTTGATTCTATTAATGGGGATTATATAATAGATTCTGCGTACCACAGGACCCACAAAAACTAGATATAAATAGATTAAAAAAATCTAATTTTGAAAATAAAAATATAGGTCCCACATAATAGTACAAAGTTTTTTAAAAAAAAAAATCCGTTGCATTATTTATAATCAGAATTATATGGTATAATTTAGTGTGTGTGTGTATTATAATAATAATTTGGAGGCTAGCTCCAATGTGTATGTATGTTTGGGTTTGGAATGAAAGGCGGGTGTTGTGAAGGAAAGGTGGGCCCATGTAGGTGGAAGTTGAGGGTTGAAGAGTGGGATTGGGTAACATGTGACGATGTTTTTCTCGGTTATTTGTTTTGAGCCAACCCGTGATATTGTCGTTGCCAAATCAGGACCACTTCCTTAACTAACCCTTCGGCCACCGCCTTTAGGTACACACGACATGTTTGTTATTTTGAAGGGAAAACATGCGAGTGCTTCAGAATAATAAGTTTTGACTTGAAAAAAAAAAAAATTTATACATAATGATTTCTAAGACTTTTTGGAAGGAGAATATTCTTTGTATCACACTATATTTTAGTTATTTTGGTTTACAAGTTGTTTCGATATGGAACACAAATGTCCTAACTCGAAATTTGGTTGAGTGGTCGTATTGGATTTGATGGGTTTAAAGGTTGTGCCAAGAGGCTTATCCATAATCCCTATCTATTGAGGAGATAACAATGAGCAAGATGATCAGGTGCAAATGTACGAAGACGGAATGCCGTCGGAGGAGTGGGGTGTGTGCACAGTGGGATAGTATGTAAACAATGGGAGAATGAATGTGTGTACCATTCACCTGGGTATGCGCCTACTTATAGTGAAGTCGGGTTGGTCCGACTTTCTCGATAACCCGTTCCCATTATAGCACGTTCTGTGCGCCCACTCCCTGCACTATTGTGGTAGTGGGTGTAGTCGTGGGATAACTGGTCTTCACTTGGGCTCGACCTGGTTTGGCCTATTTCCGAGGTCCACAACAGTTGTCCCCAAAGTCGGCTGCTCGGGTTTCCGAAATGCCGAGTTTACTCTAGTATAAGACCTCGACTTTCCAAGCCCGTATTTTCCCTGGACCCTTCTCGGGTTGCTAGAACTCGGCATATTTTGTTTTCGTAAAGCGTCCTGGTATCGTCACTTTAGGATGTCAATCCGAGTTTGTCAAGTTATCTCGGCTAGCATGCGTTTTGGCATTCTATCCGGGTGTCAGAAATAAAGTGCCGACATATCATGGGTACTGACCGTTCACCTAGCTGGGTGTCTCTTCGTTTACCCACGTCGCAGCGTATAATCGCCATTTCCGATTTTAAAGTCATGCCCCTTCAAGAGCCGCCTTCAGTTACCGTGCCCATTAATGCCCTATGTCACATCACCATAATTGCTTTAGGGTTTATTCTGATCTCCTCGTAAACGACGAGATGACTCGGCTTCCAAACGTTGCATCCCTAGCCTTCTTATAAATACCTCTTCACGCCCCTCATCGTCACTTTACCTCGTCCTCACACCTGTGAAGAAACGTATCAGAGCTCTCTCTCTCTTCAAAACTTGTTTCTCTAATTCTCGCTGCTCTCTTGCTCCCAGGTATTCCTCGAGCTTCTGAGTTATTCTTTGTTGGTTGCTCTTGTTCTTTTTCCTGGTTTCAATCCGATTGATACATGTATGCTGTTATTCCTACCTTTCATTGTTCTGCATATTGGGTAATTCTTGTTCTACATTGTTTGGACTGGGTGTTGAACGACTGTGATGACTCTCGTGAATTCCTCTTCGAATGAAGAATGTTGAATGCCATTGTGAACTAATGCTTTGAGTTGTTGCAACACCTGCTTTCTTTCACGTTTATTCCGGCCTTTAATTTCTCACCTACATTTTGTGGTTGGCTATTCTACATTTGCTTTCTTTTGCTCTTCACCATCTGGCACGGGTTTGATATGTATGGCTTTGTTTGCATTTTTAACATGCTGTATGATTTGTTCCTAAGATGGATCCAAAACCCCCACTAGTGGATATGTATGGTAGGCCTATCCCAGAAGAAGATAGGGAAATACTTGCACATGTACCCGGCTGAACTAAACTCTGGCTATGGTCCATCCTTCCCACCGAAGAAGAAAAGATGGAAGACTTGCTTCGCCCACTCGGGGAAGTGGAGGTAGGGCAAATATTCCCCCTTCACCCGATGCCGGACCTCCTGATTCTCCTTCACCGAGATTGTCAGCTTCTCCCCCAGCTCTCGAGGTTGTTGCCCCGGCTCCAACTGCCGATGATTCTGGTCCTTGCGAGGAATGTGCTCACAAGGCGATTAGGCTCGTCCATCACGACCATGATAGAGAAGCCGAGTTGATTTCAGACAAATGCCGCTGTAATAGACTGCAGAGTACCTCGGCCGTTGCGTCACGGACTTCTCGCGATCCATTGCTTGTTGAAACTCATCCTGAAATTCCTGTACCGTCAGGTATACTTCATAGTTCTGACCCGGCCTTTTGTTTTTTATTTTAGGTCTATGTCTTCACACCAAACCAAT
Organism: Acacia acuminata; assembly: GCA_019022655.1. Lineage (NCBI taxonomy): Eukaryota > Viridiplantae > Streptophyta > Magnoliopsida > Fabales > Fabaceae > Acacia > Acacia acuminata. Next base: position 413,260 of record JAFJYI010000348.1, on the reverse strand, counting down.
CAATCTGGACCGGAGAGTCCATCCCTTCGGAGGATCTTCACGAATGCCTCCCATCAAGGAATATACCGTTAGCAAGACTGTAATTAACGTCAAGAATAAAATGTCGGGGAACGTGCTTTCGCGTACAATCCGAGGTGGAGAGGGGTATGACGTGTGCTTGCCCCCAGCAAACGAGTCTGTGGCTTCCGGTCGATCAAACGATAATGAATGCCATTTCTTTTATTTTTACAAGGATTTGATCACTTACCTCGGCGTAGAATTTCTGTTCTTCGACTTTCAAATGTGTCTTCTCCGCCATTTACACCTTGCTCCTTCTCAATTACACCCCAATGGTTGGGCCGTTGCCGTGGCTTTTGAAAAGTACTGTCATAAGCACAAACTCGAGTGTTCCGTCCCCGTTTTTTGTAGCTTTTTTACTCCATTAGATATTAAAACCACCATGGAGGGGGAAAAGAAATGGTATTGCTGGACATCACTTCAAGCTTCCCATGGCCGCAAGTTTCTTAAGCCCTTCAAAGATTCTTGGAAAGGCTTTAAGACTTCTTACTTTAAAGTCGTTGCTAAACCCGGGGATACACCCTGGTTCCTTCAAACTCGGCAATCCGGGGAACTTGGAGAGCGTTTCCCTTTATACTGCTCCGAGGAGCATCATAAATTCCAAGCAAAAGATTTTTTGCCTGTCAATCCTCAACTTTCCGTTGCCGAGAAGGAAACCATAGGTGCCCTTATTGCATTAGCCAAGAAAGACAACTTGGTGGACTCGGCCGATTACATTACACCCCGTAGGTGCCCGTAGGGCCTCCCCCTCCCCGTTGTTGTTTTTTTTGTGTTATCTCCAAATTTGACTCTTGGATTGTGCTTTACAGGTGGATCGATGGGTAAAAGGTCCGAGTATCTCGACGTGACTATTCCTTAAGCTCGCCCTTTCACTCTGGGCGAAAAGCGAACGGTTCCCAACGAGGAGCCCGTCCGAAGAGCCGCCACTAAGAGGGCTAAAACATTGAAGAAGAAGACTACCGCCTCACCAACAGATGAGGCTATTCCCACGCCGTCTCCTCCAGTTCAGGATCCAGAGCTTCAAGAAGTTGAGCCTCTAGCATCTGGCTCCCGCCCCATGGTCCGGCTTCCTACTTCTTATCTCTGGGAGAATAAAGTACCCAACAACCTTCGCAAGGCTATTCGTCTTCCGAACATTGGTTTGACGACCAGACATTGTCGGATTTAGAGATGAAAGAGCTAAAGGAGATGGAGCACGTCAATTTGAAGAACGCCGCTTTATGTCAACTCGTGGCGCACCTCAAGGAGAAAGTTGGTCTTAATGAACAAGATTTGGACTTTCTCGAGGCCGAGAAGAAAAAAGCCGACGAGGCATTGACCCAAGCCCGGGAAGACCTGCAAGTGACGAAGGCCAAGAAGGAGAGCCTCTATGATGAGCTTGTCACGGTTCATGACAAACTGCACAAGGCCGAGTCTGAGATTACCCGAAGGCTGCAAATTCATGAAAACGACGTGGAGTCCATCGCCCAACATAAGAGATTAATTGCAGAATTGGAGACGGAGCTTCATTCTCACAAGCAAGCCCTTGCCGTTGCTCAAGTTGATGTCTCCAAACTGAAGGCCGGTGTTAAAGATGCCTTAGAGAATGCTTTAGAGCAAGTTCAGTTCCGGAACCCCTCGATCACGTCAAACTTGGAAGGAATGCACATGAACGTTTACGTTGAAGACGAGAAGTTTATCCCAGCTCCTTCCTTAGGCTGTTGATGTTCCAAATCCCGAGGTGGTTCTCGGGAAGAAGACGATGAAGGCCAACCGTAGCCGACAGTTCACCGTTTCCGGTCTTGGCAAATTGTGGTTAATATTTTTTGTTTATGTTAGCTGCTACAGCTTTTGTAACTCCCTTTTTGTAAACACTTCTGCGCCCGAGTAGGGCTTTTCTTCATGAATTTAAACCAACGGCATAAATTATTTGCGCTTATTTCTTATTTAGCATCTTGTGAGTTGAAGGTTTCGTATCTGACGTGATCAAGGTCAGAGAAACACCTCTTTCTCGTTGGCCGCGTCATGTAGACTCGGCATTCAAGTGCACATAATATTGAATTCGACGCTATGCTGCTACATGATTCACAAACACGAGCTTCTGCCGTGATTCACGCATGTTTATTTTGGCCATTGTTAGGTTATGATAAACACGAATTAAACAATCCGGGTTCTCGCCAGTCTTATTAACTGACTGCTTTGCCGCCATACGATCCTGTAAGTATGAGCTCTTCACTTAGATTCATACTCGGCAATTTTTCCTTTACATGATTTATGAATGAGTTTCGAACTTTGATTCATACATGTTTCTTTACGCCCGACCATCCTTCTGAGCAAACTGTGAAATACGGGTTCTACGACCCGGTCTTTTTGATTCATTCAATACGTGGCATTACATCAGATTTAATTCCCATATGAATTGACATACATTCATGACCGAGTTGCCTGGAAGTAAAGTTAATAAAAGGAAATGCTAGAAACAAACAAAAACAAAGCAACAAAAACAAAGAACTTCATAAACTTGTCATTCAGCTATAGTAAGCCTTAAGTTTGTCCGCATTCCAAGTTCTCTTAATCGCTTCCCTTTTCAATGATTCCAATAGGTAAGCCCCCTTTCCGAGTTCGTCTCTGATGCGGTAGGGACCTTCCCAATTCACCGCGAGCTTCCCATCTTGGGTGTTCTTGTTGCCTATGTCGGCCCTTCGCAGCACCAAGTCATCTTTTTTAAATGATCGTGGGCTTACTCTCCTATTGTACCGAGCAACGATGAGTTGTTTTGTGGCCAAATCTCGAAAGTGAGCCGTGGCTCTGACTTCATCAATAAGATCCAACTCTATCGCGACAGCCTCATCATTCTTCCGTCCTTCCTGTGAAGTTCTCAATTTTCTCCATGAAGGCTCGCCGATTTCAACTGGAATCATGGCTTCACATCCATACGTCAGCCTAAAAGGTGTCTCTCTCGTGGATGTCTGTACTGTGGTCCTATATCCCCATAACACTGCATATGGATGCTCCACCTAGCTACCCCATTCCTCTTCCATTCACTTTTTAAGACCGTTAACAATGACCTTATTGGCTGCCTTGGCTTGTCCGTTGGATTGCGGGTGTTCTACAGAAGCAAAATGATGCTTTATATGAAGGTCAGACACCATTTTTTGGAAGCTTTTATCTATGAATTGTGTTATGATGTCGGTGACTATTTCGGCCGGGATTCCAAATCGGAAATTATGTTTCTTTGGAGGAAGTTCTGCACTCTTGCCGAGGTAATTGTTGCCGAGGCTCGGCCGATCCACTTGGTAAAATAATCGATTGCGACGATCAACCACTTCAAATTGTCCTTGTCTTTGCTTTAAACGGTCCCAACAAATCCATGGCCCATTTGTAGAATGGCCACGAAGCCGTGATTGTGTCAAGTCGGTCGGCGGGACCCACATTATCTTGCCGTGTTTTTGACAACTGTCGCACCTCTAAACATGGTCTTTAGCATCCTGCGCCACTATAGGCCAATAGTATCCTGCTCATACTGCTTTCTGAGCCAACGCTTTTGCCCCTATGTGTTGTCCATTTATACCTTCATGGACTTATGCCAAGACGTATTGGGCCTGATCTTTGTTGAGGCATTTTGCCATGGGAGAATGCGCGCCTTTACGGTATAATTGATCGTCCACCATTACATAGGTGGCTGCTGTTCTGACTAGATTCTTAGACTCGACAGCATCCTCCGAGGTGATTCCCCGCTCTAGATAGTCGGCAATGGGCTTTCGCCAATCATTCGAATCCAATATAAGCATTACGCAACTTGGTTCCGGTAGATTCTGCTGGACAATTGTGCGGAGATTTCCCGGGCACTTCATGCTTGCTAGTTTGGAGAGAATGTTGGCTCTCGTATTTTCACTTTCGAGGAATATGCGCGATCAAGTCACCTCATCAAAACTTGCCATAATGTCTTTAACCTTCGCCAAGTATTTGGCCAATAACGGCCCCTTTGCTTGATAGGTCCCCTGGATCTAAGAAGCGACCAACTGGGAGCCCGTGGACATGTGCACTTGTTGAGCTCCATTTTCCTTTGCCTGCAATAAGCCGGCAATAAGGGCCTCGTACTCGGCCTGATTATTTGACATTGGGAACTCAAGTCTGAGAGAAAATTCCATCGCAACACCTTCGAGGCTCTCCACAATGACCCCTACACCGCTTCCATTTAGATTCGATGAGCCGTCTACAAACACTTTCCATGGTTCTGTCCCTCCTTTCTCCGCTTGTGATGAAGTTAGCTCCATTAAGAAATCGGCCAGAGATTGTGACTTAATTGCCTGTTGGGCTTCATATGTTATATCAAACTCGGATAATTCGATTGCCCAACTTATCATCCTGCCGGCTAAGTCCTGTTTATGCAAAACTTGCCGTATGGGCTGATTCGTCCTCACGATGATTAAATGACCATGGAAATAATGGCGAAGTCATCTCGCCGCCGTTAGTAGCACAAAAGCCATCTTCTCTAGCTTATGATATCTCAACTCGGAACCTTGCAAAGCCCAGCTCACAAAGTATACCGGTTTTTGCCCTTCGTTCGTTTCTCGAACTAAGACTGCACTTACAGCCTCTTCACCAACCGATAAGTACAAAATCAAGTTTTCTCTGGGTTCTGGTCTGGATAATACTGGCGGGGATGCCAAGCATTGTTTTATTCTGGTAAATGCCTCTTCACATTCCAAGTTCCATCCTCCCTCGGCTTCCTTTTTCAGAAGTTTAAAAAATGGGAGTGACTTCTCCGCTGACTTAGGCAAGAACCTTGTTAAAGCCGCCAATCGTCCGGTCAATTGTTGCACTTCTTTCTTGTTAGCCGGGGCCTTCATTTCCAACACGGGCCTACATTTTTTCGGGCTAGCCTCAATGCCTCAGTTAGTCAATAAGAAACCCAGGAATTTGCCCGACGGTACTCCAAAAGCACATTTCATCGGGTTTAGTCAAATTTGATGCGTTCGCAACTTTTCAAATGTTTGTTGCAGATCGTGAACGTGATTGGCCTTGCTCCTTGGATTTTACTATCATATCGTCGATATACACCTCCACATTTTTTCCCAGCTGATCCGCAAAGACCTTAGTCATCATTCTTTGATAAGTCGACTCGGCATTCTTGAGGCCGAATGGCATTACGTTATAGCAATAATTCGCATTGTCCGTGATAAAGGCTGTCTTTTCTTGGTCATCGGGATGCATGGCAATCGATTGTATCCCGAGTATGCATCCATGAACGATAAAAGTTGGAAACCGGAAGACTTTGGTCAACCAACTGGTCGATGTTGGGCATGGGGAATGCATCCTTCGGACATACCTTGTTCAAGTCTTTGTAATCCGTACATATGCGCCATTTGCCGTTCGGCTTTTTAACCATGACCACGTTGGACAACCACATCGTATATTGCACCTCCCTGATGAATCTAGCCGCGATCAATTCCTTGACATGTGCTTCCAAGGCTTTACCTCGGTCCGAACCTTGCTTCCTCTTCTTTTGGGCAACCGGGTTGAACCGGGTGGATCGCCAACTTGTGGCAACAAAACTCGGGTCTATCCCCGAATTTCAGATGGTGTCCATGCAAACACATCTTTGTTCTCCCGCAAAAACCTTTCTAACTTCCCTCGAATCTCGGGATCCAACATCTTTCTGATTTTGGTAGTTTGTTCTGGCTCAGTTCCCAAGACAAAATCTTCCACTTCTTCATTTGGTTTGGCCTTTTGCATTTTGTCTTCTTCCCTCGGTCTAACTCGACTACGTGAATGGATTTGTTATCTGTCTTCCCTTTGCATTCCTTGAGCGCTCCATCTTCGAGGTTTTACTCTCCTTGACTGCTTCAAAATAACATTGCCGAGAATCTCTTTGATCGCCCTTGATGGTAACGATTTGATTCTTCCTGTCTATGAATTTCAACTCTGGTGATTGGAAGATACCAGCATGTTCCACTCATGGATGGTTGGCCGACCGAGGATAATGTTATATGGAGAGGGAAAATCGGCCACAACGAAACGAACCACTTCCGACTTGAATGCTTCCTTCGTGCCCAACGTTAATTTGCAGTTGACATATCCCTTTGGACGGGTGTCCTCTCCATTGAAACCTGTTAAGGTGGTCTTACATGGTTTCAAGTCCTCCGAATCAAACCGCATGCGTTTGAACGCATCCCAGAGAATTATGTCCACCGCGCTTCCATTGTCCATAAAAATCTTCTTGACTCGGCAATTTTCAACTATCCCGGTTATGACGAGTCCGTCATGATGCCCCTAAGCATTACATCATCTAACTCGCTTGAAAATCCAGTATTGTTAAGCCCGATTTTGCGGATTCTTTCTTAAACCTCGGACGGTCGATTCTGAGAGGACCTCCTTCAAGTATTTCTTTCGCTGACTCACGTATCTCCTCCTCCGCCAAAGCCTCCAACAATCCCATTGCGGTCATATTTTGAATCGGAAACTCATCATCGGTTCCTCGTCCCACCTTTTTTCTCGCCTCTTCTTCTCTACGTGTGTGCTTTTACTTCAGCTCCTTGGCACTTGTTATGCCACCCTTGGGTTTGGATTATATACCGGCGAGTTTCCTTCTCGAATGAATTTCTTGATAGCGTCTCTCAAGTCCCAACAGACGTCCATCGTGTGCCGTGTTGATCATGGAATTCACGATCGAGATTTATCCAGGTGGCCTCGTTCCGCAGTGGTGTGGTCGTTCTACTTTTTTCATCTCGGTCATGGAGAATTCCTTCCAGACTTGGGCTTGGACACCTTCAATGGGGCATATCGGTCATACCTTCCTTCTGCTCTTCCTCCGCGAGTCTTGTTATCCCTTACACGTCCTCGAGAGTCTTGTCTGTTTTGTCCGAACTGCTCCTTACTTTGGGAAGGTGAACTCCTTGCTCTGTCCCGTGGTACATGGCTCATAATATCCATCTGCTCCAGCTCTATATACGTCTTGGATCGATCTCGGAACTCCACCAGTGTTTTAGGATGACGCTTCACGACGACTTCTTCAAACGTGAGGATTTGTCCAGGCCTGCTATGACGCAGTGCAATGTACGTCCTCCTTTAACCCTGGGACTTGTAAAGCCGTATCTTTAAAGCGTTCCAAATACTTCTACAAAGTTTCCTCAGGTAATTGCTTCACCTGATCTAACTGGAACTCAGTTTTTGGTTGCTTCCTGCTTGTGGCGAAGTTAAGCAAGAATTTCTTCTCCAAATCCTTCAAGTCTGGGATCGAATTTTCTGGCAAGGTATTGAACCAGATTTGAGCCGCTCCTCGCAGTGTTCCCGCGAACAACCGGGGTACCACGGGCCTAGTATAACCCTTCACCATGATTTCCATTTTGAAATTGACCATGTGCACCTGTGGATCCTGGCTTCCATCATACTTCGGGAAATCTTTCGTGTCTAGGCCTTTTGGATAAGTTGCGGCCATTATTCTGTCCGTAAAAGGAGTCACGACTCTCTCTTCAACATCAGAGCTTGATTCCGGTGATGGCGATGCAACATCTTTTTTAGAAAGGTTTAGGTCCTTGACCGATTCTTTTTCTTTTCTCGTCGCCCGACCACGCCTTGGGTTTCGTCCGGATTGTCCGTGTCACCGTGAGTGGCCATTATCCGGTCTTGTCTTTTCTTGCTTCTCAGTTCCCGTGCATCATTCCTCACCTCGGGCGTAGTGTCTTCCCCGTGGTCTGTCTGTGACGTCCGGGCATTTTGGGATGTCGGAATGTCATTTTGGCTTGGGTCCACGACGTCTTTTCCTGTATTTCCGTTATGATTTTCGGCTCGTCCGACATGGCATTCGAATAGTTTCTTCCATTCGTCATTGTGACGGTTCATCTCTTCTCTCATAAGTCGGACATCTTCCTCTCTTTGTAGACGATTACGCGTTTCCATCTCGTCCATTCGGTCCATCACGAAACCGAGGGTGGTTTGCAGTATGCGAATGTCGGGATCGACCACTTGAAATTCTGACGTCTGATTATTTGGGGTAGCCTGGATACCAACTTGCTAGACAACGACATTCTCAGAGGGAGGAGAATTCATCGTGTCCGATGTCTCAGTTTCAGTTTCCACCTCGACATGTTCTCGTCTAGGTTCACCGACCTTCCCGTCGAGACGTTTGTCCATTAGGCCGTTGTTCCGTTACATTTGTTCCTCGGCAATTGGCCTTGCTTAGAGTTGTCGCATGCGTCCTCTCGGGGTTCGCCATTTGCAATGGTAAAGCTCGTAGCTTTGTGGTTTGGGATTCGAAGTTTACTCGTTCCCCACGACGGGCGCCAATGTTACGATATGGAACACAAATGTCCAACCCCTTGGGGCAAGTTAATGGTCGATGTGGATCGATGGGTTTAAAGGTTGTACCCAAGAGGCTTATCCACTGCTATCTATTAAGGAGATAACAATGAACAAGATGATCACCGTGCAACACGAAGACGGAATGCCGTCAGAGGAGTGGGGTGTGTGCACGTGGGACAATATGTAAACAGTGGGAGAATGAATGTGTGTACTGTTCACCTGGGTATGCCCTTATTTATAGTGAAGCCGGGTTGGTCCGACTTTCTCGATAACCCGTTCCAATTATAGTACGTTCTGTGCGCCCACTCCCTGCACTACTGTGGTAGTGGGTGTGGTCGTGGGATAACTGGTCTTCACTTGGGCTCGACCTGGTTTGGCCCATTGCCGAGTTCTACAACACAAGTGTTAAGAGGAGAGGATAGAGTTAATAGGGTAAATACTCCCTCTTATTCTTAATATAAGAGATGGATAACTAATTTAGGGATATTAACAAAATTAGTTAAATTATTTATTTTTTTAAAAATACGATAAAAAAATTATTTGTAACAAATTTGCATTTGTTTGCCTAAAGTAGAATTTCTAATTATGTGGCATTTGAGAGAAATTCCCTTCCTATCTACAATCAACATTGATACTTTGAAGGTAAAAATTGTAAATTTAGGAGATAAAGTGATTTAATGTGATATATTGTAGTTAAGAACTAAAAGTTAGGACTCGGCTTCCTTCATATGCTCTTTAAATCCACTTCCCCTCATTTTTTTCCTTCACTACTCATCTTAACTTTTAAATTGAAATTTGAGTAGTTCAAATTTAATGTTTTTATCAAAATATTTTTAAAATATTTTTTAATTTTAAATTATTATGACTAAAATTTAACTGTTTTTAGAATTTATTTGTTACTTTTTAATAATTTTATAAAACATTCTCAAATTTGAGCCACTCAAATCTCAATATGAGGTTGACATGGGTAGTTGGAGAAGAAGAGGAGGGAAGTAGATGGGAAGAGCATACGAGGGAAGATAACTTTATGGGCTACCATACCGTAATAAGTCAGTATAGTAATCAAGATTTTGTTAAAAAAGATACACGTACATATAATAATCAAGCTAAGATACCATTAGAAGAGCCGAGAGCCTAATCAGAATGTCCGTTATAATGATACAATGAGGGATCACTTATGCTACATTTTTTATTTTTTATTTTTTATTTTGGGTGAAAGAACAAAATTATGATAACTTATACGATAATGAGAATTAAAACATATACATTAGATAACTTATGCTACCTTTTTTTTTGGGGTGAAAGAACAAAATTATGATAACATATATACTCCCTCTGGTCCTTAATATAATAGGTATTTATCTAATTTGATTAGATTAAGAAAATTAGTTAAATTTGTTAATATGACATGTATTTTTTAAAATACCCTAATTATTTTTCTTAATTCACCAATTCTCTATCTTTCTTGACTATTATTGTGGGAGCATAATTAGGGTTAATTAGGAAAATATTGAGAAAAGTGAAAAAAATTATATTTAAAATCAAAATCAACTCTATAAAATTATCTTATATTGAGGATTGAGGAGGATACTATAAAGAGAGTATTTTTATTTTTATTTTTTTGATAAAGAAATTTTAGGAAAGGGGTTAGGCTCACCCACAGTCCAAGGGCAGGGCGCTTGGAGCCCAGTCCACAGAGGATACTGGCTAAAGAGTACACATGCCTCCACCTCTACCAGTGTTACAACTGTTTCCTAAACCCCTAGGATGCCTCCTCCAGTGCCTTGACCAACGCAAGGATCGAACCCCCTCCCTTAAGGTGAGGAAGTCCGACCCCAACGCCAGTTGAACCCAAGGACAATGGGTTACTATAAAGAGAATTAAAACATATACATTATATAAATATTTTTGGTAGTTACTTAGTTGGGCTACGGATTGAGAGAAGATTCCATGATATCATGAGAATCGGGTCTTAATCTCTCAAAAGCCCAATCCATTCTTCATCCTTTGAGTCTTTGAGAAGGGTGTATGTATGGTATTGTTTTCCATCCCAAACGCCGTTCGCTGTTCTTTGCCCTAATTAACCACATCTTGCATCAATTCCCCGTATACTCACCTCCCTCCATGCCCTTGCTGCATTTTTTCTTCCTTTTAACTTAAAATCCATAAAGTTTAGTGAAATCTCTTTTTTAGATTTTCTAGGCTTGACCGAAAATTCCAAGGGGAGGAACCATTGAATTTTTCAACATTTATTCCTTTAAAAGCCATATCAACTTTTAATCGTCCAATTGAATTTTTCAACATTTATTCTTAGAGTTGGTCAAGCGCGGGGAGACATCCCGGCTCCTAGGTGCCTAGATAAATGCCTGGCGAGGGTAATAGACGGTTCGACTTGCCAACGTCGGTATGACTTAGGAGGAAGGGAGATTTCATCCTACCCTTGGATCGTAGGTGAACCCAACCCATTTTCTAAAATTTATTTATAAAAAAAACATTTATTCCTTTAATTAATAGCAATATCCCAACTTTTAATCGTCCAATTAACCTCAATTAGCTCTTAAATCATACTTTCTATACTTTTTAAAAATTTGACAGCATCTCCCCTTAATTTTCTATGCTTCAAACATTTTCATAAACTTGCATTCATCTTAAAAATAATTTTTCTATATTTTTACCAAGTTATTTGTGGCTTCTTGGTACTTTTCATAATTAAATTTGTCTAATAATCCTTTATTTAGCCAAAATTCAATAATTATTAAGGGAAAAATATTACTTACCTTGTTTTTTTTTTCCAGGAATTTTTTGTTTTTGAAATTTTGGAAATAATTTTCAAAATTGCCTTTTTCATAGTCGTAATTTTAAGAAATTACGCTGTTGTCCAAACTCAAGATGGTATATATACGATGATTCCTTGAAAAGTTTACTATTGTATTTGACCTTTGTCTTAGCTTTAACTTTGTGTTTAACCTCTATTCACAAAGGTTGAATGTTACAATTGTTCTATCTTTTTAGGGCATTTGTGGACTTAATTTTCGCTCCAAATTTAATGAATTGATAAAATTTGTTCACTTCTCTTGCAAACATCACAAACATAACTTCATGCTTACAACATATTTTAAAAAAGTACATTATCCTAACTTTAGATCCGACAATGAAATACAGTTAACCACAAAAAATAAATATTGTATGCTAATATGGAGTAATTTGAAGCATCATTATATTAAGCAATTTTTCCCTTTTACACCTTGAAACATTTTGTATTGAATCAATTTGATTTAATTTCTCCACTTGTAATATACTAATAAGCATGTATAAAAAAGAAGATACTAACAAGTGATGCATGTGACGATTTTACTTCCATCATAATCAATACTTCCATTTCATTTAAATGACGTGAACAACAAATTAGTAGAGTCCCTCGTATGATACCTCTCATGATTTTAGTTTTATGTAATTAGTAGCTCTATTTTACTCTAATAATTAATTATAAAAAAGCATTAGATCAATATAATTATGTCGATAGAAAATATATTGATTAACCCTTCTGGACAATCGGTTTCATCACAGGATATTTATTAATTCCATTAATCCACTTCCTCAAATGATTCAATATTATTGACACACTTTTGCATCAAACAAATTTTCAGCAGCATGAAATCAAAGCTATAAAATCTGGCAACTCACCCTTTTGGTGTTCTGCAAAAGCTTTCTAGCGCAATGTGCAGCATATGAATATAAATACCAATTTACCTAAATAAATTCTCTCTCCTCTTACTCACCCTCCTCCCTCCCTCCCTCTCTCTCTCTCTCTGCGCCTTCTCTCTCACTCTTTCACTTGATGCCACCTGTTTATTGTTTGTTTCTTGCTTTGGTTGTCAAAGGATTATTGTTGAATTGGACTCATATGATGTAATTTTGTGGTAATGATCTAGCTAGTCATATACGATGATTAGAGCTAGTTACCTTCAAATATTTAAAAGAAATACATAACATGTAAGACATTATATGGGTTTCTTAAAGTATTAACAAATTAAAAATATCTTCCTTGCTTCTTCCCTTAATTAGCAAATGGGAAAATTGATCAATTAGTGTTAACAAACATGTATGATGGTTAGAGTTGGTTAGCCTCGATATGTCATGTTTGCTATGTTTGAAGACGTTGGTATGTATTTTGCACCCAATAAATGTATATGGTTCTAGATGCACATCTGGAAAAATGTATACAGCATTTTTGCACATTAACCTTAAAAGTGATTAGTGTGGGGCTCACAAAACCAAAAGTTAATGAACGTGTGACTTGGTTAATGGAGCTAACATTTTTGCCATGTCCATGGGTATTTATGTGCCAAGTAATGTATATGGTGACAGACGTACATATGGGAAAAGTGCATGGGTACCTTAACCCTAATAAAAATGAGGTGGATAACATCCACACTACCAGCTCAACATATTTGGTTAATTGACAGTCAAAATTAACTAGAAAAATGGCCAGGGAAAAATTGGTCCTCATTTGAAGAGCTATATAATGATGTTACTTGAGCCTAACAAAGAGAGTGATATTTACTCGAGCATGATACTTGCTCGAGCAAGTAAGTGATTGCTAGAACAAGGTACTTTATTCGTTGCTCAATTTGTTTGTTAACTATACTCAAGCAAAGTCTTTATCTTTACTCGAGCATGCATCTTTGCTCAAGCCTGGAAATGCTTTACTCGAGCAAAGACTTGGGTTTACTCGAGCATGAATGTTTTGTGAAGTTAACCTCTTGCATTTTAGGATGTTACTTGAGCAAGTAATAAGTCTGACTTAAGCATAGTACTCGAGCAAGGAAATATTATGCTCAAGCATATTTGATAACTAATCCTTCGATCTTTCACAGTGGTTGCTCGAGCATGTTGAAGCGTCTACTCAAGCAAGCTACTCAAGCAAGAGTAATCCTTACTCGATCATATGTATTTTGATATCTAACTTTTTGCCTTTTACATGATGTTGCTCGAGCACTCAGAAGACTTACTCGAGCATGTTACTCAAGCAAGGCATATGCTTACTCAAGTAAGCTAATATGTTAAACTCTATATGAAAATATTTGAAGGTTGCTCGAGTAGCCTAAGTCTGTACTTGAGCAATGTCTTTACAGTGCTTTCATATACTTAGTCTTCTTCGCCTTCGTAAATTCAAATATTTGACAAACATCTCATTTCATTTGAACACTACTCATTATTATTCCCAATGCCATTAAATATATTTCTTGACCTTTGTAAATTCAAAATATCTAACTAACATCTCATTTTATTTGAACACAACTCATTATTATTCTCAATGCTATTAAACATATTTGTTAGTGAGTTTTAGATAGTTAATTGATTTCGTGCAAATCTTCAAAAAGCAAAGAACGTGTCAGAGCATTAAATTTGTTGCAGAAAATAGAGCACTCACACAGAGTGGAATTTAGAGCAGGTCAAATGATCTTGGTTTCAGACACCCATTCCAGCGATAGCGACTCTTCCTTAGTCAACTACAGACTAAAGGCATGTCATATGAAGATTGTTGACAACGATACAAAAGTGACATATCCTCAAATCTTCCAAGAGCTCTGGTTTATGTCTAACAAAAGCTTCTGTGTCTAACAGAGTGATTGAAGTCTCTCAACGAATAGCTTGAAGCTTCACCAACAATCATTAATGGAGTTTAACTATAAATACGAAGAGCATTCAATTCAGAGCTAACCACCAATGATGATATCATTTATTGCTCATTAATACTTTATGAGATATCTTTTGATATTCAATTCTTTAGTGATCATATATCTACTTAAGAGTTGGGAATCAGGGCCGGCCTGTGAAGGACCAGGGCCTAACGGTTGAGAAAACATCTGTTTTTCAAAGCCCGGCCCGAGAGCACTAGGGCCAAGGCCGGCCCTCCAGGGCCCAGAAGTTACCATTCTAAATTTTAACTATTGTTTCAAAGAAATATAATGAGTAAATTACAACAATTAAAGTTCTAATTTATCAAATAAATGTAGTCAACATTAATATTAAAACAAAACGAATCATCCAACAAATAAGTACAATCACTAATTCATAATTAAAGCAGACTATGTTCACAAATAGCTCATATAAAATATAAGAAGCATACCACTAAATACATTAATATGATGACTATTATTGTCGTCATCTTTGCCGCTATCATCAATTTCAATGACATTTGATTATGCTTCGCTTTGAGTAGGCTTTGGTTCATTAGTAAGAATATCATGAATTTCTTCTCCCACATAATGAACACATCCATAATCTATATCTGCAACAAATAATAAATCAAATCATAAAATTAGATGTATTTGTACTTAAATGGATAAATAACTCTATAACAAATACAAAATACATATAAATTAGTAAATTACCATCATATGTAAATCCATGCATCCAAAAAATAATAATAATAAATTAAAAGGCCTGCAGGGCTGGCCTTTTTAAGCCCGAGGCCTTATAGGGCTTATTTCATTAAGCTCCTATAATTTTCAAGGGCCAGGGCTTGAAAGGGTTGAGGCTCTAATCTACTTTGTAAGAGAGTTATTTTTATTCAATTGATTGTTGTAAAACCTCAAGATAGTATGACCTTAAGTGTGGTTGTCCGATTACAGTTGTAAGGTGAGTGAATCTGGTGAGATTAATCTAAGCTTATTGTAATCATTGAAAGATAGTGAAAATCTCATAGAAGCTCAAAGGACTGGACGTAGGTCATGAGATCAAGACCAAACCGGTATAACTCTTTGTGCACACTTCAGTGATATTCTTCTAACTCTTCCTTCGTGATTTAATTAGTCGTTAAGATTGTTTTATATTTTTTTAACTCAAACAATTCACCCCCTCTTGGGTGATTCATTGTGACTAACATTTGGTATCAGAGCATATGTCTTCTCTTTACGTGCTTAACATCCTGATAAGGATCTGTGGAAGAAATACTACCTGACGGTGTATCTATCAATAAACCACTAGGCTTCAATGGTGAACACTACTCATTTTAGAAAGCAAAGTTTAAAGTGTTTGTTTTGGCCATTTAATATGGTCTCTAGCAAATAATTGATAAGGGAGACTATTTCCCAACTAAACTAGAAGATGGAGTTCATGTAGCAAAGGTTGAATCAAAGTTTGATGAGAATGATAGGAGCAAATAATGCTTAACAGTAAAGCAATCCTGATGCTTTAAAGCGCACTAATCTAGAAGGAGTATTTTCGTAATGCAATCTAACACCTGCTAATGATATGTGAAAAGCTCTGGAAATAGCTTACAAAGGTACAACCGACATGAAGGAGAATAGGATAAATATTCTCATGACTCGAATACGATTTACTTTGTATGAAGTCCGGCAAATCTATAGCAGAATTTGAACCACGTTTCACCCATCCGATCAATCAACTATCGGTCTTAGGCAAAATGTATGATAAAAAATCTTAGGTGAGGAAAATCCTAAATGTCCTCACAAAGGAATGTGAAGCCAAAGTCATAGCCATTGAAGAAGCTCGAGGAGAATCGATGAAATCAATAGCTATTCTATTCGAAAGTCTATTCGAATATGAAGGAAAACTAAAGTTCAAAAAGGGTATAGACAAGATCAATAATGAAAGTAAAGGAGTTGCTTTCAATGCCTTAAAAGAGAAAGAGACAAAAGAGGTATGTTTGTGAAAATCCTAAACATCCTCATAAATGAAGATGAAGATGAAGAAAATGATGAACTTGGTATGTTTGTCCAAAGGTTCAAAAGATTCTACAAAAAGGACCAAGGCTTTCAAAGATTTCAAAAAGGAGGCTAAAGCAACAGACCTGAATTCAAAATAAGGATTAGATGATATGTTATGAATGTGAGAAACCTAGTCATATCAAATCCAAATGTCCTCAACTTAAGGGCAAGGATAAGGAAAAGCGAGGATGAAGAAGTTGCCAACATATGTCTTGTAGATGAAGAAGAATGTGAAAGCGAAGAGGTATATGATTCTCAAACAACTTATGATGAACTTTTGTCTAAGTATAATGAGTTGCATTTTGAGTTTAGAAAAATTGTGAAAGAACTCATAATCTCAAAGAAAATAATTAAGTTGCTTGAATTACAAGTTCAAGAAACTTCTCTGGTTTGTCAAAATTTTCCTTATTTAGAGAAAAGAAATTATTATCTTAACAAAACTCTTGAAAAATTCACTAGAGGAAGTGAAATGCTTAATGTTATTTTGAAAACTCAAAGGTTTACAAACGATAGGTCGAAATAGGCTATACTCCTGGACTAGATAAGAGAAAAGGCATAAAGAAGAGAGGTGAGAAATCAGAACTATTTTTGAAAATTTGTTCACTCCTCCAATCCATTTGCTTATTGTAACTATTGCAACTGAAAAGGGCATAGTAAATCTTCTTGCTTTCATAGAATGAAAGAAAGGATAAACCAGTAGGTACTTGTAACTGGGTACCTAAGGGATCACATGTAAAAAGGACAAAAAAAGATAGGTACCTAAGACTTGATTGATAGTAAAATTGTAGGTATGTCTACAAGCATCAAAAACCAATAAGTGGTATATTGATAGCGGATGATCTAGACACATGATGGTAGATCAATCCAAATTTGTTGCAATAAGACCAAAAGATGGCGACAAAGTTACATTTAAAGGAAACCAGTCTAGAAAGATAGTCAAAGTTGGTGAAATTGGCAAAAGTGGTGGACCTTAAACCAAGGATGTGTATTATGTAGAAGGTCTCTGTCATAACCTCCTCAGTATGAGCAAAAGTGTAGACAGAAATAACTGGATAATGTTTTATTTGGAAGAGTGTGTCATTGTCAAAAAAAGGGATATCTAGATAAATAAAGATTAGCTAAATATTCTCTTCAATGCATCAATAGAAGGTAACGCTATACCATGAACATGCCTTGTTGTATTTATGAAAAATGTTTTGTTAGTAACACTAATGAAAGTAGGCTATAGCATAAACAATTAGCACATGTCAATATGCACCAACTGGACAAGTTGCTTAAAAAGGAATTAGTTCTCGGTTTACCCAAACTCACCTTTAAAAATGATTTGATATGTGATACTTGTCAAAAGGGTAAACAGAGTAAATCCTCTTTTAATCAAATAATGAAATCACGACTGATCCACCACTCCAACTACTCCATATGGATTTAGTTGGACCGGTAAGGAATAAAAGCCTTGGTGGCAATTTATATATCTTGGTCATAGTCGATACTTCTCTAGATTTTCTTGGCTATCTTTCTTTCATCAAAAGATGAAACTTTTCAACAATTTGTTGTATTTGCTAAGAAAATTCAAAATGAGAAAGGTATTTGTATTTCAAGAATAAGGACAGACTATGGAGAAGAATTTGAAAATCAAGCCTTCGGGGAATATTGCGATGCCAATGAGTCAATCATAACTTCTTGGCTCTAAGGACCAGTCAACAAAATGGAGTAGTGGAGAGAAATGACAGAGTTCTTACTCCTTACTGAGATAGCCAGGGCTATGCTTAATGAGAAAACATATCGCAAGTATTTTGGGCAGATGTTATGAGCATTGCATGCTACATTTCTAATAGAGCCTATATCCGCAAGAAGCTTGACAAAACTCCCTATGAGCTGTACAAATGAAGGAAGTCTAATTTATCTCATCTACACATATTTAGATGCAAATGCTTCATCCACACCAATGGTAAGGATAACTTGGGAAAATTTGATATAAGTCAGATGAAGGTATATTTTTTGGCTACTCAAATAGAAGTAAAACTCATAGAGTATATAACAAATGTAATTGTGTTTTGAAGAGTCTGTTCATGTTGTGTTCTCTAAGTCTGACACTTATACCAAACCTTTAGATGATGAACCTGAATTGATTCATCTTAAGGAATCTCAAATAATCTTAAAATCCCATTCTCCATTGGAAATTCAATATGATAATGATCTTGATCCAGATGATCAGGGTTAACCTAGAGCCTGGAGATATAATAAGAGCTATCCTATAGATCAAGTTATATGAGATGTCAATGAGGGAGTAAAAATAAGGAGTAAAGTCCTTAATGAAGGAACTTTTTTGCCTTCATTTCTGAGATTGAACCTACTAACATTGAGAAAGCCTTATAGGACAATGATTGGGTAATAGCAATGCAAGAGGAACTGAAACAATTTGAAAGAAATCAAGTTTGGGGCTTGATATCCAGGCCTAAGGACCATTTGGTCATTGGTACCAAATGGTATTCAAGAACAAACATGATGAATCTGCAATGCTTGTCAAAAACAAGGCAATATTGGTTGCCAAAGGCTATCAAGAAGAAGGTATTGATTATGAGGAAATATATGCTCCAGTGGCTAGATTGGAAGCTATATGAGTACTCTTAGCCTTTACATGTATCAAAGGATTCAAACTCTATCAAATGGATGTCAAAAATTCCTTCCTAAATGGTTTTATTTAGGAAGAAGTCTATGTCGAAAACCTCCTAGATTTGAAGACGTTTCCTATCCTGATCATGTTTATCGTCTTAAATAAGCTCTCCATGGTCTCAAACAAGTTCCTAGAGCTTGGTATGAAAGATTGAGCAAGTTTCTTCTTGATCAAGGATTTGTCAAAGGAAAAGATGACACAACTCTCTTCATTAAACTCAATAAGAAAAATGTTTTACTAATTGTACAAATTTATGTAGATGATATTATATTCGATGCTACTAATGATTCTTTGTACCAAGAGTTCTTTAAGTCTATGCAGGGAGAATTTGAAATGTCAATGATGGGAGAATTAAATTACTTTCTCAAACTTCAAATAAAATAACAGAAGAGTGAGATATTTATCTCTCAAACCAAATATCTCGATTATTCTTATTGATGAATGGTTAAACGTTGGTTTAAAAGTCAGAATCTAGCTGTCTGCTGGGATCTTGCGTAGATATACATTAGAGGAAAGAAAGACCTTTTACCTTTGAACCTTGCTTATCGCACCTAAAAGGATTTTGCCGCTACCCACTTCCACTAGGGAAACCTACCATCTGCTCTATCTAAAAGAAGATGAGAGCTGCGTACGGCCTGGATGACCCGCCGATACGGAACGCTTTCCCTCGTGCCCTGTTCTCGTATTTGAGAAACATATTCACGATAGGTGCGCTCAGATCGAAGCTCACCCCGCGGAGTTGTGTACCGTCTGGTTTGCAACCCCTACGACATCTGCCTTTACGATATTTACTATATTTCGTACATTTCGGATATAGCACGTCCCCCTTTTTTTTTACTATATGAAATCCACACTTTGACACCTGAGATTCAAGTGAAGTGACCAATGGGGAACAAGCAACGGAGTGAGCGCCCTAGCGCGAAAGCCCTCTCCTTTCAGTCGAGCAGCTCAACAAGCAAGGGCCCGAGCGCAAACGCGTCTCAAGCCCTCGAGCTGACGCTCGAGCAGCTCAACAAGCAAGGGCCCGAGCTTAGGGAGCGAAAGAACAAGCAAGGGCCCACGATTTTGCTCATTCTATGTTGCCTGCCAACCCTCCGCAGGAAGGAGGGGAGGCTCCCAATCTCCCCATAGGGGTCATGGGGCCGGCAGCCCCTAGTATTGACTTCTTAAAAACAGAAAGACTCCTCGTTTTCCGTTCCATTTCGCGGGGCCGTAGAAAACCGCGAACCTATGGCATGGATCAATGTAATGGAGCTGACACTCCAATAAGCTCAACAACTTTCCTTGATGCTCATGTTAAAGGGAAAGATTTCAACATAACCAAATATAGAGGGATGATCAACTCATTACTATATGCGACAACAAGTAGACAAAATATACAATTCAATATGGGAATGTGTGCACGATATCAATCCGCTTCAAAAGAATCTCATACTCAGACAGTTAAAAGGATATTCAGATATATTGCAAACACGGAGAAACTTGGAATCTGATTTCCTAAAGGACAAAATAAATATCTTATTGCTTACTCAAACTCGGATCATCTTTGGTTACTAAACGCAGGACAGAGAAAAAGCACTAGTGGACAATGTGAGTTCCTCAGTGGCTCTCTCGTGTCCTAATTCAGTAAGAAGCAAACCAATGTCTCGTTATCTTCCACTAAAGCTGAGTATGTAGTTGCTTCAATTTGTTATGCTCAAGTACTATGGCTTAAGCAACAACTTCAAGATTTTGGAATTCATCTCAAAGAAATTCCAATCCTTTGCGACAACTCAAGTATAAAAGCTTGGCGAAAAATCCAGTTTGACACTTAAGAACTAAGCATATTGGTGTGAGACATCACTTCATCAGAGATCATGTTTAGAAGAGGAATGTTAAAGCGTTGTTCATTCCTACTCATTTACAACTTGTTGATATATTCACTAAGTCGTTGGCCAAAGATCAATTCCTATATATCAAAAGAGAATTGAGAATTGTAAACCCTAGTGAATTGTAAGAAATCACTTTCATACTATTCCATTTAAAGATTATTTTGACAAATCATTACTAATTTTAACATTAGAATCTCTAGATATTTGTTTTGTAGGATGCTTTATTGTTAAGATATAAAATAGAGAGGCATGATACTCATATGCTTGAGCAATACTATAGAGATTGGCTTTGGAACAACTATATAATTCAGTTATACTCAAGCATATTGAAGGCTTACTCGAGTAACGTAATCGAGCATAATCAAAAGCTGCTCGAGCAATGTTGAGGATAGAACACAGTTATTTCAAAAAATTGGAGCATAACAAGTATGCTCAGCCAAGCCTCAGAGTGCTCTAACATGGCCATGTGTGAACACCTAAATAAAAGCTCATCACAAAGCTTACTTAAGCAAACTCTCAAACGCGCTCGAGCAAATCCTCAATCAAGTTGATAAATGCTCAATTTGGAAGACAAAATCAACTTGTAAAGATCAAATTTCTTTTCAAAGGGTTCAGGTGTTCACATAACACACTTGAAGTAAGGTAATTCTATACGTGCCATTGTTTTTGATCATGCTCAAGTACATTAGTGATTGCTCGAGCAAGACACTTGTCTCAAGTTTACTCGAGCACGCTCACATTTGCTCAAGCATGGCCTTCATACTCGAGCAATATTGAGTATGCTCGAGCAAAGGAATTTTAAAATCAAAGATAAGACCAATCTCAACGTCTCATTTACTCATGCCGTCTCACTTCTGTTTTTCCTTTTTTTTTTCCTCAAACGCTCTTAAACCCATTAACCTTCCCATTTCCAATCCGTCATCATTTAGGCGTTTCCATTCAATTCTTCCCAATAGACTCTTCCATTTCGAATAGTTACCCTTCGTTATTCCCTCAATAAATCCCCTCTAATACCCAGACTGTCATCATTATCAACTCGTCCTCGTCGAAACCCTTCACTATTTCTTCCTCTTCAAATCCTCATTTCCTTTTCCGGCAAGCTTTTCTCTTTTCAATGGCTCAAACCAAGAATCTTAAAGTTGGTTTAGGCTCTAAAACACCACCGGCCTTACCACTAGACTCACCTCCTTGACCACCAACCAAGATAGTTAGAACCACACATTTCCATCCAAAAGTTCAAACCTCTAAGCGACAACCAAAAGCCAAAGGAATTGTTATTCAAGAGACCGCGAGACCTATGACTCAACAACAGATGTTGTCATTGCCTTCCAGGAAAGGCAAGGACAAGGCTGTTGGATATGATTAGTTTTGATGATGCCTTACAAAGATGTCATTATAAAGAGCAAAAAGCTTGTATAATATATTAATCTTCTACACGACTAATTACTATATTTAATGTAGATTAGTTCAAGTTGAATTATAGAGATTAATCAAGAAGGAGAGAATGTAAATGTCAAGGAAGCAAGAAGTTATCAAAGTATTTTGGTATTGATCAAGAGAAGAGAAGAAACAAAGAATGAGTGGAATTATGTAGAATGATCAAGAGGAGAGATTGAAGAAGGAAGAACTTGCTGAATGGAATGAGGATATCATTATTCAAGTTCATAGATTGATACTAGAAGTATCCAAGATCATATGGAAGTTGGAATGACTCAATTCAGAGTTAAAACAAGCAAATATGAGGTTTTGGATGAGCAAGCTCGAGTCTCCAAGTATTAAACTCGAGTTTACTACCTTGTTGTAGTAATTTTCCTCTCTGATATGAGGAAACTCGAGTTAAGGACTCCAAACTCAAGTTTAGGACTCAAAACTCGGGTCATCCATCATAAACTCGAGTTAATAAGTGTCTTCAAGATCTCGGACTAGGAAAACTCGAGTTTCTAAGTACAAACTTGAGTTTACAGCATTGATCAGCACCTCTTCTACTTGGTTTCATGTTTCACCTAAGCAATGTCTAGTAATTTGACGATATCTCCTAAATCAGAAATCAAATTGAGGGGATATCAATTTTGTATAAAACTAGACTCTCAATGCGTCATTTGGATATAAAATTCAAGCCCAAAGGAGTTCAGATCAAGGATCTACGAATTATTGAAGTTGACAGTAAAATCAACGTGACACAGCAAACCAAGCTTCAATGTTTTGAGTGTATGTCACAAACTATAAATCCGATTGAGCTGAAATCAGTGACATATGAAAGTAGACTCAAAGGGCTTTCTATAAAGTTTTGAACGGACCAAAACAGAGTTTAGACCAGGGAGATATGGCCTTCGAAAGTTGATAGTCAGTTCAAGAAGGCTCAAAAAGTCAAAACTTGAGCCAGACCAAGTCAAAGAGCAACCAAGGGAAAATCAACTTGCAAACTCGAGTTTATTAGTGACAAACTCGAGTTTACGAGTTACAAAGAGCAACCAGGTCAGAAAATCATCCAAACTCGAGTTTATTAGTGGGAAACTCGAGTTTAAACAAGACAGAGAGCAAGCTGAGCTATTCAAGACAAAACCAAACTCGAGTCTATAAGTTGCAAACTCGAGTTTGCAGGATTTTCAAGTGTTTAGTTCGAATTTGCTTTCGATCAAAACCATCTTCTGAGCTGAAAGGATATCAAACTTGAGTCTATAAGTTACAAACTCGAGTTTAGCTCGAGGCAAAGAGAAATCCAACTTTCAACAACAAAAGGAAACTCAAGTTTATTCATGAAAACTCGAGTTTACATCTCATTTTAGAAAATCACCATGTTGAATATCTCATTTCTCAACAAGAACATCCGAGATGAATACCCGATGACTTATAATACGTCTTAACATTATTTATATCATTTGTGTACATGTTTGGATGATCAAATATTGTTGAACGAAGATCAAGGGTAAAGTAAATGATGATGTCATAGTTGGTTCGAAAAATGAAGTTCTAATGGCTAGTTCCATCGAGTATAACGGCTATATTTCTTTATCCAACGTCATTGAATCTTCTCAACAGTCATAAATTGCAACTACCTATAAAAGAAGACAGATTCAAGACGAAGGTGCAAGACACAAGGCTACATCTTCAAAATGCTCATACTTTGATCTTCATATTATTTACTGTCTGTTTTCAATGTTTACATAGTTTATCATAGAGAGTGAGATATTTTTATTATACTTCAGTGTTTATTCATTCACTTCTAGGAGAGAATATTTATTGTAAACATCCTACCATACTATCTGACGGTTACTCAAGATTGGGTGATCTTGAGTGGAAAATTCATTGTATTGATTATAACTTGTAAAGGAGTGAATCCTAGTGAGAGGATTACTTCGAGTATAGAGTGTGTAATCAAGTAGGTGTATTGATTACGGTTTGTAAGGGGAGTGAATCCTAGTGAGAGGATTACTTCGAGTACAGATTATGTAATCAAGTTGAAAGAAGATAGTGGATTGAAAATTTCAAGTGGAGCTTGGGGACTGGACGTAGGTCAAGGATTGGGCTGAACCAGTATAAATTACAGTTTGCACATTCTTTTCCCTAAACTCTTATATTTCCAGCATATATGTTTGAATGACTGACTATTGCTTTATAAATTATTATTGTCATACAAACTGCTTTAGTAACTTGTGAAAAGATTTTCAAAGTTTCAAGTTTTTAATCAGACACCCAATTCACCCCCCTCTTGGGTGATAGCCAGGTCTTTCGAAGTCCTCAGAATGGATCCTTATGATGAACGTAATATCTTGAGTTTTTGGCTTAGAGACTTGAGAATAAGCCTAAATTAGGTGAACGACCAAGTCCAGTTCAGGAAGAGTCCCAAGAATGCAATGGATAAAATAGCTTTTAGGGACTAAGTAATTTGGCCATACTGGTCAGTATACCTAGTATGTATAGGCTGTAACATTAAAGTGCCAGTGCAGAAGGGCATAAAACACTTATATAGTGCTAATCAGTTGGTTAAGATGCCACTCAACTATATTCTAAGGCATGAGACGATTAGCTAAGCAAAAATGGGGCGATAGGTATGAACATGAAATTTTTTGGACCAATAAGAGTGCGCTACGTTTTTGGAAATGACACCGTTATGTGGTGCCAAGTGTTTAAAGAGGATATGAAGAGTTGTCTTGGCAGTCAAGTCATGATTAGGATGAAGTCAAAGCATTTAATGCATAAATGCCACATGTCATGATTAGGAGGAAGAAAGGTCTACGCAATTAATTCATCCTTATCTAAAATGGCCATGTGTCATCTTAGGGAAAAGTGCAAAATTTTGATGATTATGCAAAAGTGCCATGTGTCACACAAAGGAAAAGAGTTGACAAATCAAATGGACACTTAACATCTAAGCATTTAATGAAGAGGACAACTACGCACATGCATTAATGGCAATTGGATGAGTCATAAAACTTCTCTAAGAAGCCTAAAATTCATTCGTGTGAAGGGAAGAGAAGAAAGTCAACAAACTTGTTGAAAAATCCACATGAAAGAAGATATTTTGTAAGGGCATTTTGGTCATTTGGTTTGGGGGATCTATAAGTGTCTTCTTGATATATTTCAAGACACTTTGCACTTCTTTTTTGGCATAACATTTCTAAAATGAAGAGAAAGGGACAAGAAGAATTTTCCAGATCAAAGATACATGGCAAGGTTAGAGATTCATATAATAAAAGCCCTTTGACTTTAGGAATTAAACATGTCATGCTTATGTCATAAGATGACTTTATGAATGATTTAGTGTATAAAAGTCCAAAGGCATTTAATAAGGCATAAAGTATCTTGGTTAAGGGTCAAACTTGCAGCCAATAGAAAGAAAAAAAGGAAAAGTACACATTTATTACATATGATACTAAAATCAATGAGATAAGTTTCAAAATTGCTGAGTGTCTTCATGAGAAAGAAAGATGACATAAAGTGGGACACCTTGACATGTTCATTTAATGCAATTAAAGACCAAAGTCCTTCTCCCATAAGCCTCCCAATTCAATCCAAGAAGAGACAAGAAAGAAAAAGTAAAAGACAATCAATTAAAAAAAAAACAAAGTCAAAAAAGTTAAGGACATATGGACCAATAAGGAAGGGCCAAGAAAGGGGCCTAAATATGTACTAAGAGGACACTTAAGCAAGCTCATAATTGTGCCTAAAAATGAGAGAAACTCATGTAGCCATGAAGAACCAAGGAAAATTCTAGTTTTGGGCATGAAAACACATCTAAAAATGAAGAAAAGTAAGGGCAATTTGGTAAAATACCAAAAGGGATATTTTTGCATGCTTCCTAACTATTATTTAAGACCATATACTCTCTTATTTTCTGCCCTCAATTCAGCACACACATGCAAGAAAAGAGAGAACAATAAACAGAAGCAAGAAGGAAGGAAGAAGAAAGCAAAAGAAGTTGTGAATCAAGGTAAGTAGATCATGAACTTTGGGTTACTTTTTCCTATCTTCATGAATATGCTAAGGGTTCCATTAAAAAAACCTTTGTATGGTATTTTGGAAGCTCAAGCCAAAAAGATTAAGCTTAAGGAGGAGGAAGTTCAAGAGAAACAAAGCACAAGATAAGTAAGTCACCTCCTTAATATTCATATGGCTTTGTAGCTTGAAATATGGCTTCTATTTCATGATATTTGGTTATTAAGGACATTAATATGCCTAGAGGAGGTTCTACCCTAGTAGGTAAAAATGGATTATCAAATGTCTAAAGTTAAGATTATGGTTTCAAAAGGAAGATTAGGCAAGAACATGAATGAATATGAAGTTAAGATGAAAAATTATGTTGTTGCTCTTAGGATGTGATTTTCGGCCAGAGATAAAAACATTGGGAAATGATGTGATTTTGGTAATTTTTATATTTCCAAAGTGTTTACAATGAAAAATTGTATAAGAACAAGTATGAAACATGATTTTGGAAACTCTAAAGCTAAATTACAAAGTGTTGTGAATCTGCCAGTGTGAAACCTTAAGTGGCAATCGAACTTGTGTTGTGATTTTGAATATGTTAATGATGTCCAAATACTATGAAATTTTACAGAAGTAAAGTAGACATGATAAGCATTATTTGGATAAGTAATTTGGTAAACTGCGAAAAGTACAAATTTTTCTGGACATAAAGAGTATTTTTAGTCAAAAGTAGACATGTCAAAGGTCACATGACTTTTTGAAACACTCTAATTGGAGTTTTCTATAATTAGTTATGAATTTTCTAACTTGGTCAATAATTTTGCAATTTTTCTGGAAAATAGTCAAAAATCAAAGAAATGTGACCAATAATAGATTACTCACTAATAAAAGAATTTAGTGAGTTCTAAATGATTTAGGATCCCTTGTTTCAAATCAAATAGTTGAACATATATTGAGGAAAGTTCTCATAAGTGATGAAATTATTTATGTTTTGTTATTCAAGAGTTACCTTTACTATTGAAACATTGGGAAATTTGTTAACACTTGATCAACTATCAGGTAGTAACTTTAATCTCATATGCTTTGTGTATCTCTGTATGTGTGTTATACCATGATTATGCATGCATTCTGTTATGTTGGGTTAGAGTCCCAACTATTGTGGGTTAGAGTCCTACTATTATGATGTGCCAAGCGTTGTGGACTCGGAAGTTCTTTGTGTGACATGCACATTCATCGTTGTGTTCATATATGACTGCTAGTTCTAGAATTGGTTGTGTGCCTTATTGTGTGCATTATTCGAATGCTCATGGTATGTTATTTATGGTTGCTTGCATACTTTGTATATGAGATTGATTGTTACCATAGGATCCAATTATAAATCCTAGACTATTTTAAAAATGTACGGAGTAGTTTATCTAAGTCGATCAAGGCTCAAAAGGTAAGGATTTGGAGCATTGTTGAGATTTGGAGGAAGACGCTGGTGGTGACTTTTAATATTATATATTATCTTTTAGATGACTATATATTATTTACTAGCAGTGCTAATATTATTTGGGGATGATTGTATTATAACCCTCCGAGGATTTATCTTTTCAGTACTTATTTATGTTACCAATATATCTTGTCCAAACTGATTGCATGCTTTGTTGTGTAATATTACTCTGATGCATTGCGATTAATGATCCATGTAATAGTAATAAGTAAAAAGGGAAAATATCACACTACCCGTCACCTAAAAAGGCGAGGCCGGTAGGGGTGTAACAAGGAACGGCGATCAAAGTCCAATGCTGAGAGATTACAGAGACAGTCTCAACCCTCTCACGCTACAGGTAGTTAGGCTCAGTAGGCTGCATCTAGTTCGGTTGGTCCCTCTCCTTCTCAAAAGCTTGAGGCTCTTCAACCTCGGTTTGTCCACCGGTATGATTGATACTCCTATTGTTATTCCCCGATCAAGCTAGTTGACTTTCATTATGGTGATCAAACAATTTATGTTGATTTACCTCAATTGAGGTCTGAATTAATATGGATCTATCACCATGGCTTAAGTAGTATGAATCTTTGTTATGCCTCTGAACCCCTTGCTCTCCTACAGTTGTAAAACTCTTTTATTTTAAAATGAGGATTGCTAATAAAGAGGATGAAAATGAAGAAGATATTCTTGAGACCTCTGTTAGGTGACAACCAATTAAGATCATTACTGAGGATCTTAACACCATTTTGGGTGTTGTGGATATTCCCAGTCAACCTCCTTAAAAAATTGTCCAATTAAGAGATTTTCCACATAATGAGACCTAGTGAACCAATAGGTGCTCTGAAGTTCAAGCTTGCTAATATAAATGGCACATTTCCTATTATTTGGTATATTTACAGTCAGAATATGGCACATAAAGGTTCGAGTTTTATCTATTTTGTCAAAAGATATTATCCCCTTTTTGCTTCCATCATTTCTTAGGAACCTTGAAACTTAGGGAAATCGATTATTACTCAAATGATGCAGTTTTGTTCTCATTTGATTGATCAATCAACTACTCCTTTCCCTAACCTGGTCTCTCACATTTTGGCCTTGAACAATGTATGATATATTATCCCGGATGAGAAAAAAGTGAGGCCCCTAAGGTTTAGATAGCAACATTTGATCAGGATGAGGATCTCATTCATTGAGGCTTCCGGGAATCTTAAGGGATAGTCTATGAAGAAGCACGTGCCTTCCTCTTCTAGACCAGACAAGGCTCAATCATCTCAAGCCAGATCACCTACTACTTCTGCTCTAGCCCCTTCATTTCTTGGTGCCTCTATTAATAAGGCTATTCAAGATGTTATTGTTCCTTTGATTCAGTCCAACACTGCATTTTAGACTTCAGTTGAACAGAAGTTGGAGAGCTAATATTTCCACGATCAAGACTTTGGAAGTCCGGTTGACTTATCTGGTTATTAAGATGAATGGGAAATTCGAGACCTTATTTGATCGGCACGGAGAGGAGAACCAAAAGATCTTTCAAGTCGAGGCTGCCCTGCATGCTATTTGTGTCAATCTCTTTTATCCTCATTTGGCTTCATTGCTACCTTCCTGTTCCACTCCAACATCCGAGCCTGCTTCTTTATCCCAACCTTTGCCTACTACTACCACTCCTATCCTAGAAAGTTCAACCTTTACTGTAGCTCAATCACATCCACCTACATTGCTTTCTACTTCCGCTGATCCTACCCTGACTCCTCACCCGACTTCATCATCCACTTCCTCTTCCATTGCCTTCTCCTCTTCTAGCTCCACCATTCGATATTACCTTGCCCTCCTTTTTGCTTGATGACAAAAGGGGAGAGAACTGAGATTGAGACTTGACTAAAT
This sequence comes from Acacia acuminata, assembly GCA_019022655.1. Lineage (NCBI taxonomy): Eukaryota > Viridiplantae > Streptophyta > Magnoliopsida > Fabales > Fabaceae > Acacia > Acacia acuminata. Next base: position 383,869 of record JAFJYI010000348.1, on the reverse strand, counting down.
TAATATATGCTATTGTCTTTATTTTTCTCTTTCACATTTTCATTTGATAATGTATTAAATTATGTTACTTGATTTGTACTAATGTCTATCATTTCAAGTGTTCATTATGCAACATCGTTCAATCTTGTGATTATAATTTTAATAATGTTTCATTGCATTCAATATTATTTCTTATTGATCTCAAACCTTTTCAAAAGGATTTCAAAATTTAACAAGTGTTGTCATCATCAAAAAAGGGGGAGAATATTAGTTCTCAATTTTATGTTTTGATGATAGTAAGACTTGTAAATAAATAGGGTTTCAGTTAAGTAAAATTTGAAGAGTTGTATCATGATGTTACTTGAGCATAACAAACAAAGTGATATTTACTCGAGCATGATACTTGCTCGAGCAAGTAAGTGGTTGCTTGAGCAAGGTACTTTATTCACTGCTCACTTTACTAGTTAACCATACCGAGCAAAGCCTTTATCTTGACTTGAGCATGGAAATGCTTTATTCGAGCTAGGACTTGGGTTTACTCGAGCATGAATGTTATGTGAAGTTAAACTCTTGTATTTCAAGATGTTACTCGAGCAAGTAATAAGTCTTACTCGAGCACAATATGTAATATCCTGAATTTTAGGCATTAAGACTTGATAATAAGCCTAAAATTAGGCAAACTACTAAGCCGGTTGAGGAGGTATGACATTCTCGAATAAGGCCATATCTTTGGTCGAGAGACAAAAAGGGGCACAAAAGACTCATACAATGTAAATCTGGTTTGAAAAGATGCCACCCAACTATGTCCTGAAGTATATGACAATTAGTTGGGCGAAAACATGCCGGTATAAGATACGACATTTTCAGGGCAGTCGGGTATGCCCTACGTTTTTTAGAATAACAATGGTATGTGGCATTGTTTGTTGGGTCTTGGTATGCATGTCACAATCCTGAGTAAAACCCGAGCAGAATCTCGGGCAAGCATTGATAAAGTAGCTTTATTAAAGTAACTTTAATAAAGTAAGGTCATGATGACTATTAATGACATACTTTTGTGTTGTTCTAATAGAATCATGACACGTATCCCCTCATCATGACAAGGGAAAAATCTTGTAAAAGAAGCTTGTAACATCCCGAATTCTGGACCCTGAGAATTGAGAATAAGCCTAAAAGTAGGCGGACGACTAAGCCCAGTTTAGGAAGAGTCCCAAGAATGTCAAGAGTTAGGAAGCCTATCTGGGACTAAGTAACTTGGCTATACAGGTCAATGGACCTAGTATGTATAAGCTGTGGAATTAAAGTGGCAATGGAAAAGGGGCACAAAAGACCTATACAGTGTAAATCCGGTGGAAAAGATGCCACCTAACTATGTCTTGAGGTGTAGGACAATTAGTTGAGCAAAAATATGCTGGTATAAGTAAGTATATGGCATTTTCAGGGCAGTCATGGATGTCCTGCGTTTTTGAAGGAAATAAGAAGGGAAGAGTATTCAAGAAGCCAAGCAAAAGTCAAAGGTAATGATGATTTGCAAGACACGTGGCGCTTCGGGATCAAAAGTTGGATTTTCAATAACACGAAGTATGAGGTAATTATGAGATATTGAAATATGATTTTCTTGCTCCCCAAGGCATTGAGTTTCGGCCACTCATGGTCAGGGAGAAGAGACAGCTAGTCTGGCCCCACACAAGTCTAATAAGGTAGCCTGAGTAGTAAGAGAAAGTGTAACCGGAAAAAAGCAGCTAAGCGGGATGGGTTAGGGGTTTTAAGGAGACGGGTCTAGACCCCGGATACTAGGAAAATGGCACCACATGGTGGGCCAAGAGAGAGAGAAAGTAGTGACTTGGGGAGCAAGGCAAAGGTCACATCAAGTAATAATGAAGATAGAGAAAATAAAATAATAAGAATTAATTTGCACCACACTTTGAATTTGATGGGACAAGAGGAATGACATGTAATTATGACCCCCGAGATGGGCATAAATGGCATCATTTTTGGGCAGCCAAGTGGGTCCCATTTGTCTTGAAGAAAAAGTAATCCAAAATGACCATTTTACCCTTAAGGCATTGTTTTAACCATTGGATAAAAGCTTGCACCTAGTAAATCCAAAGACAAGCACTAAGGGGCAGCCAAGGGATTTGATTTTATGAACCCAGGAGGCACCACATTTCTGCCCTAGAACTCTCTAGAATTGCATGGAGGGCAAGCCAAAGAATTATATAAAAATCCGAAGCATCCTTCCGACTACTGAATAATAACAAGTCTTGGATAATAGCCCTAACCAAGAGGGTCCATTTAAGGACTTCACTTTGAAGGTGGAATATCACCTAGAGGGGGGTGAATAGGTGATTACAGATATTTCTTTCACAGTATGGTGGATAGGCATTAAAGGCAGTAAAGCGATAAAGATAAATGACATAGAGGAATTATACTGGTTCGGTCCAACTTATTGACCTACATCCAGTACCCAGATACTCCGGGATTTTTCACTATCTCACGAATACAATTACACACTCTGGGATGATCCTTACTCCCTAGGACTTACTCCCCCTTACAAGTTGTAATCGTATACCCACACTCAAGCTACCACTACCTTGAGATTTCAACAAATGTAAATACAAATGATAAACCTCTCTTACAAAGTAAAACAATGAACACTGAAGCTCAGTGATATCCGAAGATATGAACAGAATAGAGATTGATCACTTTGAGTACTTTTCTGTGTATTTGTTGATTCGTGCTGATGAATTCAATCCTTCATGTATTTATAGTAGTTGGAGAGAAAGAGCCGTTGTAGGATCTGAATTATTCCATTTGAATATGTTCGTTGTTAGCAATTAAACATCCGCGCCAATTTCGCCTTAATTCGATTTAACATGTTGTCTCTGTTCGTCTCTGTTTCTCGAAACTTATTGTTGTCTGATCATATATGTCAAAATTTGACCGTTGCTAAATCATCTGGAAATCACTCATCATTATGGTTAACAATATCACAATAAATAATGAATGAGGTTTAGAAAGATATGAGTGAGGAATTAAAGCATTTGAATGACGTTACAGAAGATTTGTGTTTGCTGATAAATCTTTTGTCCTCGTCAATACTCGAGTAGTAATTCTTCATACTCGAGTATCCAGCTAGTTCAAATGATCCAGAGGCTTTGCAAATGTTCATACTCGAGTACTCAAATGTTAATACTCGAGTATCTCCTGTGTTGTTGCTAAAATGGATAAACTCAGAGATACATGTTAATAAAACATATTGAGGCAATTCATATACTCGAGTATCATAACACCAATACTCGAGTATCATATAGGTAGAGAGAAAGTATCATATTTAAACTGAGCATACTTGAGTAGCCTCTTATCAGTACTCAAGTATTACGCCAATACTCGAGTATCGCATAACCAATACTCGAGTATTGCTCTGATACGTGAGGATGGTTTTCAGTAGTGAACTTACATACTCGAGTATCAAAATCTAATACTCGAGTACCATATCAGTAGCACTCTGCAGAAGATGAATTATCAAGCCAATACTCGAGTATTACTTCTGAATCAGCATAGATGTTCTGCTAGTTAATACTCGAGTATCCCACAAAACATAGTCGAGTAGTATATTAGAATCAATACTCAATACTTTAACTGCCAAACCAATACTCGAGTATTACTGATTCATACTCAAGTACTGTTTCCTGAAATGATTAAATAGAGGTATTAGATCAATCATGCTCAAGTGCTTATGAATACATGTGATTAAACTTGAGTCAAAAACCTCAAATGATTTCAAGTCTTGTTATCATCAAAAACTCGAGAACTAACACACTTGCCCATTTTCCATCTACCTAGGACATGTTCAATGATTGGGAGGAGAGGATTCAGCAGAAGGTCTTGGTCTAAGGAGAAGAGAAAGTTATATGCAACCAAAGATTCAAGGTAAGCATCTAACCGACGACTTAGTGGTTTTGTTTTAAGTGTCTGCCCAATGTTGTTGAACATGGAGTTATAGTGGGATCTTGATATTTTTGAGGTTTCCATTGAGCCCAAAACGTGATTTTGAGTGGGGATAAGTAGGATCACCTTTTTCCGAACCCGAAAAGCCCTAAGTCTTAAAACTACACAATCTGTCGATTCTTGTATTTCTTGGGCAGCGTGTATTGATAGGATGCTTTAAAATAGTAAATGAAGTCAAATTTCTCTGAAAGTTTACATGGTGAAATTAGACATCATGAGGATGATTTTGATATGAGATTTTGTGTCTTTTTGGTTTTCCTACCGAGAGTTATTTATTTTTGAAAATGACCCTAAAAACCTGGATTTTGTCTCAGACCAGTGGCTAAGGTTTGGAAATAAGGGAAGGATTCAAACCCAGATAACCTTGGGAATTTTTTTTATGGTAAACTAGACATTCTAAGGGTTCAATTACCATTGATTTCACATCAATCAGATGTTTTTAGAATTAATTAAAAATCTTTGAAATCAGACCAAAATTTCTAAAAAATTCTGGTGTTGGGCGAAATTTATGAAGTTTGAAGTAAAGTTTGTATATGTGATTGAAAGTGTGATATTTTGTTGTAATCTAGGGCTATAACACGTGTGGAACATATTTCAAACACCAGGGAAGAGTTTACTATTTTTTAGGAGTGCCAGGTAGTAACTGTTAACTTGCATACTCTATGTTACTCTCGCATGTGTGTTATATCATGATTGAGGAGTTAGGCTGTAGTACCTAGTGGACTGTGTGTCCTTAGGTTATTGTTGAAGTCCAAGGTATGTAAGGCTATAGTGCCTATGGGACTAAGTGTCCTTAGGTTACTATTGAAGGTTGAGGGCATGTAGGACTATAGTGCCTGCAGGACTATGTGTCCTTAGGTTACTGCTGAAGTCCGGGTATATGAGGTAGGTAGGGCCTATGTGTTGGGATCCGTACAACGCAGCGGATTAAAAACTTACGAATCCCGTCCCGAGGATCACTCAGGTGCGTTTAAACCAAGGCTAGGGAATCTGGATATTACCTTTGGAGAATTCGTCATCTCGTTCTTCCTTTAACGGTGGGCTACCTCCTCGATCACGAAGACGACTCGTAGAATCGGCTTCCTCCACCGTATCCACACGAACAATTCCCGAACACGGCTATGACAGGGTGCTAGCGCCTCTTGTGCGTCTCTCTCAATTTTTACTCTACGGTTTTTCTCGCAGCTTTCTGAATACGCTCGAATAAAACTCCCATAGTTTTTCTCAAACTTGGTCAGCGCATTATATAAAATTAATCCGCATTAATTTTGAATTTTGAATTTCAAATATGGATTAAAATACATTAATTAAATCAATCTGTTAGATCTAATGTAACGCATTTAATCCGCATTAAAAGGCGATCTGAAATTCAAAATTTGAATTTGAATTAAAATATATTAATTAAATCTATCTAATAGATCTAATCGATATATTTATTTAATCCAAATCAAAAGCCTTTTGATTTAATTTATCTCTATAAATTAAATCAGAAATGATATCTATCTATTTAATTAAATCGGGATACTATATCTCAATTTAAATTAAATAGATATATGATATCTTTATTTGAAAATTAAATGAGATACAATATCTCTATTTGTTTTAGATATTTAATTTATCAAATAAATTAAATATAAAACAAATAATATATAATAATATTATAATCTCTATTTATAATATTACTATATATATCAATTTCGAATTTATACATATATATATATATATTCACCCAGATTAAATTAAGTATTCATTAAATCTCAGATTAATCTAAGATTCAATGAACCTGGACACTTTGCTCGTGTTGGGTTATTCTTGTGTGCGACCCTGCAGGCCCATATGAGATTGGCAGTGGGCCAATACTGTACCAGCCCACAAGTCGTAAGCGGCCTCTAGCAAGACATTGCGACTACCCAATTCACATGGGGATCGATGACACGATACAACCTATCGTACAACCATGTCACGTCTCTTTTGTCACGCGATAATTTGGTCAAGGATGAGGCATGGATAATGTCAACTTCCTTTTCTTGACCATTACTTTCTCGATTCTTGAGTAGTCTAATTAGTAAAATGGAAACCCCTTTCCATCATAGTATGGCCATACATTTCTTAGACTCACTCATCGAGGGGCCCAGTATTATCTCTCTACAAATGTGAGGGACAAATTCCATCTTGACCATTCACATTCCTCCACATGAAAACCACTGATCCCGATCCCAGCCTTTATCATCACCTGGTCAAAGGTGACTTTTGACTAAGTTAAAGACTAGTGACTCATCATGTAGGAATCCATGATGATCTCAGGTCATAGGGCGTCGTGATGCAATTATACATGAGATAAGCTTATGACTTAATCCATGCAAAATTTCTCATAGTAGGTCGGTTCAAAGACCTTGTACTCTTACAAGTGCCCATGACTTTGATTCGTATCTCCATACCTCATCAAAGTCATGCGGTCTTATATCATCTTTGCTCCCGTAGATGACCGACCCGAGGACATTTAAGATATCATCTATAAGATATATCCAGGGATCAATTATCACTGTAAACATGCGAATGAAGTGATAACTTAATTGAGAACAATGACTTGCCCTAGGGCATAATTTCCAACACTATGTGACTATGTGTTCATAGGTGGCTACTGAGGCCTCTTGGGGTAGGTGGTTAGGGTCTTCATCCCTAACTACTAAGACCCTTTAGTGCTATGGTTTCGGGGGCTTGTTTTGACCAGGCAGTCCTACGAGGTGGTACATGCCAGGTTTATGATTATTTTTTATTGTGATTTGCATTACATGCATTGCATACATATTGTATGAGTTTAAAAGTTACTCTAGGGTTCAACTTTGAACTCCAGAATATTTTGGAGATACAAGGGTAAGGCAGTAGCGGCAGGAGGACTTGAAGAAGGTAGGGCTTGATGCGAAAAGATGAAGAAATAGAGGATGCCCTGTTGCTTTTTGTACTTCTATATTTGGGATGACTATATGATCTATACTCACTGTTTAGTATTTGTTTTGGACGATTGTACCCTTAACCCTACGGGGATTACTTTATGGTTTTGTATGTACCTTTACCAGTTTATTGTAGTTGTCCAAACCGATCATATGTTCTGTTGCGCATACTCTGATGTTTGTTAAAAGGGAATTGTTAGCAAAGGAAATGTATTAAGAAAAGGATCCTTCTAACCCGCCACCTAAAAGGGTGAGGGCAGTAGGGGTGTAACAAAGCTATGGAAAAGAAAGTCAAAAAGCTCATGGAAGAAGCTATGTAAGAAGGATGACTTGTTACACCCTTACCGGCCTCGCCCTTTCAGGTAGCGGGATAGAGGGATTCCTTTACTTAGTTACCTTTCCTTCATTATTAGGTCCATTTAATTTATATCAAAGTGAGCGCAATAGAGCACAGGACTAGTTTGGACTACCAGCAATACTGGTAAAAGTAGAATAAATAGAAAGTAAAAGTCCTTGAAGGGTTAAGGGCACAATCATCCAAAATAAATGCCAATAATATACAGTCATCCCAAATATTAAAATACAAAAGTACCCTATTCTTCAACAGCACTACTGCGCCCCACCTTTCCAAGAAAAAGGTCTTCTAAATCAGGCACGTCCCCTATGTCTATAGAAGCGTCTGAAGTTCGATAATGGCCCCCAAAGTAACTGTCAATACTCATGTACTAAATGTGTAAAGTGTATGCTATGTAACCATGTCACACATAAAAACACAGATAATATGCCAAATACCATATATGTAAACAGAAACATACACAACAATCTATCTTCGTACTGTCAAGTTGCCTTATCAAGGCAGGACCCGGATTTACCAGAATCACAAACTTGTCTCCGTTGAGCCACCACATATGGCAAGCCCCTAACCAGTATCCTCAGTGCTAGGAATCACATGGTTAGGGACTCGAATCCCAACATGCTCTATATGCATATTTGGCAAAAATATCCACAAACAAACATGGCAAGACAACATACATCCAAACACATAAAAGTAAATGAGTATAGCAGTTACTACTTGGTAGGGTATGCACTGTCTTAAAATTTTATTATGCCTGATCGCTTTTCCAAATATGCCCTTGTCCTAAATAACACCAAAATAACCTATTTTTAGTATTTACCAAAATAACCTTACATTTCTTATTAAATCCGAGCCCTATGCAATTTTCCCAAACAATCCAGTGCATTTGGCCCAACTTCAAACATTTTTAATAAATTCCAAAAAAAATCATTTTTGTAAGACATCAGTGCCATCGGAACCATTAAGATGTCTATTTTATAGGAAAAATATTTATAGAATCCAAAAATACTCATATTTTGGCGTGTAGTCCAATTTCTACCGTTGTTCAGAATTATCCTGTTGCTTCCGCACCTTTTTCAAAAATTAATTTCTCTCAGATGAATAATAAAAAATATATCAAATTACATATCAAAATTAATCTCAGGAATTTTAATTTATGTCTATAAAATTTCAGCTCAAACCGAGTTCATTTACTACTTCAAAAACATGGTTGAAGCTTCATTTTGCCCAATTTCAAAACGCGGCAAGCTTCTTCTTAGGATTTTCGGTGTTTTTGAGTTCGGAAACTTAAACCATGACCTAACCCCATAAAAAATCACATTTTAGACTCATTGGAACCCTCAAAAACACCAAAATAAAACCACAACACCAAGCCCTAACATCATGGACGAAAATCTCAACTTTGAACTTCAAAGAGTTGAGTTTTCGGTGTTTAAAATCGATTGGTCGACTTGGTGATCTGTCTCTTGCTCTTGGTTATGGAAGCTTGGTTGATCACTCTCTTCCCTCTGAAAATTTTGACCCTTATGGCCAAAAGAAAGATGGTTCAAGTCTTTTTAAATTAATAAAAAGTGATCTCGGAACAGTCTAAATTAACTGGGTGTTTATTTCTATTCATTTGTTAATAAATTGGATCAAACTTTTGGCTTAATCCCCAAGAATCTCTAGAGAATTCCAGGGAACTCTAGAATAGGGACATGTGGCGCGTCCCCCTCCATACATGGTAGATTTATCTTTCCAAATGGTAAAAATTACCTAGTTTGGCCCAAAACACCTTTTTGTCCAAGAATTAGAGCCCACATCCCGATTCTTAGGCGATTTTACTTTTCTTTTTCTCCAAGTCAACTTTAATAATTAAGGGGGGTAGGTGGTGCCATATGGGCCCCACCAAATCTGCTCCCTTGCTTTTTATCTATCTTTTTCATTTTATCCAGTCCGGTCTCTATCCACCGATCCTTGTTCGGTCCCGCTAGTTAAAAGGGTGCTTCCTTTTGTACTTTTCTTCAACTTTTCAGATATTTTTCCCCGATTGGACATACATATGTGGTTCCATCTTGACTTCCCATGTGGCCCCACATTTTTTTATTTTATCCAAAAATTAAGCCCCTAATTAGTCCTTATCGGTCCCCTTCCTACCGGTTAATCACCTGTGGGACTCACACTTTGTGTTTGGGCTAGAGTACAGATAAAACCATATGATTTTACTTCTCTCTCCTAGGGTGGACGAAATTAAATGCTTAAGGGGTGAGGATTTGACCATTTTACCCTTACTTTTCCTCTTTTACCCCTGTAGTGACACATGCCCCAAAGTAATCATTACACTGACTTTTGCTTTTTGGCATGTGTCTTTTTCAGTGTCTCTTCCTCTTTCCTAACCATGGATGACGCATGGACACTGACCAGGGGCAAGAATATGTGTTTTTTCAGTATTCTCCGGGCCCCACCTCATTGTACCGACTTATGTTACATCGGTGTCTTGCCTTGGGCCCACTCCTTTTCAAATCTGGACCCTATCATAATCTCTTTTTCTCTGACCATGATAGGTGACTTTTTGGGCCTTTTAGAGTCCATCATCCTATCCCCTATTACTCGACAGGTCTTTTCATATTTATTATTTTAAAATAAAATATTATAGAAAATAATAATAAAATTGACAATCAAAACTCTTCATTAATTCATCGGTGCTTAAGAGTACATTATTTACAATATTGGGGGTGTTACATGGCTCAAAGGCTTCTTAAATAAGCCTCAAATTCGTCCAAATTAAACAGCAAGAGGAAAAGTCAACGAAACTTGCAAAATAAGCCAAGTTAAGAGGATATTTTGTAAGGGAACTTTGGTCACCTGATTTGGGAACTTTTTAAGGTACCTTCTTGACATATTTTAAGACGTTTTACACTCCCTTTGGAATGAGTATTTTAACCAAGAGCTTAAGGGCTGTAGAAGTTAAAGTGACAGTGTAGAAGGGCACAAAAACACTTATACGATGTCGATCGGTAGGTGAAAATGCCATTTAGCTATGTCCTAAGGTATGGGACAATTAACTGAGCAAAAAATTGCTAAAATATATATGCACATGACATTTGCTGAACTGATGAGGATGCCCTACGTTTTTTAAGATAAAAAGTCAAACGTAATGGTAATCAGAGGACACTTGTCATTCGAGGGTTAAAAGTTGATTTTTAGAAAAAGTAAAAAGGACAAGTAATGATTACATTGCAAAAAGGTCAACTCCTTGCCCCTTAAGGATTAATTTTCGTCCAAGTAAAATCAGAGGGAAGAATCAGTCGATTTAAGCTGCATATGAGTCCAATTACAAGGTTTAAGCCTTAGGGAACCAACATGGACCAATTAGGGACTTATTTTTGACTGAAAAGGGATAAATATCAAGATTCCGGAGGATATAAAATGGTGCCACATATAGAGGATCAGCCTGTTAGTTCTCTATGTGTTTTGATGATAACTGACAATTGTAAACATGTATGGATGTTTTGGACAAGTTAAATGATTGATGAAACTTGTTGATTTTAACCCCAAAAACATTCTGTCAGCGCCAAACTCAAGCCTAGATTTGGTAACCTCGAGTTTGCTACTGACAGAGAGCCAAACTTGCTAGGTTGCACTTCAAAATCGAGACTAGACCAAAAGTTTTAACTTGAGAGTTTTCCAAAGTTTTTCTCATATTTTGAACAAACTCGAGGCTACAAATGTAAGCTTGAGTTTGTGAGAGATCGAGAGCATTTCAAGTACAAAACATTGTTAAACTCGAGACCTCAATTTTTAAACCTCAAGTTTGCACCTCCAGAGAAAATCTTTAAAGAGTTTACAAATGTGTAAACTCGAGTTTGCCTTTGGCGGGAAGGATTTTCAAATGAAGAATTTTTGTAAACTCGAGACTACTCCTTTTTTAACTAGAGTTTTCCATTGACTTGAAAATCTACAAGAGTTTACAAAACATGTAAACTCGAGTTCGCTGTTGCAAACTCGAGTTTCCGCTTGGCCGAGAGCTCTCAATGTTTATAACTTAAGCAAACTCAAGTCTACTTCTTTAAACCTCAAGTTTACTTCTGGCTGAGGATTTTCCAAAAGTTTTCTTATTTAAGAAAACTTGAGTTTAAGTTTCTAAACTCGAGTTTGCGCCTTATAGAGAGCAATGTGATTTTAACATAAGAAAACTCTAGAGTTTGCACTGAAACCTCCGGTTTGTGTTTTGAGAGTTAAAACTGACTTTAGACATGAAAAGTGACAAACTCGAGGCTACTCACTAATAGACTCGAGTTTATATTTCACTCAAGATGTGTTCCAAAACTCAGAATCGCAACTTTCCTCTCTGGATAGAGGAAACTCGAGTTCCTGATTTGGAAACTTGAGTTTGGCCCAACCCGAGAGCATTGTTGCTTTTACTAAGTTAAAAACCTCAGGTTTTGAAAGAAAACCTCCAGATTTAGATGTTTTAGACTTAAATCATTTCTACATGCCAAAGTCCTAAACTCGAGTTTAGATAAACCAAACTCCAGTTTACATCGTTGATTCTGTATTTCAAATCCTACGAATCTGTAAAATCTTCTTGTTTGATCTTAATACTTCCTATCATCGTTCTTCTATATTCCTAGCTATGTTTAACCACTTTGTTAGTGAGTTTCAGATGATTTAGAAGATGTTTATTGAAGGTTAAAAGATAAAGCAAAAAGTGACATTAGCTCATTAAATGCAAAACCCAGAAAAGTTGCATGCTTTTGGGTAATCCCTCTACACACGCTTGCAAGGGATAAATGTCTATTTTCCACATCCAGCAACTGCTACTCCAACGGATTAATTTGTAGAGAGTCAACTCTGAACTTCTGCACAGCTGGATTAATTGAAGATTAGAGAGAGAAGAAGACCTAAACTTACCCGAACTTTGTCTAATGAAGGCAAATGCTTATATTGAAGATTACAATGGTCATTTAATTCTCTCTTTGTATAAATAGAGCAGCATTCAAGTCTTCTACACAAACACATCTACTGAAAATGAATTGCATTCAAGTCTTACACTTATACTTTCAGTTTTCACTTGTATTGTATCTTTTGATACACAAAGCTTCAGTGTTTATGTTTATCCACTCTTAGAGAGAGTTTTTATCTCAAATCATTTATTGTAAAGAATCACAAGTCTCGGGGACTTGGTGATTGGGTTCATTGATTACAACTTGTAAGGGGGAGTAAATTCTAGTGAGAGAATTACTCTTGAGTACGAGTGTGTAATCATTTGATATAGTGGAAATCCCGAGAGTCGGGACCGACGTAGGTCAAGAGGCTAGACCGAACCAAAGTATAAATTCGTGTGTCTTGCTCTTCTCTCTTTCACTCGTTCATCTCTCGTTTTTCCCCGTCATAAATAGAGCATTTTCAAAAGATTTTAAAATCCCCAATTCACCCCCTCTTGATGATTAAGCTCCACTTTCACACCAAGGAAAAGATCTGGAAAAACTGAAGGAAAAGTAAAGAAGAAAGGTGCTATTAACCAGCGAAGCACCCTATTAACTATTGGACAAAAGGGTAACTTGGATAATTCATAAAAAAACAATAAAAATATGATTTCATGGTCAAAGATGGTGGCACATGTCTAGCTCTAGAAGATTCTTGAATTTCTTGGGAATTAAGCAAAGAAGACCTAATAAACCTTATTGACTAGTGGATAATAGCATGTACCGGGTAATTCAATGCACCCAAGGCCATTATTTAAGGACATTTACCCTCACATTCTTGGATGAAAGAGTTGAATTCAAGGAGTGCAAGGAGGGTCAGCCAAGCCTAAACTCCAAGAAGAAGAATACGAAACACCGGTTAAAGCCCCAGATCAAGGTATGTCCAAAACTAGCCTTTGTAACTTAGAAAGATGGAATTTCATCCAACTGGTTTAAACATGGTGATGTGGTGTGATTTTGATGTTTTTAAGGATTCCATTAAGTTTAAAGAAAAATTTGATTCCATTAAGTTTAAAGAAAAATTTTGTATGAGAATTAGTTAGGGTCATGATTTGGAACCCCGAAACCCAAATTTTCAAAGAAATAAGAACTCATCGTTCTTGCGGGAAATTCTGGGCAGACACGCTTAATAAGTAGTTTTAAAATAGTAAATGAAGTCTAATGGCCGTGAACTTTAACAAGGTTAAAGTAGACATCCCAAGATTCTTTTTGGTATAAATTTTGTAACTTTTCAAGATTTCTACTTGGAGAAATAAATTTTACAAAATAGCCAAGAATCTGAAATGTTGCCTTTGATCAGTGAGTGATGTTTTTACACAGCAGAAATATGCGTGTGTATTTGGTCTCTGGAGGTATTTTTAGTAAACACTAGACATCTTAAGGGTTCTATGGCCACTGGATTCACATGAACCATATTTTTGTAGAATTAATTAAAAATGTTTGAAGTTGAAGCATGATTTCCGGAATTTCTAGGTTTTGATCGGTTTTCTCAAAAGTAAAAGAAGAGTTTATGTAAATACTGAAGATAGAGTATATTGATTTTGTCTAGGGCAAAAACACATCTAGAAAATCTTTCGAACATTGAAAGACTTTAAAATCTCTGAACAGCCAATAGGTAGTAACTGTTTACTCACGTACTTTATGTTACTGTTGTATGATTTTTTGCCATGCTTGTGTTTGCCTAATATGCATCCAGAATAGTTGGGGTTTGAGGCCCTGACTATTATGTTGTCCTAGCGCTGAGGATTTTTCGGGGCTGGCCTTGTTAGGTGGCTCGACGGTTATGTGGATTCTAGGGCTGGCCTGGTTCAGGCGGCTCAACGGCTTGTGATTTCTGGGGCTAGCCTGTTTAGGCAAAAACGGTTATGATGATTTCTGAGGCTTGCCTTGGTAAGGCAGCTCGACGGCTTGTTGATTTTATGTATATGATTCTGAATGCATATATGGTATGTTTGCCATATGACTGATATTTCTTATTGTGGTTGCATTTACACATACATATGGTACTTGAGTTTAACAGTTACTCTGGGATTCAACTTTGAACTCCAGACCATTATAAAGACACAGGTGAAGGACGTTGAGCTATTCAGACTTCTTGAAGGTAAGGGCAAGCAGTAGAGGATCGAAGAAATAGGGAATGCCCTATCTTGTTTTGTATATTTATTTTTGGGATAACTATATGAGTTTATTTACTATGTTGTATATTTATTTTAGATGACTGTACCCTTAACCCTACGAGGACTACTTTACAGTTGTTGTTCATAATTTTACCAATATTATCATAGCATTTGCGCGTCACCTCTCGGTATCTCAGTCTATGTGGGACGATACTCTACTTACACTTTATTACTTGTTCGACTAGTTCACTTGCCATCAAGGAAATCGACCAACAAGTTTTTGGCGTGATGTCGGACCGCGATACCCTTTGTGACGACGCCCCTTTGCTTACTAGTTGTGATTTACTTAGTAAGAGAGCACACTTTCTCTACTCTTGATTTTCAGGTACATTCTGTAGTGTATGCACAACTCGCCGCAAGCCAATCTAGAGCCTTACGATCCTGAGATAGAACGCACCTACAAACAAAGGCACAAAAGGCAGAAGCGACGAAGTCAATCTTTTGACCGAGAAAACATGGCGGATATGTCTGTCAACCACGAGCGGGAGCAACAAGAGCGCCCATTAATAAACAGGGATAACTAGGTCCCTCCACCTCCAAACCCAGACATGAACAAGGCCATCATGGAATTCGGGATTCCAGATCTAAACAAGCTGAACTCGGCCATCACACAACCAACCCTCATTGCTACGCACTTTGAAATTAAAGGTGTCATGATTCAGATGTTGAATGCAACCGGGCAATTTGGAAGACTTCCTTCCGAAGATCCACACCTTCACCTCAAAACATTCATGGAGGTGTGTGGTTCTTTTGTGATCCCTGGCATACCTCTTGACGCCGTCCGGATTAAGTTTTTTTCCCTTCTCACTCAGGGACAAAGCTCGGACATGGCTCAACAACCTACCTGCTAATTCCATCACCACATGGAATGATTTGGGAAGTAAGTTCTTGCTCAAATTCTTTCCACCAACCAAGAACGCTCAACTCGGAGGGACATCACCAACTTCCAACGAACCGGGTGAATCTACTTACGAAGCTCAGACAGATTCAAGGACCTCTTGAGACGATTCCCCCCGACGGAATGTGTGAATGGGTCCGATTAGAAACATTCTACGAGGTCTCGATGGACAAACACGATCAATTGTAGACGCCTCGTCTAGGGATCCATCCTAATGAAGTCTTAGAGGAGGCCCACAATTTACTGGAACACATGTCCATGAACAGTCACCAATGGCCAGCATACAGAGCTACATCCTCCCGAACTGTTGCAGGGATACACAAACTAGATGCCATGACTGCTCTCACTGCTCAAGTTTCATCTCTGATCGACATGGTGAAAGGACTGACCATTCCATCAAGCAACACATCGCTGTAACCATCTTAGGTAGCTTGTGTGTACTGTGGCGGAGAGCACTCTTACTCTCAATGCTCCGCCAACCCTGAAGCGGTAAACTTCGTCAACAACTTCTCACTTCGTAGTGCGCATCATACATAATATTCTCTTCTTCCCATATATAAAATCACCAGCACCATCAAGTTTCTAAGATTATTGTACACATGATAACTATAATATTTTCTCACTAAATATTAAAAAAATAAAAATTGGCGGAAACAAGAATGCTAACCTTATTCATGCCTAGAAAAATTTGGCCAAATTGAGAGTTCCAAATTCAAACTAGATTAATTAGATTTTTGGGAGTAATTTTATGGAATACACTATTCATGTGTGTGTGTGTGTAGAGATAGAGAATTATCTTGGAGAAGTTGATTAAAAAAATCTACATCTAATGCAAAAAAACTAAAAAAATAAAAAAAGGTATAGAGACTCACCAAATGACGCTAATGAAAAGGAGGCTGGAGGTGAGAGGAGAGGAGGCCGACGCTGGCGGTGAGATGAGATGAGGATGGAAAAAGGAGGAGAAGGATGAAACCGACGGGAGAGGAGGTTGGAAGGAGGCTGCATGGTGGTTAGGACGCACTAAGAGAGAGCATGGTGGAGAGGGAGAGAACATTGGAAAAATGAGGGAGGAGAGCTCGAAATCGGGCTTAAGACCAAAATCAAATTCACAAATCCCCATTCGATTTCCGTCGCAAAACCCTTGAGGATTTGCTACGGAATCATTTTTCGTCGCAAACCCCTTAAGGATTTGTGACGGAATTTGATTTCCATCACAAATCGGCACCAATCCAGGTCCAATTCACAAACGTGATTATCCATTTTGCGACGGAATTTAAAATCTGTCGCAATTTGCGACGGATTTTAAATTCCGTCACAAATTTCAGAAAATTTGCGATAGAAATAATTCCGTTGCAAAATCCGTCGCGATTTTAGAATTTTCTAGTAGTGATATAATATATTTTAAATATATATTTTATCTCAAATATGTGAGATATAATTGAATTAATATGGGTTCCTTTGCCTAAATATATGCTTAAACACACACACACACAAATGGGCGGGCATGGGCAGCCCAAAGGTGTACCTGTAACCTGTCCCATTTAGTATACAAGCCCACCCATTTAAGCCAACCCGTCAAAGGCTTTTCTTGGGCATACCAAAATGAGCAATTTTTCACTAGGTTTGGGCAAACTCACTAGGCCGTGGGTGACTTGTTCAGCCCTACATGATAAGAATATGTTTTGAATAATTTCATCATGAATTTCATAAATTAATAAGAAAAAATGAATAGCTTGCGAACATATAAATAATGCAATTTATTAAAAAATCACACGAGTTAGAGAATACTTGTTGCCAAAAAGAAGGCTTATTAATTTTAAACGAGGATGAAATTCTAACAAATAAAACATCTCCAACATTTGAGTAGAAATAAATGTAATATCCTGAATTTCGGGCATGGAGACTTGAAAATAAGCCTAAGTTAGGCAGACTACTAAGCTCAGTTCAGGAAGTGTGACATTCCTGAATAAGGTCATATCTTCGGCCGAGAGACAAAAAGAGATATATAAGCACTTGATTATGTCATAAAAATGACATCACAATCTTGCCCAAGAAGCCTCAAATTCGTGCAAAGCAAGGGAGAGAAAGAAAAGTCAACAAAACTTGCAAAATAAACTAACTTGAGAGGATATTTTGTCAGGGCACTTTGGTCATTTGACCTGGGGGATTTTTAAGTGCCTTCTTGATATATTTTAAGATGATTTTCACTCCCTTTTGTATGAATATTTTAGCCAAGAACTCAAGGACCATAGAAAATAAATTATCAGTGCAAAAGGGGCATAAAACACGTATACGGTGTTAATCGGTTGGTAAAAATGCCATTTAGCTATGTCCTAAGGTATGGGACAATTAGCTAAGAAAAAATGTGCTAAAATAAATATGCACATGACATTTCCTTGGCTGATGAAGATTTCCAGCGTTTTTGAGAAGATAGGAATGAAAAGTCAGTTAAAATCATTACTTGAGAACACGTGTCACTACAGATTAAAAGAAAAAGTAAGTAATGATTACAGGGGTAGAAAAGTCAATTCATTACCCTTTAAGGAGGGAATTTCGTCCACCTAGGAGAGGGAAGGAAAAGTCAGATGATTTTATCCATCCTCAGGCCCAAACACAAAATGCGGGTCCTATAGGTGATTGACCAGTAGAAAGGGGACCGATGGGGACCAATTAGGGCTTAATTTTGGATTAAATGAAAAAAATGTGGGGCCACATATGAAGACAAGATGGTGCCACATATGTATGGTTTATCGGGGGAAAATATCCGAAAAGTTGAAGAAAAGTACAAAAGAAAGCACCCGTTGACTAGCGAGGCCCATCAAGGATCGGTGGAAGGAGATTTGATTGGATAAAATGGAAAAGGCATAGGAAAAGCATGAGGGAAGATTTGGTGTGGCCCAAATGGCACCACCAAGGCCCCATAATTATTAAAAATTTACTTGGAGGAAAAGAAAAGCAAAATCAAACCAAAAGTCAAGATGTGGGCCCCACTTGCTGGATAAAAAGAGGATAAATAAGATAATTGAGAAAAATTAAATAAAAATCAAGGGATATGATTTGTGGGCCCAAGATGGCGCCACCTAACCCTAAGAATCATCTAGAGAGCTTGGGGAAAAAGAAAAGAATAATAAAGAAGTTTCAGGCCAAAGTAGGTAATTTCCTCCATTTGAAGGATACAAATCTGAATGAAAGGAGGGGGATGCGCCACATGTCCTTCCCCTAGAGACTTCTGCATTTTCTTGGTAAATAAGTTAAAAAGTCAGATCAAATTCATTAATTACTGGACAAGAATTTACTCTAGTTATTTTGGACTGCCTGGCTTCCTTTTTATTATTATTTAAAAGCTATGACTCTTCGTTTTCTTCCAAAAGTGGCATGCTCCATCTGAAGGAAATAAGATTCCAGTAAGCCTCCATAACCAAGAACAAGATCCAAGTGACCAAGATCATCAAGCTGAACTCCGATTTCAAGTAAACACCGAAAAACCCGAACCTTTGAAGCTTAAACTTGAGGTTTTCGTTCAAGGGGTTAGGGCTTGGTGTTATGATCTGATTTTTTTTTTTTTTTTTTTGGTTTTTGATGATCTCAAAGTGTTCAAAACATGATTTTGTATGGGGTTAAGTCATGGTTTAAGTTTCCGAACTCAAAACACCGAAAATCCTAAGAACAAGTTTGCTGCCAATTTTTTGAAAATCTGGCGGTAAAGCTTTAAGAAAGTTTTTAAAATAGTAAAAAAACTTGGATTAAGATGAAAATTTACAATCATAAAGTACACATCCTAAGGTTCACTGTGATGTATAATTTTGTGTCTTTTGGATTTTTCTACTATGTGAAATAAAATTGATAATGTTGGTCTAGAAAATAATAGGGTAATTCTCGAGAAGTGTAGAAATTGGGCTACATGCCAAAATATAAGTACTTTAGGACTTTGGAATTATTTTTCCTGAATAATAGACATCTTAATGGTTCAGATGGCGCTGGTTTCATGTAAATATGTTTTTTTGGAATGTATTAAAAATGTTTGAAGTTGGGCGGAATTTCTGGATTTTCCGGAAAATTTCGATGGGCTCGGTTTTGAAGGAAAATGTAAGGTATTTTTGAAAATGCTAAAATAAGGTCTTTTGATGTTATTTAGGGTTAAAACATACTTTGGAGAGATATTGAGCCCATTAAAATTTTAAGACAGTGATACTCCACTAGGTAGTAACTGTTTTACTCAAGTTCTTTTATGTGTTTTATTGTATGTTTGTGGTTGCCATGTTTGTTTTGTGTGTATTGTTGCCAAATATGCATACAGAGAATATTGGAGTTTGAGTCCCTAACGATTGTGTTCCCAGCACTGTGGCCTGGTCCGGGGTCTGCCATAAGTGGCGGCTCAACGGAGACAGGGTTGTGATTCTGGTAATTTCGAGGCTAGCCTGGTTCAGGCGGCTCGACGGTGTGAGGTTTGTGACTCCGATAAATCAGGGGCTTGCCTTGGTAAGGCAGCCTGACGGTACATGGTAGTCAATTATTGTGTATGTTTCTGGATGCATATATGGTATGTTTGGCATTTTATCTGTGATTTAATATGACATGGTTGCATGCATACACTTTACACATTTAGTATGTGAGTATTGACAGTTACTGGGGGGCCATTCGGACTCCGGCGCTTCATAGCTATAGGGGGTCGTGTTTGACACTAGTGCAAAAAGGGCTTTAAGACAGCTTTAAGACTGACAGAGATATGCCGTAATCTCCCAAAATAACCAGATTAGAAAAGAATTTGCAGTATAATGTAACCTGGGTCGTTTCCCAACGAATTGCTAGCGGTTCAATTCGCACGCAATAAAACGGGATGATAAATGGGGGTTTTTTTTATTCAGAATAATATTAAAGAAGAAGTAACAGAGACAAAATGAAATAACACGAATTGAACAAAAACGAGGATTAAAGGATCAACCCACGATTTCGGATTCACCAAGTACCTTCCTCGAACGAAACAGTTTATAACCGAACTCGTAATCGACTCTAGACAAACCGAAATCTCTGCATTTGTCTAGAAATTCCCCAACTGAACAATCAGTCGAATTTGTTTGAATCGTGGCGAACCTCTCGTACGATCGCACGAAATGCTTTAACCCAAATCCGAACTTCGTCCTTGGGAAATATCGATTTGGGTTTTTAATCAACAACCCAATCCGAACCAAAAATCAAATCTGATTAAGGGATACGAAACGAGTTAGACGATTACCAATTAGGCGTGAATCCTGCGGATAGTGGATGGAACCCTCATCGTGGATCAATCTCAAAATTTAGCCAAACATAATTAAGAAAGACGAAAAACAAATGAAGAACGCGAAGAACATTGCAGAGAATTTGAAAACTACTATTTTGATCCTCTGAATTCTAAAAACGTGAATGAGAATGTGTTTGTGGCTGCTACCTCACTTAACCTAAAATGGCAAAACGAAATGGGGCTTCAATCCACAATTCAGGCCCAGAACGAAAATAAAATAAAATGGGCTTTAATTACAAAATTCGAGCCCAAAAATACATATGACTTCGGCTCCAAAATCGACCACCCTCTTGTCCGAATTTGCTCTTCATGTCTTCATAACAATTGTAGCTCTCTGAATCATCTGAAATATGAGACAAAAATGAGGCAAATCCAATGTCTAGTTCAAGAGTTATGGTAAAAATGGTGAAGCAATGTAAAACTGGAATTTATTATTAAATAATGGCTAAAATATAATAAAAGGCCCAAGGCCCAAATAAGTATAAAAGCCATTATTTATTAGCTAAAGAGTCCTAAATTATAAATCAAGAGACAAAAAGTAGTGTATGAAATATTCAATTATCAAATTCCCCCACACTTATCTTTTTGCACTCCCGAGCAAAATTCAAAGAAAAAGACCTAAAGGAGAAACTCTTCTTTTCTAACAATTGCTAACAATGCAAAAATTGAACAAGGGACACAAAGCTCCAAAAGATCAATCAATCAAGACCACAATCCCTTCATCTCAAATTACAATTCATGGTAATCTCAATTAATGATGCTAATCACATAAGATGGTCTCTCAAATGATGCGCTCAATCAATCAATCAATCAATCTCTCAAGTGTTTAAGGTAAATAAGTGTATCGCTCAAATTCTACTCAAGAAATTTGCTCTACCATAAGCTTGCTCAATTTCTACGTCTCCACTACTCATAACACATGCATGCACAAATCAAGAGAGCTTGTTATGAAAGGTTGTAATGGGGTTAGGGTGAAGGTAGGTAATAGTATGGAATGAGAGGTTAAGCACCAAGGAAATTAAAAAGAGCACTAATTAACAAAATCATTCTCTATGTAAGAAAATTTTTATTTTACTTATATATCTCCTTTCTTTCTATGTATTTTCTTTCTATATTTCTTCTCTCTTTTTTTCTTTTTTTCTTTCTTTCTTTCTTTCTTTCTTTTTCTTTTTCTTTTTTTTTTTTGGAGAAAAAATGAAACTATACTATATACATAATCACAATGACAAAAGTAAACATCCCCCCCACACTTAAATTGTTGCACTCCTGAGCAACCCTCACACTTAAACACAAAACCAAGGTGAAACCAATGCTCAATAAATTTTCAAGGTGCGGAATAAAATGGTTTTTCGCTTAGGCTTGTAATGTAGCTTTGAAAAGAGTGAGTCAAAAAGGCACAAAGGGCTAGCAAAGGGATCATAATGCAAGGGAAAGGCTATTTGGCCAAAGTGAGGAAAATAAAAGAAAGAAAACAAGCTTCCATCATACTTATGCACGTAAATGAAAAATGTAGTTTCAAAAAGAAAAGGAGCAAGTTCTAGAGAACACAAATCATAGCGAGATGCACACATGAAAGAAAGAATGGCAAAAGATGAATTCCATTCATGCAGGCCCAAAACCTCACAAGGTCAATACCAACTTAGGCAATCAACAACATCAAATCAACTACCAAGACATGTAATCGAAGAGTCAAGAATGACAGACCAAACGAATGATCCATTAAAACCAAAATGTCCAAGTTCATAATATGTAGCAATCATAGAAAGAGAGACTCGTATTTATTTCAAAAAGCAAAGTAGAAAAAGGAAAACAAATAGAAGAAAGAGGGAGAAAGAAAGAAGAATACTCCCCAATGAGTTTATGGAGGATAAGTGGCATCAATGAGGAGAATCTCTCGCTTCCTCAGTGCAGCTGCCGGATCCCTCATGAAATGGCTTGAGGCGATGCCCATTGACCTTAAAGGTTCGTCCCGTGGTGGATCACATAGCTCAACAAAGACCAAATGGAAAAATGTTAGTGATCTCAAAAGGGCCATCCCATTTAGATCGAAGCTTACCAAGCATAAACTTCAAACGAGAGTTAAACGGAAGAACTTTCGGCCCACGTAAAATTCTTTCCTCGAATATGCTTATCATGGAATGCCTTAGTCTTTTCCTTGTATAACCGTGAGCTTTCATAGGCATCCAATCGAAGCTCATCCAACTCTTGCAATTGTAGCTTCCGCTCCATCCCGAGACTTGGCCAAATCCATGTTACACTTTGTTTAATGGCCCAATAGGCTTGATGCTCCAACTCAACCGGAAGATGACATGCCTTACCAAAGACAAGCCGATAAGGAGACATCCCAATCGGAGTCTTGTAGGCGGTGCGATATGCCCACAAAGCATCCTCTAATCGCTTACTCCAATCTTTTCGAGTAGAGTTAACAGTCTTCTGAAGGATTTGCTTAATCTCTCTCTATCTGAGACTTCAGCTTGACCGTTGGTTTGAGGATGGTATGCTGTGGAGACCTTGTGAAGCACTCCATACTTGCGTAACAAGGCACCCATGCTTCGGTTGCAAAAATGGGAGCCTTGGTCACCGATAATAGCTCTAGGAATGCCAAACCCGTAGAAAATGTTAGACCTAACAAAATCCACCACCACGAAGAATCATTAGTCCGGGTGGCTTTTGCCTCAACCCATTTCGAGACATAATCAACGACCCAGGTATGTAAGTATAACCAAATGAAGCAAGAAATGGACCCATAAAATCAATACCCCAAACATCAAAGATCTCACAAAACAATATAGGGTTACGGGGCATCTCATGCCTACGGAAATACTCCCTGCTCTCTGACAGTTATCACATGACTTACAAAACAGATGGGAATCATGAAACAAGGAAGGCCAAAATAATCCACTGTCTAACACTTTCCTAGCAGTTCTTTGGGGTCCAAAGTGACCACCACAGGCAAAAGCATGAGCAAAATGCAATATAGAGTGAAACTCATGATCAGGCATACATCTCCTAACTACTTGGTCACTACAAAATTTCCACAGATAAGGGTCATCCCAAACATAATATTTAGACTCACTCTTTAATTTAAGGGTTTGGGCCCTAGTGGAATCTACAGGAAAAACACCATCTACCAAGTAGTTAACCAGATCGCATACCATGGAAGCTTACCTTGCAGTATGTAGAAGCTGCTCATCGGAAATCATCCCGAATAGAAGAGGGGGAGAGGGAGAATGAGTGATGCGACTCAAGTGGTCGGCTACCCGCTTTTGTGCTCCACTTACGTCTCAAATCTCAACATCAAACTCTTGGAGCAACAACATCCACTTGGATGAGTCGTGGCTTAGCATCCGCCTTTTTCAAAAAAAAACTTCAAAGCGGCATGGTCGGAGAAAACAACTACTCTACTTGCTAGCGATATGACCTAAACTTATCAAAAGCAAATACAATAGCCAACAACTCTTTCTCGGTAGTGGTGTAATTAGACTGGGTAGGATCCAAAGTCTTGGAGGCATATGCAATCACATGAGATGCTCTATCAACTCGCTGTGACAAGATAGCACCAACCGCATAGTTGGAAGCATCACACATCAACTCGAAGGGGAGGCACCAATCAGGGGCTTGGATTACTGGGGCTGTAGTCAGGCAACGCTTCAAATGATCGAAGGCCGCCTTGCAAGCATCATCAAATACAAAGTCGTGTCCTTATGCGAGAAGGTTAGACAAGGGTCGGGCGGTCTTGCTTTGAAATCTGAATGAAACACCGATAGAAACCCGCATGACCAAGAAAAGAGCAAACTTCACCCGCACGAGATGAGGGGTAAGGCAAAGCAGTAATTACATCTATCTTAGCAGGATCTACCTCAATCCATTTCCTAGATACTATGTGTCCCAAGACTATACCCGACTCAACCATAAAGTGACACTTCTCATAATTCAGCACAAAGATTAGACTCGATACACCTATGCAAAACTCTAGACAAATTAGCTAAGCATGCATCAAAATCGAGACCCATATACGGTGAAATCATCCATAAAAACCTCCATGCAAATCCTCTAGAAACTCGGAGAAAATGCTTACCATACAACGCTGAAAGGTGCCAAGTGCGTTGCAAAGACCAAAAGGCATCCTTCGGTAGGCATATGTTCCAAAGGGGCATGTGAAGGTCGTCTTCTCCTGATCCTCAGGAGCAATATGGATCTGGAAGTATCCGGAGTAGCCATCCAAGAAGTAGTAATAGGACTTGCCAGCCAATCGCTCTAACATCTAATCAATGAAAGGTAGAGGGTAATGATCCTTGCGAGTGGCTTGGTTGAGTCTCCTATAGTCGATGCAAACTCTCCAACTATTCTGAACTCGAGTAGGAATGGGCTCATTCTTCTTATTGGCTACCACAGTGACTCCGAATTTCTTGGGAACCACTTGGACCGGGCTAACCCACTCGAGTAGGAAGAAGATTATTTGCCACAATGACTGGCAACTGTTCATCCACCTCCAGAAATGCATACTTCAGGTGATCTAGAAGGGATTTCAACTCAAGCTTGGGTGGTTTCTCAGTGGAGGGAAGAAGCTTGGGTGGTTGTTGCCACAACTCTGATGTCATCACACTAGAAATACCTGAAACCACATTCAAAGAAGCAGAAGAACTGTGTCTATACAGCTTAATGTTAACATCGGAGTTTAGCTCATCAAAATCAGAGGTAAGCTCATCAAAATCAGAATCAGGATGCACATTAGGATCGAAATGAAGCTCAAACTCGGAATCAATATCGGAATCCACATGTAATGTAGAATCACCAAGCAAGTCAGAATCACCAAATAATGCAGCATTAAGCAAATCAGTGCAAACAAAGCACCTTTCATTATCAGCACATGCACAAATGAGAGAATCACTCTCAGATGCAAAATCAGGATAATCAGCACACCAATCAGCAATAACATCATCCACAAGCATCATCAATCACATCAATGCGAGAAAACAGTGTTCTTCCCTAGGATGTTTCATGGCATCAAAGATATTGAAATTCACGATATATCACCAAACTCCATGGAAAGAGTACCGAGAATGCACATCTATCTCATCTAGCTTGTTTTCATGAAAGGCTTCCCTAGAATGATTGGTGACCTACTACTTGGGAGACTCATCCTCCATATCTAAGATGTAAAAATCAGCGGAAATATCGGTTCATTAACTTTGACTAATACATCCTCAACTAAACCGAAGGATGAACATTACTCCTATTAGCTAGCCGAACAACAACACCGTGGGACGTAAAGGACCAAGACCAAGAGATTTATAAATAGATGCGGGTATGACATTAATAGAAGCACCTAAATCTAGCATGCAATCATCAAATCTATAGTTACCAAAACAAAGAAGGGATAGAAAACGTCCCGGATCCTTGCACTTGCGAGGCATCGTAGAGGTGGATGAGTCTTGATACATTCTCGGTTCAAACTCACTCGTTCACTCCTTTTAGTCGCCTCTTGTTGTGCACAACTCCTTCAAAAACTTGGCATATTTAGGGATTTGTTTGACTGCATCTAAGAGATGAATGTTGATCTCTACTCTTCTGAATGTCTCAAGTATATCCTTCTCTTGTGCTTTTTCTGCCAACTTCTTGGATTGAACTGCTCTCTGAGGGAAAGGAAGAGGAATGGGGATGTCTTCCTCTTCACCTTGCTGCACCCCTTTTTATTTTTAGAGTCAATCTTCACATTTTCTAACTCTCTTTCGATGTGGAGGTCACATCTGCAGCTGGTTTAGGTTCCTCCAATTGCTTGCCAGAACGAAGGGAGATAGCAATCACATTCCCCTTAGGATTAGGAATTGTTTGTGAAGGAAGAGTGTTGGATCACTGAGGTTGAAGCTGGTTCAATGATGTTGCCAACTGCCCAATCTGTGTTTGCAAACTCGAATGGAACTGTCGGTTCTTTGTTGGGCTGCATATTAGGCATGACAAATTGCTTCATCATATCTTCAAGTGAGGAACCACTACTACCACTACTACTAGCCTGCTTTGTTGTCTTTTTGTGGAGGTGCACATATGGCTGGTCGAGGAGGTGGTCTTGGCAAAGGCAAAGGTGGTGTAGATTCTTTGTTGGAAATTACGTAGTCTGCATGCTTGTCTCGTTGGTAATTCCCAAAATTCTGGCGATATTGGTTACTCTGGTTCGATTCGGTTCCAATGAAAATTGGGGTGATTTCTCCAACCGAGGATTGTAGGTATTGGAGAAGGCATTATTCTCGTTGGTATTATGGCTTTCCCGGAAAAGCACCCACCGAAGCTCTTGGCGGGTCTTAGGGCAAGAGTCAATAGAATGGTAAGGGTCGAAACAACCCACATGAGTAGCCAATCGAGGAGGAGAAGATTGTATGCGTACGTATCCTTTGCCGCCACTGCCTCACCAAAGAGGTCGATCATCAAGTCTATTCTCTAATCTCGAGAATTGTATGGACTGGGTGGAGGTGTTTGCACATGGTAAACGGGAGTACTATTGGCCCCGGTGCCAAATTACGAGAGTTGGCGCCATCTCGGATATCAATTCTCGGGCATCCTCGGGTGTCTTGTTACGTAGAGCCCCACCGCTAGAAGCATCCACCAAACCTTTGTCTACTAGTAGTAGACCATCATAGAAATGGGTAATCAAGAGTTGCTCAGTGATCTGGTGGTGTGGACAGCTTGCACATAACCTTTTGAACCTCTCTCAGTACTCATACAAAGTCTCCCCAGTGGCTTGTTTAATGTTGGCAATTTCCTTTTTGATCGCAGTTACTCTTGAGGCAGGGTAATATTTCTCCATAAATAACCTCGAACATCGGTCCGGCTCCCAATAGATGAAGGCCGAAGGTACAACAACCGATCTTTGGCCCCACCTTCCAATGAGAAAGGAAAAGCTCTCGGCTTGATTTGATCTTCATCAATTGCATGTGGTTTCATTGTCTTGCACACTAGATGGAATTCCTTCAAATGCTTAATGGCACACTCACTTTGAAAGACCATGAAACTTAGGCAAAGAACTTGTATTAGACCAGATTTAAGCTCAAAGTTAGCGGCGAAGGGCGAGGATATTGAATGCACAAAGGTTGATAATTAACATCGGGTTCATTCAATTCCTTCAACGTAGGACGATTTTCCCTGTTCTTACGCCATAATTTCTGAGTTAGGAAAATTGCTACTAGAATCGATGAAAACAACAAGACTATCGAAGTACTATCAGAAACACAATTAGAAAGATCAACAAAATGAACACAATCAGAATGGTCAGACTTAAGTTCAATGTCCAATTCAGTATTAATCCCACGACTTAGCCTAACAACTCTTCTAGCGGTAAGAATTGTTCTTTCTATTTCGGGATCAAATGGCAACAAGTCTTCTGGATTAATAGTGCGCCTAGTACTCATGCATACAAGGCAGAATTTGCAGAAAATCAGAATTACGAAAATGCCACCAGCCAATCAGAATTACGAAAATGCCACTAGAAACTTAGAATTACGAAAATACCACTAAAAGTGGTAAAAAGTAGAAAACACTAAGACAACACAAAAGCAACACAAAAACAAAAGCCTATGGTAGAAATTGACCTAAACAAGTCCAAAACACTATCAAATAATTTTTAAAATTTTTGGGACTTGGCCGGGGCAACTCCTAGACCATTGGGGAACCCAAAAATGGAATAAAAAAACTTCAAAAATTGAAAAAGTGGTCTAAACGATGGAATTTGGCAAAACGGAGCTTAGCACATGGAAAATCAAAGATTTTCGATGTGTGTTGTGAGATAGGCCATTTTCTATCACTGGACCAAATTTCAAATTTCATTCGAGAGATACTCAGAAAAAACTGACTAGTAGAAATCTAAAAATCAAAACTTAAAACAAATAAAAAGTGGTCTAAACGTTGGAATTTGGGGAAAATAGGGTATACCTCACTCCCTATTTGGGAGTGATTCTTTCCTAGAATGCCCAATTCCTTGTGAATAAGACTTGGTTTGAGTGATCGATGTCGAAAAAATTTACGTCCCGACCACCCAAAACCACCTAAACTACCAAAAACGAAGCTATTTACACTATCTTTTTACTAATCAAACCGATGCAAATTCCCCGGTAGCGGCGCCATATTTTGACATGAGATTTGCCGTAATCTCCCAAAATAACCAGTTAGAAAAGGATTTGTAGTATAATGTAACTGGGTCGTTTCCCAACGAATTCGTAGTCGATTCAATTCGCACAAAATAAAACAAAGACAATAAATGGGGGTTTTTTTTGATTTAGAATAATATTAAAGACAAAGTAACAGACACAAAACGAAATAACACGAATTGAACAAAACGAGAGGATTAAAGGATCAACCCACGATTTCGGATTCACCCACTACCCTTCCTCGAATGAAATAGATTTATAACCGAACTCGTAATCGACTCTAGACAAACTGAAATCTACGCATTTGTCTAGAAATTCCCCCAACTGAACAATCGGTCGAATTTGTTCGAATCGGTGGCGAACCTCGTACGATCGCACGAAATACTTTAACCCGATCCGAACTTCGTCCTTGGGAAATATCGATTTGGGTTTTTAATCAACAACCCAATCCGAACCAAAAATCAAATCGATTAAGGGATACGAAACGAGTTAGACGATTACCGATTAGGCGTGAATCCTCCGGATAGTGGATGGAACCCTCATCGTGGATCAATCTCGAAATTTAGCCAAACATAATTAAGAAAGACGAAAAACGAGATGAAGAACGCGAAGAACATTGCGAGAGAATTTGAAAACTACTATTTTGATCCTCTCAATTCTAAAAACGTGAATGAGAATGTGTTTGTGGCTGCTACCTCACTTAACCTAAAATGGCAAAACGAAATGGGGCTCCAATCCACAATTCGGGCCCGAACGAAAATAAAATAAAATGGGCTTTAATTACAAAATTTGAGCCCAAAAATACATATGACTTCGGCTCCAAAATCGACCGCCCTCTTGTCTGAATTTGCTCTTCATGTCTTCATAACAATTGTAGCTCTCTGAATCATCTGAAATATGAGACAAAAATGAGGCAAATCCGATGTTTGGTTCAAGAGTTATGGTAAAAATGGTGAAGCAATGTAAAACTGGAATTTATTATTAAATAATGGCTAAAATATAATAAAAGGCCCAAGGCCCAAATAAGTATAAAAGCCATTATTTATTAGCTAAAGAGTCCTAAATTATAAATTAAGAGACAAAAAGTAGTGTATGAAATATTCAATTATCAAAGACCGCCTCATTTAGACCGGATATTCGACGACCGGTCTTAAAGGAATGATCGGTGGCAGTTCCGTAAGTTAAAGAACTTTTTTGGACCGGATCATATTTTCATCGGTCTTAAATATATTATTCATACCGGAAAAACAAACAACCGGTCTTAAAAATGTTATTAAAAAATTCAAATTTCAATTACTTTATAGAGAAATCTCATATAGTCGTACTTATATTTTCTGTGGTCCAACATAATAAGGAAAAATTTAAATATAAAAGTCTAAAAGTTTTAAGACCGCACATATGTAATATGCGGTCTTACAAGTTATGCTTTTAAGACCGGACATATAATACGGCCGGTCACAAAAAATTAATTAATTTTAAGACCGGACATTTATAAGGACATGTCTTAAATGTTAACTTTTAAGACCGTCTTGTAATTTGTCCGTTCGTAAAGTTAAATATTTTAAGTCCGGACTTAAATTGTGGCGGCGATACCTCGATAGTGAAGAAAATTAAACAAATAATTAATTACTTTTAAGACCGGACTTAAATATGAACGGTCTTGATTTTAATATTAAAATTCAGATGTTAGTTTTTGTTCGGTCTTAAAAATGAAGCACCAACAAAACATTTCTTCGCACGAAATCTTTTGTTACTCTCACTGAAGAACCTCTGTTCCCGTTGCGAAACCCTTCCTGTTGCATTACCTCTCTTCCTCTCCCACGTACGATAGCCTCTGTTAGTCTCTCATTTGCTCAGGCATTCCTCTCTTCCTGTCTCGAAAATGAATGGCGAAAACGATTCTATTTGTGTTCCGGGAATGCCAGTTACTGGTGTGACTGGTGTGAGTCAGAACGAACCCTCTTCATCTCACAATGAGCCTCGTAACCACCCCGCACGCCGTGGTAGAAGAGGGACACGAATGATGGATGTAACCCTAAGTCGGACTTCTGGGTCAAGGCTCGAGATTCAGTTTGATGAAAAGTTGGAACCATTCGGTCCTAATAAAAGAAAATATATTAGTTTTGTCGGCTATCTAACACGTAGCAAGGTTAGCATCTTGAAAGATAAGTGGAAAAATGTGGACTCTGGCGCAGTAAAGGATCCTATTTGGGACACTATCCGGCTTACATACACTATCCCTGACTCTCAGAAGTTGAAAGACAAGACATTGTCTTATTGTGCTGATCGGTGGAGGAAGTTTAAGACCTTTCTAGCTAACAAGTATATTTTTGCCGAGGTTCAGTCTGACGAAAATCCTTGGGACAAGTACACATTTATTGATGAACAAACTTGGCAACAATTTGTTCAGCTGCGGACCACTCCGAAGCTCTAGTGAGTTTATATTTAGTTTTGTTTGCCCTTTTTTTTGCTTATTAACCTGTGCGGATATGTGAATGTTATTGTATTCATCTAATCATGTTAGTTAAATGGTTTGGTGTGTGAATAGAAGTATACATTTTCTGCCTTTGTCTGTGCAAGTCTGATATGTAAACCCTGAAAAGGTAAAATACTAAGAAGGTAATTGTGTAATGGTTTATCTTGCAAATGAGGAAATGAATAGTCTTAAAGGGGGAATTATATACCCAATTGTTACTATCTAATGGGGACTGCTGATCCCACTGGATGCCTTAAAAAGGATCAAGTTTGTATTATTCTGCAAGCATAATTCTCTTTTGTTTCTTAACCAATCTATCTAGCAGTACAATACATAGCTCCAATTTATGTTCAAACTCCCTATGGTTGGAGGTATGTGATTTTTTTTTCCTGAATTCGGTATGCAACCTATGCTAATTTTTCTTGCTATAGTTTCTTTTTTTTTTAACTAAGAGAAATAGTCTATCAAACTCCCTATGGTTGAACGGAATCAAGACGCTACTCTGCCTTTGCCTATTGATAATTAGCATAATTAAATAGTTGTTTTCAATTCTGATAATTAGAAGTTCTCTAATTTCTGTTAGTGACATGGCTGGAATTCAAAATTAATAGTTGTTTTCAATTCTGATTCACAGAAAAGAAGGGAACAAGCACAGGAGATAGGGAGAAAGAATGATTGCCCGCATAAGGCTTCTCGCGGTGGATATGAAAAGGCCGAACAAGAATTGATGGAGGCCAAGCGGAAGAGATTGGAAGATGAAGCTGAATCCAATCCTTCTGCGATAGTTGATCAGCCATCTCTAATACGTCGTGAGGAGTTGTGCTTGCATATTCGGCAAAAGTCAAACGGTGCCTACACGAGTGAACAAACTCGTGTAGTTGTTGAAAGAATTATAAGTATCGTTATTGTTATTTTTTAGTTACTAAACAAGTTTCATTACTAAGCTTCTCGTTATCTGTATCTTATAGGAAGATCTTAAAAAGAAAGAAGCAGAGGGATCTTTTGTGTCGGACGGGAGGAATGATGTTCTGACCATTGCGACTAGAAAATCAGATCACCCGGGGCGTGTAAGGTGGATCGGAGGATGGGTAGGCATAAGCAATTCTTTGGTATCCAAATACCATAAATAAAGTATGGTTACCCGGGAGGAGATGGACCAGATGTTGGCCAAATTAAGTGAGGAAGCAGCGGCTAAAGAACCAATGTGGCACTCCCAGATGAGCCAGATGAAGGAGGAATTGAATCAGATGAGGCTGCTTTTGAGCTCTCCTCCAGAGACCAGTGTTCCCTTCACACATTCACCTACACCTATGCAATAGAGCACTAGAGGGAGCTGCATTATTGGACAGTCAGAGCAAACCTGTGACCTGTATGTGGAGGATCGTGATAGTCATAAACGATTAGTTGCAAGAGGGACTGTCCACAACTTGGGATCAATTGTACACCACCAACAAATAGCTGATGATGAAGTCAGAGTGTTAGTTGAAAAGGTTATCAGTGATGCACCTATCCTTCTCCAAACTGATCAGCTGAAGCTTGTGAGTCATGTCAAGGGAACCTTCATCTCTTGGCCAGTGAAGCTTGTACATGTCTCTAGTCCTCCTGAAGCTTCAACCCCTCCTCCTCGAGGTCCATCCCCTCCTCAAGCTCCATCCCCTCCTCAAGCTCTATCCCCTCGTCAAGCTCTATCCCCTACTGCTAATACTGCTAAGTTGAGTGTTCAGGAAAAAATATTCGATCTGGTGAAGAGTGGATATTTTAAAGATAGATCGTGGCCTATCAATGAAGTAGTAGGCCTCCATCAACCTCAACCGATTTACGTTGACATTGTTGATGTAACGTCACTATTGCTTCCTCGACAGGAGCTTACCAATGCAATTGTTCAAATGTGGATGAAGTAAGTATCTTCTTCTATGAGTACATAATTTAAATGCATCGTTTAGACACAAATACATATATGCTAATTCCCTGATCGATGTCATTATTATAGGTTCATGCATCAAGCATTGGATCAACAGGGCAAAATCAATGATTTTGGATTCTTGTGCCCAGTTTATGCAAGTACAACATCCAAGGAGGAGAGACATACATATCAACGAGGTTGTGTGAAGTGAGAAGAAAGGTGTACATGTTTCCAACTTCCATAGGTACATATCACAATTCTTGATTTTGGATTATATCTTACTTTACTTGTTGTGAATTTTCAGCCGCCACATCGGCAGTTGGTCCTCATGTGCATGGAGGAGCATAAAGTTATCTTCTTATGCTCCACCCACGGCATCCGGGGTCTACGTTGATGCGAGACCATCAACAAGTAAGCATGTCATTTTGATTCTCTTGTCTGAAATCTCTGCTGTGAATTTTCAGTTAACCTTTATTGATAAATTTGTGATTTTTATGATAGTGCCATGAGGACCTTCCAAATCTCGGTAAACAAAAAGCGTGCCTTTCAGGTAGCTAATCCTACATGGCACAAACCAAAGGTTGGTACATATTTGGACACTGCCACACTACCTTGTGAACTTGGTCAGTAAGCTATATATGCTCTTATATATATTGCTTGTTCTTTTTAGACCCGTCGGCAACCAACGAGTCCAACTTATGTGGCCGACGTCATGAAACACATATATGATATTATCACGGAAGGAAGGACTAAATTAACTGTAAAGGTAAATGTATTTGACGTTATAGAGGTTTGGCTGAATTCAGTTTCTGGCTTAATGTTACATATGAAATATGCATGCAAGTCAATCCAGTTTCTGTCTTTGATGTTACAGAGGTTTTCCTGTCCTGATCCCTTTCCTGATGATGAATTGGAGCACATACGTAATTTGTTTTGTGAATATCTGTATGACCTGATTAACAATCAGGACAATAATTAATATCCTAAATTCATTTGTAAATATATGTTGTAGTAACAATAATTTTCTGTAAATTTGTTTATTTTTTCGAACAATTCATTCATTTGTAAATATACATATGCAATGTGTAATTCAATAATAAATTTGTTTATCTTTTCAAAGAATTCAATTCATTCTAGATATTTAGTGCTTGAAATTTGAGATACATGATGTTGTGAATGAGCAATAAGACTTTTAGGACCGCATATTTTTTAAAGTCCGGTCCTAAAAGTCTTTAGGACCGAAGGTTTGTTTAAAGTCCGATCTTAAAATTTTATTATAGTCCGGTCCTAAAAGTCTCTAAAGACTAGAGACTTTTAGGGCCGCATTTTATTAGAGGTTTGGTCCTAAAAGTAATTTATTTTTATATCCGCTCCTAAAAGTTTGGCTTCGTGTATTTTCAGCTCAACATTTAGGACTATGTATTGTTTAAATCTCCGGTCTTAATAGTCTTCCTATATATAGTGATAATTGTCTATTTTCAGACAAACCATTAGGGTTCAAGACAACCGAGGTTCAGGCGTTTTGCTCAAGCTAGGTCCTTCATTGTCATCGTTTTTACCTCTCCTGATGTTGAGCAGCATTATCGTGTCCCTTTTCTTTTGTCTTTTTTCTTTTTGTTAGAAAAAGAAAGAAGATAATGAAAAGGACACTTTGTTTCAAATCAGGGTGAGGTAAAACCGACGACAACGACGGTCCAACCTTGAGAAGAATTGTCACTGTGTTTGTTTTTATTCAAATAAGGTAAATGATTTTTTTGTTGTTTTGTATGGTCTAATCTTAACTATATTGTGCGAGTTTTTAATGTTGATCACACACGAGGACAATGTTTTGTTTGTTTCCTTTTTGTCGGAAAAAGAAAGAATCTAATGAGAAGGACAAGGAGATCGAAATAGAAAAGAAAAAAATTTATTATATTTTTTCATGGGGCAGCAGCAGTATAGGAAAAACAAAAAACAAAACATAACAATATTTACTCCTCCCCATCGTCGTCGGAGGGGAGGGAGTCATCAGAGAGGTCGAAGACGTCATTGTTTGAAGGATGGTACTCAATGTCCTGGGCGTCGAATACCGTAGTCAGCTTGTTGTTGATGGCGCGATAGACCTAAAACAATTGGCCCAAGTGTCGGTCTATATGATTGACGCAGGCTAGAAGGTGCTTCAGTATCTGGTAGCGGGTCGGGTTCGGAGGCAGCGGAGGATATGGAGGTGGAAGAGGATTAATCAGAAAAGGAGGACCTGGGGGTGGTTGAGGACCTCGTGGTGGTGGTAGAGCAGCCATTACTGTGGAGGAAAAAGAAGTGATGGAGAAGAATGTTATGTGAAGGAAGTAAAGTAACATCGGGTTTAAATAGAGAACCCTTCCCGAACAATGTGAAACGCCAGAAATTTTAATGAGGAGACGCATAGTTCATCACAATACGAGGAGACGCCTAGTTGGGAACTTTATGTAGAAGCCGAAGAGACTCTGAATCATTTATTTGAACTGAGTGTAAGGATACTCTGATTTAATACCGAATATTGTAATAGATCCGTTCTTAAAACTAATATTTTTTAAGACAAAATTCTTATTGTAAAAAAATTGAATTGTAAAAAATAAATGATTTTTAGGACCAGATGAAAGATATAAGGTTGGTTTTAAAAGTAATAAAAAAATAAATAATGGACTTTTAGGACCGGATATTGTATAAAAGGTCGGTCTTGAAATCGCTTGAATTGAAAAAATTGAAAAATAGAAATTTCTGCTCTTAAAGTAGATTCTAATTAACTAGTTGCATCTCTCCTGCTCTCTGTCTTTATTAACTCCACATAACCTTGATCTTTGTCCTTTTTAACTCCTCATAACCTCGATCTTTGTCCTTATTAACTACTCATAACCTCGATCTCTGTCCTTATTACCTTACTACCTTGTAACTCCACATTTTAGACCGGATATTTATAAAATCCACTTCCTCTCTGCCTTTGTTAACTCCTCATTCCCCAACTGCTCAACAGCGCAAACCATGGTTAGATACAAGAGAACCGCTCGTAGGGGTAGACTTACTGGTGATGCTCGTGCCTTCTGTAGATCATTATAGGGTGCGCCTCCTCCAGTAAGAGTGCGTTCTATTGAGACAGAAGAGTCTCGGTCGTTGGACCCATTGTTATTTCAGATGATGAAGAGATTGTTGCACCCCCGGCCTTCAGCCCATGATGCGCTAATGCGAATAAGACAGGAACTTGCTGATCTCCTGCGGGAAGTTAATGCTGCTCACGCCGATATCACCAAGGCTTTGGAGGATAATAAGCTTTAGGATGTATATATAGTCAGATTCTTGTTTTTGATATTTTTCCGCTTGTTTTTCTTTTATATATTTTCTTGTGTACGTGCATATTTAAGTAATATATGTAGCATTAAGAACTAAGCTTGTGTCTTTTTTTTGTTCATATTCTCCAGTAATTAAAGAAATTATACTCTAGTTTTCCTTTAATTTTTATTCATTCAGTTGCCGCGCTCGCCAAAGCGAATCCTATTTTTTTAAAAAAAATTGAGAATTTAGGACTGGAGTGTTAGGAGACTCCGTCTTAAAAAGTTATATATTTAGGACCGGCTACTTTTTAATTACCCGGTCTTAATAAAATCTAAGTGTGTAATAAATTAATTGAATAATAAAAATTTAGGTCCTGGAGTGTTCTAAAACTCCGGTCTTAAAAATTTCATATATATTTAGTACCGGATACAGGATAAGAATTCGGTCTTAAAAGTAATTGGACTTTTAGGACCGGATATATTATAAAAGGAAGATCTTAAAAGTAATTGAATAAAATGTAATAAACCTATGGTCTTAAAAATTAAATTAATAAAAAATATTTAGGATCGGATACGTTATAATTTATTGGTCTTAATAAAATCCAAGATACTAAAACACGTCTCTGTCGCGTGGAAAATTAAATTTCCCTCTCTGAACTTCTCTTGTCGCGTCGAAAGTGATTACTGAGGTTCTGTCTCCAGTGTTTGTGTGTTGCTTTGTCGTTGCTTCGCGAAGCTCTCTCGACAATCACTTTCTAGTTTCTTAGCTAAACGTCCATAGACCAAGCTATAAGAGGTGTTTCGGTTATAGAACTTCATGATTTTCCTACTTATCGTTCTGGGTTTTTTATTGGTTGAACAAAATCGATGAAATGTTCTTGTGGGTTTCTCTGTTGTTAATGAATATTGTATTTTGAAGATTATATTTGCACTTTAGACCTACCCAACTGACCAAAAAATTGTTTTAGGGTACTCTTGCTGTCTGCAACATCAACATTCGTGGCGGGAGAAGAAAGACTCAGGAAACACATTTGATTTTATATGTTACATGTGAGTCCACAAGGCCTTCATGAGATGCATTTAATTTCCTCGTCATGCATTTATTTTGCTCCTTGGATTCACTGTGATACATTTATGACCAAAAGTGATTCTTCGTTATGCATTTAATGGGCAAGTTTCTCCGTAAAAAAAAAAAAAAAAAAAGACATAACCGACATTGAGCATAAATATGCATTTGGTGTTGCCTTATTTTATATGCAAGTGTCAATTTTTTTGGATTACGTATGTTAAATCTTTCAGTCTATAGGAATTCTATGGATCACAGTTGGATAAATGCTTTACGGATGAGTGTTGAATATCAGAATGGGGTGAAGGACTTTATAGAATTTGCTAAACAAAATGCCCATGATGATAGTGGGAAGTTTATTGCCCTTATGTAAAATGTTTGAATGAGAGGCGACTAAGTCCTCAAGTTATACACACACATTTAATTTGTGAAGGATTTTGTAAGACTTATATAGTATGGGTATGGCATGGTGAAAAAATGCCAAGTGGGTCTCAACATGGGGAAGTGGTCTTTGATGATAATGACACGGATATGGATGATTGCATAGAGGACATTATTCGTGATGTAGGAGAAGAGGCTTTTCATCAATCACATGCATATGGTAATATGTGCAGTGATGCAAAGACCCCGCTATACCATGGGTGTAAAAAATACCAATTGTTGAACGCTGTATTGAAATTGGTAAGCTTGAAGGCACATCATGGATGGAGTAACAAGAGTTTTTCTGAAATGCTTGAGGCTTTTAAGGACATGCTTCCGGATGATAATGTGTTGTCAGATCGATACTATGATGCTAAGAAAATACTTTGTCCACCGGGAATGGAGTACAAAAAGATCCATGCATGCCCGAATGATTGTGTATTGTATAGAAAAGAGTTTGAAGAGAAGCAGAATTGTCCGAAATGTGAAACCCCAAGGTAAAAGTCAAATAAGGGGCCTACAAAAGTGTTGTTGTATCTTCCAATCATTCCAAGGTTCAAGCACTTGTTTGCAAATGAAAATGATGCAAAAAATTTGAGGTGGCATGCGAGATGAGAGGATTTCGATGGAAAGCTTCGACATCCGGCCGATTTTCTCAATGGAAAAAATCGATCAATTATTTTCGAACTTCGGTGAAGAACCTAGGAACCTTAGGCATGCCCTTAGCACGGATGGCATGAATCCATATGGAAGCCTTAGCAAATACATAGTTTATGGCTTATACTCCTGATTATTTACAATTTATCTCCTATGTTATGCATGAAATGAAAGTACATCATGCTGTCTATGTTGATTTCCGGACCAAAACAACCCGGAAATGACATTGATGTTTACCTTGAGCCCTTGATCGAAGACTTGAAGGAGTTGTGGGAAGAAGGTGTCGACGTTTATGACTCTTTCAAGAAGGAGGTGTTTAAAATGCGAGCCATGATATTTTGTACTATCAATGACTTCCCAAAGATATGGGAACTTGTCAGGGTATAGTGTAAAAGGCCATAAAGCATGTCAGGTTTGTGAAGAAGGCACATGCTACCATCAACTTCAACATGGAAGAAAGACGATTTATCTTGGACATAAGAGATTTCTTAGTGTTTTGATGATGGTGACAATTGTAAACACCCATATCGAAGAACTTACTTGTCAAGACAAAACTCGATTAAAAAAGCCTTTTTGGTGTCCAAAAACTTGAGTATGAAGATGTTCTCCGTCAAAACTTGAGTGGCATTGGACTTTTAAATTTTCAAACTCGAGCAAGTTTATGAAAAGGTGAAAAATATCAATGTTTTGATTTCAAAACTCGTCTTCTAAATGTTTGAAAACTAAACTCAAGTTTTGGAGTATTGGACTAAACATATTATTTTCATTAACAAATAAAACTCGAAAACTCGAAACAAATATATGGAAAAAGAGATTTTGAAACTCGTATTCTTCGATCTTCCCTATTGATTTCTACGATTTTACAAAGTATTCTTGTTTGATCCTAATACTTTCCAGGAATATTCTCTCTATATAGCTTTTAATGACCTTATTAGTGAGTGTGAGAGTGATAAAGCAAAAAGCAAAAAGTGGTTCGAGCATTAAAATGTATTGATGTCATGCATGTGGAGAAAAATGTATGTGATAGTATTGTTGGCACGCTTCTCAACATACAAGGTAGTTCCAAGGATGGTGTGAAGGCAAGATTGGATCTTGGTGATTTGATAGCAATGGGAATACGCGAAGAGTTACATCTAAGGCCATATGGTAAGTTGTTAAGAACTTATTGTCCCTCGGCTTCTCATACTTTGTCTAAGTATGAGAAACGGCCAAGAGTATGTTTTTGTGAGTGTTTACATGGCACAAAAGTCCCCTATTGGCGCAATCTTGATGTATTCTTCAAATTTTAAGAGGCTTGTATCGATGAAGGACTTGAAATTAGTAGGCCAAAAGTCTCATGATTGTCATGTCTTGATGCAAAAAGTCTACTCCCTTCAAATAGCTATTCCAAAAGAGGCATTGCCGAATATGATCTTCTTCGGTCGTTTTGACTAGACTTTGTTTCTTCTTCAATGTAGTTTGTAGTAAAGTTTTCGAGATTGAAAAGTTGGATGAATTGGAGAATGAAGGATATCTTATCTTGTCCACCTTGAGAAGCTTTTTGTTCCTACATTTTTTGACATCATGGTTCATCTAATTGTTCATCTAGTGAGGGAGATAAAGTTGTGCGGCCCTATCCATTTACGGTAGATGTACCCAATTGAAAGATCTATGAAATTCCTAAAAGGATACGTGAAGAACGCATACCGGCCGAAGCATCAATTGTTCGAGAATATGTTTTGAAGAAGCCATGGAATTTTGTCAAAATTATTTGGCCAAAGTAAGACATATTGGGCTTCCAAAATGTCGATGTTGAAGGGGGTAGACGAGGGCTTCAATAAAGAGTGTGGATCCTGATGAATTGTCACAAGTCTACTTATACATCTTGAATAATGTTGATGAAGTTCAAGCCAGCATAGTTGCACATAAAGAAGTTGTAAGGAAAGAAAATCATCGAATGATTGAACAAAGGTTGATTAGGGAGCATAACAGAACTTTTGCACACTGGTTCAAACAAAAGGTCGAGGGAGAGGAATGTGTTTCTGATACAATCAAATGGTTAGCACGTGGTCCAGAGGTTGATGTCATAAGTTGGAATTCTTATGTGATCAATGGTTTTACATTTTACACGAAGTCCCTAGATGATATGAGCACAGTCCAGAACAGTGGTGTTATGTTAGAGGCTGAATATGAAAGACGGAATATCACCAAGAGGTGGGGTGAATTGGGGATATAAAATTTTCTTCCGAAAATGCTCTGTTTAAAGGTAACAAAAACATGGATGAATAGAGTAAGGTAAAAGAAGAAAGAACACAAGCGATTTATACTGGTTCGGTCTAAATCCTTGACCTACGTCCAGTCCCCAGACTCTCCGGGATTTCACTAACTCAAGAAGTAATTCTCTCACTAGAACTTACTCCCCCTTACAAGTTGTAATCAAATATCTCAATCCCAAAGTCCCAATACTTTGAGATTCTTACAAGATAGATAATCAATAAAGAACTCTCTGAAAGAGTAGATGAATAAACATTGAAGATTAATATATCCGAAGATATTAGCTTTTTGAGTTGAAACAGTAAATGAACTTAATTGCTAATTGAATGCACAGAGTTTTGGGTGGTTGGAGACTTCAATGCTCCTGGCTTTTATAGATGATAACATTTAATGCTGAGACGAGATTAAATGAGCGTAATAATGAATATATCCGTTGAGATTACTTTATGGTAATTTGAAGTTTAAAATTGTCCGTTAATCATATTCAGAATGTTGTCTAGGGAACAACTGGAATGTTTTTCACTAAATGGTGAAACTAATTAAACTTGGTAATTTGAAGTTTAAATGATACAAACCAATAATTAAACTTGGTTAGAAATGATAAGAACCAATAATATCAATACATAATGAAAAGATTTCAGATTACGAGAATGAAGAAATTCAAAATCGATCTGCGAGATAACTCGAGATGTACATCATAACTCGAGTTATAGTCATGTCCAGAGATTATTGGATAAAGAGGACCAACTCGAGTTATGAACCTTAACTCGAGTTATAATTGAGTCGCTTTAAATAGAGAGCAGTTGCATATATTGTAACTCGAGTTATATGCATAACTCGAGTTGTCGCTAGCACGAAAGGCTTCAGAGATTAAGTTGAATTGCGTAACTCGAGTTACACATCACAACTCGAGTTATGATAACAATAAAATCAGACCGAGAGCAATTGCCAAACTTCTAACTCGAGTTACTTCCAGAAACTCGAGTTACTTCATATCAGTTGAAGTTTTTTGATATGCTTATAACTCGAGTTATATCAGATAACTCAAGTTACCTTTGCTGATAAAAATTTGATATCGCGGGCAGCTTTCTGGAACAATGAAGTACATATCATAACTTGAGTTACTAAGTGGTAACTCGAGTTATGGTCAATGCCGAAAAAAGATTTTCTTAAACTTATAACTTGAGTTGTGTTTTGGCAACTTGAGTTATACTCTTAAAATAAAATAATATTTCATAACTTGAGTTACTAATTTTCCAAATCATTTTTTCAAGAAACT
Source organism: Acacia acuminata (assembly GCA_019022655.1). Classification (NCBI taxonomy): domain Eukaryota; kingdom Viridiplantae; phylum Streptophyta; class Magnoliopsida; order Fabales; family Fabaceae; genus Acacia; species Acacia acuminata. The sequence goes on along the minus strand of JAFJYI010000348.1, from coordinate 341,777 downwards.
CAAATGTAATTTAACCGAACACGCTTTGCAAGTTAACCCATTGATTATTACAATTGTTAGACATCATCAAAACACATCAAGAACTAACATTCTCCCCCTTTTTGATGATGACAACACTTATAATTTTCAATGAAAATGAATTTTCAGTGGAACACATAATTATGAAGTAGTTATAAGAAATAGATTTTATGCATAAACATAGAACCAGGGGTAGCCAAATACTTTCATATATTGCAACTAAATGTCAAAGAACTTAGTAACTACTAGAGTTTCAAAACAAAAAAGTGAATTACATAGTTGCAAGAAGACACGACTGATAAGCATAAAAATTGACTGATAACCACTAAAATAAAAATAAAGCTGCTGCAAACTACATTTTCATTTCTTTGCTTTCTCTCCCCCTTTTTCATCAGGCAAAACATGAGGATCAGAGGCCAGGGAAGCACGCAGAGCCTGAAGAACAAGCAAGGGTGAATAAAATGTGAGAGACAGAGATGGTGGTGTAGGTGGGCAAGTGAGAGACAAAGGTGATTTAGGTTTGGGAGAGGGAAGAGGTGAGAAAGAAGTTCCAGAAGAATGTTCATCAAATAAATCGGCTGTGTCACCTAAAGAGGATAGCTGGGCATTGGAGGATTGAGGAGAAGGGAGTTTAACAGTGGGAGGAGCAGAAGAGATGAATAGAGCTAAGAGAGGAGGAGTGGGTAAAATTGGTATGGATTCAGGATGAGATGGAGAGAGAGATAAGATGGGAGTGGAGGAAGGTGGAACAGATGAGGGATGAGGTGGAGACAGATGAGGAGGAGAGGAGATGGGGAATTTCCGGGAGACAAATGGGGTGAGATATGTAGTGGAGATGGAATGGGAGAGTGACTGGGAGAGGGAATTACTCTGGATGGACCAGCATCAGCATCAGTCTCCATCAGCTTGGAGATCTTAGTGTCTAGCATCTGGTACAGAACATGCATGCTTTCAAACCTGTGGCCAAGATCATCAAAATGACCTTCAACATTGGCCATCCTTTCATCCAGATAGTCAACCTTCTCATCAGTAGAAGTAATTGTCGTGGCCAACTTGCCAACCTTTGACTCAGTAGAAGTGACTGAGTGGACCAACTTCCCAATTTCTGATTCAAGCTTATTAGATAGTTCATAGTACTGGGCTGTCGTAGTGGTTTGGAGAGTGCCAAATGTCTCTTACATAGCCTTGAGCACAATGTTTTGGATTTTTCCATTGAGGCTTGAAGAGGGGTGAGCAGGCTGAGACTGAGAAGGTCCAGGAGATGATTCAGCTGCAAGTGGCCTAGAGACTGATGCTCTGGATCTAGAAGGTGCTTTGGATTGCCCTAAACCCTCTTGCAAGGAAATGTTCATGAAGTTCAAGTGGGTTTGACCAAACATTTGTGGCTTGACAGGTTCTTGAGAGGAATCAAGATACCAGATTTTGTTGGTGTATAACAACAGTGACACGAGGTTAGGATAAGGGATTGGTACATAATCATCAGAGCAAAATTTGAATCTTTTCATCTCTTGGTAGACCTAGTGACCTATATTGAAAGGGACTTTATTTATGAGGGAGACAAATAGCATGTAGTCTGTGTAATTAAAGTACGTGTAGTTTTTGCTCTTTTGAACTAGGTTCCTAGAATAGATGTACCACAGGGCTCTATAGGTAGGGGACATATCAACTGGAGATAGTTTAAGCACACCCTTGTATGGTTTGTCAAGCAAAAGGGTTTTGAAGAATTTTTCCTTATCATACTTAATATTAGGTACAGGAGGGGGGTTTCAACAAACAACCGATTATTGATGATATCAGCAGAGATAGTAATTGACTTTCCCCTAACAGAAGTAATGCATTTGTCCTCTATGACTTTACCCTTCTTGTCAACTTTGTCAGCCACGGTCATATTGTAATAAAAATGTTTGACAAGAGAAGGACAATAAGCAGTGTTAATGGCTATGGGGTCTCTAAATTGTGCTAACCAAGGAGATAAATCAAGGTTGCAATCCTCTTTAAGTTTGGGTAGATTGACATATACAGTTGGACAAAAGCTACGATGTTGGTATTTCTTCTTAAAATCTACTAGCTGTGCTGGGGTTAAGGGAGTATGAGAAGTGATAAATTCAGAATCTGGTGGTTTTTCAAGGTTTGGTGGCTTAAAGACATATTTGGATGTGGAAGATACCTTAGGACCTGAGCCACCTTGCTTAGAACCACTAGGAGCCTTTGAACCAGAACCCAAAGTTTCTGAAATTACGACCTTCTTCTTCGTCTTGTGAGGCGCCACGATAGGTTCTTTGTCTCTTCGAGTAAAAGTTGCTGGATCGATGGGTTTTGGTGAAGGAGCCTCAAATGGTTCTTGAATCTTCAATTTCCTGGGCTTTTTCACTGGAGATCTTTCGAGCGACATGCTTTGAAGCTTCAATGGTGGTTTCCTCTTCCTTGTGGGTCGAGTCGCTATCAGAGGAGATGAGGATGTAGTGGGGTCATAATCGGAGGAGGAATCTTGCTGGAGTTTCGAAGATTTAGGGTTTTTTGAGGATTTGGGAGCCATCTGGAGATTCAGAGGTGGAATGGAGACGATGGAGTAAGGAGCAAGAGGGGACCTTGAGTTAGGGTTTTAAGAATTTGAGAGAAAATGAAGAGACTAGACGCGATCAAAGAGAACGGACGCGACTATCAAAATATATTAGAGAGGACAACTCGAGTTGCTTAGTGGTAACTCGAGTTGCGGTGGGTGAAAATACATTTGGATTGGCGATTTTCTGAACTATAACTCGAGTTACAATGTTTAACTCGAGTTTCAAATGTGCATTTTCCTCTCGGCCTTGAAGACAACTCGAGTTATGTTCTATAACTCGAGTTATACTGAGTTGAGAATTCTCTGATAGCTCTCTGCCTAATTTACTAACTCGAGTTATCTGATATAACTCAAGCTACTGCTATATGCCATAAAATTTGCTTGAGACAGAGAGTATAACTAACTCGAGTTACTGTGATATATATATCAGATTTTAGCAGAGACTAAGAACTGAACAACTCGATTAATGATAGAAATAACTCAAGTTACATCAATAAAATCCTTATACAGAGACAAATCCAGACATCAATTAGAGGCATAATTTCACTTACATATTCACACAAGCTCCTGCAAAACAACATCTAGATACTCCGAAGCTTAAGTTAGTAAGAGTAAATCATCTAAAAAAAATAACTAACATTGTTTGAGTAAGATCAACTTACAGTTCATTGGGATTTACCATTCCTAATTCTCTCCTTATGAAATTGAATTGTTCCTTAGCCAATGGTTTGGTGAAGATATCTGCAAGTTGAAGATGATTTGGGATGAACATGACCTTGACATCCTTCTTCTGAACATGATCCCTTATGAAGTGATGTCTTACATCAATGTGCTTGGTTCGAGTATGTTGAACTGGATTCTTGGCCAAGCTTATTGTGCTAGTATTGTCACACAATATTGGAATCTCTTTCAAATGAATTCCCAAGTCTGAAAGTTGTTGCTTTAGCCATAGAACTTGTGCACAACAACTTGAGGCAGCTACATATTCAACTTCAGTAGAAGACACATCCACGCTTGTTTGCTTTTTGCTGAACCAAGACACAAGTGAACCACCAAGAAACTCATATTGGCTACTTATGCTTTTTCTATCGGTCTTGTAGCCAGCATGGTCAGAATCTAAATATGCTACCAAATGTTCAGGTTGACCTTTGGGAAACCACAATCCTAGTGTCTTTGTGTCGGAAGGTATCCGAAGATTCTCTTCACATGCTCGCATGGGACTCCTTGGGAGCGGATTGGAACCTTGCACACATCCCTACACCGAATTGGATATCGGGACGACTTGCGATCAAATAGAGCAATGATCCAATCATTCCTCTATATCTTGTGATATTGAAGTCCTTGCCTTCTTCATCGCATCCAATGAAGCAAGTTGAACTCATTGGAGTGTCGGTTCCATTGCATTGATCCATCCCAAACTTCTTCACAAATCATTGAGATACTTGGTCTCGAGATATGAAGATCCCATTCTTCTTTTGCTTGATTTGTAGACCAAGGAAATAGTTGAGCTCTCCCATCATGGACATCTCAAATTCTCCCTGCATATTCTTGGCAAATTCTTCACACAAAACATCATTAGAAGCACCAAATATAATATCATCAACATATATTTGGACAATCAAAATTTCACCAAGCTTATTACTCTTTATGAAGAGAGTTGTATATGCTTTTCCTCTAAGAAAACCTTGATCAACAAGGAATTTGCTTAATCGCTCATACCAAGCTCTAGGAGCTTGTTTAAGGCCATAAAGGGCTTTCTTGAGGTGATAAACATGATCTGGATGATGTTCATTTTGAAAACCACGAGGTTGTTCAACATACACTTCCTCTTGAATAAAAGCATTTAGAAAAGCACTTTTTACATCCATTTGGTAGAGCTTGAATTCTTTAATGCAAGCAAAGGCTAGAAGAACTCTTATGGCTTCCAATCTTGCTACTGGAGCATAAGTTTCTTCATAATCAATTCCTTCCTCTTGATTGTAGCCTTTAGCAACCAATCTTGCCTTGTTACGGACAATGATGGTTGATTCATCTCGTTTGTTCTTAAATACCTATTTAGTGCCAATGACTGGATGGTCCTTAGGCCTAGATACCAAATCCCAAACTTGATTTCTATCAAATTGATGTAATTCCTCTTGCATTGCTATCACCCAATCATTGTCTGAAAGGGCTTCATCAATCTTAGAGGGTTCAATATAAGAGATGAAAGCAGAAAAGGTTACTTCATTTAAAGTGCTATTTTTGATCCTCACTCCTTGATTGATATCACCTATAACTTGGTCCAAAGGATGATTCCTAATGAATTTACAAGCTCTAGGCCGAGATTGATCGGGTTTTCTAAATTATTTTGAGGATCAGCTTCAAAAACATCTTTAGGATTTTTAATAGAAGCAGGAGTGGTTTTCGAAAAGAATTGATTTTTGAGAACATCTTCCTCATCATCATCCATAGGTCTATCAGATTTGGATTCACAGAAAATAACATGCATAGACTCTTCAACAATACGAGTACGAGTATTAAAGACTCTATAAGCTTTACTTCTATTAGAATAACCCAAAAATATACCTTTATCTTCTTTGGGATCAAACTTTCCCAAGTTTTCCTTACCATTGTTATGGATGAAACACTTACATCCAAACACATGCAGATGAGCCAGATTTGGTTTTCTTCCTTTGTACAGCTCATAGGGAGTCTTGTCCAACTTCTTCCGGAGGTATGCTTGATTTAAGATGTAACAAGCGGTGCTCATTGCATCAACCCAGAACACTTGAGAAGTGTTGTTCTCATTCAGTATGGCTCTTGCCATCTCGGTGAGGACTCGATTCTTTCTCTCCACAACACCATTTTGTTGAGGAGTCCTCAGGGCTAAGAAGTTGTGGTCAATCCCCGTGTTGTCACAAAACTCAGCAAATGCATGATTCTCGAATTCTCCTCCATGATCAGTTCAAATTCATGAAATAGAGAAACCTTTCTCGTTTTGGACCTTCTTTGCAAAAACATAAAATTGATCAAATGTTTCATCTTTAGATGATAAAAATATAGTCCATGCAAATCTAGAGAAATCGTCAACTATGACCAAGGTATAAAGATTACCACCAAGGCTTTTTACTCTAGCTGGTCCAACTAGATCCATATGGAGCAATTGAAGAGGTCTATTAGTTGAAATCTCATTTTTAGATTTGAAAGATGATTTGGTTTGTTTTCCTTTTTGGCAAGCATCACAAATCATGTCATTTTTGAAACGAAGTTTGGGAACACCAATGACCAAATCCTTTTTTAGTAATTTGTCAAGTTGAAACATATTGACATGAGCTAATCGCTTGTGCCATAGCCAACCTTCATCCAAATTACTAACAAAACATTTTTCGAAGCGAGAACCATTACTAGAGAGATTAAGTGTATAACAATTGCCATCTCTAGGGGGCTCTAAATAAAGCTTTTGATTTTATGTTTTCTAAAGGGAGAATATCCTTGCTCACAATCAAGCATTCCTTAGAATTGAAGATAACTAAGTTACCTTTATCAGTGCTTTGACTCACACTGAGGAGATTGTGGCAAAGTCCTTCCACAAGGTAGACATCTTTGATGAGTGGTCCTTCATTGTTGCCAATTTCACCAATTCCAGCAATTTTTCCATATTGATCTCCACCAAAGGTCACCTTGCCACCATCCTTGGGCTTGATTGAGGCAAATTTGGATTGGTCTCCCGTCATGTGCCTAGAGCATCCACTGTCAATGTACCACTTGTTGGATTTTGATGCTCTTAGACAGACCTGCAAGACACAACAAATCAGGGCTTAGATACCCATCTTTTCTTGGGTCCTTTGGGGTTAGTTTGTGTCTTAGGAATCTCGTAAGATCCCTTTGGCACCCATTGATAATTTCCTATGGGTTTACTCTTTCTTTCCTTCTTATGAAAGCAAGAAGAAGTAGTATGACCCTTTCTATTGCAGTAATTACATTGTGCAAAAGGATTTGAAGAAGGCACCCATTGATAATTTCCTATGGGTTTACTCTTTCTTTCCTTCTTATGAAAGCAAGAGGAAGTAGTATGACCCTTTCTATTGCGGTAATTACGATGCAAAAGGATTTGAAGAATGAACTGATTTTGTAAAATAGTTCATATAGGATTTTTCACCCGACTTCTTTCTTCCTTTCTTTTTATCAAAATTAGCTTTATAGCCAATTCCTTATCTGTCATTTATAAATCTTTGTTGTTTCAAAATCACATTGAAAATTTCACTTCCTCTAGTGAATTTCTCAAGTGCCTTTGTAAGATGTGAATTCTTTTTCTTCAGATCAGGACAATCATCACAAGCAAGATATTCAGAGGAAGAAAGTTTTTCAACTTGCAATTCAAGAGTAATATTCTTGTTTTTCAACTTGAAGTATTTATCAGCGAGTTTTTCAAATTCTGATTGCACAACAAGGTATTCAACAAATAATTCATCATAAGGTGGTTTTGAATCATATACCTCATCATTGTTAGCATGTTGCTCTTCTTCTTCAGCAACCAAACAAAAATATTTGCTTTCTCTTCCTTATCCTCATCATCTTCATCGATGAGCTATCACCCCAAATGCCGAGACATATGCCTTCTTTTGAATCTATTGAACTTCTTCTTTTCTTTGTCTTTGTTCTTCGATTGGGGCATTCGATTTGATGTGACCGGGCTTCTCACACTCATAGCAAATGATCGGTTTCTTTGCCTCATAGCTGGAGCTACCCTTGTGAAACTTCTTGAAACTTTGGTCCTTCTTGTAGAACTTCTTGAATCTTCGGACCATCATGCCTATCTCCTCCTCTTCGTCTTCATCTTCATCATCTGACTCTTTGGTCTCTTTGACAGCTTTGAGGGAAATTCCTTTGTTCTTGCCATGTGCTTCTTTAAGTCCCTTCTTGAACTTGAGTTTTGCCTCATATTCAGAGAGACTCCCAAAGAGTGCTACTACAAAAGCCATAGAATCTCCTCGAGCTTCTTCAATGGTAGTGACTTTGGCTTCCCATTCCTTGTTGAGGATGTTGAGAATTTTCCTCACTTGGACAGGTTGCTCATATTCTTTGCCCAATGCAGCAAGTTGGTTGATCAGATGAGTGAATCTCAGCTGGAAGTTGCCAATGGACTCTCCAGGCTTCATACAAAGAAGATCATACTCGGTCATGAGAGTATTGACTCTATTTTGCTTCACTCCAGCAGTTCCTTCATGAGCAATTTCAAGTGCATCCCACATGGCTTTAGCAGAAGTCAAGTTGCAGATACGAAAATATTCTTGTTGACTAAGAGCACTTTGTAGTAGGAGGACAGCCTTGCTGTTGAGTGTGACATTTCTTCTGTCATTCTCATCAAATTCTTTTTCTAACTTAGGAGTTCTTACATCATCTTTAACAGTTGATGGGTCATAATCTCCTCTTTTGAATACTCTCCGGAGGCCATACTCTGTAGCCATCACAAAGACTTTGAACTTGGCTTTCCAAAAGGAGTAATGCTCTCCATTGAATCCTAGTGGTCGGTTGATCGAAGCTACATCAAGTAGTATTCCGTCCATATTGATCCTTCTCGAGATGTTAATCTCTTCAGAGAAGATCTTGCTCTGATACCAAATGAAAGACAAAATATCACCAAGAGGTGAGGTGAATTGGGGATATAAAATTTTCTTCCAAAAATGCTCTGTTTAAATGTAACAAAAACAGGGATGAACAGAGTAAGGTAGAAGAAGAAAGAACACAAGCGATTTATACTGGTTCGGTCTAAATCCTTGACCTACATCCAGTCCCCAGACTCTCCGGGATTTCGCTAACTCAAATGATTACACACTCTGTAACTCAAGAAGTAATTCTCTCACTAGAACTTACTCCCCTTTACAAGTTGTAATCAAATATCCCAATCCTAAAGTCCCAATACTTTGAGATTCTTACAAGATAGATAATCAATAAAGAACTCTCTAAAAGAGTAGATGAATAAACACTGAAGATTAATATATCCGAAGATATTAGCTTTTTGAGTTGAAACAGTAAATGAACTTAATTGCTAATTGAATGTGCAAAGTTTTCGGTGGTTGGAGACTTTAATGCTCCTGGCTTTTATAGATGATAACATTTATGACCATTGAGACGAGATTAAATGAGCCATTATGAGTAACTAATATATCCATTGAGATTACGTTGCTCCGTCTCTTTGTATGCTTCCGACATTCGTCCGTTATTCTCCGTTGACATTCTTTATTCAAATTGTCCATTGAAACATATTCAGAATGTTGTCTAGGGAATAGCTGGAATGCTTTTCGCTTGCTCAGAAGGTTTCTTGCCAAAATGGTGAATGAATCTACTTTGCATTTAATGCTTCTGACATAATCTTGCTTTATGGTAATTTGAAGTTTAAACTGTTAATCATGTCTCAAACACACTAACAAACTAATTAAACTTGGTTAGAAATGATAAGAACCAATAATATCAAGTACTCAATGCATAATGAAAAGATTTCAGATTACGAGAATGAAGAAATTCAAAACTAATGCAGATAACTCGAGTTGTACATCAATAACTCGAGTTATAGTCATGTCCAGAGATTATTGGATAAAGAGGACCAACTCGAGTTATGAACTTTAACTCGAGTTATAATTGAGTCGATTTAAATAGAGAGCGGTTGCATATATTATAACTTCGAGTTATATGCAAAGAACTCGAGTTCTTTAGCATACGAAAGGCTTCGAGATTAAGTTGAATTACGTAACTTTCGAGTTACACATCACAACTCGAGTTATGATAACAATAAAATCAGACCGAGATCAATTGCCAAACTTCTAACTCGAGTTACTTCCATTAACTCGAGTTACTTCATATCAGTTTCTGAAGTTTTTTGATATGCTTATAACTCAAGTTATATCGATAACTCAAGTTACCTCTGCTGATAAAAATTTGATATCGCGGGCAGCTTTCTGGAACAATGAAGTACATATCATAACTTGAGTTACTAAGTGGTAACTCGAGTTATGGTCAATGCCGAAAAAGATTTTCTTAAACTTATAACTTGAGTTGTGTTTTGGCAACTTGAGTTATACTCTTAAGAGAAAATAAATAGTAACTTGAGTTACTAATTTTCCAAATCATTTTTTCAAGAAACTCAAATGTAATTTGACTGAACACACTTTGCAAGTTAACCCATTGATTATTACAATTGTTAGACATCATCAAAACACATCAAGAACTAACAGAATCTATGCACTTCTCCAGTTCGAAAGACAAGAGGCCTTTATTGGCAGTCATGCCATATTATGGGGTTATTGAAGAGATTTGGGAGGTGGACTATGTGAAAATTAGATTTCTCATTTTCAAATGCAAATGGGTTAATGTCAATAATGGTGTTCAAATCGATCGGCTGGGATTTACATTAGTCGATGTCAATTGTAGAAGTTTTAGAGATGAACCTTTTATTATGGCAGACCAGGCGAAACAAGTGTTCTATATCACCGATCAAGAAAATAAAAATGTGGTCTGTAGATCTCCAAGGAAGAAGGGTCATTGATATTGATGAGGAAATTCATTCAAATTATGGTCTTCCCCGAGAGTAATCCTTTTTCAAGGGGTCTACCTGGACATGAACAAAGAAGATGAAGTGGATAATGAACCCGTATAAGAAATGATCATCAAGAAGGGATATGGGAGATATCACTTTATAAAAGAGTCAATTCATAAGGTAATATTCATATGTAGAATTCTTTGAAAACTTTAATGTTTTACCTATATTATATTCCTTCTGTGTTCATAAACAATGTCACTGACTATGAAGTTTGTTCTTGTTTCATTTTTGTGGCAGGATCCGATCCAAAGGGGCATGTTATAAAAGAGGATGTTATTACGCTGTTGGGTGGGAATCAGATGAAGGCATGGTGAATATTATTTTGGGCATGTGTGTTGTATTTGTAACTTATTGTATTTTGTAAGTAAGTCATCTTATTGTATTAATTAATTTAGGTGTTGTAGTCATAGTATAATCATTAATTAAAGGGCACATAACTCGTGGTGAATAATATTTGGATTCTTTTCCCAATTCAATTTATTCATAATTGTTCATAGCTTGTAGCTTAAAGTATTGACTTTTATGTGCTGGATTGGGTGGTAGATTTGTGTGTAATATAATCAGGATGAATAGAACAGGGAAAAATTTGGGAAAATTTAAACCGGAAATAAATACGCCGGTCTTAAATGCTCAACTCTTAAGACCGGATGTATTTATATGTCCAGTCTTAAAGGTCTGCACATTTCATATTAAGCCCGGTCTTAAAAGTTGGTCTTTTAAGACCGGTATGTTTATACGTCCGGTCTAAAAAGTTTGATTTTTAAGACCGGATTTATTTATCATCTAATCTTGAAATTAAGTCTTTTAAGACCGCGTATAATTAGTCATCGGTTTTAGAAGCCGCTATTTTTAAACCGTATTTAGTTTGTCCGGTCTTAAAATTCTGATCTTTTAAGAGCGGCCTAGTTTTTAGCCGGTCTTAAAAGTTGATTTTTAGGACCGAACAAAAAATATTTCAGGTTTATTTAGTACGACTTTTAAGACCCAATGTTTTAAATGTCCGGTCTAAAAGAGTTTCTTTAAGACCGGTTCGAGTCCGATCTTAAATGTTAGACTTTTAATACCACCTGGAACAAGACCAGTCACGGGTCCGGTCTTACGATGCCTCTTTTGTCCGATCTTAAAACCCTTTTTTACACTAGTGTGAAGTGAAGTACCTTTCTGGAGAGGTAGGGCCCATGGTGCGGATGAAGAATAGGGGATGCCCTATTACTTTTGTAGTTCGTATTTATATTTCTGGGATGACTTTATATCTATTATTGGTATTTACTTTTGGATGACTATACCCTTAACCCTTCGGGGACTCTTACTTTCTATTTATTTTACTTTTACCAGTATAGTAGTTGTCCAAACCAGTCATATGCTCTGTTGCGCGTGATCTGATATATAATCAAAATGGACTAATAACCAAGGAGAGGTAACAGTTTAAAAGGAATCCCTCTAACCCGCCACCCGAAAGGGCGAGGCCGGTAGGGGTATAACAATAAGTCTTTTAATAATATGGTAATCTCTCATGATTAAACAATTAGTTACTACTATGCCATAAAGCAACACATCATTACATACTAGCTAGTAACTCTGTAATTGTAGACTTTATTATTCATGTTCTCATATATGACATATAATATCAACACACATGCAACTTATATTAGCTTTGTGATTGGAGTAAAAAGAAATACAAATTTATGGTTTACCAAAATGCGCAGGTTTTGAACTAGTTTCAGCTAATTCCAAAGTAATAAACTATGACTCACATAATAATTTATTTTGGCTATATCAATGAATTTTCTCATGTAAAATTGAAATTCAATAAACATCCATATATTTCAATATATCAGAAATCCAGTGTACATGAGACCAACATTTATGGTATCCACATAATTCATATATGCTCAATCTCTATATAGCACATAAGCTATAACACAGATTAGTATCCACTAGTTAATGCATCACATTCTCAGACATTTGTGCATAATACGTGGATTGAGCTGCAAAACAACCTCAAACAAAGTGTTAGCATCATAAGGAATAGTCACATATATATACTCTTACAGCAAGATAATTATATAGCCTCAAATTATGAAAATCAAAATATCTATCATCGATAAGTGAATAAATTTTCTTACCACATATTGCTTATTTCAAGCAACATAGAAAATTTGCTCTTAACATCAAATAACAAAGCCTCTATTTAATTTGAAATCATGGCACACAAATTGGCATTAATCTAAGGAGACGATAATCTAATTTTGCAACAAATTAAAATACATTTCCTTTTGCCAAAAATAATTGTAAAGTAGTCCACATATTAGGCAACCCCACAATTTTAAATATCTCATACTAAATTTAGGCAGCAATAAAATTAGAATTTTTAATTAAATTAGAGTCTCACCATATAATCTCTTTCCATTTTAATTAAATTGGAATCTTTCACATAACATTCACTAAGTTAGAGTTCCACAAGAAAATTGATCGATAGTACTGTTATGGACCCGAGAAATGGGCCCTAGCGAATTTAGGCCCAGCAAGGGCACTTTATGATAGGATCTTCCTCAATCAGGTAAAACACCAATCACCCCATAATCATGCCAAGTTGGGAGGATTCCCAATTATAGGACCATAGCACCTAAGTGTAGTATCTTAGCTTCTAGGCCAAGCTTACAATCAAGGTTCATACAACACAAGAAAGAGGATTTTTGGTTCTATAGGTTTCTATCTATTGTATATGACCACACAACACAAGAGTGTGTTTTGTTAGTTATGCTAGAGTTCTGTATTTTCTATTTACTTTATTCCCTGCCTTCTAATTTGGCTGTATTGGTAGCATATTATATGTTAGAATAATGCAGACTTCAGCATCTTGCAAGGTTTATTTTTTTTGCTTTAAGATGCATCTTATAGTTGGGATAATTTATGTTAAATCTTTTCTATTAGTTCTCTATGTGTTTTGATGATAACTGACAATTGTAAACACAATTGAAGTTTGTCTTTGGTAAGTTGGAAAACTTAGTGTCAAAGACAAACTCGAGTTTTGAATTGAAAACTTGAGTTTTGGACTTGACAGAGAGTAGCTCTATTCTAATCAACTGAGAAAACTCCAGTTTGTGTAGGCAAACTCGAGTTTCTGACATACAGAGAGCACTCTAAGTTTTCACAACGGGACAAACTCGAGTTTGCACCATACAGAGACTCTCCAATATTTTCTAAAGTAATCAAAACTCCAATTTGCACTAAGCCAAGTATTTTCAAGTTTTCCAAAGTTTTGATAAAACTCGAGTTTGTACATGGAAACTCGAGTTTAGGCTTGAAAAAGAGCTTTCACATTTTAACCCTCTTTGAGAAAACTCCAGTTAGTTTTGAAAACTCCAGTTTTGACTTGGTATAGATTTTCAAAGGTTTTCAAATTTAAATGAAAACTCGAGTTTTGGATTTGGAAACTCGAGTTTATGTCAAGCAGAGAGCTTTGCTCATTTCAGTGATTTGAAAACTCAAGTTTACATTTGGAAACTCCAGTTTTGAGCTTTTGGACTTAAACATGTTTTCACTATAAAAGTCCAAAACTCGAGTTTGTCATTAATCAACTCGAGTTTTGCTCTATGCTTCAAAATGTGCTTTTAAACTCAAAACATGACATTCCTCTCTGGAAGAAGGAAACTCGAGTTTGTCTTCTGAGCATAGTTACAAACTCGAGTTTGTGTCGTTAAGTTTGAAAATCAAATTACTCGAAGTTGTGAAATCTTCCAGTTTGATCTTAATACTTCTCATCATCACTCATTACTATTCTTAGCTATGTTTAATCAGTTTACTAATGAGTTTCAGATTGTTTAGAGAATATTAAATGAAGATTTGAGGAAAAGCAAAAAGTGATGTCAGCACATTAAATGCAAAGTTCAGAAAACTTGCATCCTTTTGGAAAATCATTCTACACACGTTGCAAAGGGATTAATGTTTCCTTTCCACATCCAGAGCTGCTCTTCCAACGGATTAAAAATTAAGAAGTCAAGCATAAACATCTGTGCAACTGGATTAACCAAAGAGTAGAGTGAGAAGAAGACCAAAGCTTAACCTAATCCTTGCTTAATGAAGGCAACAGTCACATTGAAGATTACAACGGTCATTTAATGCTCTCTTTGTATAAATAGAGCTGCATTCAATTCTTCTCAACAACCAATTTGCTGAAAACGAAAATCATTCAAGTTTCCAACTACTCTTTGAGTTTTATGTGAAAAGTATCTTTTGATACATTCTGTACTTCAATGATTATATTTATCCACTCTTAAAGAGAGTTCATTTATTGTAAGAATCTCAAGTCTGGGGACTTGGAGATTGGGATATTTATTGCAACTTGTAAGGGGGAGTAAGTTCTAGTGAGAGAATTACTCTAGAGTTATAGAGTGTGTAATCAATTGAGATAGTGGAATCCCAGAGTGTGTAGGGACTAAACGTAGTTCAAGAGGTTGGACCGAACCAGCATAAATCCTTTGTGTTGCTTCTTCTTTCATACTCTGCTCTGCTCTGTTTTAGTGTTCATAAACAGAGTAATTAGAAAAGAATTTTAAAATCCCCAATTCACCCCCTCTTGGTGATTAAGCTCCACTTTCATTTTCATCTACCAAAATTGAACAAAGAAGATGGAGAGGATAATTAACACAGTATAAGAAAAATCATCATGAAAGGACATGAGAGGATATCTCTTTATAAAAGAGAGAAAAGTATGTTCATTTCCTTTTATGGTCATTGATGTCCTTTTTTTTATGTATTATTGTTTGTTTAGTGTTCTATCTTTAAATTGAGAGGTTTTGTGTTAATTGTTATTTTACTTTCTTGTTGCTTATTTTAGGTGATTGACATTCACCTAGTTGTTGATCCATGGATAAGAGAATCATGAGGTTTGGATTTATGACAATGGAAACTGCTAAGGAGGCTGACCATTGTGTGAAGTATCTGGATTGCTCTGTTCTAGAAGTATGTGACATCACAATAGAAAAGGTATATTTTGTAACATAATTTGGTTTTGGGTGAGATTGTTAATTTTTTATTTTTTATTTACTATCGATTCAATTCAACTCACTCTGATTTTGCATATAAGATATATGGATAAATGGCTCATAGTTCTTTATGAGATTTGAAAGCTTTTTTGCTTCTTTCGTTGTGAAGTTTCCATGGCAGTATTTCTCTCTTTTTTGTATCAAATCATTAGGGTTGTATGTCCTGCACATTTCTCTCTTTTTTCTTGCCATTTTACTAATGAAAATGATGTTTACATATGTTATCATTATGCTTCCAACTATCAGTGTAGTAACTGATTTTATTTTTTTACCATATCAAGTATATTGTCTTGAAGAAGTCGTGGTCAAACCCCAACACCTAGGAGGTATCTTGGGATGTGGTCTGTGATGAATAATAGTTGTTAGATCGATTTTGTTCTTACTTGAATTGGAATATTGTTGGCATTATATTCATTTACAATAATTCAATTTGTATATTCATTTCCAATAATTCAATTTGTAAATTATATTGAGTTGTTCAAAGCTTGTAGCTTAAACTGTCTTTTAGGTGCTGGATTAGGTGTAGGTAAGAGGAAGAAATAGAGTGGCTATGTGAAAAAACAGGAAAAAAATTTAGACTTGATGTTATAAATATCAGGTCTAAGAAGAATTAAGATGTGACTTTTAAGACTAGTTTTAAAAATATTAGGTCTCAATACTATTTTCAAGACATGTTTTTGAAACTACTAGTCTAAAAAGTGAGACTTTTAATACCTGATCTTTTACAGGTTTGAAAAGTCGGACTTGTTACACTTGATCTTTTTTGCAACCGGTTTAAAAAGTCTGACTTTGTAGGCCTAATATAACCTAAGTCAGGTATAAAAAGTATGACTTTTTAGACCTAATATTTGAGTAACTGGTCTAAAAAGTAATTTTTAAGATTGGTTGCTCAGCCGATCTAAAATGTAACAGACTTTTCAAACTGACTCTATCAAGACCTGATCCAGAACTGGTCTAAAAAGCGATTTTCACTTGATCTAAAAAGTGACTTTTTCATTAGTGCCACCAAAAACTTACATATCAACTTAATATAAAAACTTGTAGCATTTAAAGCACAATTCAGAGCCACATGACTAAGGAAATTACTTCATCATTTATTTGCACTATCTATAACCCTAATGTATATGATAATGTTAGATAATGTTACAATATTTGAAATAAGAGGGAATACTTTAAAGTTGAGTTAACCTGGTTATGACTTCAATTATGCTAATTTCTTTGATTCCTCTCACTACCACTTTGTTTTGGGGATGAATATCAAGCAGTAGTAAGAGATCTGATTGGAGTTAATTCCATGAAGACTTAGAGTCCAAGCTTAAAGGCCATATGTTTTTTGGCAATATTTTACTTTTAAATTTCATTGGTTCAAGTATCATGAATTCACTTTTTGGTCTCTTTACTGTGAGAAAGAAGTCATGTTGAAGCTTCTCGCATAAGAGAGAAGTATTATGGTAGAATACATGTATTGTGTGCTCATTTGTGTTTTATGGAGGCACAATTGTTTGATCTAGAAATGTTGTGCTGGTGATTGTGGAGAAAGCTGAAAAAAGTGACATTCCACACATTGGAAAGAAGAAGAATATTATTGCTTTGCTTTCTTAGGAATATATTATTTTGGTTGATTAGAAAAGGAAGAGTCTATATACTAGAGGGCCCCTACCTTTCTTAAAAAAGCATCTCACTTATTTGATGGGAGATGTTCTTAAGAAGTGATATAGCTTGAGTGATAGGTATTTTTTAGCATAAAATTTAAATAGGTATACAAACATTTTTGTAATGTGATGGAACTTTTTTTTGGTTTTTTTGCAAGGGGAAGAACAAAGAGCAAGGAGTAGTAAGATTAATGACCACTAACAATTGGATTTGGACGTGCAAAGCTTTTGAAAACAGAAGGAAATAAAGACTATGGTGTCAATAAGTTTGGTGTTGGCTTATGTACTAAATATGAAGAGCAAAGCAAAATTCTATTTGTATCTCATATTTACTACCATATTAAAGCAAATCACAATTGTAATGAGAGAGAGAGAGAGAGAGAGATCGACCTCTAAATTATGTATGATCATAATATGTAAATCAAAATGAGATTATATGATGGGTTTCTATCAGATTTATAGCAATAATGATTGACAACTGAAAAACATCCATTGACAATTTAATTTGTCATACTCAGCATGTTAGGGTACTACTACAAATGACATCTCTATTTGTGTTAAAATATTAGGTCTACATTATATGAAATTATAAAACAAAATGTAGTATACCACCATATATAACTTGAAATCGTGTCTGGTCATAAATGTAAACCAAAATGACATTATATATGATACGTTTATATTAGATTTGGAGCAGCATTGATTGACAACTGAAAATGCATGCATTGACAACTTAATGTGCCATACTTGACAAGTCATAGTGCTACAAATGACAACTTTGTTTATGTTAAAATATAACTTTTAGAGCCTTTGCTCATCTCTGTGTAGTATCAACAATTTATAGGGTTAAGGTGCAAATTGGCCAACAAACTTTTACTCCAGAAGCGCCCAGCACAACAAACTTTCAAGTAGACCATAACTACCAAAAAACTTTTAAAAAGGTAAAATTATCACAAATCCGTTAGGAGCTAATTAACGTACGTTATAGAACTTACAACTGGATCTGCTTTGCTACCTTTCTTTCCTGCAGTTGATGCATGGGCTCCTGAGTTATCCTTGCTTGTAGTACTACTCTTTCCCCTAGGCCCAACAATACCCGTTCTTGTAGAACCTCGAGCCCAACTCCCATGTTTCGATGACTTCCAAGTCCCCACTTGACCAGACCTTGTGTGTCTTCTATTTGCATTATCTCGACTAGAAGACCTCCAGACATCAGGATCTTCCATTGGACCACTTGATGAAGTTGGATATTCATCTAATGGTTGAAATACAAATGATGATTTAGTAGATATTGAAGGCGAAGGAGGCCGTCTATAGATATCGATGGCGAAGGAGGCTGTCTATCACTGGGGGTTTCTTTAAAAGCCCTCCTCTCAGCATCTAGCTGCTTTACAACTTCTGTTTCTTCAGAAATGGCTTTTCTAGCATTCATCCACTTTGTACGAACTAAAGGGTCATCAATGGAGCTTAGGTGCATGAAATCATGTTTTAATCTTCAACAGGTGAAAAGCAATTCAAACCATCAATCTAACTTAATCACATGATACCTAACATCATGTTTCAAACCCAATTAATATCAATACATGTCGTCCTAATAAATCTATGAATTTCCTTCAAAATAATGCAAGACTCAACATTGAAAAATTTTAATTAATGGCGTAGGCCCATAATCAGTCACAGAACCCAAAATTCTGATGTTTACAACGTTTAGCGATTAGAATACACTTAAGTGGAGCTTTTCTTAATGCATTCACGAGTGATTCTCTTTCACAAGTTGATTATCCCCAAAAACAAAACAAAACGAATCTCCCCAAAGAAAACAAAATTTAAACAATTCAACCAAATCACCATTTTCGTAAATGAACACCACTAGGAAAAAGATTCAACAAAACCGAAATTTTCAAAGTCACTGACATTGAACCATAGGAAAATAAACCAATGAAATACAAAAATTAATAACCCAGAAAAAAAATTTGACAGGAAATGAAAGAATATTTGTTAATCTGTGCAACTGCCCACCGAAGAAGATGATAGAGGTATCATAGAGTCTTTCAGTAAGCCCGCAAATGAAGTCCCACCCATTTTTCGTTCCCTCAGATTTCTCCAACAAATCCTTAAGTTAATAACTTCTTCACAGTTCAGAAAAAATCTATGAGTTCACACGAAAAAAAACCCTAAAACAATTCCAGCAGTCAAAGTAACGGACGTTAATTAGCTTCTAACAGATTTGGGATAATTTTACTCTTTTAAAAGTTTTTTGGTAGTTATAGTCCACTTAAAAGTTTTTTGTGTTGGCCGCTCTTAGTGTAAAAGTTTGTTGGCTAATCTTCACCTTAACCCCAATTTATATCCCAAGCAATCACTAACTTGAAAATCCTCATTTTTTTTTTGAAGCTAAATTACTAACAACTTAATTCACAAATGACCACCACACTTATAATCTAGATTTCTCATCCACATATAAAATAGAGTAAGTAATGATATTAGTTGTTAATATATGATGTAATAGTTGTTAATATAGCTTGTTTAGTTGTTAATAACAACTAACATCAACCTGCACCACACATTTATTATTGACAACTAAACTAGCACTAGTGTAAAAAAGGGCTTTAAGACCGCCTCGTTTAGACCGGAGTATCAACGCCCCGGTCTTAAAGGAATGACCGGTGGCAGTTCTGTAAATATAAAGAACTTCTTGGACCGGATTATTTTTTCATAGGTCTTAAATATATTATTCAGACTGGACTAAAGGACAACGGGTCTTTAAAATATTATTAAGAATATTGAAATTTCAATTACTTTATAGAGAAATCTCATACAGTCGTATTTATATTTTCTGTGGTCCAACATAATAAGGAAAAATTAAAATATAAAAATCTAAAAGTTTTAAGACCGCACATATTTAATAGCCGGTCTTAAAAAGTTATTCTTTGAATACCGGACATATAATGCGCTGGTACAAAATTAAAAAAAAAACAAAAAATTAATTAATTTTAAGACTGGAGGTTTAGAAGGACCGGTCTTAAAGGTCAACTTTTAAGACCGTCTTATAATTTGTCTAGTCTTAAAGTTAAATATTTTAAAACCGGACTTAAATTGTTGCCAATATCTTAATATTGAAGAAAATTAAACAAATAACTAATTACTTTTAAGACCGGACTTTAATATGACCAGTCTTGAATGTTAAATATTAAGACTGTCTCTTTGTTTATCCAGTCTTAAAAATGAAACGCCAAATATACATTTCTTCATGAGAAAGCTTTTGTTACTCTCACTGAAGAACCTCTGTTCATGTTACGAAACCCTTCCTGTTGCATTACCTCTCTTCCTCTCCCACGTACCATTAGCCTCTGTTACTCTCTCATTTGCTTAGGCATTCCCCTCTTCTTGTCTCGAAAATGAATGGTGAAAACAATTCTATTCGTTTTCTGGGAACGCCAGTTACTGGTGCGACTGGTGTGAGTCAGAACGAGCTCTCTTCATCTCACAATGAGCCTCGTAATCTCCCTGCACCCCGTGGTAGAAGAGGCACACGAATGATGGATGTAACCCTAAGTCGGACTTCTAGGTCAAGGCTCGAGATTCAGTTTGACAAAAAGTTGGAACCTTTCGGTCATAATAAAAGCAAATATACTAGTTTTTTCGGCTATCTAGCATGCAGCAAGGTTAGCATCTTGACATATGAGTGGAAAAAGGTGGACTTTGGCACAGTAAAGGATCCTATTTGGGACACTATCCGGCTTATATACATTGTCCCTGACTCTCAGAAGTTGAAAGATAAGACATTATCTTATTGTGCTTATCGATGGAGGAAGTTTAAGACCTTTCTAGCTAACAAGTATATCTTTGCCGAGGTTTAGCTTGACCAAAATCCTTGGGACAAGTACACATTTATTGATAAACAAACTTGGCAACAATTTGTTCACCATGGACCACTCTGAAGCTCTGGTGAGTTTATATTTAGTTTTGTTTGCCCTTTTGTTTGCTTATTAACCTGTACGGATATGTGAATGTTATTGTGCTCATCTAATCCTGTTAGTTAAATGGTTTGGTGTGAGAATAGAAGTATACATTTCCTGTCTTTGTCTATGTAAGTCTGATATGTAAACCCTGAAAAGGTAAAATACTAAGAAGGTAATTAGAGAAATAATAATGGCATAAGAGTCAAGCCATTATTATAGTCTTAATTCTGTTATAGTAGGTAGTTAGTTAGTTAGTATGTTAACTGTTTAATGGTTTTGGTGCAAGCTGTTATTGGGCCTTAAGAGTCAAGCCTTTAACTATATATAAGAGGTTAGTCTAATATGTGTAGGAACGAGTTATGATGAAAAGACCATTTCTCACTAAACAACAATTAACCATATTGATTTCATAAAACACGATAGGTAATTGTGGAAAACCATTTTTCTTTTCAAGACAACACACCTCGGTCCAGGGTACAAATTCTTCCCACAAACCCATCACAGGAAACCATAACTCAGGGCACAATTATCGAACAGGAGTTTACATAGCTCACGAGTCTTACAACATTAACCCTTACAATAAAGGGTCTACACAAAACAATTTTCACACAAAATATAATTGTGGATCCACGATGATATGATAGTGTATAAAATAAGGCCTTTGGAAAATCAACAGTCATCCAAAATAGTTAATGTAGTATTTCAAAATATGAGGGCCCTATGATGGCAATATAAAAATCAATACAACACTAATACCAAAAGAGGCCTACAAATTTCTGGATTTCTATGCCTCTCGTCAGCCCTTGTCCTCTAGTAAAGTTAGAGGACTCGCTTGAAAAAAATTAATAATAACAGGGTGAGACATAAAGTCCCTGTAACCAAAATTAATAAAATATGTAGGAAAGGATTGCAAGTCAGAGAAGTAGGTTTGTTAACATAATAATATTATTATTTAATAAATAAAATTGTACATAATAATAAACAATGATTAGAACAAATAATACACAATAGTCCAAAACAATTAGAACCATCCCTTCTCGTCCATCCTGCTCCTCCTTATTTCCTCAGGACATGGTACAACCTATCAGTGCTAGTATACCTGGCCAAGGTTAGCTAGTCACTTCAAGTATACTGTCCCCTCCCATGTCACCACCAATATACCGTAACAGGGAGGTGTCCGCCCAAAACACTCAACTCAAATTTCGGGCCAGGAATGAGAGAGCCGATGGGCATAATTTTCCACACTCTTCCCACAACAACATATCCCAACAAAAAATAATATATAATACTAAAATTTTCAACAACATTTTATTAAATTACTATTCCATACACATCATCTCACACAAACATTATAACCATCACAACAATAACAATCCCAATAATAATAATTACTTAAATACATATATTGGAAAACACACTGCTTCACTGAATTAATTTCATATTCAAACCTACACATAATTTTTCAAAACACATACAAGTAGTACATATGAAAATTAAGCTTAGAAAAATACCTCACAAATCCAAAACAAGCATATAAAACAAATTAACCTCAATTCCAAGCTTAACCTTAGCTTGATGAGTACCACCCGCACAGTTACCAGTCACAAAAGGCTTTACATTATCACAAATATAACTTATAATTTCCTATAACTTAAAATAAAAATTCTAATAATAATATATATTATTATAACAAAAATCTGAAAATGACATTTTGGTCCCACAAATTCCAGAAATTACATTTTAGTCCCAAAATTCCAGAAATTACAGTTTTACTCCAAAAATTCCAGAAATTACGGTTTTACCCCAAAAATTCCAGAATTACGTTTTACCCCTAACATTCCGAAATTACGGTTTGCCCCATCTATAAAAACTAAGTTAATTAAATTCCAATAATATCTCCCTACCCCAAATAAATTATTTTCATAACATTTAATTGGTAAAAATATTTTATAGACATAAAATCCTAAACTTCTTAAATAGAAAAATTCATTTTAAATTTCTATAACAACCAAACAATAAATCTAAACTAATTAAAATTTATTATTAATCATCTACTACATATTTATAGTCTTCTATTGTCAAAACTCAAAACTTTCCCAAAGTCTTAACCCCAAAATTTTCACTAACTAACATAATAATAAACTCATTAGAAAGAGAAAAATATATAGAAATACTTTCATGAAGAAAGTTTATTGAAAATAAGATAGTTTAGCTACTCAAATAATCTTATAAGATAAAAGACATACCTTAAAATAGACTGAAAAACCTCCAAACTCCTATTTTCTCTTCTCCTTCCTCACTCTCACTCTCTCCCGCGTCTCTCCCCTGCTGATCTGATCGTGTGTGTGTGTGTGTGTGTGTGTGTGTGTGTGTGTGTGTGTGTGTGTGTGTTATGTGTTATGGGGGGGGGTATTAAATTAAAGGGGAGGGAATGGTTGTTGGGTGTGGTTTAACCACCCCCAATTCATTCCCTCACGCAAGGATGGGGGTAGACCTGCCCCCATCTGACGCATTGGACCCTTTTTTTTTGCTGCAATTGTTTTTTTTGCTCAACTTTTTTTTTTCAAGATTTCTTTCTTTTTCTTTTTCTTTCTCCTCTTCCAAAAATTACATAATAAATACATATATCATATATAATTATTTTATAATTATAACTATGTCCTAAAATTAAAAATTAGGATGTTACAGTGAATGAATGAATTGACTGAGTTGGCAGCAATTCTGCAACTCCATTTCCTCTGTTTCTCCCAATTTCTTCTACAATTCTACATCTTCCTTAAATAAAATGTTGAAACTTGATGAAGTGAATTTGACTAATATTTGACGTTCATATGAAGCAGAAGTTCTCTAATTTCTGTTAGTGACATGGTTGGAATTCATAATTAATAGTTGTTTTCAATTCTGATTCACAAAAAAGAAGGGAACAAGCACAGGAGATAGGGAGAAAGAATGATTGCCCACATAGGGCTTCCCGCAGCGGATATGAAAATGCCAAAAAAGAATTGATGGGGGCCAAGCAAAAGAGATTGGAAGATGAAGCTAAATCCAATCCTTCTGCGATAGTTGATCAGCCATTTCCAATACGTCGGAGGAGTTGTGGTTGCATATTCGGCAAAAGCCAAGCGGCTCCTACACGAGTGAACAAACTCATCTAGTTGCTGAAAAAATTGTAAATATCGTTATTGTTATTTTTAGTTATGAAACATGTTTCATTACTAAGCTTCTCGTTATCTGTATCTTACATGAAGATCTTTAAAAGAAAGAAGCAGAGGGATCTTTTGTGTCGGACGCGAGGAGTGATGTTCTGACCGTTGCTACTGGAAAACCGGATCACTCGGGGCGTGTAAGGGGGATTGGAGGACAGGTAGGCATAAAGCAATACTTTGGTAAATCAAATGTCATAAACAAAGTATAGTTACCAGGGAGGAGATGGAACAGACGCTGGCCAAATTTAGTGAGGAAGTAGCGGCTAAAGAAGCAATGTTTCAATCCCAGATGAGCCATATGAAGGAGGAAATGAATCAGATGAGGTTGCTTTTGAGCTCTTGTCCAGATACTAGTGTTCCCTTCACACATTCACCTGCACCTATGCAGCAGAGCACTAGAGGGAGCTGCATTGTTGGACAGTCAGAGCAACCTTGTGACCTGTATGTGGAGGATCGTGATAGTCATAGACGATTAGTTGCAAAAGGGACTATCCATAACTTGGGATCAACTGTACACCACCAATAAATGGCGATGATGAAGTCGAGTGTCAGTTGAAAGGTGATCATTGATGCACCTCTCCCTCTCCCTACTGATCAGCTGAAGCTTATAAGTGATGTCAAGGGAACCTTCATCTCTTAGCCAGTGAAGCTTGTACATGTCTCTACTCCTCCTAAAGCTTCATCCCCTCCTCCTCAAGTTTCATCCCCTCGTCAACCTCCATCCCCTCCTCAAGCTCTATTCCCTACTGCTAAGTTGACTGCCAAGGAAAAAATATCCTATATGGTAAAGAGTGGATATTTTAAAGATAAATCGTGGCATGTCAATGAAGTAGTAGGCCTCCATCAACCTCAACCAGTTTATGTTGACACCGATGATGTAACGTCCCTGCTACTTCCTGGACAAGAGCTTACTAATCCAATCCTTCAAATGTTTATGAAGTAAGTATCTGATTCTATGAGTATATAATTTAAATGCATCGCTTAGACACACATACATATATATTAATTCCCTGATCGATGTCATTATTGTAGGTTCATGAATCAAGAATTGGTTCAACATGGCAGAATCAATGATTTTGGATTCTTGTGCTCAGTCTATACAAGTACAACATCCAAGGAGGAGAGATAGGAGTACATATCAATGAGGTTGTGTGAAGTAAGAAGAAAGGTGTACGTGTTTCCATACTACCATAGGTACATATCACAATTCTTGTTTGCAATTCACTTAATTCTGCTACATATATCACTGAGTACTTTACTGCTGTGAATTTTCAACCACCACTGGCAGTTGGTCCTCATGTGCGTGGAGGAGCATAAAGTTATTTTCTTATGCTCTACTCACAGCGATCCAGGGCCTACGTTGATGCAGACCATCAATGAGTAGGCATGTCATTTTGATTCTCTTGTCTGAAATCTCTGCTGTGAATTTTTAGTGAACATTATTGATGAATATTGTGATTTTAATGATAGTGAAATGAGGACCTTCCAAATTGAGGTAAACAAAAAGTGTGGGTATCAAGCCACTTATCCTAAATGTCACACACCAAAGGTTGGTACATGTTTAGACACTGGCACACTGCCTTGTGAACTTGGTCAGTAAGCTATATATGCTCTTATATATATTTCTTGTTCTTTTTAGACCCGTCGGCAACCAACGGAGTCCAACGTATGTGGCCCGTATGTCATGAAACACATATATGATATTATCAAGCAAGGAAAGACTAAATTAACTGCAAAGGTAAAAGTATTTGATGTTACATATTATGGCTAAATTCAGTTTCTAGCTTAATGTTACATATGAAATATGCACGCAAGTTAATTCAGTTTCTGTCTTTGATGTTACAGAGGTTTGCCTGTCCTAATCCCTTTCCTGATGATGAAGTGGAGCACATACGCAATGTGTTTTGTGAATATATGTATGACCTGATTTTAAAGTCGGACAATAATTAATGTCCTAAATTCATTTGTAAATATATGTTGTAGCAACAATAATCTTCTGTAAATTTGTTTATTTTTTCAAACAATTCATTCATTTGTAAATATACATACGCAATGAGTAATTCAATAATAAATTTGTTTATTTTTTCGAAGAATTCATTCATTCATTCTAGCTATTTAGTGCTTGAAATTTGAGGTAAAGGATGCTGTAAATGAGCAATAAGAGACTCTGAAAAGTAATCACGACTTTTAAGACCACATATTTTATAAAGATCCGGTCCTAAAAGTCCTCGTTTAATTCTAAAAATTTGGCTAGACTTTTAGGACCGTATATGTTTTAAAAGTCCGGTCTTAAAGGTATTTGTTTATTTTAAAAATATGGCGAGACCTTTAGGACCGCATATTTATTCAACATCCGATCCTACAAGTCCAGGTTGAATTCTAAATAGACTTTTAGGACCGTATGTTTGTTTAAAGTCCGCTCTTAAAAGTCCTCGTTTAATACTAAAAAAATGGCTAGACTTTTAGGACCGCATTTTTTTACAATTTCGGTCCTAAAAGTCTAAAAATATGTCTAGACTTTTAGGATCGTATGTTTGTTAAATTTCCGGTCTTAAAAGTCTTCGTATATCTATAGCGAGACTTTTAGGACCGTATATCTGTTTATTGTCCGCTCCTAAAAGTCTCATCTTTTATTTTGAAAATATGGCTTAACCTTTAGGACCGTGTGATTGTTAAATCTCTGGTCTTAATAGTCTTCCTTTAAATAGAAATGTTGACTCACTTTCACGACAACCGAGGTTCTGGCGTTCTATTCAAGCTAGGTCCTTCATTGTCGCCGATTTTACCTCTCCTGATGTTGAGCAGCATGATCGGTTTCCCTTTTCTTTGTCTATTTTATTTTTGTTAGAAAAAGAAGGAAGATAATGAAAAGGACACTAAAAATATTCAAATCAAGGTGAGGTAAAACTAACGACAACGACGGTCCAACCTTGAGAAGAATAGTCACTTTGTTTGTTTTTATTTGAACAAGGTAAACGATCTTTTTTTTTGTATGTTCTTAACTGTATTCTGTGAATTTTTATTGTTGATTTACACGAGGACAATGTTTTGTTTGTTTCCCTTTTGTCGAAAAAAGAAAGACGATAATGAAAAGGACAAGGCGATCAAATATGGAAACCAAAAAATTTATTTATTTTATATATTTTTTAAATGCTGCCCTCACGGGGCAGCAGCAGTATAGAAAAAAACATAAAAACATCTAATCCTCCCCATCGTTGTCGGAGGGGAGGGAGTCGTCGGAGACGTCGTCATCTAAAGGATGCTACTCAATGTCTTGGGCGTCGAGTACCGCGTTCAGCTTGTTGTTGACGGGGTTGTAGACTTGAAAAATCTGGCCCAAT
The DNA here is from genome assembly GCA_019022655.1 of Acacia acuminata. Lineage (NCBI taxonomy): Eukaryota > Viridiplantae > Streptophyta > Magnoliopsida > Fabales > Fabaceae > Acacia > Acacia acuminata. The sequence continues at coordinate 314,411 of JAFJYI010000348.1, read as the reverse complement.
CGTCGGTCTATATGATCAATGCGGGCCAAGAGGTGGTGCATCATCTATTTGAGGGTCGGGTCCGGAGGCAGCGGAGGAGGAGGGTATGGAGGAGGAAGATGATTAAGAGGAAAAGGAGGACCTCGTGGTAATGGAGCCATTACGGTGAAGGTTGTAGAAGTGATGGAGAAGAATGTAAAGAAAGTAAAGTAACAATAGGTTTAAATAGAGAACCCATCCTGAACAATATGAAACGCCGGAAACTTTAATGAGGAGATGCATAGTTCATCAGAATACGAGGAGACGCCTAGTTGGGAAGTTTATCTGGAAGCCAAAGAGACTCTGAATCATTCATTTGAACAGAGTGTAAGGATACAACTCTGCTATCTGAAAAGAATGAACTTTTAATACTTGATATTGTAAAAGATCCGTTCTTAAAAGTAATATTTTTTAAGGAAAAAATTCCTACTTTAAAAAAAAATTGAATTGAAAAAAATAAATGAATTTTAGGACCGGATACAAGATAGAAGGTTGGTTTGAAAAGTAATTGAATTGATTAAAAAAATAAATAATACACTTTTAGGACTTGATATATTATAAAAGGTCGGTCTTAAAAACAATTGAATTGAAAAAAATTAAATAATAGAAGTTTAGACCACATATTTATAAAATCTGCTCTTAAAGTAGACTCTCATTTATCAATTGCGTATCTCTCTTGCTCTATGCCTTTATTAACTCGGTAACTCCTAGTACTCACGAGCAAAAAAAAAAAAAAACTCCTCATACCTCTCTGTCCTTATTAATTCCTCACTACCTCGTTACTCCACACTACGTGGCTCCTGCCCCAACTGCTCAAACCATGGTTAGATACAAGAGAACCGCTCGTAGGGGTACTCTTACTCCTGATGCTTGTGCCTTCCGTAGATCGTTATATAGTGCGCCTCCTCCATCGAGAGTGCGTTCTATTGTGATAGAAGAATCTCGGGTCGTTGGACCCATTGTTATTTCAGATGATGAAGAGGTTCGTGCTCTCCCTGTCCAACCTTGATGCAATATTCTCCAACCTCCTGGCCCCAGCGCGCCTACCGCTGACCCTTCTATTTCCTCTAATGATGCATTGCGACTGATGCAAATAAGACAAGAACTTGCTGATCTACGGCGGGAAATTAATGCTTTGCATGCCGATATCGCCAAGGCTTTGGAGGATAATAAGCTTTAGGATGTTTAGTCAGATTCTTGTTTTTGATAATTTTCTGATTGTTTTTATTTTGTATTTTTTCTTGTGTACGTGCATATTCTCCAGTAATGTATGAAGCATTAAGAACTAAGTTTGTGTCTTTTTTTTGTTCATATTCTACAGTAATTAAAGAAGCTTATTCTCTAGTTTTCCTTTAATTTTTATTCATTCAGTCGCTGCAGCGCTCACCAAAGCTAATCCTCTTTTTTTAAAAAAATGAGGACTTTTAGGATCGGATGTTTTATAAAACTCCGGTCTTAAAATTAAATGAATAATAAAACTTTAGGACCGGAGTCTTCGAAACATCCGATCTTAAAAATTTAATTATATATTTGGGACCGGCTACCTTATAATTAACTGGTCTTAATAAAATCCAAAATACTAAAACATGTCTCTATCACGCGGAATATTAAATTTCCCTCTCTGAACTTCTCTTGTTACGCCGAAACTGATTACTCAGGTTCTGTCTCCAGTGTTTGTGTGTTGCTTCATCACTGCTTCGCATTGTGCACTCGACAATCACTTTTTGGTCCTTAGCTAAACGTCTATAGACCAAGCTGTAAGAGGTGTTTCGGTTATATAACTTTATGATTTTCCTGCTTATCGTTATGGGTTTTTCATGGGTTGAACAAAATCGATGAAATGTTCTTGTAGGTTTCTCTGTTGTTAATGAATATTGTATTTTGAAGATTATATTTGCACTTTAGACCTACCCAACTGACCAACAAATGTTTTTAGGTTACTCTTGTTGTTTGCAACATCAACGTTCGTGGCGGGAAAAGAAAGACTCAGCAAACGCATTTGAATTTATATGCTACAGGTGAGTCCACAAGACCTTCATGTGATGCATTTAATTTCCTCATCATGCATTTATTGGGCTTCTTGGATTGACTGTGATACATTTATGACCCAAAGTGATTCTTCGTTTTGCATTTAGTGGGCAAGTTTCTCCGTAAAAAAAAAAAAGACATAACCGACATTGAGCATAAATATGCATTTGGTGTTGCCTTATTTTATATGCAAGTGTCAATTTTTTTGGATTACGTATGTTAAATCTTTCCGTTTATAGGAATTCTACTATGGATCACAGTTGGATAAATGCTTTACGGACGAGTGTTGAATATCAGAATGGGGTGAGGGACTTTATAGAATTTGCTAAACAAAATGCCCATGATGATAGTGGGAAGTTTTATTACCCTTGTGTAAAATGTTTGAATAAGAGGTGACTAAGTGCTGAAATTATACACACATTTAATTTGTGAAGGATTTTGTGTTAGTTACGATTAGTTTTGATGATGTCTTATATGGATGTCATATTGAAAGCAAAAAGATTGAGTAATATAGTTATCTCCTACATTGACTAACTACTGTATTTAATGTAGATTAATCCAAGATGAATTATAGAGATTGATCAAGAGAAGAGAAGAAAGAAAGAGTTAGAGTTATGGAGAATGATCAAGAGAAGAAGAAAGAAAGAAGAACTTGTTGAATGAAGTGAAGATATCGTTATTCAAGTTCTAAGATTGATGCTAGAAGTCTCCAAGGTCATATGGAAGTTGGAATGGGTCAATTTGAAGTTAAAGTCAGCAAAAATCAACTTCGGGATGAGAAAACTCGAGTTTGGAACACAAAACTCGAGTTTGAGACTCAAAACTCAAGTATACAACTCAAAACTCGAGTTTGTAGTGTCTTCAGCACCTCCTCGCGTCTCTGGACAAGTGAAAACTCGAGTTTGGAACACAAAACTCGAGTTTGGGACTCAAAACTCGAGTATGCAAGTGAAAACTCGAGTATGCAACTGTTATCAGCACTTCAGCTCCACACTGTCTCACGTTCAGCACGGGCGACCTCTGGTGATTCGATGATATCTCTCAAACCAGGAATCGGATTGATGTGAAACCAGTGGCATTTGAAACTAGACATCCAAAGCGTCATTTTGATATATAAATCAAGTCCAAAGGTGTCAAGATCAAGGAGCTATGATTTTTACAAGTTGCCACAAGAATCAACGTCACAGTCCAGACCCACCTTCGGTATTTTGAGTGTAACTCACAATCTACAAATTGTATTGAGCTGAAATTGGTGGCATATGAAAATAGACTCAAAGAGATTTCCATCAAGAGTTGAACGGACCAAAACGGAGTTCAGACCAGGGAGATATGGCCCTCGAAATTTGACAGATAATTTCAAGATAAGTCAATACTGCAGTATAGGTTTGCTTACTCAAGTATTGGACTTCCAGAGAGCAACCAAGTCTTTCAAGTTAAGTCAATACTGTAGTATAGGTTTGCATACTGTAGTATTGGACTTCCAGACAGCAACCAAGTTTTTCAAACTAAGTCAATACCGCAGTATGGGTAGCCATACCGCAGTATTGGACTTCCAGAAAGCAACCAAGATTTTCAAGCTAAGTCAATACTTCCACCTTTACTGGAGTATGTAAGTGAAAGTATGCTATACTCCAGTAAGCAAGATCCATACTCAAGTATTGGACTTCCGAAAAGCAACCAAGATTTTCAAGCTAAGTCAATACTTCCACCTTTACTTTGGAGTATGTAAGTGAAAGTATGCTATACTCCGATAAGCAAGATCCATACTCAAGTATTGGACTTCCGGAAAGCAACCAAGATTTTCAAGCTAAGTCAATACTTCCACCTTTACTATGTATGTAAGTGAAAGTATGCTAAACTCGAGTATAGAAGAGCTAAACTCGAGTATGGTCATCATGGGTTCAAAAATTCACACTACATTTTTTGAAGTCCAGGTTAGTATACTTCCACCTTTACTGGAGTATGTAAGTGAAAGTATGCTATCTTTGCAAGATAAGCATGAACATACTTAAAGATACAACGGTAAAAACTGATTTTTTGAATTACACGAATTTGCAAATCACTCTTGTTTGATCCTATTGCTTTCATAAATCATTCACCTATGTTCCCGAGATAAGTTTAACAAGTTTATTGAGTGAATTTCAGTTAGCACGAGATGAAGATTAATGAAGATCAAGGCAAAAAGCAAAAAGGTGCTCAGTGCATTTAATGCACCTCTGCAAAACAACCTACTTTCAGCTAATTCATCCGAGCACGCCTTCGAACGTTAAAGAATGCTTACTACAACAAGCAAAGTAATCTCCAACGGGCAAATTCTCGAGAGAATCACATCGGATCAAATTAACACCGGATTAGCGAAGTTTAGAGAGAAAGATGACCGGACCTTGAGCTAATCACCTACAACGGTTGGATTCATCAAGCAACGGTCATTTAATGTTCTCTACCTATAAATAGAGTGCATTAACTTCTTCTCAAAGTGACACACCTGCTGAAGACGAAAATCATTCAAGTCTCATATTTATTTCTTCAGTTTTATCTGTAGTATCTTGTGATACATTGAGCTTCGTGCTTATCTTATCTACTCTTAGAGAGAGTTTGTTTCCTTGTATATCATTCATTGTAACAATCTCAAGTCGGTCACTTGGAGATTGGGAAAATCGAGTACAACTTGTAAAGGGGAGTGTGTCCTAGGTTGAGGAGCATTCTTTGTTTACGAGTGGGTATCGATTGTAATCGTAGTACAACTTGTAAGGGGAGTTAGTCCTAGGGAGAGGATAACTCTTGAGTACGAGTGTGTATCGATTGTTTACAATTACAACTGTAAGGGGAGTGAGTCCTAGGGAGAGGATCATCCCGAGTACGAGTGTGTAATTGTAATTGAGTGATAGTGGAAAATCCCCGAGTGTTTCGGGGATCGGACGTAGGTCAAAGAGTTGGACCGAACCGGTATAAATCCTTGTGTCCAGCTTCTTCTTCCCTCACTCTGTCTATCTCTGTTTTCATAGCTTCAAAACAGAGCAATTTCTGAAAAGTTTTAAAATACCCAATTCACCCCCCCTCTGGGGTATATAGCTCCACTTACATTTTGTACGACTTATACAGTATGGGTATGGCATGGTGAACAAATACCAAGTGGGTCTCAACATGGGGAAGTGGTCTTTGATGATAATGACACGGATATGGATGATCGCATAAAGGACATTATTCGTGATGTAGGAGAAGAGGCTTTTCATCAATCACATGCATATAGTAATATGTGCATTGACTCAAAGACCCCGCGATACCCTGGGTGTAAAAAATATCAATTGTCGAACGCTATATTGAAATTGGTAAGCTTGAAGGCACGTCATGGATGGAACAACAAGAGTTTTTCTAAAATGCTTGAGGCTTTTAAGGACATGCTTCCAGATGATAATGTGTTGCCGCATCGATACTACGATGCTAAGAAAATACTTTGTCCACAGGGGATGGAGTACAAAAAGATCCATGCATGTCCGAATGATTGCGTATTGAATAGAAAAGAGTTTGAGGAGAAGCAGAATTGTCTGATATGTGAAACCCCAAGGTACAAGTCAAATAAGGGGCCTGCAAAAGTGTTGTGGTATCTTCCAATCATACCAAGGTTCAAGCGGTTGTTTGCGAATGAAAATGATGCAAAAAATTTGAGGTCGCATGCAGATGAGAGGATTTCTGATGGAAAGCTTCGACATCTGGCCGATTCTTCTCAATGGAAGAAAATCGATCAACTATTTCCAAACTTCGACGAAGAACCTAGGAACCTTAGGCTTGCTCTTAGCACGGATGGCATGAATCCATATGGAAGCCTTAGCAGCATACATAGTTCATGGTCTACACTCCTCATTATTAACAACTTATCTCCTATGTTATGCATGAGACGAAAGTACATCATGCTGTCTATGTTGATTTCAGGACCAAAACAACCTGAAAATGACATTGATGTTTACCTTCAGCCCTTGATCGAAGACTTGAAGGAGTTGTGGGAAGAATGTGTTGATGTTTTTTACTCTTTCAAGAAGGAGGTGTTTAAAATTGAGCCATGATATTTTGTACTATAAACGACTTCCGGATATGGGAACTTGTCGGGGTATAGTGTAAAAGGCCATAAAGCATGTCCGGTTTGTGAAGAAGGCACACGGTACCATCAACTTCAACATGGAAGAAAGACGGTTTATCTTGGACATAGGAGATTTCTTAAACGGGGCCACCCATATCGTCGATTAAAGAAAGCCTTTTTTGGTGGCCAAGAGTATGAAGATGCTCCAGTGGCATTGACTAGGAAGCAAGTTTATGAAAAGGTGAAAAATATCAATGTCATCTTCAGTAAGACTGCAAAGAGTAGAAAAGAAGCAAATATATGGAAAAAGATGATAGTATTGTTGACATGCTTCTCAACATACAAGGTAGTTCCAAGGATGGTATGAAAGCAAGATTGGATCTGATAGCAATGGGAATACGTGAAGAGTTACATCCAAGGCCACATGGGAAGAGAACTTATTGTCCCCGGCTTCTCATACTTTGTCTAAGGATGAGAAACAAAGTTTTTGTGAGTGTTTACATGGCACAAAAGTTCCCTCGGGCTATTCTTTAAATTTTAATAGGCTTGTATTGATGAAGGACTTGAAATTAGTAGGCCAAAAGTCTCATGATTGTCATGTCTTGATGCAACGGCTACTCCCAATAGCTATTCGAGGCATCGCCGAATATGATCTTCGGGTCGTTTTGACTAGACTTTGTGTCTTCTTCAATGCGGTTTGTAGTAAATTTTTCGAGATTGAAAAGTTGGATGAATTTGAGAATGAAGGATATCTTATCTTGTGTCACCTTGAGAAGCTTTTTCTTCCTACATTTTTTGACATCATGGTTCATCTAATTGTTGATCTAGTGAGGGAGATAAAGTTGTGTGGCCCTATTCATTTACAGTGGATGTACCCAATTGAATGATCTATGAAATTCCTAAAAGGGTATGTGAAGAACGCATACCGGCCAGAAGCATCAATTGTTCATAAATATGTTTCTGAAGAAGCCATGGAATTTTGTCACAATTATTTGGCCAAAGTAAGACATATTGGGCTTCAAAAACGTCAGCATGCTGAAGGGGGTAGACGAGAGGCTTCAGTAAAGAGTGTGGATCCTGATGAATTGTCACAAATCCACTTATACATCTTGAATAATGTTGATGAAGTTCAAGCCAGCATAGCTGCACATAAAGAAGCTATAAGGAAAGAAAATCATCGAATGACTAAACAAAGGTTGATTAGGGAGCATAACAGAACTTTTGCGAACTGGTTCAAACAAAAGGTCGAGGGAGAGGAAAGTGTTTCTCATATAATCAAATGGTTAGCACGTGGTCCTGAGGTTGATGTCATAAGTTGGAATTCATATGTGATCAATGGTTATACATTTTACACGAAGTCCCTAGATGATACGAGCATAGTCCAGAACAATGGTGTTATGTTAGAGGTTGAATCTATGCACTTCTCCAGTTCGAAAGACAAGAGGCCTTTATTGGCAATCATGCCATATTATAGGGTTATTGAAGAGATTTGGGAGGTGGACTATGTTAAAATTAGATTTCTCATTTTCAAATGCAAGTGGGTTAATGTCAATAATGGTGTTCAGATCAATCGTCCAAGATTTACATTAGTCAAAGTCAATGGTAGAATTTTGGAGATGAACCTTGCATTATGGCAGACCAAGCAAAACAAGTGTTCTATATCACCGATCAAGAAAATAAAAATGTGGTCTGTAGCTCTCCAAGGAAAAAGGGTCATTGATATTGATGAGGAAAGTCATTCAATTTATTGTCTTCCTGAGATTACTCCTTTTTCAAGGGGTCTACCGGACATGAACAAAGAAGATGAAGCGGATAATGAACCCGACATAAGAAATGATCATCAAGAAGGGATATGGGAGGATATCACTTTATAAAAGAGTCAATTCATAAGGTAATATTCATCATATGTAGAATTCTTTGAAAACTTTAAGGTTTTAACTATATTATATTCCTTCTACGTTCATAAACAATGTCACTGACTATGAAGTTTGTTCTTGTTTTATTTTTGTGGCAAGATCCAATCCAAAGGGGCATGTTATAAAAGAGGATGTTACGTTGTTGGGTGGAAATCAGATGAAGGCATGGTGAATATTATATTGGGCATGTATGTTGTATTTGTAACTTATTGTATTTGTAAGTAAGTTATTTTATTGTATAAATTAATTTAGGTGTTGTAGTCATAGTATAATCATTAATTAAGAGGCCACATAACTCATGGTGAATAATATTTGTATTCTTTTTCCCAATTCAATTTATTCATAATTGTTCATAGCTTGTAGCTTAAAGTATCAACTTTTATGTCTTTGGATTGGGTGGTGGATTTGTGTATATATATGATCAGGAAGAACAAACAAGGAACAAATTCGGGAAAATTTAGACCAGAAATAAATACACCAGTCTTAAATGTTCAACCGTTAAGATCGGATGTATTTATATGTCCGGTCTTAAAGTTCAGTTGTACATATATTAAGTCGGTCTTAAAAGTTGGTCTTTTAAGACCGGTGTATTTATACGTCCGATCTAAAAATTGAATTTTTAAGACCGGATGTATTTATCATCCAGTCTTGAAAGTCAGTCTTTTAAGACCGCGTATAATTAGTCGTCTGATCTTAGAAGCCGCTATTTTTTATACCGGATTTATTTTTATTCGGTCTTAAAATTTTGATCTTTCAAGAGCGGCCTAGTTTTTGTCCGGTCTTAAAAGTTAAGTTTTAGGACCGAACAAACAATATTTCAGGTTTATTTAGTATGACTTTTAAGACCTAATGTTTTAAATGTCCGGTCTAAAAGAGTTTCTTTAAGACCGGTTCGAGTTCGGTCTTAAATGTTAGACTTTTAATACCAGCTGGAACAAGACCAGTCACGGGTCCGGTCTTACTATGCCTCTTTTGTCCGGTCTTAAAACCCTTTTTTGCACTAGTGTAGTTATATTAACTTGAGTAGTATGTATTAACAACTAATATCAACTTGTACCACACACTTGTTATTGTCAAGTGAATTAGCTATATTAAGAATTGTGTTAGTTCTCTATGTGTTTTGATGATAACTGACAATTGTAAACTCAAGTTGTAGTTTGTCTTTGGTAAGTTGAAAAACTTACTGTCAAAGGAAAACTCGAGTTTTGATTTCAAAACTCGAGTTTTGACCTTGACAGAGAATTGCTCATTTTCAATAATCAAAGCAAAACTCAAGTTTCCAGAGGGAAACTCGAGTTTTGGACTTATAGAGAGCACTCAGTTTTTCACTTCAAGACAAACTCGAGTTTTGATTAGAAAACTTGAGTTTTGCATTACACAGAGACTTCTCATTATTTTCAAATGAAGACAAAACTCGAGTCTTAGTTTGGAAACTCGAGTTTTGGCCAGACAAAGACTCTCCAACGTTTTGAACATATGCAAACTCAATTTCGACTTAAAACTCCAGGATCCTACTTTTCTATGAGTTGTTTAAGTTTTATCTAAGTTATGAGAAAACTCGAGTTTTGACTTGGCGAGAGAATTTTCAAGTTTTACTCGATCTTTGAAAACTCGAGTCTTCACGAAAACTCAAGTTTTGTCTTGGCTCGATTTCTCAATGTTTTCATACTTAAATGAAAACTCCGTTTTGATTTGGAAACTTGAGTTTTGGCCAAGTCGAGAGCTTTGAGCATTTTCAATGTTTTGAAAACTCCAGTTTTGATGTTTTGGACTTAAACACACAGTTTTCATTAAAAGTCCAAAACTCGAGTTTTGAGTTTCTCTCAAAAATGTGCTCCAGAGCTCAAATCGCGACTTTCCTCTCTAGATGGAGGAAACTTGAGTCTTGATATTGAAACTCGAGTTTTGCCTTAAGTGCACAAAACTTGAGTTTAGAAGAACAAACTCGAGTTTGCATCGCTAAGTCTGAAATTCAAATCTGACGAATTTGCAAAACCTTCATATTTGATTTTAATACTTCCTATGATTATTCTCTAATGTTCCTAGATATGTTTAACCACTTTGTTAGTAAGTTTCATATGAATTAGAGAATTCTTATTAAAGGTTTAAAGCAAAAGCAAAAGTGATGTCAGCACATTAAATGCAAAACCCAGAAAAGTTGCAAACTTTTGGGTAATCTGTCTGCACACGCTCAAAGAATTAAAGAATGTTTTCCACATCCAATGGCAATTCATTCCAACGGATTAATTTGCAGGAAGTCAACTCTGAACTTCTGCACATCTGGATTAAGTGAAGATTAGAGAGAGAAGAAGACCAAAGCTTAACCAGAACTTTGTCAAATGATTGTCAAATGAAGGCAACGGTTATATTGAAGATTACAATGGTCATTTAATGCTCTCTTAGTATAAATAGAGCAGCATTCAAGTCTTCTCAACTAACACATCTGCTGAAATGAATTGCATTCAAGTCTTACAATCATACTTTCAATTTTCACTTGTATTGTATCTTTTGATACACAAAGCTTTAGTGTTTATCTTTATCTACTCTTAGAGAGAGTTTTTATTTGTAGAACATTTATTGCAAAGAATCACAAGTCTGGGGACTTGGTGATTGGGTTCATTGATTGCAACTTGTAAGGGGGAGTAAGTTCTAGTGAGAGAATTACTCTTGAGTACAGAGTGTGTAATCAATTGAGATAGTGGAAATCCCAGAGTGTTTGGGGACTGGACGTAGGTCAAGAGGTTGGACCGAACCAGTATAAATTCTTGTGTCTTGCTCTTCTCTTTTCCACTCTGTTCATCTCTGTTTTCGCTGTCCAAAACAGAGCCTTCGAAAAAGATTTTAAAATCCCCAATTCACCCCCTTCTTGGTGATTTAGCTCCACTTTCAAATTGAAGTAGCATATATTAGCAATTAGTGTCAACACACCCTTTCAATTGTCAACACATACATGCTATTAAAAAATTTTATATAAACCTTGCATGTAATCTTCTTTAAGTTTACATATGCTAACCGCACATGATTTTAAATTAAATATGGTTTTGTAATACATGTTGGTCATCATATACTGTAGACCTAATATTGGGACATAAATAGAGTTGTTATTTATGGCACTCTAACTTGTCATTAGTGGCACATTTAGTTGTCAACACATGCCCTCTCACTTGTCAATTGTTGGTTCAAAAAATATGATATAATACATTTTAATATATTTATTTCAATACACATGAATCCGATATGCAAACCATTCATTTACCAGTACAATCATGTCATTACATTAATTATCAATTAAGTTACAAAATACATAACATGACTACTCATAAGTCTATGCCCCCCCTTTCTTCCTATTGTTACAATGCAAGTAGTTTGTCCATGTTTTCCTCTTCCTTTGTTGATTCCCTTGTAGAATAAACATCATGGGAGTACTTGGGCATTGTATACCCTTCATCATCATGCACACTATGAAAGAGATTTTCCGTGTCTCCCAAAATAACCAAGTCTGAAAACGATTTTGTAGAAATAGGGAACTTGGGTCGTTTCCCCAATGAATTCGCAGCGGGTTTGATTGACAGCAAAAGCGAAACAGAAACAGTAAAAATGGGGGTTTTGTTTATTCAAACAAATTAAAAATAAAAAATGTAAACGAAACGAACGAAATATGCGAAAACAGATTAAAAATGATCAACCCAACATTCGTTCCTGAGAGACTTCCATTATTGAACGAAATATGAACGAACTCACGTTTGGTTCTGGATGAACCGAAATCTCTGCGTTCATCCAGAAAATCCATCGACTAGACGATCGCCTAGAATATGTTCGGACAGTGGCGTCCCACTATGCAATTGCTCAGCAAAACTTTAAACCTAGTTCGAACTCAGTTGTTGGGATGAACCAAACCGAATATTAAATCTAATATTTGAACTATTTTCATAAATCGAATCCGATAAGATGAAAACAGAAATGAATAACGTTACCGATTAAGCACGAGCTCTCTTGACAAATCATGGAATCCTCATCGTTGGGTTAATCACAGAAGTTTAGCCGATCATGGTTGGAAAAAATGAAGAATAGACGAAGAACACAAAGAACATTTGAGAGAATTTCAAAACTTCTATTTTGATCCACCAAATAACAAAAACGTGAATGAATGAATGTTTGTGGCTGTCATCTAACTTAAAGTTAACCTAAAATGGAAATGGGTTCTAATGGTTCAGCCCAAAATGAAAATAAAATAAAAGTGGGCTTTAGTTACAAAATTCGAGCCCAAATAAAATCCAGAAATATTCATCTGACTTCGGCTCCAAAATCGACTGCCCTCTTGTCCGAATTTGCCCTTCATCTATTCATAACAATTGTAGCTCTCTAAATCATCTGAAATATGAAACAAAAATGAGGTAAATCCGATATCTGGTTCAAGAGTTATGATAATAATAGTGAAGCAATATAAAACTGGAATTTTATTATTAAAAATGACTAAAACATAATAAAAGGCCCAAAGCCCAAATAAGTATAAAAGCCATTATTTATTAACTAAAGAGTCCTAAATTATTAATCAAGAGATAAAAAGAAGTGTATGAAATATTAAATTATCACAACTACCATTCAACATCTATAATAATGTAAGCACATAGACCCCACAAGAATCCTTGCAAGCAAAGTAGCATACAAAAGCATCAAGTACATAAAGCAAATTACCAATCCATCTCATAATTGATAAAAAAATAGAAAACACAACAAAAATAAGAAATAGAAGAAAGCCCTAGCCATAGATGTAGGAAGCACTTAGGTAGAAAATTTGAATAAAGCTGCTTAGCCATTGAATATCCTATTAGGCATTCCTGTTGGAAATTATGCCCTAGGGGCAAGTCATTGTTCTCCATTTAGTTATCATTTCATTTGCATGTTTATAGTGATAACTTATCCCTGGATATATCTTGTAGATTATCCTAAATGTCCCTGGTCAGTCATCTACGCGGGACCGAAGATGAAATAAGACCAATATGACTTTGATGAGGTATGGAGATACGAATCAAAGTCATAGGCACTTGTAAGAGTACAAGGTGCTGGGACCGAACCACTATGAGAAAGCTACATGGATTTAGTCTTATATCATGTATAACTGCGTCACAACGCCCTTTGACCTGAGATCATCATGGATTCCTACATGATGAGTCGTTGATCTTTGACCTAGTCAAAAGTCACCTTTAACCAGGTGATGATAAAGGCTTGGATCGGGATCAGTGGTTTTCATGCAGAGGAATATGAATGGTCAAGATAGAATTTGTCCCTCACATTTGTAGAGAGATAATACTGGGCCCCTTGATGAGTGAGTCTGAGAAATGTATGGTCATACTACGAAGGAAAGGAGTTTCCATTATTAGACTACTCAAGAATCGAGAAAGTAATGGTCAAGAATAGGAAGTTGACATTATTCATGCCTCATCCTTGACCAAATTATCGCGTGACAAAAGGGACGTGACATGGTTGTATCATAGGTAGTATCGTATCATCGATCCCAATATGAATTGGGTAGTCGCAATGTCTTGCTAAAGGCTGCTTGTGACTTGCGGGCTGGTACAGTATTGGCTCACTGCCAATCTCATGTGGGCCTGCAGGGTTGCACACAAGAATAGCCCAACACAAGCAAAAGTATCCAGATTAATGGAATTTTATATATGTCTAAGATTTAATGAATACAGTATTTAATCCAGGATGGATATATATATATATACACATTATTAAATTGGAAAATAATAATGATATTATTTATAGATAATAATATTATTATATAATAAATTTATTTGAGATTAAATAACTATAATAAATCGAGATTTAATTTAATTTTCGAATAAAGATGTGTATCTTAAATTTAATTAAATTGAGATATAGTATCTCGATTTAATTAAATAGAAAGATATAATATCTCGATTTAATTTATAAAGATAAATTAAATATGTAGGCTCATAATTCGAATTAAATAAATATATTTGATTAGATCTATTGAATGATTTAATTAATATATTGTTTTAATTTAGATGCAAATTTCAAGATTAATTGGATTAATTTTGGAATATTTTAATACGACTCATTAGGGTTTTAGAAACTCTTTAAATAGATATTGATCTAGTTGTATTAAGTGGACGAATGAATTAGAAAGCCGTGAGAAACCCTAAAGAGAAAAGGAGAGACGCGAGAAGACTGAAGGCGCTAGCACGCTGCCCTTCGTGTTTAAGGTTATTTGTGTGGATATCGGTAGAGGGAGGAGACACGCAAAGTCTGCTCTTGTTTGATCGAACGAGGTAGCCCACGTGATCAAATCCGAAAGAGACGCTCACCAATTCGCACATAGGTATGGTTTCTAACGAACCTTGATCTAAACACCGTTGATGGATCCTTGGATGGGATTCGTAATTTTTTTTGTATTCCACTGCATATATGGATCCCAACAATTCCCTTGAAGAGGCCATGAAGGCATGAAGAACAAAGCAAGGAAGTAAAAACCATAAGACTACCCCACATGAGATGAAAAGGCAGCAAGACACCATTAAAAATGTGTACACTCCTATACCAATAAATATTCCAAAAAGCATAAAAAATGTAACACTCGTCCTTATAGCGCTTTATTTATCAGAGTTATAGCGCATAGGCATCAAAGTAGTTTGGATGACTTAATAGTGAAATGAAACTTCTCTTAAAAATAACTTGGTTTGAAAATATGAGGATAAATTTTTTGTGATTCGGATCTATCCCATATGGGGATCTTAATACAATAATCCAAAAATAGACAAATGATAAACGATAATTACAGTCCAACTACTTATATTATCACAAAGTATCCCTTCTGTTGTATCCCTTACAACTGCATCTTTCCTCTTGATCCCGATCCATGATAATTGAATATTTCATACACTTATTTTTATCTTTTGATTAATAATTTAGGACTCTTTAGTTGATAAATAATGGCTTTTATACTTATTTGGGCTTTGGGCCTTTGATTATATTTTAGCCATTTTTAATAATAAAATTCCAGTTTTACATTGCTTCACTATGTTTACCATAACTCTTGAACCAAACATTGGATTTGCCTCATTTTTTTCATATTTCGGATGATTCGAGAGCTACAATTGTTATGAAGATATGAAGGGCAAATTCGGATAAGAGGGCGGTCGATTGTGGAGCCGAAGTCGATGTATATTTACTGGATTTTATTTGGGCTCGAATTTTGTAATTAAGCCTACTTTTATTTTATTTCCATTTTAGGGCTGAACCATTGGAGCCCATTTCCATTTTAGGTTAACTTTAAGTCGATGGTAGCTACAACAATTTGGTCATTCACGTTTTTTATATTTTTAGATTAAACACGAAGTTTCAATTTCTCTCGCAATGTTCTTCACGTTCTTCGTCTTTTCTTCGTTTTTCCCAGCCATGTTCAGCTAAACTTCTGTGGTTAACCCAATGTTGAGGATTCCATGATTCGTCTAGAGAGCTTGTGCTTAATCGGTAACTTTACTCGTTTCTGTTTTCATCTTATCGGATTTGATTTCTAGAAATAGTTTGAATATTATATTTAATATTCGGTTTGGCTCATCCCAATGACTGAGTTTGAACTAGGTTTCAGTGTTGCTATGCGATCGCACAATGAGACACCACTGTTCAGACAGATGCTAGGCGATTGTCTAGTCGAGGGATTTTCTAGACAAACGCAGTGATTTTGGTTTGTCCAGAACCAAACACGAGTTCGTTCATATTTCGTTCAATGATGGAAGTCTCTAGAATCGAATGTTGGGTTGATCGTTTTTAATATGTTTCTAAATATTTCGTTTTTCGATTTATTTTCATTTCTAATATATTTCGTTCGTTTCATTTATTCTTGTTTTTAATCTATTTGAATCAAACCCCCCCCCCCCAAATTTTTACTTGTTTTTGTTTTGCTATTGTTGCCAATCAAACCAGCTATGAGTTCGTTGGGGAAACGACCTAGGTTCCCTATTTCTACAAATCATTTTTGAACTTGGTTATTTTGAGAGACACAGCAAATCTCTTTCAATCCACTACCTGCCTCTTTCATGCGATCGGAGTTCAATTGAATGAACCCTAGGGATAACAGTTAATCTTATATGCAAATATGAAATGTAAATGAAAACATACACCATGTTAAGCATAGAATAATTCACAGTAAAACAAGTTGCACCGTAACCGCAGTTAATGGCCAAGGACCGCAACCCTTTAGGATACGCAGCCCTATGAGACACGCAGCCTCAATCCATAGCTAGGATACATACATGCAA
Organism: Acacia acuminata; assembly: GCA_019022655.1. Classification (NCBI taxonomy): domain Eukaryota; kingdom Viridiplantae; phylum Streptophyta; class Magnoliopsida; order Fabales; family Fabaceae; genus Acacia; species Acacia acuminata. The sequence continues at coordinate 298,086 of JAFJYI010000348.1, read as the reverse complement.
ATTATCTAGCAAACATAATTAGTCATACATAAATACATGCATACAAGCTAATAAGATAATAGTTACCCACCTCAAACTTGAATCCTTAATCTAGCCAAAGGTGCTGGGATAAGTAGAGGCGTCAAAGTATGCCTATAAACGTTTATCATTGTCATCAGTCACTTGCAACGTAACTAACTACGCGAACTATTTTCAAAGGATTAAATTGGTCATTAACCCCTAAAATTTTCCTTTCTTGAATAAAGTCATTTATTCATACTTAAGCATAATTCGAACCTATAAAGGATGCTGAGTTTGATATATGCATACTTAAGCATAATTCGAACCTATAAAGGATGCTAAGTTTGAGATATGCGTAAGGGCTATGAAGGTGATGGGCTATAAGAAGGTGCCGGGATCATGTTAGAGCGTATGGGCTAAGGTGATGAGTTGAGTGGTTATCGGGATAGTGATTGAGTGTAGGGCCTAAGTTGATAAGTTGATTGGTTCTCGGGATAGTGTTTGTGTGTATAGGTTGATGTTGGGTTGTCGTTGCCGGGATCGAGTTTATGTGTATGGGTTGAAGTGGTGAGTTTTAGTTGTCGGGATTGATGAAGACCTTTTGTCATTAGCCTTGGGGTCTACAATCAACAATTAGCCAAGGATTGCGTATAGGCAAACCTAGGATCGTTCTCTCTTTTTGAGGAGCTTTTTATTGAATCCTAAGTAATCTAGATGTCATGCAAATGAAATGGAAAACAAGGGGGATTGGGTTTTGTTGGGATTATAACAAGAATTAAAGACAGAATGAAAAGAGCGAGATTTAATCAAATGGATCAACCCAGAATGGGATTCCAAGACCTTCCATCATCGAACAAAAATAGAATAACTGAACTTATGATTGATTCTAGACAAACCGAAATCTCGCATTTGTCTAAAAACTCCTCAACTAGACAATCGCCTAGCATATGTTCGAATACATGGTATGCTTTCCGTACGAACGCACAATACTCACATGAACCTGATCCGAATTATATCCTTGGGATATCAATCTGGATGTTAAATCTAACATCCAATCGTATCTAAACTCGAATCCGATTGAAGTACGAAACAAGTTAGTTACCGATTAAAGCGCAAGTCCTCCGGATGACACCATGGAATCCTCAACTCATGGGTCGATCACAGAAACTTAGCCAAGCATGGCTGTATAAAATGAAAATGCAGAAATAAAGATGTTCATCATGACCATGAAGAACATGAACACGAAGAACACAAAGAACAATTAAAGAAAATGAAAGCTTCTATTCCAATATAAAAATAAATCTCAACAACATAATGAATCCTTACGAAAGAGATGAAGAATAGAAAATCAAAACAGAATAATTAAAAGAAAAGATTAAGACTTAAGCCATACCAAGTAGGAGACAATAAATTAAAGACAAGAATTAAAGACAATACATAAAACTAATAAAGCAAAACTAAAACCATTCCAAGTAGAAGGCAAGAAGTAGAAGAAGGAAGCTAGAATGGGAGAGATCTTGGTCTCCAAGGTGTGTATTTCCCTTCAACCTCTTCATCTATTTATAGGAAAATTGGGCATCTCATTCATCCATTTTACACCTAATTTCGTCACTTTACTTGGTGGCAAACATGGAAGAATCATTGAACCACTTTCCACCTCCAAAAACGCGTCATTTGCAAGCTGGATTACACCACGGAAATGGCGGATCTAGACCACGTGGTCTTCATATGAAATGTTTCCCTGGATTTCAGCTTTCCAACCACACAAACCGGACCTAATTTGGAGGTCTGTAGCTCCAGTTATGGGTCAAATACCGAACGTTATTCCAGAGTCCAGTGACAGCAGCCTATTTTGGCTTCCAGGCCCATTTTGGCCCTCTAAACATCTGATTTGACTTTTGGGCTCTTCATAAGAATTTTAGGGCTTCCTCTTAGCTTTCTGAAAATGCAAATTGAAGATCCATTGGACTTCTAGAACTCAAGTTATACCCAAAATACCGAACAGTGTTCACGACCCAATTGTAGTAAGAATGTGACTAAAGTTCAGTTTTGAATCCAAACTCAAGATGTGACCAAGATTAATGCAAATAAAGTCTAAAAACTCATTATGAAGATGAAATCACATATTTAGCTAATTGATACATTAAAGCATGACAATGATAGAGTTTTTAGCTTCTTTTTGCATTTAAAATATCATGAATTCAAAGATTATCAAATTCCCCCACACTTATCCTTTTGCACTCCCTGACGAGCAAAATTAAAAAGACAAGAAGCAAGAAAAACTTCTCTTTCCTAACAATTGCTGAAATTTCAAAACTTAACAAGGATCATAAAAGCTCCAAAGGATCAACCAATCAAAACAGAAATCTCTTCATCTCAAATTACTAATCATGGCAATATCATTCAATGATGCTTGATCACACAAGATAGTCTCTCAAAGGATGCCTTCAATCAATCTCTCAACCGTATATGGTAAATAAGTGTATCGCTCAAATTCTACTCAAGAAAGTTGTTCTACCATAAGCTTGCTCAAATTCTACATCTCCACTACTCATAACACATGCATGCATAAATCAAGAGAGCTTGTTATTAAAGGTTGTAATGGGGCTAGGGTGAAGGTAGATAATAGTATGGAATGAGAGGCTAACACCAAAGAAATTAAAAAGAGCACTGGTTAACATAATCATTCTGTATGTATGAAAACTCTTCTTTTTTTTATCTCTCCTTTCTTTCTTTTTTTTTTTTTTTTTTTTTTTTTCTTCTTTTTTTTTTCTTTGTTTTTTTTTAAAGACTATATACATAATCACAATGACAAAAAAAATCAAATAACGCCCCCCACACTTAAACTCATTTGCACGCCCGAGCAACCCCCACACTTAAACACAAAATTAAGGTGAAACCAATGCTCAATAAATTGCCAAGGTGCGGAATAAAATGGTTTTACGCTTAGGCTTGTAATGTGGCTTAGAAAAGAATAAGTCAAAAAGGCACAAAGGGGCTAGCAAAGGAATTATAATGCAAGGGAAAGGATATGTGGTCAAAGTGGGGAAAATAAAAGAAAAAAAACAAGCTTCCATCATACTTATGCACGTAAGTGAAAAATGTAGTTTCAAAAAGAAAAGGAGCAAGTTCTAGAGAACACAAATCACGAGCGAGATGCACACATGAAAGAAAGAATGGCAAAAGATGAATTCCATTCATACAGGCCCAAAACCTCACAAGGTCAATACTATATTATGCAATCGCTTCACAAAAACAACTACCAAGATATTATAATCCAAGAGTTCAAAATATCAATCTAAACAAAATGATCCATCGAAACCAAAATGTCCAAGTGCATAATATGTAGCAATCATAGAAGAAGAGAATGTATAGGGCAGAATAATTTTTTTTTTTTTAAACGTGAAGTGAAAATAAAAGAAAAGGGAAAATAAAGAAAAGGAAGAAAAATACTCCCCAAGGTTCTTATGGAGGGTAAGTGGCATCGTGAGTAGGATCTGCTTCCATAGGCTGCTCCTAGGATCCCTCATAAAATTGTTTGAGGCGATGTCCATTCACTTTAAAGGTCCTCCCTGTAGGTGGATCACACAACTCAACAGCACCAAAAGGAAATATATTAGTAATCACAAAAGGGCCATCCCATCTAGAACGGAGTTTACCGGGCATAAATTTGAGACGGGAATTGAATAGAAGGACTTTCGGCCTCTACAAAAACTCTCTTCTCGATTTGCTTATCATGGAATGCCTTTGTCTTTTCCTTGTACAACCGTGAACTCTCATAGGCATCCAATCTAAGCTCGTCCAACTCTTGCAACTGCAGCTTTCGCTCCATCCCGACTTCTCCAAGTCCATGTTACACCTGTTGCTTAATAGCCCAATATGCTCGATGCTCCAATTCGGCCGGAAGATGACATGCCTTACCGAAGACAAGTCGATAGGGAGACATCCCAGTTGGGGTCTTGTAAGGCTGTCCGATATGCCCACAAAGCATCATCTAGTCTCTTGCTCCAATCTTTCCGAGTAGAGTTAACGGTTTTACGAAGGATTTGCTTAATTTCTCTATTTGAGACTTCAGCTTGGCCATTGGTCTGTGGATGATATGCGGTGGAGACCTTGTGAATCACTCCATATTTCCGTAATAAAGCACTCATGCTTCGATTACAAAAATGAGAACCCTGGTCACTAATAATAGCTCGTGGAATACCAAACCTACACAAAATGTTAGACTTGACAAAATCTACCACAACAAAGAAATCATTAGTCGGGTGGCTTTTGCCTCAACCCATTTGGAAACATAATCAACAACTAGCAATATGTAAGTAAATCCATAGGAAACGGGAAATGGACCCATGAAATCAATACCCCAAACATCAAAGATTTCACAAAAGAGTATAGGATGCTGGGGCATCTCATGCCTACGAGAAATACTGCCTGCTTTCTGACAATTATCACATGACTTACAAAATAAATAAGAATCACGGAATAGGGAAGGCCAAAATAAACCCAGTAGTCTAACACTTTCCTAGCGGTTCTTTGGGGTCCAAAGTGACCACCACGAGCGAGAAGCATGAGAAAAATGCAATATGGAGTGAAATTCATGATCGGCACACATCTCCTAACTACTTGGTCACTACAAAATTTCCACGAGATAAGGGTCATCCCAAACATAATATTTTGACTCACTTTTCAATTTCAATTTTTGGGCCCTAGTGGAATCTACGGGAAAAACACCAAATACCAAGTAGTTAACCGGATCAAGATACCAAGGAATCTTAACTTGCGGTAAGCAGAAGCGCTCATCGGAAATCGTCCGAATAGAAGAGGGGCTTGAGGGAGAATGAGTGATACGGCTCAAATGGTCACTACCCGCTTTGTGCTCCACTTCCTCGGATCTCTACATCAAATTCTTGGAGCAATAGCATCCACCGGATGAGTCGTGGCTTAGCATCTGCCTTTTTCAAAAGAAACTTTAAAGCAGCATGGTCAGAGAAAACAATCACTCTACTAGCTGGTAGATATGATCTAAACTTATCAAAAGCAAATACAATAGCCAACAACTCCTTTTTAGTAGTGGTATAGTTAAACTGGGCAGGATCTAAAGTCTTGGAGGCATAAGCAATGACATGAGGTGCTTTATCGACCCGCTGTGCCAGGATAGCACAAACCGCATAGTTGGAAGCATCGCACATTAATTCGAAGGAAAGGGACCAATCTGGTGCTTGGATCACTGGGGTTGTGGTCAGGCAATGCTTCAAGTGATCAAAGGCCACCTTGCACTCATCATTAAATACAAAGTGTAACATCCCAATTTTCTAAAGCGTTTTCAAATAGTTTGTTCAGAGTAGAGCATCGGAATAATTTAAAAGAGCGAGTATCTGATAAACTTTCACTGTTGGTGTATCTGATTGCTTTACAGCGGTACATTTATTCGGATATTCAAAAATACGCTAATACATCTCCAAAAAGAAATTCTCTAGCTGGGTCTTCACTGGTGCTGCTTGCCCTTGTCCTCGATCCTCGGTCCTCCTGACCCTGACGCTATGTTAAGAGCTGAGGTTCAATGCCCAATGAACCTCGGTAATCTAACCTCATGCTCAAGTAATACGAATATGGATGATGATATTCATGACATTACAAAGCGAGTAATCAATACATAAGCACACAAAAGAGATGCAAGATTAACATATCAACAAGTACATAGCACACAAAGACATGTAAATTTACCCACGTTTGCACTAACCGCACGACGGCCCATCGTGTCCTCGCTAGGAAAACTTAACGGCATTACCAAGACCGCAACCCGTATAAACAAAGCTGAATGTATAAACAAAGAACTAAGACAGAGTCTTAGACACGGTGCATGACCCAAGACAAAGTCCCGTCCATGACTCTATGAAATAGTCTATCACATATAAGCATACAATAAGCATCGAGTTAGTGTTACGACGCGAACGTACCTTCGTTGACGGAAAATGATCCTTTTTGACAGCTGGTACGACAAAGTGCGTGATTACGAATATCCTATAAGGATAATATCATATTATCAAGGCCCAACATCATAATAGGCATTTTAGGTACAAATTACCATTTTGCCCCTAACTCTCCTAATTGGCGGAATTTCGCGTAACTTCGTTACTTTAACTCTAATCTTCCAAAATTTTGACATATCTCCATCTCCAATATATTTTGAAATAAATATCATATTTATCCCTAAAACATGATATCTAAACTAACTTGGAAGATTAAAGATTAATCTAGCATTTCTACTATAACTACCGAAGGAACTACCAAAGCTTAAGACTAGGGACCGAAGAACTTACCCAAGACTTCGCTACTCCTTTTCCGTAGCTCCTCCTTGCTCTCACTTCTCTCTAACCTCTCTCTAGGATTCCTTTGTGAATTGGTGAGGAATGAAGTGAAGAGGGTTGGCTATTTATAGAGAATTTCCATGGATCTCAACCCTTGGATCAACTTTTGCATCAACGGTTAAGAAGACGAAGATGTGGCTTCTTGCAAACCATTCACTCTCCTCTCTTCTCTACCACAAATTTGCCCCCCACATGTCACCCCATGTCACTAACATGATGTCATCCATGTGCTTTATGAACTTCTACCGATAAAGTCCCCGTTCGGTGTTCTAATCGCGTAATCTTAGAAAATCTTAAAAATCCGGAACACAAATTTTGAAGTTCTATTCTTCCTCTTTGGAAATATCCGAGTTAACTAAATTTTTGATCCCATTAAGGGTATTCCGTTGTCTGCGTTGAACATTTTCGTACGTACGCCGATTCTGAGTAAATTACTTCGGGTAATGCCAAATTCGAGACAAAAATCCACTGGTTCATAATATGTCCAGTTGTTTTCTACTTAGTTCAAGGATTTCAAGTTACGATTTATTTTTCATTGGTTCTCACTTTTCTTATCTGCCCTTTGTTTACAAAATATCTTTTCATCTGATCCCTTATTCGCCTACTGCCTTACTTTAAATGACTTCCGCTAACACCGACTTCGACAAAAATTCACTTGTTTGTAATATGTCCCGACCTAAGAAACTTAGTTCATGGTTTTCTAGATAGGATTTAATTTCTATCGGTTCTCATTTATCCAACTGGTTCTTCCACAAATATCTTAATTATATTATTATTTAATTAACAAAATATCATGATATTATTTTTGAAAAACCCACAACCCTTTTCACACTCAAATTTTGGCTTTCTCTTCCCTTTATTATTATTATTTTTTCTTTAATTTATCTAAATTAGCTAGAAGCTTAATTAGAGCCTTAATCCCATTATTAGCAATCTTTTAGGATTTAGGGTTTTCATGTTCTTAATCTCACCAATTTTTCTTAATCTTTTCTAATTGATTAGCAAGCACACTCTATGCTAATATTAGCCATAAACACTTAATTAAAGGATTTTTCATAATCTACCTTAAATATTCTCTTGTTCATGCTTAAACAATTAGCCATTAATTACTTAACTAATCACTTTCTAATTGTTGATAATTTTCTTAATTAGGATTAATCATTTTTTCACAACTATTTCATTGACATTGGTATTTTATGTCCCACATATCATATTAAAAATCATGGGGCAACTTATGCTCCCCAAAATTATATTTAATTTTGCCTCATTATTTTTCAAGGGAAATAATCCCAAAAATTCCTAAAATTAGAGACAACATACTTTCTAATTTTCAATAAATATTTTATTGCCTCTTGGGATTTATCATAATATTTTCGGGCATTTCATGGCCCATAATTGCATTTAGGGATTTTGACACTTTTAATCCCTCTAATTTCATTAGAAATTTCCCTAGACAATAGAATAAGTATCCTACAAGGTTTTAAAACCACATATTCACCTATTTCCAAATAGGTATTATTTGCTAAAATATAGTATTCCGATAGATCATTATCCTAGTATTACATTTCTCCCCCGTTAATTAAAATTTCACCCTCGAAATTTGAGCATATACACTCGAAAGGTTATCTAAACCTCCAATCTATTCCTTCCCTATGCATGCTTACCTAGCACGCATCCTGCTATTCAAAAGTCTCATTTATCTTGTACCCAGGCATAGTACTCAATTACAGGACTCACTGGTCCATTCTCACAGCGCTTGGTTACGCAGGCCTCATTGCCTGACTTATTTAGCCTCTTGGCTTAACACACATTGGCCCTCCGGCTCAATATACTACCACAGCACTGGAGATTCTAGCCTTACTACCTAGGAATTCATCCCCAGGCCTTAGGCATCTTAACTATTACCTGGTACAGCGAATGTTTTGCTAGTCTTAAGATGTATTCTAGACATAGTTATTATGACAATCAGCATTTCACACAGTGCTAAGTATCACCAGTCTTATGTTCTAGGGGCACCGCCCCGTGCATACTTACACACTAGATCTTATTGCCTCGGGCCTCTATCCGTCTATTTCATCTGAGCCTCCCCCCATTCAAGCTCTCAGACTACTTTCACTTGCTTAGCACCATAGCTGACAACTACTATCTGGCTTAACTAGTTCAGTATTCTAGACCTTTCTAATAGTTCTTGTTCCAATACTATAATCTCCAAATACACTGCTTTTATCCAACACCATAGCACCGACAATCATGTCATTGCTACCCAAGACCATTATGTTGTCTCATTTTCAAATGTTCACAAATTGAAAATTTTCGTGGTCTCGACATTTTGCAATCTCGCACTATACCAAAAAGTAATAGTGCTATCACATTTATAAACATAATTGCTGCCAAAACAATTTCGTGAAAACATATTCATTGCCGAATCAGTTTCAAAAACTTTTACTACCGGCACATATTCTTGAGGGATATGATTCATTTCACAAAATTTTTTAACAATTGAGAGCTCACGCCACCACTTCAACCACTTGGTACAGTGAGCGCCCTCTCCCAATCCCCAAATCCGACCTCTCGCACGCCAGCACCATCAAACAATGTGGGAGAACCCCCGTCCCTCCCATAAGAGACCCAATGTTCGCACTGGCACATAAAGTAGTGACCCTATCTACGGGAACTAGGTCCAGCCATACACAATCAGGTTCTACTAGACAAAACATACGCCCTAGGCGAAATGTTATGGATTGGGTGCGTTCACCGCCGTGCGATTTTCATTCTCTCAAACAAAATCCCTCAAAAACTCTTTGTTCAAAAAGATCTTTTATCAAAATTCAGCGATTTCAACCATTTTAAAACATCCGGAAAGACCCAAGAAACCGTGTACATCTACAACAGCTGCCCCCCCCCAGTTTTGTACTGCTTTTACCACAACATAGTTGAAAACTTAGTTTCAAATTCTGGGTTCTAACAAAACCCCTTTTATAAGACAACTTTATCTCAAAATAACCATTACTGTGATCTTCAAATTCTGTTGAAAATATTTCATTTGAAAACTTGATTTCAAACTTCACAAGTTCGAAAATCAACTCCGAAAATTTCAAATATAGCAGGTGTAATGGCAAGTTCAAAAATTCAATTTTTAAACCTTACTCAGGAACCATACAACTAGCCTTAGAAGGTCATTACTAGCTAACGCATTCGGACCTCTGTCCTTGGCTACTCGACCCATCCGTAGAATGCTTAGTTTGTTCTACTTTAATCTTTCGGTTATTTCGGACATTGCTCGCTATCCTTGGGTTTCGCAAACTTTTCAAGACACTTCCCAGTATTTGTTGTCTAACAACTGTGGGCTTCGCCACCTACGTACACAATATATGCTATACAAAGACCGGAGCAACTTATGACGATATACTTGGATTACATAAACTTTTCTCTCTAGGGAACCGATTAGATATGGGACTCGCTACAATGTACTTACCTTGAGAATCGATACACTGGTAGCTCTACTCTATGGTTTGTTGTGATGGCAACTTCACTCTACGGTTTGACATCACGGTGGCTTCACTCTACGGTACTTCACTCGGCGCTTCACTCAATCCCTCCGATTGGTCAACCTCCGGTCGGAACCTCCGTAGGTAGCCCTTTCCGAACAGATCTCCCGTAAGTAGCCACCTCCGATCACAATTTCCCACAAGTAGTACTTTCTTCAGCTGACCGTCTCTGAATCATTATAACGAGAACTCAGATCTCTATCAGGTTACTAACCCTTTAGTGGTTTTTGTAATTCTGCTGTCTCTAGGTCTGCTACCCTATCCAGGGTCATTTTATTCATGGACTTTCTAGCTCCAGACAACAGCCTTATCTCAATTTCCCTATTGGGTAACCACCCACTTCTTTGGGGATTTATTAGCCACTAACATCTCTAAGGTTATCGGTTCCGCCTTGAAACCATAACCTGTGGTCACCGAGGTTTTAGCTATCGTAGGTTCCGTTAAGGAACTAACTCTCGTGTATTCAAACCTAAGACAACCTCACACACATTTTTTCATGGTTCCTACTCTGTACGGAACCTAGGCAATGCTCAATCATACCTTGACCTAAGCACTGACTCAAGCCTATTATCACTCTATCTTTTCTCATAGTATCCCAAAGGATTACTATGTTTCATACCCCAAGGTATTCAGGCCTTTGTTTGAAGGATATCAAATTCTTATGCTATATCCCAGGGGTTAAGAATCCTGAGATTTCTCTCGCTTAAGCACGCTTAATTTCACAACGTCTATCGTATCTGGGTACTAATATTAGTACACATACCACTGCATACCGACCATTCTCATAGGTGCTAGTACGACATAACCGCCTCCCCAAAAATACCGGGTACTTTCCCCTTTTTATCTAACGGTCCACCACCGTCAAGGACTTAGTCAAAAGACCCCTCATCCCCGAGCCATGCCCCGTTGCACGCATGGTGTCCGGTTTTTGCAAGGGGGATTTTCCTCTCGGGGTAACTTAGTAAGTTACTTGTTTCTATAAGGAAACTAAATCAATAGTCACCGTCTGTCACAGAAAACCTAAGCAGTACCGACTTCTCTATAACGATTGCCTTGAAACACTGGGCGAGGATTTAACTCAGACTCCAATTTCTATATCAGAAGTTCTAGAGCTTAGCAACAGATATCTCTGAGTCTCATCCGGCGTGGCCCAGCTCCATATATAAGCTCGGGTTAGAATGGAATTAATGCCCAGTACAAACCGGAGATTATCGGAATTATCGGGAATTATCGAATTATCGAATTATCGAAATTATCGAATTATCGGAGCCTAATATCGATTTAGGTACAGCGATGGATACACCAGCCCTGGTTTAGAGTGGTGCACCGACGTAGGGTGGTACACTGTTCAGGATGGTACACCTGGTTCGACGGTATACCGAAGTAAGGTGGTACTCCGACCTAGGCTTATATCGCACTCATTTTCAAAACATGCTCTTTCAAAAGGCGTAGAGCCTAACTCCGTTACTCAAACCAAATGGCCGGTAGGTGTCTATCATGGGAGCCTCACCGTGCTAGGGTGACTGATTGGCTGATCCACATAGACTAGCCCTGCCTTCGGCACCAAAAGGTTTGGAATAACTTAGTCAGATCTATGCCAGGACAACTGCTCTGATACCAAAATTGTAACATCCCAATTTTCTAAAGCGTTTTCAAATAGTTTGTTCAGAGTAGAGCATCCGAATAATTTAAAAGAGCGAGTATCTGATAAACTTTCACCGTTGGTGGTGTATCGATTGCTTTACGGTACATTTATTCGGATATTCAAAAATACGCTAATACATCTCCAAAAAGAAATTCTCTAGCTGGGTCTTCACTGGTGCTGCTTGCCCTTGTCCTCGATCCTCGGTCCTCCTGACCCTGACGCTATGTTAAGAGCTGAGGTTCAATGCCCAATGAACCTCAGGTAACGGTTAACCTCATGCTCAAGTAATACAGTATATGGATGACAGATATTCATGACATTACAGCATAATCAATACATAAGCACACAAAAGAGATGCAAGATTAACATATCAACAAGTACATAGCACACAACACATGTAAAGTTACCCACGTTTGCACTAACCAAGCCACGACGGCCCATCGTGTCCTCGCTAGGAAAACTTAACGGCATTACCAACACTATAACCCGTATAAACAAAGCCGAATGTATAAATGGTGAACTAAGACGAGTCTTAGACACGGTGCATGACCCAAGACAAAGTCCTGTCCATGACTCTATGAAATAGTCTATCACATATAAGCATACAATAAGCATCAGAGTTAGTGTTACAGTACGCGAACGTACCTTCGTTGACGGAAAATGATCCTTTTTGACAGTGGTACGACAAAGGTGGTACGTGATTACGTATATCCTATAAGGATAATATCATATTATCAAGGCCCAACATCATAATAGGCATTTTAGGTACAAATTACCATTTTGCCCCTAACTCTCCTAATTGGCGGAATTTCGCGTAACTTCGTTACTTTAACTCTAATCTTCCAAAATTTTGACATATCTCCATCTCCAATATATTTTGAAATAAATATCATATTTATCCCTAAAACATGATATCTAAACTAACTTGGAAGATTAAAGATTAATCTAGCATTTCTACTATAACTACCGAAGGAACTACCAAAGCTTAAGACTAGGGACCGAAGAACTTACCCAAAGACTTCGCTACTCCTTTTCCGGAGCTCCTCCTTGCTCTCACTTCTCTCTAACCTCTCTCTAGGATTCCTTTGTGAATTGGTGAGGAATGAAGTGAAGAGGGGTTGGCTATTTATAGAGAATTTCCATGGATCTCAACCCTTGGATCAACTTTTGCATCAACGGTTAAGAAGACGAAGATGTGGCTTCTTGCAAACCATTCACTCTCCTCTCTTCTCTACCACAAATTTGCCCCCCACATGTCACCCCATGTCACTAACATGATGTCATCCATGTGCTTTATGAACTTCTACCGATAAAGTCCCCCGTTCGGTGTTCTAATCGCGTAATCTTAGAAAATCTTAAAAATCCGGAACACAAACCTTGAAGTTCTATTCTTCCTCTTTGGAAATATCTGAGTTAACTAAATTTTTGATCCCATTAAGGGTATTCCGTTGTCTCATTGAACATTTTCGACATGACGCCGCTTCGATTCTGAGAAATTACTTCGGGTAATGCCAAATTCGAGACAAAAATCCACCGGTTCATAATATGTCCAGTTGTTTTCTACTTAGTTCAAGGATTTCAAGTTACGATTTATTTTTCATTGGTTCTCACTTTTCTTATCTCGCCCTTTGTTTACAAAATATCTTTTCATCTGATCCCTTATTCGCCCCGCCTGCTACTTTAAATGACTTCCGCTAGCTAACACCGACTGGACAAAAATTCACTTGTTTGTAATATGTCCCGACCTAAGAAACTTAGTTCATGGTTTTCTAGATAGGATTTAATTTCTATCGGTTCTCATTTATCCAACTGGTTCTTCCACAAATATCTTAATTATATTATTATTTAATTAACAAAATATCATGATATTATTTTTGAAAAACCCACAACCCTTTTCACACTCAAATTTTGGTTTTCTCTTCCCTTTATTATTATTATTTTTTCTTTAATTTATCTAAATTAGCTAGAAGCTTAATTAGAGCCTTAATCCCATTATTAGCAATCTTTTAGGATTTAGGGTTTTCATGTTCTTAATCTCACCAATTTTTCTTAATCTTTTCTAATTGATTAGCAAGCACACTCTATGCTAATATTAGCCATAAACACTTAATTAAAGGATTTTTCATAATCTACCTTAAATATTCTCTTGTTCATGCTTAAACAATTAGCCATTAATTACTTAACTAATCACTTTCTAATTGTTGATAATTTTCTTAATTAGGATTAATCATTTTTTCACAACTATTTCATTGACATTGGTATTTTATGTCCCACATATCATATTAAAAATCATGGGGCAACTTATGCTCCCCAAAATTATATTTAATTTTGCCTCATTATTTTTCAAGGGAAATAATCCCAAAAATTCCTAAAATTAGAGACAACATACTTTCTAATTTTCAATAAATATTTTATTGCCTCTTGGGATTTATCATAATATTTTCAGGGCATTTCATGGCCCATAATTGCATTTAGGGATTTTGACACTTTTAATCCCTCTAATTTCATTAGAAATTTCCCTAGACAATAGAATAAGTATCCTACAAGGTTTTAAAACCACATATTCACCTATTTCCAAATAGGTATTATTTGCTAAAATATAGTATTCCAGATAGATAATTATCTGGGTATTACACAAAGTCAATGTCTTTATGCAGAAGGTTGGACAAGGGTCGAGCAATCTTACTGAAAGCCCGAATGCAACGCCGATAGAAACCTGCATGACCAAGAAAAGAGCGAACTTCCCGCACAGATGCGGGGTAAGGCAAAGCAGTAATTACGTCAATCTTAGTAGGGTCTACCTCAATCCCATTCTTAGACACTATATGTCCCAAGACTATACCTGACTCAACCATAAAATGACACTTTTCATAATTTAGCACAAGGTTAGACTCAATGCATTTATGCAAAACTCTAGACAAATTAGCTAAGCATGCATCGAAACTAGACCCATATATAGTGAAATCATCCATGAAAACCTCCATACAGTCCTCTAAAAACTCAGAGAACATACTTACCATACAACGCTAAAAAGTGCCTGGAGCATTGCAGAGGCCAAAAGGCATCCTTCGATAGGCATATGTTCCAAAGGGGCATGTGAATGTCATCTTCTCCTGATCCTCAGGAGCTATATGGATCTAGAAATATCCGGAGTAACCATCCAGGAAGCAGTAGTGAGACTTACCAGCCAATCGCTCTAGCATCTGATCAATGAAAGGTAGGGGATAGTGATCCTTGCGAGTGGCTTGGTTGAGTCTCCTGTAATCGATGCAAACTCTCCAACTATTCTGAACTCGAGTAGGAATGAGCTCATTCTTTTGGTTGGCTACCACAAGTGACTCGGACTTCTTGGGAACCACCGGACCGGCTAACCCACCGACTATCGAAATGGGATAGATGATGCCACTTGCGAAGCTTAGTGACCTCCTTCTTCACCACATCAAGGATAAGGGGATTAAGCCGTCTCTCGGGGTTGCCTTGCGGCTTAGCCTCATCTTCCAACAAAATTCGATGCATACACATGGAAGGACCGATGCCGACAATGTCGCCTAGTGTCCACCCTATAGCCTTTTTGTTTGCCTTCAATAAGCTTAGCACTTCTTTTCTTGATCTCGGTAGAAGATTATTGGCTATGATTACCTAAGCTGTTCATCTACCTCTAGGTATGCATATTTCAAATGATTCTAAAGAGATTTTAACTCCAACTTGGGTGGCCGCTCGCGAGGGAAGAAGCTTGGGTGGTTGTTGCATCAATTACGATGTCACGGCACTTGAAATACCCGAGATCACATTCAAAGAAGCGAGGAACCGTGTCTATACAGCTCAATGTTATCATCGAGTTCAACTCATAAAAATTAGAATTAACTTCATGATCGAATTTAGAATATATTCGGGATGCACATCGGGGTCGTGGTGAAGCTCAAATTCGGAATCGCATCGAATTCACAAATAATCTTTGAGTCATCAAAGTTGTCAAATAATGTAGATTTAACCAAATTAGTGCAAACAGAACACCATTCATTATCGGCGCATGCACAAATGGAGAATTCATTTTCGATGCAAAATCGTGGTAATCAAGACACCAATTGGCAAGAACATCATTCACAAAGATTATCAATGACATCAATGCGAAAAACGTATGCTCTTCCCTAGGATATTTCATGGCATCAAAGATATTGAAATTCACGTAAATATCACCAAACTCCATGGAAAGAGTACCGAATAGACATCTATCTTAGTCCTAGTCAATTTGTTTTCATGAAAGGTCTCCCTAGAATGATTGGTGACCTACTACTAGAAGATTCAGCCTCCATATCTAAGATGTAAAAATCAGCGGGAATATCAATTCATTAACTTTGACCAATACATCTTCAACCAAACCGGAAGGATGAGCATTACTCCTATTAGCTAATTGGACAACAACACCAAGAGGGGACGTAAGGGACCAAGACCGATAGATTTATAGATTTATCGAGGCATGACGTTAATTGAAGCACCTAGATCTAGCATGCAATCATCAAATCTATAATTACCAATAATACAAGGGATAGAAAACATTCCTGGATCCTTGCATTTTTGTGGCATGGGTTGTAGAAGTGCTGACACATTTTGGTTCAGGCTTACTCTTTCGGTCCCCGTCAATCCTCTCTTGTTGGTACATAAATCCTTGAGAAACTTTGCATATTTTGGAATTTGCGTGATGGCATCCAAGAGAGGAATATTGATCTCGACCTTCCGAAAGGTCTCCAGAATGTCCTTCTCTTGTGATTTCTTCGTTGTGCCCTTTCGCTAATTTCTTGTATTGATTGGCTCTTTGAGGGAAAGGTAGAGGAATGAGAATGTCTCGGTTCCTCTTCACTTTGCTTTACTTGCTTCTTTGGTTTTAGAGTCATTTTTTTGATCGTTGACTCCTTTTCGATGTAGATTCGGTCATATCTCAGCTCGTTCGTGTTCCTTCGTTGCTTTCCGCACCGGAGGGAGATAGCACTCATATTCCCCTTAGGATTGGGAATAGTTTGTGAAGGAAGAGTATTGGGTCCCTAAGGTTGAAGCTGGTTCAGAGATGTTGCCAATTGGCCAATTTGAGTTTGCAAATTCCGGATGGAGGCATCAGTTTTCTGTTGGAACTGCATAGTATTTGTGGTAAATTGCTTTATCAAATCTTCCAATGAGGAACCACTATTACTAAGCTGCTGTTGCGCCACCTGTGGAGGTGCACATATGGTTGGCCGAGGAGGTGGTGCTAGTAAAGGAGGTGCATATTCTTTGCTGGGAATTACGTGGTCTCGAACCGTCTCTGCGGTAATTCCCGAGGTACTTTGCTGATATTGGTTACTACGGTCTTGATTCTCAAGTTCCAACGGAAATTAGGGTGATTTCTCCAGCCTGGATTGTAAGTATTAGAAAATGCATTATTTTGCTGGTATTGTGGCTTTCCCGGAAAAACACCGACTGCAGCAACTGACTGGTCTTGATGAACAGGATCATGTAAGGTAGGACAAGAGTCAGTAGAATGAGAAAGGTCAGAACAGAACCCACATGAGTATCCAATCTGAGGAGGAGGAGAAGACTGTATTGTTTGTGTCACTGCCAACTGCCTCACTAAAGAAGTCAGATCATCAAGTCTTTTTCTAACCTCGCTTGATCTCGCATTTGAAGGACCGGTTCTGCGGGAGTTGTTACGGACGGGAGGTGCTTGAATCTGGTAAATGCGGGAGTAGTATTAGCTCGGTGCCAAACTGTTGAGAATTTGCAGCCATAATAGATATCAACTCTCGGGCATCTTCGGTGTCTTATTATCTAAGGCCCCACCACTTTGGATGCATCAACGAAACTTCTATCCAACGGTAACAAACCGGCATAGAAATATCTAATTAGGAGTTGGTCTCAAATCGGTGGTGTGGACGGCTAGCACATAATCGTTTGAACCTCTCCCAATACTCATACAAGGTCTCCCCATTGATTTGTTTAATACCGGTGATCTCCTTCTCAATAGAAATGGCTTTTGACGAAGGGAAGAACCTCACTAGGAATAACTTCGCATATCATCCCAACTCCCAACGATCTTGGTTGCAAATTGTATAGCCAATCCTTAGCCGCACCATCTAGAGAAAATGGAAAAGCTCTCAGCTTAATGTGATTCTCATCAATTGCTTGAGGTTTCATTGTGCTGCATACTACATGGAACTCCTTTAGATGCCTATGAGCACATTCACCTGCAAGACCATGAAACTTGGGCAACAAATGGATAAGGCCAGATTTCAATTCAAAGTTAGCGAAAGTGTAGGGTATTGGATACACAAATTTTGATTGCCCACATCGGGGTAGCTAAGTCTTTCAAAGTAGGACGATTTTCTTGTTCGCCATAATTTGAGTCGAAATTAACCAAATCAACAAGACTATCGTAGGAACTAGAAAGATCAACGGAATGAAAAGAGTCGAATGCTTAAAATCGAATTCTCGGGAGCAAGACTTAGGTTAACAGTTCTTCTAGCAACAAGAATGGTTCTTTCTATTTCTGGATCTCTTTCTAACAAGTCATTTGCACTAGTACTACTCCCGGTCATGTAGTACAAGACATAATTGGAATCATCACGAAACACAAGACACAAATTTATGCTAAAAATTAACAAAAACATAAATTTAGAAAATCTATGAATATTTTTTTTGTTTTTTTTTCTCTTTTTCTTTTTGTTTTTTTAAGATAAAGAAAACAAGATCACACAAGCTATCTAAATGCAAAAATGCTAACAAAATTCACTGAAAAATCAAAAATGCAAAACTAACAAGCTTCACACGAGAAACCCCTTGTCAAAAGTGAATTTGACAATTAGATTACCTAGGGAGCCAATTACTTAGCTCCCGGAACGGCCATTTGATGAAGACCTTTTGTCATTAGCCTTGGGGTCTACAATCAATAATTAGCCAAGGATTGCGTATAGGCAAACCTAGGATCGTTCTCTCTTTTTGAGGAGCTTTTTATTGAATCCTAAGTAATCTAGATGTCATGCAAATGAAATGGAAAACAAGGGGGGATTGGGTTTTGTTGGGATTATAACAAGAATTAAAGACAGAATGAAAAGAGCGAGATTTAATCAAATGGATCAACCCAGAATTGGGATTCCAAGACCTTCCATCATCGAACAAAAATAGAATAACTGAACTTATGATTGATTCTAGACAAACCGAAATCTCTGCATTTGTCTAAAAACTCCCTCAATTAGACAATCGCCTAGCATATGTTCGAATACATGGTATGCTTTCTGTACGAACGCACAATACTCACATGAACCTGATCCGAATTATATCCTTGGGATATCAATCTGGATGTTAGATCTAACATCCAATCTGTATCTAAACTCGAATCCGATTGAAGTACGAAACAAGTTAGTTACCGATTAAAGCGCAAGTCCTCCTGGATGACACCATGGAATCCTCAACTCATGGGTCGATCACAAAAACTTAGCCAAGCATGGCTGTATAAAATGAAAATGCAGAAATAAAGATGTTCATCATGACCATGAAGAACATGAACAAGTTCATCATGAACACGAAGAACACAAAGAACAATTAAAGAAAATGAAAGCTTCTATTCCAATATAAAAATAAATCTCAACAACATAATGAATCCTTACGAAAAGAGATGAAGAATAGAAAATCAAAACAGAATAATTAAAAGAAAAGATTAAGACTTAAGCCATACCAAGTAGGAGACAATAAATTAAAGACAAGAATTAAAGACAATACATAAAACTAATAAAGCAAAACTAAAACCATTCCAAGTAGAAGGCAAGAAGTAGAAGAAGGAAGCTAGAATGGGAGAGATCTTGGTCTCCAAGGTGTGTATTTCCCTTCAGCCTCTTCATCTATTTATAGGAAAATTGGGCATCTCATTCATCCATTTTACACCTAATTTCGTCACTTTACTTGGTGGCAAACATGGAAGAATCATTGAACCACTTTCCACCTCCAAAAATGCGTCATTTGCAAGCTGGATTACACCACGGAAATGGCGGATCTAGACCACAGAAACGGCGGATCTAGACCACGTGGTCTTCATATGAAATGTTGCCCTGGATTTCAGCTTTCCAACCGCGCAAACCGGACCTAATTTGGAGGTCTGTAGCTCCAGTTATGGGTCAAATACCGAATGTTATTCCAGAGTCCAGTGACAGCAGCCTATTTCGGTTTCCAGGCCCATTTTGGCCCTCTAAACATCTGATTTGACTTTTGGGCTCTTCATAAGATTTGTAGGGCTTCCTCTTAGCTTTCTGAAAATGCAAATTGAAGATCCATTAGAATTCTAGAACTCAAGTTATACCCAAAATACCGAACAGTGTTCACGACCCAATTGTAGTAAGAATGTGACTAAAGTTCAGTTTTGAATCCAAACTCAAGATGTGACCAAGATTAATGCAAATAAAGTCTAAAAACTCATTATGAAGATGAAATCACATATTTAGCTAATTGATACATTAAAGCATGACAATGATAGAGTTTTTAGCTTCTTTTTGCATTTAAAATATCATGAATTCAAAGATTATCGGGGATCGAGTTTGTGTGTAAGGGTTGATGTAGTGAGTTGTCATTGCCAGGATCAAGTTTGTGTGTATGGGTTGATATGGTGAGTTGTCGTTGCCGGGATTGTGTTTATGTGTATGTGTTGATGTAGTGAGTTGTGTTAGTTTTGATTAGTTTTGATGATGTCTTATATTGATGCCATTATCTAGAGCAAAAAGTTTATATCATATAAATTGACTAACTACTTTGTTTATTATAGGTTAGTCCAAATTAAATTATAGAGAATGATCAAGAATGGTGTTTGAAGAAAGAAGAACTTGTTAAATATCATGTGAATATCATTATACAAGTTCCAAGATTGATTCTAGGAGTCTCTGTGATCAAATAGAAGTTGGAACGGCTCAATTCAGAGTTAAAACAAGCAAGTTCAAGCTTCCGGATGAATACTGGTTTGTTGGAGGGTATTTATGTAATTTCAGCTCTTTTTCCACATGCACAGTGTCATGCTCGAGCACAACAAATGTTATACTCGAGCATGGTCATTTTCAGCTCCATTCAGGGGTGAAATCCGCTCATGCTCGAGCAAGAAAATCACCCTTGCTCAAGCAAGGTTGTTCTTCTGCTACTCTGTTCAGCTCTGTTTATGGCGACCTTCGGTAATTCAACGATATCTCCAAAACCAGGAATTGGATTGACGTGAAATTAGTGGCATATGAAACTAGACTCCCAATGAATCATTTTGATATACAATTCAAGCCCAAAGGAGTTCAGATCAAAGAGCTATGAATTTTTGAAGTTGCAAAAAGAATCACCGTCTCAGTCCAGACCAACCTTTGGTAATTTGAGTGTATCTCACAAACTACAAATCCAATTGACCTAAAACCAGTGCCATTGGAAACTAGACGCAAATACCTTTGCAAAAACATCAAGAACACAAAAAAATAAGATCAATTGAAGGAGTTATGATGTTTTGAAGTTGAAAGTCTGTTCTAGATATAGCAAAAACGCTGGATAAAAACAACCTCCATTCATCTGATGTTAATGGACGAAATACAACTAGTTTGGAGCTGATTCACATTGAAATAGAAAGATTATTTGAAGAGTTTTCTGAGATGGGGTGTTTTGCTAAATTTGGATTTATGCAGAAGAAGTTATGACGGCTGGAAGTTGCCTCTTGTACCGTCAACGTAATTGCTTCTTGAAAGTCTGAAATTTGCACAAGATAATGGTAGCTAGCAGCCTGACTCTCGGAGATGGCCATTCAAGTAGAAAACATAATGCCAAGCATAATTTCACAATTGAGCAGAGCAATTGGAGTGCCCGAGCATCATCAAGTAAAAATTCTATAACGCCTTGGAGTCTTGCTCGAGCAAGAAAATCAGTATGCTCGAGCAACATCGTTTTGTGCTAATATATTGCAAGGCTAAATACAGTCCTACTCGAGTAGGTTGAGAAAGCAAGCTCGAGCACCATGCTCGACCAGAAGAAAAATCTTACTCAAGCAACAGCGTGACCAGCAACATTTTCACTGAGTTGGGAAGTCATGCTCGAGCATAAAGGAACGCTTGCTCGAGCAACATCAATCTGAACAAAGAAACAGCCAGTTGAAGAGTCTCGGTTGAGTAGAATCAAAGGCTTGCTCGAGCAGCATGCTCGAGTAGAAGTAAAACGTGCCCGAGCAACATCGATCAACTCTTCATTTTCTACCTATGAAAGACGCTTGCCCGAGCATGAAAATGTCATGCTCGAGCACCATGCTCGAGCAGAAGAAAAAAGGTTGCCCGAGCAAGTATGTGTCTGAACCCATCTTTCTCTCTATCTCAATGTTGCCCGAGCACAATATCTCACATGCTCGAGCATCAGCGATGGTAATTGATTTTCAATAGAAGCTTGCCCAAGCAGACTTTGTCACTTGCCCGAGCATCAACGATATTAATTGGTCTTTAAAGAGCTTGCCCGAGCAAGCTTTGGTTTCTTGCTCGAGCATCAGTGACTCTGAGGCGCTTTTACCTGATTCAAGTAAAGCTTGCCCGAGCATGATATAATCATGCTCGAGTACCATGCTCGAGCAGACAAAAATCCTTGCTCGAGCATCAGCGACAAAAAGGACTTCTCTATGCATTTGACAGACGTTTGCTCGAGCAATCTTGGATTGTTACTCGAGCATAGTCATCTCTATTTTCAAATCATCGTCTCGAGAATCATGAATCATCACATGAACTTTTATTTCTTCTGATTCTTACTTATTGCGATTATCAAATGCTTTTAACCAATTTGCTCATGAGTTTCAGATTGTTTAAACTTGAATTACCAGCAGATTTGAATAAAGCAAATCTGTGTGTCAGAGGCATTAAATGCAAACTACCTAAACTGGTGATACTCTCGGAAACCGATATTCTGAATGAAGTAAAGCTAACTCTGATATTCCGTTGGCGCATTAAATGCTATCTCTCAACAGTCAAAACAAATGGAATAAAGAATGTTTATGAAGAACGAAGTCAGCGACGGTGCTTGTGACCAGTGAAGCTTCATCTGTCTAACGGTTATATTCATGAGTCACAACGATTACTCTTCAAGCTTCTCCAACGGTCAAATGCTCACAACGGTTGAAACACAATAACCTATAAATTGTGAGGCCTTCAAATCGAAAGAAGTGACGATGATTGATGAACGAATCGACGAAGCCAACGAAATGATTTTACTACTTCACCATTGATAGTTCACATATTTGTTTCTCAATATTCATATAGTTATAGTAGAGATTGAGATGAACGATTATGTACTTCAGTGTTTAATACTTTATCTACTCATGAGGAGTTCATAAACATTTATTTCATTATCAATTGAATCTTAAGGTTGAGGAACCTTAAGAGAGGGTGTATCAATTACAACTTGTAAGGAGGAGTGGAATCTGAGAGTGAGAGGACCATCCTTCATTTACAGAGTGTGTAATTGTATCCTTACAGTGTGTAAGGGGAAGTATCTTGGTAAGAGATTGTAAAGGCTGCACAAGTGCCCGACTAAACTTGTGAGGTTGTAAAGGCTTTTCTCTTGTGCCTGGATAAACAAGAAGACAGTGGATTGAAAATCTCAAGTAAAGCTTGGGGACTGGACGTAGGTCAAGGATTGGGCCGAACCAGTATAAATCACAGTTTTCATATTCTCTTCCCTTATCTCTTAAATTTCCAGTATATGCTTATTCGAATATCTAGCTGTTGATTTAAAAGACGAGAAAAGATCTTCAAAGTTTCAAGTTTTTAATCTTTACCCAATTCACCCCCCTCTTGGGTTCAGTCGGTTCTTCAAGTTGTCGTTGCTGGGATCGAGTTTGTTTGTAGGGGTTGATGTGGTGAGTTATCATTGTCGGGATCGAGTTTGGGTGCACGAGTTGATGTGGTGAGTTGTCATTGCCGGATCAAGTTTGTGTGTATGGGTTGATGTGGTGAGTTGTCATTGTCGGGATCGAGCTTGGGTGTACAAGTTGAGATGATAAGTTGTGTGATTGCTGGGATTGAGTTTGTGTGTATGTGTTAATGTTGAGTTGTCGTTACCGGGATTGAGTTTGGGTGTATGGGTTGATGTCGGTTTAAGAGAGATTGATGGGTTCATGATGGAGTGTATGGGTTAACAAAGGATATCTGAGTCATTTCCCATGGTTTTCCAAGTGTGTAGCATCTTATCAATATATTGGTAAAACATCACAAAGCTTTTGGTTTCCATTTATATATGCATATTACCCAAGTTTTCCTTTCCTTATCATGCATATACTATGTTGATATATGTTGTTACACCCCTATCAGCCTCTCCCTTTCAGGTGGCGGGTTAGAGAGATTCCTTTTATTAGTTACCTTTCCGTCATTATTAGGTCCATTCACCATATATCAGAGTGAACGCAACAGAGCATTAGACTAGTTTGGACTACCTACTGTACTGGTAAAAGTAAAATAAATAGAAAGTAAAAGTCCCCGAAGGGTTAAGGGTACAGTGATCCAAAAATAAATACCAAAAGAAATATACAGTGATCCCAATAAACATGAGTACACATATAATAGGGCATTCCCTATTATTCAATCTGCACCAATGAGCTCTTACCTTTCCAAAAAGGTTCTTCACTTTAGGCACGTCCCCCTGTGACTATAGAAGAGTCTGGGGTCCGATAGTGGCCCCCATAGTAACCGTCAATACTCAAATACTAAATGTGAAGAGTGTATGCAGGTAACCATGTCAAATATGAAGTCAGTAATAACTTGCCAAACATACCACAAATGCAAACAGAAACAAACATACACCAACTACCACGTGCCGTTAGGTTGCCTTATCAAGGCAAGCCCCGGACTTACCGGAGTCACGACCCGTAGAGCCGCCTGCACCGGACAGCCCTGGACCTATCAACCCGTACAGCCACCAATTAAGGCTGGCCTCGGACTGATCATCCTCAGTGCTAGGAATCACATAACTCTGTATGCATATTTGGCAGAGCATATACAAAAACACACATGACAAATACAAACATACAACACAACACATAAAGATATCTAAGTAAAACAGTTATTACCTGGTGGGGTATGTACTGTATCATCTTAATATTTTATCGTGCTTGATCAATTTTTGGAATATTCCCTTGTCCTAAATAACACTAAAGTACCTTATTTTTACTATTTACAAAAATACCCTTACATTTATCACAAAATCCAAGCCTAGGCAGAAAATTCCAGAAAAATCCAGTGCATCAAGCCCAACTTCAATGATTTTTAATAAATTCTATAAAAATAATATTTGCATGAAACCAAATCCATTTAAAATATTGGAATGTATAGTTTGCAGGAAAAAGTATTCCAGAAGTCAAAAGTACACATATTTAGGCATGTAGCCAATTGTCCACTCTCTGGTCCAGATTCAACCTGATGCTTCTGAGCCAACTTTAACCATTTTTATCTCCTAGTAAATCAAAATAATACACAATTATACATCAAAGTGAACCTTAGGATGTGAAATTTTTCCCTGAAAAATTTCAGCTTAAACCAAGTTCATTTACTACTTTTAAAACTCGGAAGAACATTTGCTGCCCAAAAAACCCAGATTCGGCAGCAAGCTTGTTTCTTAGGTTTTTCAGTGTCTTTGAGTTCAGAAAATTAAACCATAAGTTATCCCCACAAAAAATAACGTTTTTAACACTTTGAGACCATCAAAAACCCCAAAATCAGATTGAAACACCATACCCAAACCCCTTGCATGAAAATCACAAGTTGCAATGGTTCGGGTTTTCGATGTTTACCTGAATCGGAAGTTTGATTGATGATCCTTGGAGCTTGGACCTTGCTTGGGCTATGGAAACTTGGCTGAAACATCCTCTCTTCCCTCTACAATTTCTTGCTCCTCATGGTTTAGGAGAGAGAGAGAGCTTATGTCCTTTTAAATAATTAAAAGAATCCAGGCAGTCTGAAACAACTGGTGTAAATTCCTGTCCAGTAATTAATGAATTTCATTTGGCTTTTGACTTAATTCCCAAGAATCTCCAGAGAATTCCAGAAGGGGTACATGTGGCGCATTCTCATCCAAGTTTGAAAGATTTTTACTTTACAAATGGTGAAAATTACTACTTTGGCCCGGAATTTATGAAATTACCAATTTTGGCCCGGAACTTCTTTATTATTCTTTTCTTTTTCCCCAAGTTTTCTAGACACTTCCTAGGCCATGTGGTGCCATTTTGGGCCCACAAATCAGATCCCATGATTTTTTTTTTTTTCCCAATTTATCTAATTTATTTCCTTTTTATCCCGAAAGTGGGACCCGCACTTCGACTTTTGGACTAATTTTGCTTTTCTTTTCCTCCGAGTAAATTTTTAATTATTTTTAAGGGCTAGGTGGCACATAAAGGGCCCCACCAAATCTTCCCTCATCCATTTTATCAAGCTTTTCCACTTTATTCAGTCCAGTCTCCTTCTATTGGTCCTTGTCGGGCCCCGCTGGTCAACTGAATGCTGTCTTTTGTATTCTTCTTCAACTTTTTCAAATGTTTTCCTCTAAATGGACATACATATGTGGCAGCTCCTTGACTACCTAATATGGCCCCCACATTTGTCTCATTCAGTCCAAAAGAAGCCTCTAACTGGTCCCTATTGATCCCCTTTCTACCGGTTAGCATCCTGTAGGACCCGTATTTTGTGTTTGGGCCAGAGTACAAATAAAATCATCTGATTTTTCCTTATCTCTCCTAGGTGGACAAAATTCAATGCTTAAGGGGTAAGGAATTGACTTTTCCACCCTTGTAATCATTACTTACTTTTTGCTTTTTAACCCCGTAGTGACACGTGTCCTATAGTAATGATTACACTGACTCCTTATCTTAAAAAACGCAAGGCATCCCTGACTACCCTAAAAATGTTGTATACTTACTTATACTGGCATATTTTCACTCAAATAATTGTCCTATACCTTAGGACATAGTTAGGGGGCATCTTTTCCAACCGAATTTGTACCTTGTGTGTCTTTTGTGCTCCTTTTTTCCATTGGCACTTTAATTTCACAGTTTATACCCATTAGGTCCACTGACCCATATAGTTGAGTAACTTAGTCCCTAAAAGGCTTCACATCTCTCGACATTTTTGAAACTCTTCTCGAACCAGGCTTAGTCATCCGCCTACTTTAGGCTTGTTCTCAATTTTCAAGGTCCAAAATTTAGGTTTATGCATCAGAGGATTCTTATGGTTTATTACTCATAAGCTATGCTGGAAACTGATAGAAACTAGAAGGAAGAAAGACTTGATGATTACCTTCAGTTTGCCAGCTTGCACGTTGTGATCTTTACTGGAATCACACCACCTGCTTTCGGTGCAAAACACAGAGGAAGATGAACAAGGATCTTCCAACACTGACTCTCTTTTGCTCTCGCTCTTGGTTTTGGTTGCAGTACGGAGAGTGAATGAAATTCCAGAAACAACAATTATATAAGGACCCAAGGTCCAGTCCATTGGAAATATTCAGAGATAAGTGGTGCTTGTTAGCTCCCGTATTTTGATGATTACAATTTCTGGATTATTGAATTAAATACTGTGTTTAAAATGTGGTTGCTTAATCTGTGCTTAATGATTTCATCTGATAGATTGCATTTCATAGAAGATTGCTCGAGCATAGCATATAGACATGCTCGAGCAACATCGAGTGAGTACAATGCAAAAATCAAGTGTTCCAGAAAAGGGTTGCTCGAGCAGAGCATATAGTCATGCTCAAGCAACATCGGGCCAAGACAAAATTTTGTTGATTGAAACACCATGCTCAAGCACAATATAAATAGAATTTCCCGAGCATCATCGAGTAATGGGACTATGATCACCTTGAAGTCTTGCTCGAGCAAAAGTGTCAGCGTGCTCGAGCAACGTCGATCTGAGCAAAGTAACAGCAAGGTAGAGAGTCATACTCGAGCAAGGTATGAAAGCATGCTCACGTACCATGCTCGAGCAAGCATAAAAGGGTTGCTCGAGCAAATTTTATCAACCTGTCTTTTGGTCTCTATACAAGGGTTGCCCGAGCAAGCTTTGATAGTTTTCTCGAGCATGGGTTTTGCTTGCTCGAGCTGTTAGTTCTCTATGTGTTTTGATGATAACTGACAATTGTAAACATAAGTTATAGTTTTGTCCTTGGTAAGTTGAAAAACTTACTGTCAAGACAAAACTCAAGTTTTAGTTTCAAAACTCGAGTTTTGGCCTTGGCAGAGAGTTGCTCATTTTCAGTGATGAAAGCAAAACTTGAGTTTTCAAATGAAAACTCAAGTTTTGGGACTTACAGAGAGCACTCAGTTTTTCACTTAAAGACAAACTCGAGTTTTGACCAGAAAACTCAAGTTTTGCCTTGCACAAAGATTTCACACTATTTTCAAATGAGGACAAAACTCGAGTTTTGGCCAGACAGAGAGTCTTGAATTTTTGAACATATGCAAACTCGCCCGCACTAAAACTCCGGGATTTCACACTATTTTCAAATGATTTCAAAACTCGAGTTTTGACTTGACAGAGAGTTTTCAAGTTTTTACTCAGTCTTTGAAAACTCGAGTCTTTAGAGAAAACTCAAGTTTTGACTTAGCACAATTTCTTCGAGGTTTTCATAATTATATGAAAACTCGAGTTTTGGCCAAGCCGAGAGCAATGCATTTTTTCAAGGTTTTGAAAACTCAAGTTTCCCTTTGGAAACTCGAGTTTTGATTTGACTCAGATCTCTCAATGTTTTCATACTTAAATGAAAACTCAAGTTTTGTTTTGGAAACTCGAGTTTTGGGCAACCCGAGAGCTTTGAGCATTTTCAATGTTTTGAAAACTCCAGTTTTGATGTTTTGGACTTAAACTCACTGTTTTCATTAAAAGTCCAAAACTCGAGTTTTGTTTTGGAAACTCGAGTTTTGAGTTTCTATCAAAAATGTGCTCCGAGCTCAAATCGCGACTTTCCTCTCGGATGGAGGAAACTCGAGTCTTGATATTGAAACTCGAGTTTTGACTTAAGTGCACAGTTGAAAACTCGAGTTTAGAAGAACAAACTCGAGTTTGCATCGCAGAGTCTGAAATTCAAATTTGTCGAATTTGCAATACCTTCTTGTTTGATCTTAATACTTCCTATGATTATTCTCTAATGTTCCTAGATATGTTTAATCACTTTGTTAGTGAGTTTTAGACAGATTAGAGAATGTTTATTGAAGGTTTAAAGCAAAAGCAAAAAGTGATGTCAAGACATTAAATGCAAAACCCGGAAAGTTGCATACTTTTGGGTAATCCATCTGCACACGTTTGCAAAGCATTAAAGAATATTTTCCACATCCAAAGAAGCTACTACTCCAACAGATTAATTTGCAAAGAGTCAACTCAACTTCGCACACTGGATTAAGTGAAGATTAGGGAGAGAAGAAGACCTAAACTTACCCAGAACTTTGTCTAATGAAGGCAACGGTTATATTAAAGATTACAATG
This sequence comes from Acacia acuminata, assembly GCA_019022655.1. Classification (NCBI taxonomy): domain Eukaryota; kingdom Viridiplantae; phylum Streptophyta; class Magnoliopsida; order Fabales; family Fabaceae; genus Acacia; species Acacia acuminata. Next base: position 269,051 of record JAFJYI010000348.1, on the reverse strand, counting down.
GTCATTTAATGCTCTCTTAGTATAAATAGAGCAGCATTCAAGTCTTCTCAACCAACACACCTGCTGAAAACGCATAGCATTCAAAGTTCTTCAACTACCTTTCTGTTTTCACTTGTATTGTGTCTTTTTATTACTCAAAGCTTCAGTGTTTATCATTATCCACTCTTAGAGAGAGTTTTTATCTCAAATCATTTATTGTAAAGAATCACACTTGGTGATTGGGTTCATTGATTACGACTTGTAAGGGGGAGTAAGTTCTAGTGAGAGAATTACTCTTAAGTACGAGTGTGTAATCATTTTGATATAGTGGAAATCCCGAGAGTCCGGGACCGGACGTAGGTCAAGAGGTTGGACCGAACCGATAAATTCGTATGTCTTGCTCTTCTCTCTTTCACTGTTCATCTCTATTTTTGCTTTGTCATAAACGGAGCGTTTTAAAAAGATTTTAAAATCCCTAATTCACCCCCTCTTGATGATTAAGGTCCACTTTCACGAGCAACATCGATAAACATCTTTTAAAGGCCTTTCAAAAAGGCTTGCCCGAGCATTCACATGTGCCTTGCTCGAGCATTGACAAAAATTATCAATCTTCAGAATAGCTTGCCCGAGCATAAGGAATGTCTTGCTCAAGCATTGGGCAATCATAACTCATTTTAGAAACATCTTTTTGCTATTGCCCGAGCACACATATGATCTTGCTCAAGCAAAGTCATCTCTGTTTTCAAATCACCGTCTTCGGAAAACTTGAATCATCAAATGTAATTTTATCTCTTCAGATTATTACCCTTTACTATCATCAAATGCTTTTAACCAGTTTGTTTATAAGTTTTAGATTATTTATCCATAGATTAACAACATATTTGGATAAAGCAAATCATGTGTCAAGAAACATTAAATGTAGTTGCCAATACCGGTGATACTCTCGGAAACCAATACTCTAAACTAAGTAAAGCTTCCACTGATATTCCGACTACGCATTAAATGCTATTTCACAACGGGAAAAACAAAAGAAATGAAGAGAATGTCGCCTCTGTAAATTCCACTTGGAATATTCAAATGACGAAACTCCTAACGAAAGCTTCATCTGTCTAACGGACACATTCAAGACTCTCAACGGCTATTCTTCAAGCTTCATCAACGGTCATTAATTACAACCTCTATAAATAGCCAAAGCATTGAATTCGTCAACTACCAAAATGTTGTGCATTCAATTCTAATTTATTGTAAATCGTTGTCTCAACTGTTTCACTAATATCTTCGGATATTCTTTTGTACTTCAGTGTTCATCTGTAATCTACTCGTGAGGAGTTAGTAAACACTTATTCATTTCACTCAGAGATTAAATCTTAAGGTTGAGGAACCTTAAGTGTGGATGTATCAATTACAACTTGTAAGGAGGAGTAAGTCTGAGTGAAGGGATCATCCTTTGTTTACAGAGTGTGTAATTGTTCGTAAGTTTGAAAAGTTAGTGGAAATCCTAAGGTGTGCTTGGGGACTGGATGTAGGTCGAAGAGTTAGACCGAACCAGTATAAATCTTTTTGTGTTTCTTATTATTCTCTATCTCTGTTTAATTGTATTTGTGCGAAAAATTTTAAGATCACCTATTCACCCCCCTCTAGGTGATATTCCATCTTCAGTGCTGAATTCAAAATGTATGGTGGGGGTCTAGGAGAAGTATAGCACCCTACTGTTGCGTGACCCGTGGAAACCACTGGTGATTTCTAGCGTGTTTGGTTTCGTGTGTGCAGAGGAAGTAATCTAGTTAGTCTAACTAGAAGGTAGTGGGCTAGGAATAACTTAATGGGTTGGTATTATAGGTGTGCTGGGCTTTTGCGTTTTGGGCTCCAATATGTGTTGGGCCATTTTTAAAAAAATTATCCCACTTAATCCTCTTCAAGACTCATATTCGCAAGTATTGGATAATTATTAAAATTAAATCCTTAATTCCTTTTTAAGGATTTTCTTTCTCAATTAAATATTTTTTTGGCCTTAAAATATTATCTTTAAAATATTTTAGCCAAAGATTATTCCATAATTATTTGTTCTTAATTTATGGGAAAATATGCCTTAAATTCCATAACAAATCTTCATATATTATTCAAACTTTAAAATCCCAAAATTTGAGATGTTACAAAAAAAAAAAAAAAAAACAAAAAAAACATCATGAGTAGTCCACATATTTTGCCTTATTATCATTAAAACATACATCTCACATCCAAAATCACACATAGAAAAGGGCTTACAAATAGATGATTTGCGTGAAGTTTGCTTTATATGAATATCACCTTCATCTACTTCACCATCAACTATTACATCCTTGTCCTCGTCCTCAAGAATGTCTATAAAAATTTCAACATTACTCTTTGGTGTTGAATCCTTAGTGACAATCCCTTTATTTGCAAGTATATTTAAAACTTCCTCTTAGAAAGATAAAAGGGCCTTCTTGTTATTTTATTTTTAATATGAAGAACTTTTACCAACTCAGCACTAGCAATTTCTTGCACATTAACACTGATTTCTATTTTGGTTTTCATCTTTAACAAAAAAAGCATAAGGCAACATCTATTATCACTTTTCTCCAAATAAGAAAATTGGTAAAGCTCAATTTTTTAAGTGTCCCTCTCTGAATCAATTTATACAGGACAATATGATATATTGCCATCCAATCGCCCACTTAATTCACATGGATTTTTATTCACCAAAATCCATAAAAAGCCCATGATCTCATTACGCCCTACACCATAAAAAAGGAATAAGAGGAAGCTATCCAAACTAGGTCTTAAACCCCAAAAGAGGATGCAATCCAACTATCCCATGAGGATTTTGAAGAGGGCAAGGCAACCATGGAGTTATCGAAAAATGGTTCAAAGCTTACGTTGAGAGAATTCATCCTAAGATTGATTAAGACCACAACCAGCAACCACAAAATAGAACACGACGACTGGCGACGACATGTGGAGCGAACGATGACTGAAGCATACACTAGCTCTCGACTGTGTGAGATGCGAGTGTGCTAAGAGAATAACTCAAAGCTTTCAGAAAGATTTGAGCCCTGAACCCTTTCATTTTGTTTTAAATTGAAAGAGGCAAAATTGTATTTTTATCATAGGTATTAAAGCGGACGGAGCTAGCCGGTTTGATCCGAAACAATCACATAACCAATCCGCTTCTGGCCGGTTTGACTAGTTCAGAATTTTTTATTGAAAAAATAATTTAATTCATTTTTTATTTTTTTTATAATTTCATATTAACAACCCTAAAATCTTCACTTCTTCACCAATCTAACTCCGGGTTAGCTTTGGATTGACTTCGATCTAACCCACTAACCTTTGATCCACTACCTCGATCGGTTCGGTTTGCTTGTCTAGGTTTAATAACCTTGATTTTTACATATTTTATATCACCCTGGTCTCATAAGACTTCACCGCAATTTGATGATTTCAAGGGACCTTGTTTTCATTATTTTGATTACTTGGGACCTGGTTGTAATTTTCTTAATAAAATATAAATATATTTACATATTTAAATTAAGTTATATTATTTTAACTCACCGGTTTGACCTCGAGTTGACTCCATTCTTATGCATCGACCCTTAGACCAATGTCTTGGTCGATTCATTGATTGGTTTGGTTTTTAGTACCTTCCATATATAAGATGTTATCTTAGACTAGTAAATGGGCCTAGAAGAGTAGTGGGTTCGTAAGCCCAACAGTGGGTCACCGAAAGTAAAAACAGATGAAATTTAGCTATACCCTATACATAAGTTTTTTCTACTGGCATATTACTTACATTGAGATTACTTTTATCTTTCATTGTTTTGCCACCTTAAATTAATGAAGGAAGGACTACTTTCTTCTTTGAGGGTGGTTGAGGAAAAATTGTAAGGACAATGTCCTTGGATGCAACTCAGATCATTTGAAGTTATTTTAGGTGGTATCACCTACAATATAGGGGTTAAAGAGTTTTTTTTTTCCCCAAAAGTTTTCACGAAGAAGCATGGGCACTTGGGAGTTTTTTTTTTTTTTTTTTTTTTTTTTTTTAAAAAAAGCAATGCCACCTCAAAAGTTGTGAAATCATAGCAATGTCATCCCAAACAGGCAAATCCCTAATGTTTACCCATTAAGTGAGAAAGTTTGACACTAGAATGTAGTATTGGAAAGGACATGGCATGTACATGGTATATAAACACTCCACATGGAACTCTCACACAACAACTCATATCCACCTCACCTTCTTCCGTCTCTCTAGTTCATCCTATCTCCACTACCCAAGATCAAAAATCCATCCCCTTTAATGCCTATAATGAGCTTCATGACTTTCGAACCAACCTCTAGTGGGTGTGAGTTGACCAATCAAACATCTAAACAGTGTTAATGTCATGGTTGATGATTCTCTTGTTTTCCGTTATTGTCCCCGCCACCTCTTACTTTCTCCTCACCTGCCCTAGCTGCAATTCTAATAACTCTAGGCCGTACGACTCCATCCTGCAATTTTCACGTAGTAACATTCCTCTCTATCTTTCATTTGCTTGTCGAGGCTTCTGAAGAAGTACTGCCTTTGGATGTTATTGTTCTTCAATCTCCATCTTCTTTTTCCATGAATCCATTTCTTTAACTTAAGTGATGCTCGTTTTTGATTTTTCAATCCAATCTTCTTTAGATGTCGAGGCTAATTTGACACTCGTTGTTCTTCTCTTAATTCCTTTATGAAACTATTTCATCCTTTTCCAATGAATATTTGAAGATCTTATTTCCTTATTAGGTGCATTTTCTACCATAATTTTTCTTTATTTTTTGATTTCCTAGTTGCTACTTTTAAGGCACCTTTCCTTTGTGTTCGCTCTATTTTGTTGATTTCCTTGACCTTATTTTATCTCTAATTTGGCTCCTTGAGTTCATGTTCTTTGAAATATTTTGCATACCATATGAATATTGTGAGATTGATTGGGGGTTTCATATTTTCAATTTGAAAGAGGATGTATAATCCTCAATATGAGGTGCAAGCAATCTCTAAAAGGAGGAGAGAGATTGAGCCAGGAATGGTTGTTCCTAGGAGGAGGAGGACATTTTTTAATGTTTTACAAGCTTATGACTATGAGTTGAAAAAAAAATGAGGTGGATACCACGTGGGCTTACCATCTCAGCTAATTGGTCAACTAACATTTGACCATTTAAGTTTGTAAGGTTAGAGGCCACATTGCTATGATTTTGCAACTTTCGAGGTAACATTGCTTAAAGAGGAAAAAACTTCCAAGTGCTTAGCACTTTTTCTTGAAAACTTATGAGCTGATATAGGGGCGAGATCACGAGAGATTGCAATTATGTTAGTGAGCAAATCAAGCGCTAAAATTCAAGTCTTACTAAATATCGATAATGTGTACATATAGATGAGAAAAGGATAGGTCTAAATAACCTAGATATTCTCACACTATCTACGATATCAAACAGAAAAAGGATTTCAAATTTTAAAAGAATAATTCATAGAATCATGCTAACTAAACCAGATTCTAATTAAAGTTAATCAAATATTAATTATTATTAATTAGGCCATTTATTCTAAGCCCAATTCTAACACTCCTCCTTAAGCTGGAGAATAGATATTGGACATTCCCAGCTTGCTTGTGAACTCAATGAACTTGAGCTTCACAAGAGGCTTGATCATTACATTTCCTATCTGTTTCTCTGAAGGTAGATAAGCTAATTCTATCACCTTAGCTTCTATCTTTCTTTAGTAAGTGCCGATCAATTTCAACATGCTTAGTATGATCATGTTGTACTGGATTGATTGCTATTTTGAGAGCTGTCACACTATCACACCACATCTTTATTGGTGTAGTTGGTCTTATTCCCAATTCTTTCAAAACATACACTAACCATACTCCTAGCGTCAATGCTCTATAATCTAATTCCACAGAGCCTTTTGACACCAAATGTTGTTTTTCTTCACTAGGTCACTAGGTTTCCCCTAGACAAATGTGCAATACCTGTAGTTGAGTGTCTATCATATATTGATCTAGCCCAATCTACATCAATATAGACTTCTACACAATTTTCTTCTTTACTTCTTGATACTCATTTATTTCCATCGGCTACATTTTTACATTCAAATGTCTACCAGTTGAAAAAAAAGAAGACCCTTACCAAGTGTACTCTTCAGGTACCGAAGAATCCTATTTGCAGCTTCCATATGTTCTTTCTTAGGATTCCTAACAAATTAACTCACTACCCCTACTACATAGGATATATTTGGTCTAGTATAAGATAAATATATTAGCTTTCCCACTAACCTCTTATAACTCTCCCTGTTTATTGACTTGCCATCTATTTTAATCTCCAATTACAATTGGATTCCATTAGAGTCTTCACAGGTCTTGCACCGAGCATCCCAATGTCCTTGAAAAGATCAAAAGTATACATTCTCTAAGATACGCTAATGCTCATGGCTGATCTTCAACTTCCAACCTAAGAATACCTCATATTTTTTAGATCTTTTACTTCAAATTCTATAGCTAGCTTATTTTTCAGCTTTGCAATCCCTTCTACATCGTTCCTTATCACTAAGACAATTAAAATAGTAATCTTATGATTAGAGTTTTTAACAAACAAGGTATGATTAGCTTGACACTGTTTATACCCAAAAACTTTTCACAACATGTGTAAATCTCTCAAACTAGGCCATTGGAGATTGCTTCAACTCATACAATGACTTAAGTGTTAGTTCTCTATGTGTTTTGATGATAACTAACAATTGTAAACACAAGTTGAAGTTTGTCTTTGGTAAGTTGAAAAACTTACTATCAAAGGCAAACTCAAGTTTTGGTTTCAAAACTTGAGTTTTGACTTGACAGAGAGTAACTCAATTCTAATGAACTAAGCACAACTCCAGTTTTCATAGGAAAACTCGAGTTTTGGTCTTACAGAGAGCACTCCAAGTTTTTCATCTTGAGACAAACTCGAGTTTTGACTTGCAAACTCGAGTTTGCATCATACAGAGACTCTTCAATATTTTCTGAAGAAGACAAAACTCCAGTTTCCATTAGAAACTCGAGTTTTGGTCATAGAGAGTCTCCAACATTTTGAGCTTATGCAAACTCCAGTTTTGATATGAAAACTCCAGTTTTCAGTTTGCCATGAGTTTTCTAAGTTTTTCAAAGTTTTGAGAAAACTCGAGTTTTACTTTGGAAACTCGAGTTTGCGCTTGACAGAGAGTTTTCAAGTTTTACTTAGTTTTTGAAAACTCCAGTTTTCATAGAAAACTCCAGTTTTGATTTGGCATGAATTTCTCAAAGTTTTCATACGTAAATGAAAATTCGAGTTTAGTTTGGGAAACTCGAGTTTTGGCCAAACAGAGCTTTGCTCTTTTTCTACAATTTCAAAACTCCAGTTAAGGAATGAAAACTCCAGTTTTGAAGTTTTGGACTAGAACTCATTTTACATGTCAAGAGTCCAACACTCGAGTTTGGAAATGGAAACTCCAATCTTCAGCATCTCTGGCGTCTCTGGACTAGGAAAACTCAAGTTTACAAGTGAAAACTCGAGTTTATAGCGTTGATCAGCGACTTTGATCACATCTGTTTCACGTTCAGCTTGGGCGAGGTCTGGTAATTTGATGATATCTCCCAAACCAGAGATCCGATTGAGGTGAAACTAGTGGCATATAAAAATAGACTCCCAATGTGTCATTTTGATATAAAATTCAAGCCCAAAGAAGTTCAGATCAAAGAGTTATAAATTGTTGAAGTTGACAGTGAAATCCACGCCACATAGCAAACCAAGCTTCAATGTTTTGAGTGTATCTCACAAACTACAAATTAGATTGAGCTGAAATTGGTGGAATATGAAAGTAGACTCCAAGGGATTTCAATCAAGATTTGAATGGACAAAAATGGAGTTTAGACCAAGGAGATATGGCCTTCGAAAGTTGACAGTCAGTTCAAGAAGGCTCAACAAAGTCAAAACTCGAGTCATTAAGTTAGAAACTCGAGTTTCCATCAGATATAGAGTAATCTGGAGTAATGCAACAACCTCCAAACTCGAGTTTTCAAATGCGAACTCAAGTTTTCATCTCTGCTTCAGAAAATCACCGTTTCGGAAATCTTGATTCTTTTGATAAACATCCAGATAATTACCTAAATGACTTATAATACTTCTTAAAATTATTTATATCATTTGTGTACATGTTTCAGATGATCAAAGGTTGTTAAACTGAAGATCAAGGGTAAAGTAAATGCTGATGTCATAGCTGGTTCAGAAAACGAAGTTCTAACCGCTAGTTGCATGTGAGTCTAACGGCTATATTTCTTTATCCAACAGTCATTGAATCTTCTCTACGGTCATATATTGATCTCTAGCTATAAAAGAAGAAGCATTCAAGGTTGATGAGTGAGAGCTTGGACTGTCAAGATGCCAACATTCTGAATCCAACACTTATCTCTCACACATTCTGTTTTCAATGTTTACTTGAATGAAATGATTTGTATTGTACTTCAGTGTTTATTCATTCACTTCTGAGAGAGAAGATTTATTTTAATCATCTTATCATTCTATTTGAGAGTTACTCAAGATTGGGTGATCTTGAGTGGGAAACCCATTGTATTGATTATAACTTGTAAGGGGAGTGAATCCTAGTGAGAGGATTACTTGAGTACGAGTGTGTAATCAAATGGGTGCATTGATTACGGTTGTAAGGGGGAGTGAATCCTAGTGAGAGGATTACTTCAAGTACAGAACTTGTAATCAAGGTGAAAGAAGATAGTGGATTGAAAATCTCAAGTGGAGCTTGGGGACTGAACGTAGGTCAAAGATTGGGCTGAACTAGTATAAATCACAATTTGCATATTCTCTTCCCTTATCTCTTATATTTCCGAGTATATATTTATTTGAATATCTAACGTTGATTTAGAAAACGCAAAAGATTTTCAAAGTATCAAGTTTTTAAATCGACACCCAATTCACCCCCTCTTGGGTGATAGCCGGTCTTTCATTTTGTATCGAGCCAGGTTCTTGTTTAAAGGACTTAACCGTCTCAAGAGTTTCAATGGCTAATTTTGGGTGTTCCTCGTTTTCAGAAGGTGTTGATTATATCATTCCATCGTTCTTCAAAGATATTTATTTTTGGTTTTGGAAAGCTAGAATGACTAGTTTTATCAAAGCAACTGATTTTCATATGTTGAATGTTGTTATAAATGTTTTTGATTTCAAACCAAGAAAGGATTGGACAGAAAAAGAAAAAGAAAATGTTTTCATTGAATATTAGAGCAATGAAAATTCTTCACTGTGCTTTAACCGAAAAATGATTTTGAGAAAATCAAGTTCTGCTCTAGTGCTAAAGAAATCTGGGATACTCTTGATTCTATATACGCTTCTAACAACTGTGTTGAAATTGATAGTGTTGATAGTTCATCTAAAACTATGAGATGTATATCCACAATTGATGAACAATTGGAAGTTGAGAATGAAGAAGGAGAAATCTTAGAACACTTCCATGATCCAATCAACATGAAAGAACAAGAGAGTGAGGATTCCCAAGAAGAGCTCATCATGGACAATTATGATGAATCATCATCAGAATCTCAAGATGTTGTTATGGTAAAAAGATCCAATTCTTGTTGTGTATTTAAGAAAGATGATTTTGAAAGTTTGCATAAAATTATTTTTCAACCAATTACTGATTCTATTTTGAAAAGCAAAAATGTTTTCAATCATGCTGGAAAATCATGTGGGAAGAAAGAATTTACAAATATGGGTCATTTGATATTGCATCCCCTTGACCAGCACAATTCTTGCAAAACTGCTCATAGTAAGCATCATTCTATTATTTGCAATTATTGTAGTAAATCTGGTCATATTTCTCACACATGCTATATTAGGAGAAATTCTAATGTAAGAAATAAATTTGTTTGGGTTTCGAAAGGACATGTAAGGTCCAATACTAACATACAAGGACCCAAGTATAAGTGGGTACCAAAATGTCCATCTAGTGCTTTATATGTATAGGATGATTTGAAAAGGAATGGACATAAGGGTACAAAGAAGATGAAAAACAAGCCAAGAGTTTCTCATGCAACAATGAAGAAGATCATAGCATCCATATCAAACAGGAGAACTCTTGGGGCACCCATTGCTGGAATTACAAAGTCAACTCAGAAAGAGAAGCAATGGATACAAGCAAGAAGAGTATCATCTACCTTAAGAACAAATTACCATAGATTACCATTCAACTATCTTGAGGAGAACAAGAAGAGGAGAATCTCTCAAGTATCTAACAGAAGACTCTTGAAGTCCATATCTTTTGAGAGAGCTTTGCAGACACCCATGAGAAGACATATGAATAATCAATGTGATAGAAAGAGGCAGTGGGTAAGCAAAGTCAATCCTCCTAGCATCTAAAGCTAAGGTATGCAATGGTAAAACCTCCTATGCTATCATCTGGAATATTCATTAAGGGTTTATATCTTGTAGCCTTAGGAATGAGCATTGCAAACTATTTTTTTTTAAATTGGGTTCTCACATCCTGATCTATTTTTTTTTAAAGAGATTGCAATGTTCAATAGGTTTAACTCTTTATGTATACATGATGATTTGAAAAGAAAGTATTTCTTTTATGCATAAAGTCATGTTTAATTCACTATACTTAGTTGTTCTGAATTTATTATATTCATAAGAGCATGTGAATTTTGGTTCCTACAAGCTAACAATGATTGGATCCAAGTAAGGTTGGATACCAAGAAACAAAAAGCTTTATACAGTTTTGTAGGTCAAAGAAAGCTTCTCAAGAATGAAACATAGAGAAATGATCCAGGTCTTGAGAAAGCTAGACAAGCTATGTTTGATGTTGATGGTGAATGTCGGAAAAGGGGTTATCTACATCAATCCATCTCAACCAAGCAAGCTTCTACAAAGACAAGAGGATTACGGTGATATCTAATTCTTACCCCATACTATGATTATATGAAATTCATTTTTGGTTTGTTTTTGGTTAAGTTAAAAGGTTTTGAAACTTACTCAATAAGCAATTTTACTGTCAAAGCAAAACTCCAGTTTAGCATTGTAAACTCCAGTTTTGTTTTGTAAACTCCGGTTTTGAGTCTGGGTGAAAGTTTTAAAATATTTTCAAGTTTTGAGAAAACTCTAGTTTTCGTCTTACAGAGAGCATTCCAAGTTTTTCACATTTAGACAAACTCCGCCATAGAAAACTCCGTTTGCATCATACGAGACTCTTCAATATTTTCGAAGTAAGCAAAACTCCGCTTTCCATTTGTAAACTCGAGTTTTGGTCATACGTAAAGTCTCCAACATTTTGAACTTAAGCAAACTCCAGCTTTGATATGGAAACTCTAGTTTTCAGTTTGCCATGAGCTTTCTAAGTTTTTCAAAGTTTTGAGAAAACTCGAGTTTTGGTTTGGAAACTCGAGTTTGCGCTTAACTGAGAGTTTTCAAGTTTTACTCGCTTTTTGAAAACTCCAGTTTGTTTGGAAAACTCCAGTTTTGACTTGGCATAAATTTCTCAAAGTTTTCATATTTAAAAGAAAACTTGAGTTTGGTCTTGGAAACTCGAGTTTTGGCCAAGCGAGAGCTTTGCTCTTTTCAACGATTTTGAAAACTCCAGTTTGCATATGAAAACTCCAGTTTCTATTTGGAAACTCCAGTTTTGAGCCTTGTGGACTTAAACTCATTTTCACTTCAAAAGTCCCAAACTCGAGTTTGTCACTTAATGACTCGATTTTGCTCCTGTTTCAATGTGTTCTTCAAAGCTCGGTCGCGGTGCTCTCTTGAGAAAGAACCAAACTCCAGTTTGTATTTGCAAACTCCAGTTTGCTATTTCTAAACTCAAGTTTGCTATTTCCAAACTCCTGTTTTGAGTCCACCCTGTTTTGCACTCTTTGATTTTGAATTTGCGATATCTTCATATATGATCTATATACTCCATATCATCAATCACTAATATTCTTAACTATGTTTAATCAATTTATTAATAAGTTTTTGATGATCAAACAAGTGAATTTGTGCATAACTTTTTGAGTTTATATTTTTGAAATGCACAAGTCTAAAATTTGTTTGGATTTCAATTCACTCTTCTTCTTTTTTTTTTTTGTGAAAATGCATACAAGTGTTTTGAAAAATATTCATACTTTGATTGCATTCAAATGATGTTTCAAAATTGGAAGTTAATATTGTGTACTAAATGTTGGATATGCTTCAAATTTGTACATTTGAGTTTTTCCTTATCTTTCACATATTGATCTTTGGAATTCAATGTGTTACTCGAACTCTTTAGTTTCATTCTCTAACTAGTGGGACCTTATGTCTAACAAGTTGATCATATATGAGTTTCAAGCTTATCTTCAGAAAAGAATTCAATTTGTGAAAATCTTATGCCTATTGCATAAATCCTTATTAGTCAAGATATTCCAAGCTTTATGAATGTTCATTAATGCATTGAATCTTAATGCATAAACATTAATGGAATAACTTACTAGGATAATATTCTGGAACTCTAGTCATTTGGACTAATGAGTATGTGTTTCATTATCTATGAATCCTAGTAGTCATTTTGTTACTTAAATTCATCAAATTTATCTTCATCCATTTCTGAGTAACTATATTCAAATTCTTGCCTTGAATGTTCATTTATTTCAAGACTCTACTCTAAAAGGCAAGATTATCTTTTGGTCAATAGCAAAGTCATTGTGCTCATATATTTCTATTGTGCAAAGCATGTTTCAATAATGCATTACCTTTATGACTTTTGCTCTTGGGAAAGTTCTTCTACATGTAAACTTCAATGTTTCACATGTTCTCCTAATCTTGAAGCATTCTGATTTATTCTTTAACATGTTGACTTCCACCATGTTTGGAGTGAGCATTGATCTTAAACATGTTTCAAAAATGAACCTTTCATAGAATTTCTTAATACTTCATCAATGTTTGAAAGAAAATTTGAGATTTGAAACTATTTGCATATTTCATTATCATTCTTGGAAAATCCGATCTCATTCATAAACTATTAGTTGATAAATGCTTATCTTTATGGATAAGATTTTCTATGCTCTTTGATCAAACTTACATGACATCTTTTCTGCATAAAGTACATTTACAAATTGTCATTAAGAAATAATATTCTTGACATAATTTAATTATTACCCTTTTGATTCATTGGCTTGAACTTATTTGATTGGGTAAAATTATGCTTTGATATTTGATTGTTATACTCTTTGTTCCAATATCATATGGTTAAATTATATAAGAGCATAAGAGTTGTTATGTCTAATCTTATGTGGACTCAAGAATCATTGAGTACCAAAGAACACATTTTTGCAGGAGTTGACCAAAATGTTCTGTTGTCAAATACAAAGAACATAGGCAAACAGAATAGACCATTCAGTGGCTATGTCTGCAAATTCTGTGACATCACTCGAGTGACATCCCATCTCTAGCAAGAGGCTTAGACCAAGATGATAAGGAGCATACTTGTTTGATGAGAAGCTATGAGCAGAAATTAATTTTCAGATCCTATTCAAAGCTCATTTGGGATTTCTGCTTCTAAGATGCATTAAGAGCAGATGGTTATAGAGACTCATCCTCAATATTGATCATATCAATGCACAAAGGATTATGACTCAAGTGATTACGATATTACTTGAGTGAGGTATTGTATTTGAAATAATGTGCATATATCATAATCATTCTAGGCTAACTTGATTTCATTCAAATTTTATCTCATGAAGTTTAGCCTGAGAACACTCATTTTTAAAATGATCCTTATGCTTTAAACTCTTTTATCATCATAAAAAGCATAAGTGATTTCTTCATACCAATGTCAAGTCCACCCAAGTGAACTTGAAAATTCTTAATTTTGAAATGCCATGTTGTATCCACTGGGGTTGGAAGAATTCCAGACCTCATAACATTTAGTGTTACATTATTATTTGGTATCATTAAAGGAAGCTTCACATTTTAGTCATGCATCAATCAAGGGGGAGCTTTACATTCATATGTTTTATATTTCAAAAGCTCATCTCCTTTATTTGAAGAAAACCCTTCTAAGCATACTCATCTGTATTCACTATCTTCTATTAGTTTTGATGATGAGTTAATTTCATATTTGAAAATATCTTATATTTTCTTTTCATTATCTTTATTTGAAAATATCATTTAGAAAGGAATATTTTGATATCTTATTGCACTAATAATTCTCTCTTGCAAGAAAGTTCTACATTGTAGAAGGAGATTTGGTTGTGTTACAACTTTCCTTAATACATTACAAGGAGAAACCATTAAATTAAGGAAAGATGCTTTGGCGATCGATCATTGAAGCTGAGATATGCTCTACATAGATGATCCTTGAAGAAAATGTAAGTGGAGCTATATACCCAAGAGGGGGGTGAATTGGGTATTTTAAAAATTTTCAGAAATTGCTCTGTTTTGAAGCAATGAAAACAGAGATAAACAGAGTGAGGGAAGAAGAAGCTGACACAAGAATTTATACTAGTTCGGTCCAACTCTTTGACCTACGTCCAGTCCCCCGAAACACTCTGGGATTTTCCACTATCACTCAATTACAATTACACACTTTGTAGTCAGGATGATCCTCTCCCTAGGACTCACTCCCCCTTACAAGCTGTAATTGTAAACAATCAGATACACACTTTGTACTAAGAGTTATCCTCTCCCTAGGACTAACTCCCCCTTACAAGTTGTACTGATTACAATAAGATACCCACTCAAACGAAGGATGCTCCTCAACCTAGGACACACTCCCCTTTACAAGTTGTACTCGATTTTCCCAATCTCCAAGTCACCCGACTTGAGATTGTTACAATGAATGATATACAAGGAAACAAACTCTCTCTAAGAGTAGATATGATAAGCACTTTGAAGCTCAATGTATCACAAGATACTACGTATAAAAACCGAAGAAATAAATATGAGACTTGAATGATTTTCGTCCTCAAGAGTGTGTGTCGTTGGAAAGGCTTGAATGCAACTCTATTTATACTCGTAGATCATTAAATGACCGTTGCTTTCCAAATAGATCCGTTGGAGAAGTTCTCCCGGTGTTAGGAGGTGGCTTAGGCACTTTCTCTCTCCAATATTCTCTTCAACCACTGGCCAAGTAATGTCGGTTGACCTTCTACGAATTAATCCGTTGGAGATGCAGTTGCTTGTTGTAGAAAACATTCTTTAACGTTCGAAGGCGTGCTCGGATGAATTAGCGAAAGTAGGTAGATTTGCGAGGTGCATTAAATGACCGAACACTTTTTGCTTTATGGCTTTGACCTTCAATAATCTTCATCTGATC
Source organism: Acacia acuminata (assembly GCA_019022655.1). NCBI lineage: Eukaryota > Viridiplantae > Streptophyta > Magnoliopsida > Fabales > Fabaceae > Acacia > Acacia acuminata. The sequence goes on along the minus strand of JAFJYI010000348.1, from coordinate 253,750 downwards.
TTAATGAAATTCACTCAACAAACTTGTTAAACATAGCTAGGAATATGATTGAATGAATTATGGAAGCAATAAGATCGAACAACAATGATTTGCAAATTCGTATAATTCAAAAATCAGTTTTTACCGTTGTATACTTGAGTATGTTCATGCTTACTCCAGTATGGCACTGTATACAAGTGTCCATACTGCGGTATCCAATGGGATACTTGAGTATGCACCTTCCAGAGGCAAATCAACGTGTCTTGTGTTTGAAAGACAAAACCTATACTCTAGTATGTTAGTGGCTTACTCGAGTATGGCACTATTTGTGTGAAAAATTCTAAGTTCAAAATGCCTCTATACTGGAGTATCCATTGGTATACTTGAGTACACAAGAACAAGTGCCAAGTTGAAAAACAATTTAAGAGCTCAATACTCGAGTATGCAAACCCTTACTCGAGTATGCATTAGTTATAAAATGTTTGGAGCTCTCGTAATGTGATCTATACTCGAATATGCACTCCTTTACTCGAGTAAGCAACCTTTTGCTCTCTGGAAGTCCAATACTTGAGTAGGGCTACCCATACTGCAGTATTGACTTAGTTTGAAAAATCCTTTTGCTCTCTGGAAGTCCAATACTTGAGTAGGGCTACCCATACTGCAGTATTGACTTAACTTGAAAAACTTGGTTGCTCTCTGGATGGCCTTTACTCGTATACATACCTATACTTGAGTATGCACTTGTAAAATGCAATTGAGCAATCTTTTAATAGTCCTATACTCGAGTAAGCAAACCTATACTCGAGTATGCAATTATCAGAATGTTTTTAACTGACTTTGCAAACTTCAAAACATGTTTTACATTTGTTGTTAATCATCAAAACATATTGAGAACTAACAGAAAAGGCAAAGGATGGAAGCCGAGTACTGATCATATTCATTCAGATGTGATAATCTTCAAGAAGCCAATACTTTCATCCTATCATACAAGATATTCATGATCCTGCTATTGAGCCTTTTCAAAGAATCTCACACAACAAGGAAGAGAGCCTACGACTGCTTCATCTCAGGCCACGGCAACACAACCAAATTTCATACAGCAAGCAAATGGACTTCATCGATTATTCATCAATTTGCAAAACCTACATGAGCATTTCTAATCTCTATCTTTTTATATTCAGAGAAATTTTTCACATGTTTGGTATCTATATGCTTTAATTGTGAAAGATGTCTTGAAAACCTCTCCAAATTCTCTCAAATTTGTTTTCATAAAAACATTCCAAATTGCATCTTATTATGAATGAAAAAACTTTCAAATCGGGGAGAGAAAATCAGTTCTTTTACTCTTTCTAATCTAGCTTCATATCTGTCTCTCTAAGCATTTCTTCTTTACTTCAACTTTTTGCTAATGACAAATAAGGGGGAGAGAATGGCAAGAAAAATATGTTGCACATCTAATATATTTTCATATTTATATATATTTTTCTTAAAGTATTTGCCATCATCAAAAAGGGGGAGAATGCTAGATATGATTAGTTTTGATTATGTCTAATATAGATGCCATTATTAAGAGCAACAAGTTTGCATACTACATTTGTCTTCTACTTTAACTAAGTCTTATATTTAATGTAGATGTGAAGTTCAATATTGAAGAATGATAAAAAAAAGTAGATTGAAGAAAGAATTTCTTGCACACAATATAATGGGAATATCATAATGTCAATGAAGCAAGAACTTATCAAAGGATTTTGGGGGATAATCTAGAAGAAGAGAAGATGTTGAAGAAGGTAGAACTTGTTGAGAATGATGAGTCCAAGTTGAATGATAGAGAATGATCAAGAGAAGAAAAGAAAGAAAGAGTTGGATTATGAAGAATGATCAAGATGGGAGATTAAAGAAGGAAGAACTTGTTGAATGGAATGAAGATATCGTTATTCAAGTTTCTAGATTGATACTAGAAGTATCAAAATCATATGGAAGTTGGAATGACTCAATTTGGAGTTAAAACAAGAAAATATGAGGTTCAGGATGAGGAAACTTGAGTCATTAAGTTAAAACTCGAGTTTACTACCTTACTACAGTGATTTGCTTCTTGGATAGGAGAAAACTCGAGTTTAGGACTCAAAACTCGAGTTAGCCATCATAAACTCAAGTCAGTAAGTGTCTTCAGCATCTCTGGTGTCTCTAGACTAGGAAAACTCAAGTTTACAAGTGAAAACTCGAGTTTACAGGCGATCGATCAAAAACTGTTCACATCCTTTCACGTTCACTTGGGCGAGGTCTCGGTAATTTGATGATATCTCCCAAACCAGAGATCCGATTGAGGTGAAACTAGTGGCATATGAAAATAGACTCCCAATACATCATTTTGATATAAAATTCAAGCCCAAAGGAGTTCAGATCAAGGAGACATAAATTGTTGAATTTGACAGTGAAATCCACGCCACATAGCAAACTAAACTTCAATGTCTTGAGTGTATCTCACAAACTACAAATTAGATTGAGCTGAAATTGGTGGCATATGAAAGTAGACTCCAAGGGATTTCCATCAAGATTGGAATGGACAAAAACAGAGTTCAAACCAGAGAGATATTAAGAAGGCTCAACAAAGTCAAAACTCGAGTCATTAAGTTGGAAACTCGAGTTTCCATCAGATAGAGAGCAGCGAACGTCAGAGCATCTTCCAAACTCAAATTTGTGAGACCAAAACTCGAGTTTTGATCAAACATAGAGTAATCTGGAGTAATGCAACAACCTCCAAACTCGAGTTTTCAAATGCGAACTCAAGTTTTCATCTCTCGCTTAAAATCACCGTTTCGAAATCTTGATTCTTTTGATAAACATCCGGATGATTACCCAAATGACTTATAATACTTCTTAACATTATTTATATCATTTGTGTAATGTTTCAGATGATTAAAGGTTGTTAAACTGAAGATCAAGGGTAAAGTAAATGCTGATATCATAGCTGGTTCAGAAAACGAAGTTCTAACCGCTAGTTGCATCTGAGTCTAACGGCTATATTTCTTTATCCAACAGTCATTGAATCTTCTCAACGGTCATATATTGATCTCTAGCTATAAAAGAAGAAGCATTCAAGGTTGATGAGTGAGAGCTTGGACTGTCAAGATGCCAACATTCTGAATCCAACACTTATCTCTCACATACTCTGTTTTCAATGTTTAAATAGCTTATCATAGAGAGTGAAATGATTTGTATTGTACTTCATTGTTTATTCATTCACTTCGAGAGAGAAGATTTATTGTAATCATCTTATCATTCTATTTGAGAGTTACTCATGATTGGGTGATCTTGAGTAGGAAACCCATTGTATTGATTACAACTTGTAAGGGGAGTGAATCCTAGTGAGAGGATTACTTCGAGTACAAAGTGTGTAATCAAGTGGGTGCATTGATTACAATTTGTGGGGGGAGTGAATCCTAGTAAAAGGATTACTTCAAGTACAGAACTTGTAATCAAGTTGAAAGAAGATAGTGGATTGAAAATCTCAAGTGGAGCTTGGGGACTAGACGTAGGTCAATGATTGAGCCGAACCAGTATAAATCACAATTTGCATATTCTCTTCCCTTATCTCTTATATTTCCAAAGATATATTTATTTGAATATCTAACTGTTGATTTAGAAAACGCAAAAGATTTTCAAAGTATCAAGTTTTTAATTAGACACCCAACTCACCCTCCTCATGGGTGATAGCCAGGTCTTTCAATATTTCTTTGTAAAAACCCACTTACTTTACAACAGGCTTCTTGTGTGTAAGTATAGTGATTTTCTAGGTTTTATTTTTATCTAACACTTTTAACTCTTCATCAATAGCCAATCTCCACTTTAATTTTTATTTTCATCTTGAATGATGATTGCCAATTTGGACCCCAATCATCATTAATGAGAGGATTTTATTATTTCTCTCTTTTTGTTGTTGATTTTCCTCTTTAATGATGATTGCCAATTTGGACCCCCAATAATCATTAATGAGATTATTTTCTTTTATTTTCATTTTCATTTCTTATTTTTAAGTGGGGCTCGAACAAAATAGGGTGTTCACAATCTATTATAATTTGTCAATAAGATTCTTTATCTTTTATAGGACAAATTAGCTATCCATTACCACTCTCCCCCTGAATGGATGATTCGGAATAGCATGGTAGTATTTCATTAAATTGCACATTCATTGTGATATATTCTTGTTTCGTGGCTAGAGAAAAACATTTGTATCCTTTGTTAGTAGGAGAATAACCTAAGAAAGTACATTTTATAGATCGAGAATCTAATTTTCCACCACTATCAGCTAAAACAAAGGTTGTGCACCTAAAAATACATTTACGAATAGAGTTGGCAGCTGTGAGTTTGAAAAAACTTCTAAGAAAATTGAATGGGTGTTTTAAAATTCAAAACTTTATAGGGTAATTTATTAATGAGATAGGAAGCTGTAAGAACTATATCTCCCCAAAAACATTTAGAGCATTATTTTCAAGTAAAAGTGCTCGGGCAACTTCTCAAAGATGCCTATTTTTCCTTTCAGCCACTCCATTTTGTTGTGGAGTGTTGACACTTGATGTTTGGTGGTGTATAGCTTTTTTAGCCAAAAAAATTTGAATACTTGAATTAATATACTCAAAATTTTGTTAGAGGTGTTAAATTTTGTCTTCATAAAAGCATGACAATTTTTAAAAATTGTATAAGCTTAAGATTTTTCCCTCATTAAAAACAACCATGTAACCTGAGTATGATCATCAATGAATGTGACAAACCATCTAGACTTTCTATTTGAATATGCCTCGAGCTTGATCTCTTTTATCTTGAAGTTAATTAGTTTGATTATAGTTAAATCGTTCTTGCCTCGAGTTAAGCTGTCTTATTGTTAAAATCGTTTCCTCGATGTTTTGATTTAAAAAGTATAGTTGCGTTAACCTAATCTGGTTTGAAAAGTTTAAATATTTGTTTCACAGTTAACCTTACCTCAAGTCAAATATTTATTGCCTCGAGTTATATTCAGTTGAGTTCAAATGTTTTATACCAGATGACCTTAACTCAAGTCAGATTATATATTGCCTTGAGTCAGTTTAACTCAGGAATTTATTTTTTTACTCCAATTAAAGCCTAGCTGTTTTTAACTAGCGATCTTTATTTTCAATGGAAATTATTGCCTCAAGTCATTTTGACTCTAGGCATTTTTTCCTCTCATATGTTTTAACTTGCGATAAAAACTATGCTTTAACTCAAGTCATTTTGACTCAAGTCATTTTAACTTGCGATAAAATTATGTTTTTGCCTCAAGTCATTTTTGAAAGTTAACTTTACTCTTTCCTTTCAGCATATCAAGTTAACTTTCTCTATATCATTTGGAAATTACCTCGAGTCATATTTGTTTCTACCTCGAGTCAGTTTAGCTCAAGGCAACTTCACTTTAACTGGAAGTTAAACTTCTTTGATTTCAAAATCACCGTCTTCGTAAATCCAAATTTCTTGATTGAGATTTCATTTCTTTATATCATCTCTCATTACTGTTCTTAACTATTTTTAATCAGTTTGCTAATGAGTTTCAGATGATTATTCAAAGGATTAACATCAAATTATTGTAAAGGAAATTTGTATCAGAATGCATTTGATGCAATTGCCTTATCAAGACACAATCTCAGCAACCATACCTCTGAGCATTCAAAAGACATTCTTGCTATTCCAATCTCGCAATAAAATGCTATTTCACAACAGGCAAAACAGAAGGAATGAAAGAATGTCGTGATGGCACAATCACACCTGGAACATTAATGGCGAATGTGATTATCAAAGCTTCATCTGTCTAACGGCTATTTTCAAGAGTCACAACGGATAACCTACAAGCTTCTCCAACTGTCATTAATGGCAATCACTATAAATACCAGAAGCATTGAATTTGCCAACTACCGAAACTTTGCGCATTTAATATGAACTTATTGCAATCTACTGTTTCATTTAATATCTTCGGATATCTTTGTACTTCATTGTTTATCATTCATCTACTTTATGAGAGAGCTTAAACACTTATTTTATTAAGTGATTATTTGTTTAATATCAAGGTAGTAGGACCTTGAGTGTGGGTGTACGATTACAACTTGTAAGGGGGAGTGAGTCCTAGTGTAAAAGGATCATCTTGAGTTACAGAGTGTGTATTCGTGTTTGAGAGTTAGTGAAAATCCTAGAGCATCTGGGGACTAGACGTAGGTCAAAGAGTTGGACCGAACCAGTAGAATTCCTTTGTGTAGTTTCTCTCTATCTCTGTCTCTATTTTATTGTTTTCGTGCCTTCATCCGCAAAAGATTTTTGAAATCACCTATTCACCCCCCTCTAGGTGATATTCCACCTTCATTTGGTATCAAAGCTAGTATTCTCAGTTGGGCTTAACATCCCGAGAAAGATCATGGAAGGAATATTTCTTGACGGTGCCTCTATCAACCGACCACCTGGTTTCAATAGCGAACACTATTCACTTTGGAAAGCAAAATTCAAAGTCTTTGTGTTAGCTACGGAGAATGGTCTCTGGCAAGTGTTAGAGAATCCACATTCCAAAGACTGAAAACGAGTTTGATGAGAATGACCGAAGAAAAATTACTCTTAGCAGTAAAACTGTTTTGATGTTACAAAGTGCTCTCAGTCAAAAGGAGTACTTTCGGATATATAACTTGTCTAGTGCTAAAGAAATGGTGTTGGAAGTAGCATATGAAGGAACTTTCGGCATCAAGGAGAATCATATCAACACACTGACAACCGAATACGATCTTCTTCGAATGAAGATTGGAGAATCCATCGGAGAATTTCAACTTCGCTTTACCCATCTAATCAATCAACTATCAGCTTGGGTAAAACATATGAGCAAAACTCTCAAGTCAAGAAAATCCCCAATGTTCTAACAAAAGACTGCGAAGCCCAAGTTATAGCAATCAAAGAAGCCCATGGACAATCAATGACGTCAGTTGCTACTCTGTTCGAAAGCCTATCTGAATATGAAGGCAAACTAAAGTTCAAGAAAGGGGTGGACGAAATCCACAATAATAGGAGCAAAGGCATTGGTCTAAATGCTGTGAAAGAAAAACAGTCCAAGAATGAAGAAGAAGAAGATGAAGACGAAGAACTTGGCATGTTCATTTGTAAATTCAAGAAAAGTTCTATAAGAAATATCAAGGTTTCAAATCAATTCCAGAAGGGAAGCTTAAGTAACATATGATTTTAAGGATAAAGATCAGATCATATGTTACGAATGTGAGAAGCCTGGACATATCAAGTCTGAATGTCCTCAGTTGAAGGGCAAAGAAAATGAGAAGAAGAAGAAATTCAATCACTTCAAGAAGAAGTCATACGTGTCTGCCATATAGGGTGATAGTTCCTCAGATGAGGAAAGTGAGGAAGAAGAGGTTGCAAACGTGTGCCTAGTTGCTGGAGAGGAAGAACAACCACAAAATGACACTAATGTGTATGATTCTAAACCTACTTATGATAAGTTACTTTCTGAATACAATGAGCTACATTCTGAATTTGAAAAGATTGCGAAAGAACTCATTGCCTCTAAGAGGAAAATCAAATTACTTGAAAAGAAAGATTCTCCTCCATTTTGCGTAAACTCAATTTGCAAAAACTGCCATGATCTTGAAAAGAAAAACTCCTATCTTTTGAAAACACTTGAGAAGTTCACTAAAGGAAGTGAAATGCTCAATGTGATCTTTAAAGCTCAAAGATTTACAAATTATCGATCAGGCATAGGTTACAATCCCATTTTTGACAAAAAGAAAGGGAAAAAGAAAACTGGAGGAAAATCCTATTTGAACTACTTTCAGAAATCTGTTCATTCTTCAAATCCTTTTGCTTATTGCAATTATTGCAATCGTAAGGGTCATAATACTTCATCATGTTTTCATAAGAAAGAAAGAAGAGATAAACCTGTTGGTAACTATCAGTGGGTACCTAAGGGAACCTATGTTTCCCCTGAGGCCCGAACTAACCCAAAATCACTTTCTTCGTAAATCCAAATTTCTTGATTGAGATTTCATTTCTTTATAGCATCTCTCATTACTGTTCTTAACTATTTTTAATCAGTTTGCTAATGAGTTTCAGATGATTATTCAAAGAATTAACATCAAATTATTGTAAAGCAAATTTGTGTCAGAATGCATTTGATGCAATTTCCTTATTGAGACACAATCTCAGCAACCATACCTCTGAGTATTCGTAAGACATTCTTGCTATTCCAATCTCACAATAAATGCTATTTCACAACGAGCAAAATAGAAGGAATGAAAGAATGTCATGATGACACAATTACACCTGGAACATTAATGGCAATCACTATAAATACCAAAAGCATTGAATTCGCCAACGACCAAAACTCTGTGTATTCAATTCGAACTTATTGCAATATACTGTTTCATTAAGTTTCATTTAATATCTTCGGATATCTTTGTACTTCAGTGTTTATCATTCATCTACTCTGTGAGAGAGTTTAAACACTTATTTCATTCAGTGATTATCTGTTTGATCTCAAGGTAGTGGGACCTTGAGTGTGGGTGTATGATTACAACTTGTAAGGGGGAGTGAGTCCTAGTGTGAAAGGATCATCTTGAGTTACAGAGTGTGTAATTGTATTCGTGTTTGAGAGTTAGTGAAAATCCCAAAGCATCTAAGGATTGGACGTAGGTGAAAGAGTTAGACCGAACCAATATAATTCCTCTGTGTAATTTCTCTCTATCTTTGTCTCTGTTTTATTGCCTTCGTGCCGTCATCCGCAAAATATTTTTGAAATCACCTATTCACCCCCTCTAGGTGATATTCCACATTCAAAAACAATAATTCTTAGAATCATACTAATTAGCCAGGATGCTAATTAAAGATAATCAAATATTAATTAGGCCTATTTATTCTAAGCCCAATTATAACTTTTATTGTGGCACCTGATGAGGAGCATGGGTCATAAGGAGGGGAAAAATTGTTGCAGTGAGGAGAGCTTGAGAGAAAGAGTAACCAATAGGGGCAATAAGTTTTTTTTTTTTTTTTTTTTTGTAATAAATCTGCAAATTCTAAATTGGTGCTTCAACTTAGAAAAAAAAATTCCTAAATTGGTGCTTTGGGGGATGATATGTTATTAGGGAAAATTACATTTAAATACCATTTGAATTTGTAAAATGCCCAAATGTCTATTAAATTTGTTAAAGGACTTAAAGGTACCAAGGACCATATTGTGATTTTTAAATTAGGGTGAATTTACCCTTTTACCCTTAGTTTTTAAATAAATTAAAAAAAGAAAAATGACTCTCACCAGAGGGCCACCGCGGCCAGCCGTTGGAAGATGACCGCTAGACAACCCGCAACCGTTGGCGCTTGGGCTCACCACCGTAGCAGCGAGATCCGGTGATGGTTTTTTTTTTTGGGGGGGTGGGGTTGAATCTTTTTTCTTTTAAAAAAATATATTCAATGAAAGTGAGGAAGGTGGAGTTCGAACCCACCCCACCTTCTAGGGGCCATGTGGCCCAACCACAGGTCGACTTGGTTCATTTAATATATATATATATATATGCATTAACAAATATATATATATATATATATATATATTCTTCTTAACAATATTTCAACAACAAACACTCTTGTAAATCTCATTACTGAACCTGTAAATACTATTAACGAATTGGTAATTCCTAATACAAGATTTGTTATAATTGACCCTTATTTGTTGTTTCATGATAGACACTTGTAAAAAACCTGATGAAGCACTGGTAGTTAACATTACTAAACTAGTAAATATCATTGAAGAATTGGTGATTTCTATTAAAAGATTTGTTATAATCGACCTTTATTTCTTGTTTCATTAGAGTCACAAGTGGTAAACCTGAAGAACGAACTGGTAAATACCATTACGAAACTAATAAATGCCATTGAAAAATTAGTAATTGTCATTACAAGATTTGTTATAAGTGACCTTTATTTGAAGAACACACTGGTAAATACAATTATAAAACTAGTAAATACCATTGAAAACTTGGTAATTGCCATTAAAAGATTTGTTATTAGTTGACCTTTATTTGTTTATTGTTTCATCAGAGACATGTGGTAAACCTGAATAACGAACTAGTAAATACCATTATGAAACTAGCATATGCCATTGAAGAATTGGTAATTGTCATTACAAGATTTGTTATAAGTGACCTTTATTTGAAGAATGCACTGGTAAATACCATTACAAAAATAGTAAATACCATTGAAAAATTAGTAATTACCATTAAAAGATTTGTTATAATTGACCTTTATTTCTTGTTTCATCAGAGACACAAGTGGCAAACCTTAAGAACGAACTGATAAATACAATTATGAAACTAGTAAATGCAATTGAAAAATTGGTAATTGCCATCACAACATTTGTTATAATTGACCTTTATTTGTTTGTTGTTTCATTAGAGAGATGTGGTAAACCTGAATAATGCACTGGTAAATACCATTACAAAACTAGTAAATGCCATTGAAAAGTCAATAATTGCAATTACAACATTTGTTATAATTGACCTTTATTTATTTGTTGTTTCATCAGAGACACGTGGTAAACATGAGTAACGCATTGGTAAATACCATTACAAAACTAGCATATGCCATTGAAGAATTGGTAATTGTCATTACAAGATTTGTTATAAGTGACCTTTATTTGAAGAACGCATTGGTAAATACCGTTACAAAACTAGTACATAACATTAAAAATTGGTAATTGCCATTAAAAGATTTGTTATAATTGACTTTTATTTCTTGTTTCATTAGAAACACTAGTGGTAAACCTGAAGAACGAACTGGTAAATATTATTACGAAATTAGTAAATGCCATTGAACAATTGGTAATTTCCATTACAAATTTTTTTAATGGTAATTACCAATTCTTTAATGGCATTTACAAGCTTAGTAATAGTAATTACTAGTGCTTTCTTCAAATTTTTTACAAGTGTCTCTTATGAAACTACAAATAAGGGTCAATTATAAGAAATCTTGTAATAAGAATTACCAATTCGTTAATGGTATTTACAAGAGTGTTTGTTGATTGAAAAAAAATGTTATTTGTTGATGCATATATATATATATATATATATTAAAGCAACCAAAAGTGTCCAGGTTCCTCGGATTAATCTGAGATTAATGAATACTTGAGTTTAATCTAGGGTAAATATATATATATATATATATATATTTAAATTCGAAAATAATATAATGATCCACTTGGCCCCCATCAAGGTGGATTGGGTTTGAATCCCACTTTTCTCACTTTTATTGAATCTTTTTTTTGAAGAAAAGATTTAACTCCAAATTTTGTTCGTGTGGAAAAAAAAAAAAAATCAAGAAAAACCACGAACGAGTTCAAAAGGATCTTAGATCGCTCGGTGATCCTCGGAGCCTAGGCCAATTCTTTAATGACATTTACAAGCTTAGTAATAGTAATTACTAGTGTTTTCTTCAAATTTTTACAAGTGTTTCTCATGAAACTACAAATAAGGGTCAATTATAAGATAGGCCATCCTCACTTTCATTGAATCTTTTTTTTGAAGAAAAGATTTAACTACCTCAAAAAAAAAAAAAAAAACCATCACTGGATCGATCGTCGGTGGCCTAGGCCTTCCATCTCGAGGGGACGTGGTGGCCCTTACCTGGGGTCATTTTTATTATTATTTTTTATTTATTTAAAAACTAAGGGCAAAATGGTAAATTCACCTGAATATGAAAATCTCAATATGGTCATTGATATTTTTAAGTCCTTTAACAAAATTTAATAGACATTTGACTGTTTTGCAAATTAAAATGGTATTTAAATATAATTTTCCCATGGTATTATACCCTTAATATTATAACCAAAAAAATAATAATAATAAATAAATTATTTGAACAAATTAAATTAATAATAACACGGTTACGGCAAAAGCTTCTCCCGTTGCTTTGAAGCTGGCTGCCACTGTAGAAGTCAAAGCAAGGAGGTCTCTGACTTTGAGGGATGAATTCTTGTCCGAATTACGGTAACAGTAACGGCTATCACAAGCAGCAGCAGGGAATGAGTCGCAGAGAGCGAGTCCGCAGGGGAAGTCGGAGGTCACGAGATTCCGGAGACGGCGCTAGTAGCCTTAGGGTTAGCGAACACCAGCAGCAACAACAGAACAGACCTCCTTGTACGGACTTCGACATGGCCTATTTCCATTCTTATGCTCACGTTGGTATCCATGAGGAGATGATCAAGGTTGAAATCTCTTTCTCAACCTTTTAGTTTCTTGAACTTTCAGTTGAAGAACTTCGTCTCTTCTTGAATAGGAAGCATTACTAATTTTTGACCGTTTGTTTTTATCATGTAAAAGACTGTTTACTGTAAAAGGGGCCTTTTATGTAGTCACCATGATTGTTGCAAGTAGCATTATTTGGGAATTTGGTATTCAATGGCATTGCTGAAGTGAGCGGCATGCCAAAAGTAGGATTGACTGTTTAGATATCCTAAAATCTTGGTATGCTTGAGCTTGCAGACAACATAATTTGCTATCACTTAGAGCATTACACTGTGAAATTAGCAGTAGTGTGATGTGAACCATCTTGTCTTTCTTAGTGTCCCCTTGTACTATTTGGGACAACTGCAAATGCCATTGTTGTTTGAGACGTATCACTATTTGTACAAGAATATCTTCTTGAGAGGCTTCTTGTATTTCGTAGTCTCTTCTTGTATTTAATGGTTTGGCCGCTATTTGGAACAGTATATTTGTGTTTTTAGAGTTGTAGCATTTTCTCTAGATGATTTATGGGTGTGTTGTTTCTTTGAGCTTCTTTGTGGTGTTCTACTCTAGGATTCTTGAGGGGGATATCCTCTATGTAGGCGTACTATGTTGGCCCTGTTGCATGTTTACCTTTCGTTTTTTTCATGTGTGTGTGTGTATATATATAATTTTCTCTTTTAAAATATGTAATTTTGTTTTCTTGGGAGGATACATAATCATTGCCTTTTGCATCACTTTTCTCTCTTAACAAAATTCTTTCTTGTGTCCAGAAAAAAACCAAATTTTTATGTGTACCAATATAGAGGTTTATATTTATTGTCTAAGAAATTTAGACTCTTCCCTTGGATTGGGCTACTTCTTATTATTCAAGTGTTTAGCAATGTTTTCAAAACTGGATTTAACTTTGGTCTGCTTTGAACTTATAGGGCACCTGACCAAAAACCAAACCAATAGAAAACTAGTGTAACCAGTCTTGAACTGTTGAAAACTGGTAAGACCAATGGGTTAGCTGGTCTAATCAGTTCAAACTTTCATGAGAAGAAAAACATGGCAACTAAAGAAGAACACTACGGAGGAAAACTAAAGAAGTAAAAGAGAACGGAATATGAAGAAATTAAATACTAAGAAGAAAATCATGAAAGGAAATGACCAACGAGAGGAAGATTAACTCATGGGAGAGTGACAACTAAGGACTCCATAAGAAAGTTAACATCATTATAGGACCTTTTAAAGATTTTCAGTGCTAAAATAGGGGGAACATAGTATTAAATTTTGGGAATTTAAGTAGTGATGAGGTCCCGATTTCGTATTAATCTTCTTATAAGGTCTTGAATTCTCGTTCTCCCTTAACTCAAACAGGCCAAGAGATCATTCAAGATGAGTTGACTTGCGATGTGGAGAGATGACTTCTTGAAGAGGAATAGATGTGTGAGGCACAGTGCAGAGAATAGTGAGAGATGTAGACTTAAAGATGGGAACTTGGCAAAAGGTTTATTTTTTCCTTTTCATTTTTTAATTTATCTCCTCTTTTTCCTACCCTAACCGTTCTATAATGTCAATCAATCTGATCTTCCACCCCCAACCATCATATTCACCAAGACAACTTTTTACAATTCTGGTTTAAGAATTCCTAAGGGTAGGTGAGCCAAGAAGTTCTAGTAGCATTAGGCTGGTTTCTTTTTTTTTTTTTTTTTTTTTTTTTTTTTTTTTTTTTTAAAAAGGAAATATTTATTTATTTATTTATCTTATTTTCTTCTATCTCTGTAATTTTTACTGTTTATTATTATTATTATTATTATTTTTAGTTTTTGTATTACTTAAAATTAAAATTTACTTTTTCTCGAGTCTAAATCTATCATTATGATTAAATATTTCCTAAGTTACTTTCATTTTTCATACATATATATATATATATATAGATAGATATATAATTTAATTATGATTTGTCTGACCGTGGTTCAACCATTAAACCTTGAATTAGTGCCTTGGTTTTATGTCGTGTCCTGTTTGAAGACATTAATATATAGACAAACAAACAATGAATTAATTGTTTGTGGTCATGGAAATTACGCAATCGTAAAGGTTTGTCCCTTGTAAACTTGATGCCTAAAGTTCTAATTTTAGTTGACTCTTTGAGGACCAAAGTTGATACTGGTTTCTATTTGTTGGATAAATAGGAGTTGGCTAGAAAGGATACTTTTGAATAAAATTAACCTAATATTTTCCTGCTTGCAATTTCATTTCTATTCTCGGGCTTGGTTGGGGGAATTAACTTGCTTGGGGGATTTATAGGCTTTAATTTCCTGATTCTCCTTTCTCCTGGAATGCACTGATATAATCTTTCAGTTGAAAGGTACCATTGTTGTCATTTTTCCCTCGTGATATTGAACATCCATCTCACTGTTGGTCTTGGGTTTATGTTAGCTGTTGTTGATCTTGGGTTCATGGTACTGGTTATCCATTTAAGGTTCAGTAGCAGCTTTTAGAAAGGCTATAGGTCTAGTTCTGATGTTAACAGTATTGGGAGCATTGTGAATCTTAGGTGAGGACCCTTTCTTTAAGTGAAAACTCCCATTCTTTCATGAGGTTGTTCTCCCCTTGAATGGGACTTCTAATGAAGGTTTATTTTCAAGGAAAGTCGCATACATGGAAACTGGGAATGTAGGAAGAAGGGAAGAACAATTATACTCCTCTTTTGTTTGTTGAGGAGTTCCCAGTTAATATATACTTAATTGCTCTTGATTGTTTTATAGTGTGAACGGTGAACTTCATTTTCAAGATTTTTTGGTGAGGTCAGAGTGTGATGCAGTGCTCAGTATTGTAATTTTATGCTGTAAGGTTATTCTCTTTAGTTTTCTGTTTCTAAATTTTTTTTCTTCTGTTCTGTGCAGGATCGGGAACGGACTGAAGCTTACAGAAAAGCAATCACACAATTCAAGGGTTATATTGCAGGAAAAGTAATTTAGTAAACACAATGTTATTAACTGATTGGGCATAAAATTGTGTTTTATTTAATACTCCCTGCGTTCCTTTTATAGGAAAGAATTAACTGAATTGCGTTATTCGAAAAGTTAGTCAAGTGCGATAAACATGTAAAAAATGAATTTTGTTTTGTAAAAATGCCCTCATTTATGTGAAAGAGAGAGAATATGTTATATCGAGTGCTAGTCAAACGTGAGAATCAAAGACAATTGTGTTATGAGTAATTTTTGTATTTAACAACAACAACAACAACAAAGCCTTTATCCCACAAAGTGAGATCAGCTACATGGATCAAACGACACCATTGAGCTCGGTCAAAAGCTAAATCTCGAGGCATACCCAACAATTCTATTTTATAAAAAGGAAAGGAGGGAGAAACATTAAAGCAGAAGCTGCTAGTGCATTTTGATATCACTATATTCTGTGCCTAGTGTTTGTCAGAATGAAGAGCACTTATGTTATTGCCTTGAATATATGCTCTAGACAATGCTGTTGCTTGGCTGATCTTAGAAAGGGAAAGGGGGAAAGGAATAGAGTGGGATGCTAGAAATCCATCTTGTTGAGGTAAATAGATAGTGTATGCATATAAACCTCTAAAGTTAAAAAAAATAGTGGACAATATGCCTGCTTGCTGCACTCTTACTTGACCTCAAAACCAAGTTTTAGGCTCCATAAATGGCAACGTAGAAGACTGTTCAAAGACTTCCAATCACTTCATGATTTTTATTAGAAATTAAGTAGGAGCATTTATGGATAAGGGATTTACTAACATGGAGGATTTTTGACTATTGGAAGACTGTCAACTCTTCCCTCTTATAGTTTTTCTTGTTATTTGCCTGAGTAGCTTTTCTCCTGCAGGTTGTAGTGGACGTTGGATGTGGCACTGGTATCCTTTCTATATTTTGTGCTCAAGCTGGTGCAAAGCGGGTAAGCTCTTTTAAAATCTGTATTTAAATTGTAATTCAGAAGGAAAAACAAATAGGAGAGCATTACTTTCGACAAAGAGAGCAAAATATTTTCCTTAAGTGTTAGATAGAATTCCAGGCCTCTAATTTTATCATACAAAGACAACTTAAGGGACTTTTTGTAGCAGTTCTTTTGTCTTATTATCATCTTAGACTGCAGAAATTTTGGTTAGATTTTCTATTTTGATAAAAGAAATTTTATTTAAGAAGTTTCCATGGTGGTCCACGGTCATCACATCATCAGATGCTTCTTAAATTACAATTTTTTTTGTTGGAGGGATAGAGTGAGTAATTTATTAGACATTTTTTTATTAAGTCTTCCATTCAAATGCTCTTATGAATTGCCAGACTAAACCATTCTTCCAATGGCTTGAACAAGTTTGGCTTTTATTGTCAACAATGTACAGTAGTATAGCTTTATAAGCCGCGTTTGTAGAGTAGTATAGTTTTATACTTTATCAAGATTTTTTGGTCAAGGCTGCTCAAGTGTCATTTATTTTCATAAATTGCAGGATGCAGGCCTTTTTTCTTATTATCACATCCATGAATAATTTGGCTGAATGCTCATTGATAATCTGGCACGCAGTTCTCTTCTAAATTAATTGTGACTTGTGTGATTTTGAAAGTTTCTTGGCATAATCTGCTAGGATGTGTTTATATAGCTAACATGTTTATAGTTTTTAGCCTTGTAATCTCAATCGCTAATTTATATTTTGGATTAATATAATCTTGGTCCCTCAAGTTTGTCTTCATTTTGGTTATGGTCCCTCAAGTTTCGAACAAGAGGTTTTGGTCTCTTAAGGGGCCAAATGGTCCATATTTTTATTTACTGATAGGGACCAATGTTTTAAATAGAATGAAACTTAAGGAGCCAAAACTTCTAGTTTGAAACTTGAGGGACTAAAACCAAAATAAGGGCAAACTTAAGGGACCAAAGATTGTACTAACCCTTATATTTTTGTTATTCTTTTTAGGGTTAAGGTGCAATTTTGCCAATAAAGTTTTTCCCAAGGAGTGTCTTGACACAAAAAAGCTTTGGAGGGGGCAAAAATACCAACAAACAGTTTAAAAGGGTGCAAATTCACCAAAACCATTAAATTTTATCAAACTGTTGTTAAATTATAAGAGAAGAAAACCTTAGTGGCATTTGGTGAAATTTAACGGTTTGGGTGAATTTTCACCCTTTTAAACTGTTTGTTGGTATTTTTGCCTCTTCCAAAACTTATTCGTGCCAGCGCCCCTTGGAAGAAACTTGGTAAAATTGCACCTTAATCCTTCTTTTTATTCTAATGGTATTTGATGGCTGGTCTGTTGCCATTTTCCTGCTGTTTATATAATCATCCATTTCCATGAATAATATGAAGCATAGGGTCATTTTCCCCTGTATTAGAGTCCAAGAGGCTTGAAAATCCTGAATGACAAAGTATAAGCACACTGATCCTCAGAAAGGCTAAATAACAAAATAACTAATTAGATATTTCTAATTAAGAAGTTCTTAAAAAAATTGTTTAATGTAAATTAGTTACATGTTGTCAATGCGATGCCATGCTATTTTAATTCAGGGCCATACTTAGCCACTGCATTTTGTCTCTGGCCGTAATAGTTTATAAAGATTCCACATAGCTTGCACATTAGCATCCCCAACCACTTGATTATTTTTGTGGGTTTGGTTGATCTGTTCTAGTTTATAATATGGTTTTACCAACTTGGTTGAACCCCTCAACCTGCTGGCTTGGTTGGGTTGCACCGAGTCAATTCGATTTGATTAGATCCTGGTTCAGTCAATATTCTGGACCAGTCAAAGAGTCAATTTGCTAGTTTAATGGTCCAACAAGCCAGTCTGTTCTGGTTTTCAATACTATGGAAACAACACAGGCAACTTTATTTAATATCTATGATCACATCTTTGTAAGTTGGAACTTTTTGTGCCCTAAACCATTGTGCCAAAAGAATGTTTTATAACTAATTGCCACGGAGCCATATGTTGGTTTTTGGATGACATCTGGGAATAATTACGAGAACTTTGGCTGCATTCGTCGGTGACCAAGTCTGGAATATTTTTCTAGGTCTGAAACCATTTATTGCAAACCATGTCTCTGCCTTCAAGGCGAAATTCTATCCAATAGTCTTCTCCCCATTAAAGTCCATTATTTTCTTCTTTAAGCTTATGGACAATAGTATTATATAATACTTCCTCCGGTCCTAATTATAGGAGCAAATTTTGGAGTTGGTTTTGGTCCTAATTATAAGAGCAAGTTTTAACTTTTGTCTTTTTTTCCTATAATACCCCTATTTATACTTTCTCAATAACAATTTAATAATACACCTATATATTTTATAAAGTAAATAATGTTTGCAACTCATTAATGTCATATATACTTAAATTATACTTTTTTATATAAAATAATTTTGAGCAATTTTTGTCATATTTTTCCCATATTACCCCTACTAATACTTCTTCTACAATAATTAATTTATAACACGCTTATATTCTATCAAGTGAGAGATTCTACTTTATTTTTTATTTTTAAATAAAATAATTTTAATATTCCTTTAAAAATATTTTTTTTTTTTTTTTAACTATCCGTCCAAAGTAATTAATTTTTTCCCCCTAAAATAACCTAATAAAACATTAATTTCGTTATCTTTTTTCCAACAATAAAAAATAAACTTGCATTTGTTATGCCCAATTAAATAGATACTCTCTTGATAGAAAAACTTTTTCTTTGAAAAAATTCATGGAAAATATACAAAAAATATTTATATACATTTTAAATTCATTTTAAATCTACAACCTAGCATTTCATGATAGTAACAAATCATTTTGAATCTATAAAAAATTCATTTTCACAAAAATAAATCAATAAACTAGCATTAAACACATAAAAGGCTCACTATTGATAATGAGCCGCCTTTTATGTGCAACACGTATCAGAAGCCAGCGGGGATTAAATAATGAGGAAATTTAATTTAGTCCATCTAAAAAATAGTGAGGAAAAATATCAAGTTGGTTTATCGGAGAAAGCTGTGTTAGTGTACAAACATATAAAAGGTTTTCCTTAATGTTATTCTAAATTTTAGGTAAGGGTATTTTAGGAAAACATATATAGTTAACTAATTTAACTTCCCTCCTTAATCCCTCCAAATTCTAGTAACTTGCTCTTATAACTAGGACCGGAGGGAGTACTAGTTTATTTCATTGTTATCTTTCTATATTTGGAGCATGGCCTATATGTGTCAGCTCTAGCTTTAACCTAAGCTATTTAACTTTGGCTCTATGCACTCTTTGTATCATGCAATGCCTTCTTTAATTAAGAAAATTTTTTGACAAGAATTTTCACCTCACTTGAATTTTGCATATCCATGGGGTAGAGACCTAGTTCCTTCTGGCATTATTTATTGTCCTCTTGAGTTAAAGGTCTTGAAATTCACATCTACCACCAAATAAATTAGTTGCAGAGTAGTTTTCCATTGTCAGTTGGTTTATAGATTGTTGGAAGACTACTAACACTTTTTTAAGAATCATGTCCATTGAGAGAGAGAGTTTACCATTACCTGCCACATTATTGAAAGTTCGTATGCAATTTTAGCTCAAGATGCTGCTTTGCATGGACTAGCTTCATAAAATGAGGGATAATCATTTGACATATGATGTGGCATCATAGAGTCTACCACTATATAGGTGATTTTCTCTAAGATTTTAGCATTGAGGCCAAGGAAAATAATTACATAACAAGGCAATTTTTCTAGCCCCTTACATACTATTACTTTGCTATTTGAAGTCAAGATCTATTGCAAAACATTTGTTGAAACAACTCTATTTGTTCACTAGTGGCTCCTATTGACCCATGTTTCCTCATTCTCAATCCCATCACTACTTGAATCCAAAATGATGTGTGGAAAAGGGGAGAAGTAGGGGCGTGACATTGTTGGGCAGACAAAGTCACTTTGTTACAAGTTTCATGGTGATCTCAATATGTAGAGGGCATGGTATGGTGTCTTAAGAGTTGGTATGCAAAATGATTGTGATTTCTGATTTTTTACTGCGATATTTTTATTTTATTTTCATAGTTGTGGTAGGTCGAGTAAGTAGAAATGAAATTGGGAAACAAGTTATTCATGTGCATGGGGTTTACACTTTTTATACAAAAAATAAAGTAATTAGGTTTAATGGGGGAAAGGGGGTAGGGCATTTACTTCCACAGTTTAACAATCCAACTATATGCTTCCTCATCAATGTTTGAATTAATTTGTTGTATGAGTTTCATTTTCGATTATTGTAATGTACTTTTTATCTAAGAATGACAAATCCTATTTGTCGATTTTTTGTTTTGTTTTTTGAATGACCTATCTGTTGAGTTTTAACATATCTTATTCATATATACTATATAAAGATGCTTCTTGGTTATATTCCTTCATAAATGATAGGTTGCCCCTTCATCATTTTCTTTGTATGTATTTTGCTCAATTATTTTTAACCTACAAGTAGGAAGCTAAGTCTTTTTACCCCCCAATTTATTAGATTAAGGCTTGTTATTAATGTATTTCTCAAGTAATGTTTTTGAGCTCCTAAAATTTTGACATCATTAAAACATTTTACAAACATGACATCACCCGTTTTTTTGTCTTGGCAGGTGTATGCAATTGATGCTAGTGATATTGCGTTGCAGGTAATTGTCACATAGCATAGCTTTAATTGTTTTGAGTTGTTTCCCACCTGGTATTAGTGTTTATGTTTGAGTTTCTAACTGTCGGCTTGTAATTTATTAAGATTTTTTATTTTTTATTTATTTTTTATTTTTGTTTTTTGATTTGATAGTGTTCTGTTTTGTCCCTAGTCTAGCCTTGCACTCACTGACTCTACCACCATGATTATATTCAATAGTAAACAGCTATTTGCTATTTCCTTTAGATTTTACTTCTGGAAGTGTGGTTATCTTTCATGTCTAGTTCTCCTTAAAAGTCTTGTTGAACATGGGCCTAAATTCACTTATTTTAGGAGGATGTCCAATTTGATTGGGCATAGAACATTTCTGTAGGGCTTTTTTTTTTTCTTTTTTTTTGGAAATACTTGTGGACAGGCAGAGAGCAAGGCTGAGGGTATAATGCACGGTTTGAGTTGCTCTAAAGAATTAAGCAATTACAGAACATGAGTGTGGAGAGTCTATACCTCTTGAACACAGAGTGAAGTTTTATTTCCTTCTGCCTGGTATTTTCCTCCATAAGACTATACTCTGGAGCAACTTTACTATTGAATTACATATATATATATCCATCAGAAGGTATCAGAAACGTTCTATTCTAGGAATGGCAAGCACGTGAATTATTTTTGGATGATAATGAGATGCAAAAATCATAATAATATCCCATATTCTAGCCTAGAAATCAAAAGAGACCACTTAACTAATGTAATCTCAAACCATGCTTTAGGAGTGTTTTAGTACATAGAGAGATTTATAAAGATGACTTATCTTGCCACTGATTGTTTTAAGTCCAAGAGGAACATCCATATAGACTTACTCTACTAAAGCGCCATTTAAGAAGGCATTTTTTACATGAAGTTGATACAGAGGCCAATCTATATTTATAGCACCAGCAATAACAACAAAGCCTTATCCAATAACAACAAGAAGAAAGCCAATCCATATTTACAGCAAGTTAAATGATTATTTTGGTTGTATTGAACCTGGCTATAGGAGCAAGTGTCTCCCGGTTGTCAATTCCCTCTGTTTGAGTGAATTACCTGGCTACCAATTGAGCTTTCTACTTGTTGTTTCTACCATCTGGAGTATACTTTTTTGATGAACACTCATCTACAATGAACACTGGAATTAAATCAACAAATTCTCTAGTCTTATTTTTTCGCAAAGGTTTTAATTCTTCATTGATTGCCTCTGCCCATTTGGGATTCTTGATGGTTTCATGAAAGCTTTCAGGAATCTTTTCTTCATCCAGCTTAGTAACAAAGCTTGCATTCTAGGTGATAACTTGTGATACTCAACAAAACTACAAATAGGGTCTTTAGAGCAACATCTCTTACCTTTCTTCAATGTTATTGGAAATTCCAACTCCTTAGGATTGGAAGCTGGAGAAGAATCTGGGGTCTGCATGGGAACTTGGGTGGGTTCTTTTGTGTCACCCTTTGGTTGTATAGATTCGTGATTTGACACCTTTTTCTCTCTCCTCTTATAAATAACGATTGCCACTCATGATTTGTGGCACCTGAGTCCACAATCCAAGTATTATCAGGAATGGTCACACCATCCCTTCCCTTGTTTCTTTTCTAATTTCTGTCCTGAGCCTCCATTTGCAATTAGGGATGAAGTGGAAACATATGTACTTTTAGTAAGCTACCTTTGACTTCCTGACACTTTGACAAAGATTAACAGTTTCAACAATAGATTGGAAGGGACTAGTAATCTTAATTCTAGCACAGACACCTTCATATTCTGGATTTAAGCCCAGTAAAAACTCAGACCCATCCGTGTTCTATAACATTTCTATAGCATGCCAAATTTGCATTACCATGTATTGAATATGATCATACAGATCCAATTATTGCCAAAGCTTCAAAGGTGTTGTATGGTAATGAGTAATAGAACTATTTCCTTTTGTAGTATCACAAAGCGGCAGTATTTTCTATAGTTATCCATGGATCTTATTATAAAGTAAACAAGCAAACAATATGATAAACACAGTGTCAACATCCAAATGATTGTCCTAGGGCACAACCACTAATAGAACCAACAACTTGAGTGTCTAAATAGGGATGAAGAAGTAAAAGATCAGCTTCGATTATTGTTTGCAGATTGGTGCTAACTTTTTTTTTTTTTTTCTGAACTAAGCAACTTTGATTGTTGATGATTCCTTTTAAATGCTTATAATTTATAGTAGCATTTGGAGCTTTATTTGTTGGGTTTGATGTATTATTGTCTCCTTTAAGCAGGCAAATGAAGTCGTCAAAGCAAATAATCTATCTGATATTGTCATTGTATTGCATGGACGAGTTGAGGTAGGCTTCTCTGAAAAAACCCCTGATTTTTTAAATAATTATTACTAGTATATTTTTCAAGTACATATTATGATGGTTTATATTAACTTGGTTTTTAGCATCTAAATAATTAAACCTTTTACTCAAATTCTAAACTTTTGATATTAATACAAAAGGAAATGAAGACCTTGTTTTGTCCTTGTAAATCGAAGTTAAAGACTGAGTTGATATGTGCTTAAGGATAAGAATTATTGGTCAAAAAGTTGTCATTCTTCACATGTGAAAGGAGTGGAGAAGGCTTTTGATATGAAGAAATAAGGGTAAGGGAATGAAGCTGCAGTGATTTTTCTTGATATTGTTGTTTGATTTTTTTTCAAAGAATATGTTTTTTCTACCTTTCAAATATGATTACAAAGGTAAATATGAGTTTTATAACACTAATATAATTGATAATTAAGGGAAAATTAAATTCTAAGATACAGAAAAAGTCAAATACAAAAAAGTAAATACGAAGTATAAAACATTATTTTAGTTGGATTGTCCAAATGGACCTGATATTGGGTCTTGAGGTAATTAGCACTGTGGTTGATGCTAGAGAATATATTTTGATAATTCCCATCTTTATTTGAGCATTGGAAGGTATGTAAGGTAGATCAACCACCTTGAATCAATGTTCTCCTTTTTGAAATGGTGAATAATCTGAACTTGCTTAGTTTGGTCATAATGAATAGGGCTTTCTGCAATTCCCATTGTGACTATATTGCAATTCCATTTTCATTTCCTTTAGTAATATGTAGGTTCACATTTCTTCACATATTCATAGAGCCAATACTCAATATCTGGTTTTTGTACTGCTTCTTGCCACTATTGATTGTGATGGGCCCTTGGATATTCGAAAATGGGGCAAAATGTGTAAGAGGAAAGGCAAGAGAGGAGAACCAGGTCCAACCCTAGAAGTTAGTGGGAATGCACCAGAAATAGGAGAGCACATTGGGAATATGGCTTGGTGTAGAATGCCAAAACTTAAGGAGCAGGATTAGAAACTTAGGGAGCAAGTTTTAGGATAATTGATCTTAATTATTTCCTGATTTGTATAGTGACTTATCGGGAGATAATTAATGTCCATTTTGTCATGTGTGTATACATTGATCAATTTAGTCCGATTATTCTCTTCATGTATCAGAGCATAGGAGGGAATAATTGGACATCGCCTCTCAGAATTCTGGCGAAGTCCGTTAGAAAATCACCGGCTCTCATAGTTCTCGCCTCTTAATGGTTTGGTCTACGAATTCCAATAAAAAATTGACAGCCCTCATGGTTCTTAGCTCTCAATGATTTGATTTTGGTAGTTTGGAGTCCCTCTCGCCGTCTCGGCCCATCTTTGTATCAGTTCGTAGCCCGGTTCGAGCTGTTTGACGCTATCATCTTGTATATGAAGTGAAAATATCGGGTCAATTTGCTATAGTCCAATCCTGGGTAATTTTTTTTTTTTAAGAATCAAGGAGTCAATAAAAGCTAATTGCGTTGTCAGTGAAAAATAATTAATCAATCAGTATGTCTTCTACTACCTCTGATCATGAAGTCTCTTCTTCGGTGCCAAGGGCTGGTTCTAATGACATCTCTACTGTTCTTATTGTCTCTAGGAAACTTACAAGCGATAATTATCGGGAATGGTCTCACTCCATGATTCTTGCTCTTGATGGAAGGGACAAACTTGAATATATTAATGGTAAGCAAAAATACCCCTACAATCATAAACCATCGCATTTCGAAAATGGAAGTCAGAAAATGCATTGGTATCCTCTTGGTTGATTAACGCGATGTCATTCTCAATTAAGAAGAGTTTCATGTACCTTCCATCAAAGACATATAGTACTATAGGAATAGGTGTTGCATATTTGATGTTAAGAAAAAAATTGTGGCTGCTGAAATAGGGCCACATGTCACTTGATGATTACTATATTGAAAAATCAGCCCCTTTGGCAAGAATTTGATGCCCTAAAGAATAAAACTCATCATTGTCGAGTTGATGCTTCTAAAGATCGCAAAGAGAAAGAAGAGGAGAGTATGAGTTGCTGGTTGGTCTTAATGTGCTTTATGATGATGTTAGGGCCCAGATTCTCAGCCAAGAACCCTTTGTGAAGTCTACTCTATTCTACGCAATGAAAATGATAGTGCGAATTAATGCTTAGAATCATTCCGCTGCTGCTGCTACTCATGAGGACTTAGCTCTTGCTATTCCATCCACGGACTTAAAAGGCCCTTTCCTCTAAAATATAGGTCATTTGTCTCTCATCATGACAATATTAGGTTACCCAATACAATTGATGAGGCCATGGCTATACCTGAGTGGGGGCAAGCTGTCTTGGAAGAGATGGAGGCCCTCAAACGAAATAAGACATGGGATGTAGTAGATCTACCTCGAGGAAAGAAGTCTGTTGGGTGCAAATGGGCACTCACTCCGAAGTATAGAGAAGGTAGAACACTTGAGAAATATAAAGCTACATTGGTTGGAAAAGGTTTAATGCAAATATATGGGGAAGATTACACAAAAACGTTTGCACCGGTAGCCAAGTTGAATAAAATCATAATTCTCTTGTCTATTGGCGAATTTAGAATGGGGTCTATGCCTACTTGATGTAAAGAATGACTTCCTCAACGGAGAACTCAAGGAAGAGTTGTATATGAAGTTACCTCCAGGATTCTCAAGGAAAAAGGCTAACCAAGTCTGCAAGCTAAAGATGTCATTATACAGGTTGAAGATTTCTCAACGTGCTTGGTTTGACAGATTCACTCAGGTCCTGAAGAGACACGAGTATAATCAAGGGCAGAACGACCATACTATGTTTGTTAAACATCATAAGGGCAAGATGGCTGTTCTAGCTGTGTATGTTGATGATATAATCCGTATAGGAGATGATGAGATAGAAATCAATCAAATCAAGACAGCCTTGACACGAGAGTTCCAGATCAAAGATCTTGGAGAAATGAAGTACTTTCTTGGGAGGGATGGAAGTTGCTCGATCAAAGGGAGGAATCTATACCTCCCAGAAAAAGTATGTAGTAGACCTTCTAAAAGAAACAGGGATGACTGGTTGCAAACCTTGTGACACACCTATTCTGTCATGTCTGTATATATACATGTAATCAGCCAGTGTGAATAATACATCAATCAATTCGTCCAATTATTCTCTTCACTTAGTAATGATTTTCTGATAGTAGCAGGGTTGTGGTGGTGCGTAAAAGAGGCACTGTTGGATCAATAGTGGCATGAGAAAATTCTCATGTGAGGAGGGTTTCTCTTCTGTATGTTTCTGCATTTGTTTTTCTTGTGTTGTCATTGTTGAGTGAAACACTTAGCTGAGTAGTACAGCGTGAGCAATGGGAGATTAGTGGCTGTATTTCTCTACATTTTCCCTTCAGTAATAGAGAATACAGAGAATTTCTTTCCAGATTATATTATTATCTAGCTGGCTCTATCAGGTTGCTTCTTGATTCTTCACATGACTAGATTATCCCCAATTATAAGTGCAATAACCTACTGATTTTCGCTTGACTAGACTCCAAAACATCTAGGTTTTCCTTTGGACAGAAAGGACTGCCCTTGTTAGGTGTCTTCTTCAGGTATATCTAAATTTTGGATGCATCTTCCATGTGCTCTTCCTGTGGCTTATTCATGGATTGGATTATTACACTTACGAGAAAATTGATGTATGACGTAGTGTGAGATAGATAAATAAGCTTTATCATAGTTGATGTTCTAGAAATCTTGCATGAACTTTCTTCGTTTGGCCAAAAAGGGAAAAAAGAACATTTGATGGATGAGATTGAAATAAGAGGAGAATAATAAAACAGCAATAAATGTATGCAAAAAGTGTATATTTATGTTGGAAATCATAAAATTGTCATGAAATTTGATGGATGGGATTGAAATAAAAGGGTAATAATAAAACAGCAATAAATGTATGCAAAAAGTGTATATTTATGTTGGAAATCGTAAAATTGTCATGAAATTTGGAAATGATGATTTGAACTTTCTGTGAAAATATTAGTATCTTTGGTATGTAATATTTTATTGATGTTGCTTGATGCTTTGCAGTTTGGCCTTTAATATTAATTTGCTTCTATGGATTCTTATATTTGCTTGTTGGAGTCATTTTCTAAATATAATTAACGTTAGGTATCTTTTCTGCAGGATGTTGAAATAGATGAAAAGGTTGATGTCATAATCTCGGAATGGATGGGATATATGCTTCTATATGAGGTACTTATTATGGCACATGGAATTAGCAATAAAAAGCGGGATTATTTGGAGGGGTGAAATGTTATATTTATTGTTCTAGAATTGAGAATTAGATGTAGAAGATGTTGGGATCCGTACACGCAGCGGAGGGATTTCATCCATTTAAAACTTACGAATCCCAATGAAGAGGATCTATCAACGGCGTTTAAATCGGGTTCGTTAGAAACCGTACCTATGCGAAATTGTGTGCGTCTTGAACGTTGTGGGATCTTGTTCGATCAAACAGGAGTCGACTCTACAAATCCACTCCCACTACCGGTATCCACACCGAACAGCTCTCTAACACGGACGGCAGCGTGCTAGCGCCTTCAAGCTTTGTGGGGTTTCTCTTTCGCGGCTTTTCTAATACGTCTTTCAGAACTAACTCATAGGTTTTTCAAACCCTAATAGACGTATTATATATTCAAAACTAATCCTTATTAATTTTGAAATTTTAATTTGGATTAAAATAATATATTAATTAAATCTATCCAATAGATCTAATCTAATCTATTTTTATTTAATCCGAATTAAAAGCCTCATTGATTTAATTTATCTCTATAAATTAAATCTGAGATAATCATCTATCTATTTAATTAAATCTAAGATATTATATCTCGATTCAAATTAAATCGATATATAATATCTCTATTCGAAAATTAAATCGAGATACAATATCTCTATTTGTTTTAGATATTTAATTTATCAAATAAATTAAATACAAAACAAATATTATATAATATATTATAATCTTTATTAAATAATAATATTATATTATTTTTCGAATTTAATAATATATATATATATCCATTCTAGATTAAATACAGTATTCATTAAATCTTAGACATATCTAAGATTCAATGAATCTGGACACTATTGCTCATGTTGGGCTATTTTTATGTGCGACCCTGCAGGCTCACATGAGATTGGCAGCGGGCCAATACTGCATCAGCCCACAAGTCGCAAGCGGCCTCTAGTAAGACATTGCAACTACCCAATTCATATGGGGATCGATGATACAATACAACCTATCATGAAACCATGTCACGTCCCTTTTGTCACACGATAATTTGGTCAAGGATGAGACTAGATAATGTCAACTTCCTGTTCTTGACCATTACTTTCTCAATTCTTGAGTAGTCTAATAATTGAAATGGAAACTCATTTCCGTCGTAGTATGACCATACATTTCTCAGACTCACTCATCGAGGGGCCCAGTATTATCTCTCTACAAATGTGAGGGACAAATTCCATCTTGACCATTCACATTCCTCTGTATGAAAACCATTGATCTCGATCCAAGCCTTTATCATCACCCGGTCAAAGATCAGCGACTCTCATGTAGGAATTCATGATAACTTCAGGTCAAAGGGCGTTGTGACGCAGTTATATATGAGATAAGCTTATGACTAAATCCATGCAGCTTTCTCATAGTGGGTCAGTCCAGCACCTTGTACTCTTACAAGTGCCTATGCCTTTGATTCGTATCTCCATACCTTATCAAAGTCATACTGGTCTTATTTTATCTTCGCTCCCGCGTAGATGACCGATCAGGGACATTTAGGACAATCTATAAGATATATCCAAGGATACAGTTATCACTATAACCATGCAAATGAAATGATAATGAAACGGAGAATACTTTATATGACATTAACGTTTAAAGTACAATGACTTGCCCCTAGGGCATAATTTCCAATAGAAGAGACACAAGAAGTAAAGTAGAAGAAGATGGAGAAGAGAGCTTCTAAGACTTTGACATGATTCTATATTATTCTAAAGTCAAGTCTGAATATACAATTGGAGGATTGGGCTATTTATAATACAATAGCCTCCCTCAAGTTCTAATCTAACGGTTAGTAGGATAATTAACTAACTATCCTACTAATTATGTATCTTACACTTAAGTCCCTATATTTTACCATTAGGTCCCTAAGTACAGCAATATAGATTCTAATTAGTGCCCCCCTCAATTAGGTCCCTAAGTGAATCCTGGTCTCTGGAGGCAAATCCAGCTTGTATGCCACCGGTCGTATCTTTTCCAGCACCTTATAAGGACCAAAGACTCCTTGTAGCTGCAGAAATCTGCCTATAAGGTTGCAGCTTCAAAAATACCCATTGACCTACCTCAAAATCCCTATCCGATCATTTCTTATCAGCTTTTTGCTTCATAGTATTAGCTGATCTGTGGAGATGATGCTTTGAAACAGCATTCATCCATTCCCTTGCTTCAAAGCTCCTATCAACCGACTCCACAATAGCTGACTGAGGCACATATGGAACATAACCGGAAGGTTTTTGGCCATACAAAAGCTCATGAGGAGTGGCTTTAGTGGAGGTGTGAATATTCGTGTTATACCACCATTCAGCTGAGGCTAACCAGTGACTCCACTCCTTATGAGCTTCCCAACACCTACTCCTCAAATAGGATACCAAACATCTATTAAGGACTTTGGTTTGGCCATCCCTTTCAGGATGGTAGGCTGAAGAAAAACTTTGCTGTACTTTCAAAACTTTAAGAAATTCTTTCCAGAAATTACTAAAGAAAAGAGGATCCGTATCACTTACAATTTCAGTTGGAGCACCATGCAAGTTGTAAATTTGATCCAAGAAAGCTTGTGCAAGTGTAGAAGCTGAATAGGGATGAGAAAGAGGGATAAAATGAGTATATTTACTCATTCTATCAACAGTTACCCAAATCACTTCCTGACCTCCAGATTTAGGAAATCCTTCTATGAAGTCCATTGATATACTTTTTGATGAGATACTGATTATGGTACTGATGTGGGTAAAGGTGATGAGAAGGTTTTATGGGAATTTAAGCTGAGAAAAATAAAGATGATATGGGAAAATAAGTTAAACAGGAAATGAGGATATCTAAGATGAAGAGTAGACGATAATCTAAATTACTCTGTTTTGAAGAGGAAGCAAGTATCTCACTAACTCTTTAAGAATAGTCTCTGTTGTTAGTAGAATAAGCAAGTATCTCACTTATTCTATAAGAACAGCCCAGGAGAATCTCCGCTAAGCAATTCACTCTCTAAATAGTCGATGCTTTATTCAATAGGCAAAAGGCCAATAAATAGAAGTAGCTTACAAAGAGAGACTCTCATTCAAATACGAAATTCAAATAAGTAACCACCCTTGAATCTAGTAACTAATCCCTAATATTGTGGATATTCCACTTATTTCTCAACTACTCAAAACCAATACTCAAAACAAATAATAAATAATTCATAATTCATCCTAAGACGTTTATTTTTCCTAGAATAATTCAAACCACAAATTTGGGTTGCTATCATTTCTCCCCTCTTGGAAAAACGACATGTCCTCAAGGCGAAAATCAGAAAATTGAGTTGCAACCAGATCTTACTCTTCCCATGTATCGCACTCCTGTAGATGGTTAACTAGAGAATGAAGAGTTTTTTTTTTTAATATCCCGAGTCCAATGACGCTATAGTTGCATTGACCCCGAGATCGCATTCAACGTCAGGTTCAAATGAGTCAGCCACTGGGTATCCATCTTCGTCGACTACTAGGAGAGAGAAGGAAGGCGAATTACAGCGGTGACCAAGGCGGAATGGTTTGGTGCAGCAATAGCATAGTCCCTTCTCATGTCGCCGTTGTTCGGTGTCCATGGAGGAGACATGGTTGTTGGTGGTGGGTGCCGATGAAGCTGTCGTAGTTATGACAGAGTTCTTCTCAGTGCTGGACGAGGTCGTGAGTCTTTTGAGGTCACGTGGGTATGAGTGATTGCGGTTGGTCGACGAAGGAGAATATATAGGTGTTGATTGAGTCGGCATAGCATATGATGTGGGCTTGGGTCCATGTGTGAGGGCTCGTTGTTGCTCAAATTCCAAGGCTAAGCTAGCTGCCTTTTAATACGGTCCGTGGTTTGTGGATGCAAACGTCCGATCGCAAGTCCTCATGAAGACTGAATAGGAAGACGTTGAGAAGACAGTGCTCCGGCTAGTTTGCTATATGTGCGACTCTTTGCCCATTCCTGACGGTAATCTTGGATCGTGCTTGTTTGGCAAATTGCGCATAGGTGCTCGTCGGGATTTAGGTACTTAGGAGGCCCAAAGTGTTCTTGGAACGCCTCGATTAAATCATCCCAATATTGTAGTGTCCGTTGCGAATTTAACCAAGAAAACAAATCTAGAGCATCACCTTCGAGATATAATGTTGCGACATCTACCTTGTCATCCTCAGATGTGTTATAGTAACGGAATTTTTTTTTTTGGCTTTAAGGATCCAGCCTCGTGGATCACCACCGTCGAATTTTGGGAAGTCGATCTTTGCGTAAGGATGGCGAGAGTGTCGTCGTGGTGAATCTGATTCACCGTTACTATCGTCCGTAAAATGTTGTGTCGTTTCTTTGTGTCGGCGCTAGAGGCTAGAATGGGCTTCCAAAGTGTTGACCTTGTTCCTTAACTCATCAAGGGTGTTGAGACGAGTGGCTATGGCCTTGAGTGGGTCGACCAATGATTAGGGGGTAATTTCTTCCGGTTGGTGTGTGGAACGTGTAGCCACCATATTGGATCGTTGGCTCTGATGCCAAATGATAAGATATTGATTATCATACTGATGCGGGTAAGGTGATGAGAAGGTTTTATGAGAAATTAAGTTGAGACAAATAAAGGATATGGGAAAATAAGTTAAAAAGGAAATGAGGATATCTAAGATGAAGAGTAGACGATAATCTAAATTACTTTGTTTTAATAAGGAAGCAAGCATCTCACTAACTCTTTAAGAACATCCTTTGTTGTTAGTAGAATAAGCAAGTATCTCACTTATTCTATAAGAACAACCCAATAGAATCTCCGATAAGTAATTTACTCTTTGAATAGTCGATGTTTTGTTCAATAGGTGGAAGGTCAATAAATAGAGGTAGCTTACAAAGAGAAACTCTAATTCAAATACGAAATTCAAATAACTACAAATCAAGTAACTAATCCCTAATATTGTGGATATTCCACTTATTTCTCAACTACTTATAACAAATAATAAATAATTCCTAATTCATCCTAAGACGTTTATTTTTCCAAGAATAGTTCAAACCATAAATTTGGGTTGCTATCACTTTCCCAAACCTTACTTGGAATTGGCAATGGATTCAACAACCCATGTGCAACAACTATTTCATATTTGCATCTAGCACAAGTATCACAATTCTTAACAAAGTCCTCAACATCCTTATGAAGATGTTCCCACCAAAACAACCCTTTAACCTTGTAATAAGTCCCTTGGATGCCTGAATGGCCTCCTTGAGGACTAACATGAAGTCATTCTAGTAGCTTGCTCTTCAACTTAGCAACATTTCCCACAACCAAATGGTTGTTTTTCCTCAACTAAGTGCCACCCCATGAATACCTTTGAAATACACCATCTTTCTCCTTTACTTCAGCTAGTATAGCTGTAAATTTCAGGATCCAATTCCCAACTTTTCTGAATTTCGCCCATTAACTCAAGAGAAGTTGTATCCAAGGAAATTTGAAAAATTTGAGAATTGTGCAATCTCGAGAAAGCATCAGCCGTTGTATTATCATTTCCCTTGTATTGATCTCATAGTCATACCCTAAGTTTTTCTATCCAATACATTTGAAATGGTGTTTTCAATTTCTGCCCCAAAAGATATTTGAGACTTTGTTTATCAGTTCTAATAATGAGATATGTAAACTGTAATAACTAATTAGGTTAGTTAGTTAGGAGGGATTAGTTAGTTGGTTAGTTGTTAGGAACTAATGGTAGTTAGTTGGGATTAGTAGGTCTAGAGGTATTGCCTATATAAGGCATATATGACTCTTCATTGTATGCTATGCTTGTTATAATGAATGAATGAGCATCACCCGATTTCTCTTATTTCCCCTCTGTTTCTGTTCTCCTCTCTTCTCTTCCCAAATCCTCCAATTTCTACATCTTATCTAACAATGGTATCAGAGCGAGTCATCCTTGGCTCTCCCGCTGTAAATCTATGCAATTCTTGAATCAGCCTAGAGCCATTCTTCTTCTCGTGAAGGACTGGTATTCAAGAAACAATCTAGAAACTTAAAAACAGATCCTCAAAGAACTGTCAAGAATGTGAAACTCATGCCTCCAACCAATCGATGAGGCTGCCGACTGTGAATTCTCCCAAGTGACCACCAAAATTGTGATCATCACCATTCCTCAGAAGTCGTGTGGGCATTCCAACACCATCCACGATGCCATTCCCCAGAATAGAATATCACGACGTTGAAAACGTTTCTTGACTCCTCTTGCTTCTGCCTCGTCGAACAATTCTGACTATAAACAACCATTTTGGACTTCAACAAGACAGCCAAGAATGGTCCAAAACTTAAATGCCTTGCTTCATCGGATTTTGCATCGACTAATTCTATGTATTCCTCTGATGGTGTCATTGACTGCTTCTGGGTTCTTTACTCGTCTACTTTGAGATTATGGGTTCTTCATTACTGGTTCGTGTCACATGAGTTTGGATTCGGGTTCATTGGAGATTTGAGTATCGCATGAGTCTGGTTTGCATTGCTTGTTTTCAGCGGTTTGTCAAGTTCTGGTTTTCATTTTTGAATTGGCTATGGGTTCTTCATTTCGGACACCATCGATGAAATTATGGGTTCTACAAAGTTCTATTCGTCAACTTCTGATGTCGAGTAATTCTGGATTTTTTAAACCATTCAGTCCTCATTGGAAATTCGAGATTTTGTATGCTTGTTTGGCCTCGTTTGCTACTAGGGTATTCGACCGCTTGTTCCGTGGGACTCGCGTTTCTTGATGACAAAATGACATTTGCGATCTGACGTGAAAAAAAAAAAGTTGGAAAAAAAGTTGGAACGAAAAAATAAAAACTTCTCTTCTTGTTGGTATGGGACAACGGTTGAAGGAAACCAAGGGGGAAAAAAAAGAGAAAAAAAAATATTCCGCTTCTTGTTGGTATGGGACAATGGCTAAAGGAAACCAAGAAACTCTCCATCAATCAATGCGTTCTTTGAGAAACGGCTAACCAGAGAGGGCTACCTACGAAGGGTTCTGACTGGAGGGGCTGACCAGCAAGAGATTGAGTGAAACGCCGCTTAAAGTATCATAGAGTGAAGTCGTAGGTAAGTAGGCTCTCGAAGGGGATGTTTTCTATTGATTCAGATTTGTATTTTTGAGTTCTTTAGGTTTGTGTTTTTGTTGTTTCACATCCTTGAGGGCAAGGATGTCTTTGGGAAGAGGGTATAGATATGTAAACTGTAAATAACTAATTTAGTTATGAAGGGATTGTTAGTTGGTTAGTTGTTAGGAACTAATGGTAGTTAGTTGGGATTAGTAGGTCTAGAGGTATTGCTTATATAAAGGCATATGACTCTTCATTGTATGCTATGCTTGTTATTATGAATGAATGAGCGTCATCCAATTTCTCTTCTTTCCCCTCTGTTTCTGTTCTCCTCTCTTCTCTTCCCAAATCCTCCAATTTCTACATCTTATCTAACATAATGAACTTGCTACTTTCCAAATATTGGTGCCAATATTCCACCGCTTGCACTATAGCCAACAATTCTTTTTCATAGATAGAAAGGCTTACATGTTTAGGAGCTAGAGCCTTACTAAAATAAGCCAAAGGCTGACCTTGTTGCATCAATATAGCACCTATTCCTCCCCCACATGCATCAGTTTCAACCACAAAGTCCTTGGAGAATATAGTATAAAAACCATAGGCACCTACTAAATCCCGGGGATGATAAGCTTTTGTTCCTCATCTTTTTTTTTTTTTTTTTTTTTTTTTTTTTTTTTTTTTTTTTTTTTTTTTTTTTTTTTTTTTTTTTTTTTTTTTTTTTTTTTTTTTTTTTTTTTTTTTTTTTTTTGGGGGGGGGGGGGGGGGTTTCCATTGTAATATATGTGATTGTTGCAGTGATGGTGCTCCCTGATTATTTTCTGTTTTCTCCCCCTTGGATGTCAGTTTATTTTTCTTTTAATGCTTTGTTCTTTCAGAATTCAGTAAGATTGTAGATTTCCTAGATTATTTTTTTTTTTTATCAGATTTTCTGGTGAGATTAAGATTAATACGATCTCTAAGGATCTTGTAGGCTCAGCCTCAAGGATGTCTTTAAAGATTAACTCTATTAGAACAGAAGTTTGTGACTGAGAAATAATTAATCTCAGCTGATTTCATGGACATAAAAGCGGGCATGCGAACTTCCTAAACTACAGCCATGTGATCTGAGTATCATAACAAATCTGCCATCCTAATACTATTTGGTTATGTTTGATTATTTTCAATTAAAATTTGTTAACTACCTGAATAACCATATTTGTTTTCCTTGTAGAGCATGCTTGGAAGTGTTATCACTGCTAGGGATCGCTGGCTCAAACCTGGAGGTCTTATTCTTCCTTCAGATGCAAAGGTAACTTCATTTTATTTTATGCAGATGTTTCAGTGCATATTGTTTACCCTACTTTCTTTGTTCCTTGTTTATTTCATTGGTGGTATTTAGGCGTTGGTAAGAAATGATGGTGATATGTAAACTTAATAAAGAAATAATGGTTGGTTGTTTGTTAGGGAATATAGCCGTTAGAAGTAAGTTAGTGGGAAGGTGGTGATATGAGCCAATTCTACAAATATAGGTATTCATTCCCTATTGTAAATGAGATTGATGTTAATGCCAATTGGGTCCTTTTGAGAAATTCCTATTCCTCTCTGTTTTCTCTCTCGTTTCCCTCTGTGTTTCTTCTCTTGAATCCCTCTATGTTCTTCTCTGCTTTTCTCTCTCTTTTCCTCTTTCTTTCTCATTTCTTATGTGAAGAGTGGGCTCTGGTATTGTGAAGAGTTTCATGGAAAAACCTTTTTGATATTTGTACATTCTGAGTACAAATGTGTGTGTGTGTGTGAGAGAGAGAGAGAGAGCAGCTCTCTCAAAAAGAAAGTAAAGTAATTAATGCCTAACAATCTAAAGAACAGGAAAAGGAAGAAAATAAATTATGGTAATGGTCCTTTTGGATGGAGAGGAAAGAAATCAGAAGGAGAAGAAATGAAGAAAAGGAAAAATTTGAGAGATAATGTTATCGCTCCTTATGTTGAGATGGATAGGAGAAAACACAGTCAAATATGATGGCGACTGTTAAACTTCATTAGAAGAACAAGTGAGAAAGAATTACTTTTTCCCTTCATTTTTCCTCCTTCTAACGACAAAAATTGATCCTAATAATTGGTAGTATGTATTGAGGACGACTGTTAAACCATTTAAGAAAACATAAACTGCACTTGTAACACAAGTGTGCAAGTGTACCCTCCAACTAGTCTCAACTGCTATTCTGATACATTTGACCAGTTGGCAAACATTTCCTATGCTTTAAATCATATTTCCTTGAATGTTCTTGGGCCCTGAAAAATAATTACAGGATTTAATATATACTTATCTAGGTGATTCTGAATTCTGTGTGCGCTTTTTTGCAGCTCTACATGGCTCCTGTAACTCATGCTGAGCGATACAGTGAAAGCATTGACTTCTGGCGTAATGTCTATGGAATTGATAGTAAGTTCACTTGCTGTAACTATATATCCTGTATTTTTATATTATCAATATCTATACTATACTTCCTACAAAATTTGAAGTGAGCAACATTTACCTGTATACTATGTGAGTTTTGATATTTGATGGCGTATAATATAATATAATTTGCAGTTAGGATATAGTTTTATTGTCATGCAACATTTCATCTGCTTTTGTTGAAAGTAACAGGGTCTGCAGCTATACTGTTATAACTTTTGGATTACAGAACATATACACAAGAGGGCAGTAATAACGAGCCAGCCCAAGAAATCAGGGACACAATCAAAGGCATTAACTCAGATCCTAAATTAATTCCTATAACTATGGCTATTTATGACTATTTACAACACCATCCGGTAATATCTTTGCATTTCTAAATGCTACTACTTCCACTTACTTATTCCATAAGATGCCTGCAAGAGTCTTGATATTTTTTGAACCATTACAAGAAACCTTTCAAGACTTGTCCTTGAGCCAAACTATGCCTCTCCATTTCTTACTAGATGTTTGAGTGTACACCTTTTAGTCACAGTGATCATTGAATAAATTATCCTCATAAACTCTCAACCCACAAACCTAACACTCTTGCTATATTTTGGTGTTCATCTTTTGGTCCTGAACGTAATGCTCATTGGAAATACCATCTTAACCTCACAACCTAAATGTATGCTTGCATGTACCCTAGAAACTGAATACTTGAGGACTACCCAAGTTCTTTACATCAAATTAATGGAAGAGGAAAATAATGTAGTAGACCAAGGCCTAATCATATCTTTTGTTCCAAGGTCTAAATTGGATGTAACCATTGCTTCAAGGAAAGGTGCAATAAGATTTATTAACCTGTGCTTCTGTAACTTTTTCTCATGAAAAATTATTTCTTGACTTGCATCGACTTGTGTATAGTGTTTCTCAGGAGTCATTGTAGCAATGCTAGTAGAATCAAATGCCATGCACAAGATTAAGACTCGGGAAATTGTTGACTTCCCACTTGGGCTTGGGTGGCCATAATTTACCAAGAATGGACTATATATGTTCCAACAAAATTACTCCCTCTAATCCACAATATAAGACATACTTAGGGAGTTGATTTTGTCCTAAATATAAGACATAATTTTCATACTCGTTGACAATAATTAAGGAAGATAGTGAATAAAAATTTGGGAAGATGATGACTAGGGTGCTTTAGAAAATACATATCAAATTAACTTACTAAACCAACTTCCTTAATCAATCTAAATTAGGTAAATATGTCTTATATTTAAAACCGGAGAAGTATTAACTAGATTTTTTTACAAATGATGAAATACAATAGAATCAAACAAGCTTAGCTTATTAAGCTTGTATATATATGTAGATATCTCCTTATATTTTGTCAAAGTACGACAATTTCAAACTCAAAAGTTAAGGACCAAACGCAAGCCAAGATTATGCGAAACTATTATATATTGAGATCACAAGATAAGCAAGTACATAATAAGTTTCTCTTGTGCATGAGTTTGTTTGTGTGTTGTCAGGATATTAAAATAAGCCGCAGACAAAGAAAGACATCTCCTTATATATATATATATATTTCTTTAAAAAAAAAATTAGGGGGGTTGGGGCCACCCCTAGCCCCCACCTAAATCCTCCCTTGTTTGTAGTTTACTGCATAGTTTTTCAAAGCGAGCTTTTAGGAGGGTTTTTATCATTAAATCTACAACTGGTCGGTTTGAGGATATAGAATCCAAATTCAATCTTCCCCTTTATGAATTGACTGTCAATTTCTACTTGTTTTGTTCAATTATGATGCATGAGATTTCTTTGTATCCCAATTGTGGCTATACTATCTCAGCGTACCTAATTGGTTCAATAAACATCATCTTTAGTTCCCTTAACAATTATTATATTCAAATTCCTTCACAAATCCCTTGAACCAAGGCTCTATATTCTACATTAGCATTAATTCTTGCCATCACTGATTTATTCTTATGAATTAACTAACTTGCCCATTCGAAGGAGCAATAGCCAGTCCTGGATCTTCTGTCAATAATGAATCCAACCTAGTTTGCATCTATATAAATTCCAACAACTCTACTTTTGCCTTTGGAGAAAACTAACCCTTTGCTAGGGCTTAGTTTCAAATACTAGGATCCTGTATTCAGCTTCTATGTGTTCTTGCGGCTTCCTTGAAAATTGACTAACCACACCTATTGAATGGCTTATGTCAGGCTCAATTTTTGCCGACTAAGGGAGGCAAGTTGCCAAGACTCATTGATCTTCATCAATAGTGTAGGGAAAATATTTTTGCACTAGTTCTTTGGCTATGTGAATATCGAGTTAGTTGTAGAACAAATGGTATATGTGGATTAATGTAGATATCTTTG
This sequence comes from Acacia acuminata, assembly GCA_019022655.1. Lineage (NCBI taxonomy): Eukaryota > Viridiplantae > Streptophyta > Magnoliopsida > Fabales > Fabaceae > Acacia > Acacia acuminata. The sequence goes on along the minus strand of JAFJYI010000348.1, from coordinate 214,392 downwards.
AATTGCAAGATGTGTCATAACTATCCTATTTCCTTTTATCCATTGTATTTTTCTCTTGGTTGCAGTGTCTGCCATGTTACCTTTAGCGAAACAATGTGCATTTGAAGAACCTTCTGTGGAAACAATAACGGGTGAAAATGTTTTGACGTGGCCACATCTGGTGAGTCTTCATATTAATTTCGATGTATATATTTAGACCTCTTTGAATTAGGCCTCTTCTAACTACTACTTAAATCTTTCTCTCCCATCTGATGTGTTTGAACACATGATTATATTTAGGGTTAAAGTGTAATTTTGCCCTGGAAGTAACCACTCTGGAGTGCCGAGTATTTGGAAGTATTTTGAGGAGCAAATTCACCCTATGGTTAAAAAACTAACATTGACTGTTAAAAACTTGATGTTGTGCGTTAAAATTTTTAATGGCAAGGGGCAAGGCAAAGTTGCTCTCCGAAAAACTTTTGGGGCTAAATTGTATCCAAACCCTTGTGTTTTATGTGTTCCTACCTTTATGAGTTGTCATTTGGTGTGTGTGCCCACATAAAAATGAACTTTATAATAAATAAAATTAAAAAAAAAAAAAAAAGGCATATGGTAAGTTTATTTTGTTTTTTATTTCAATAAAATCCATTCAGATTCCTATGATTCAAGGGTAGACTAATCTATTTATGTCATGTTAGACTTGAGATATCTTATGTCTTGATTGTTGTGGGTTTGAGTGGTTATCAGTAAACATCATCTCTGAGGCCACTCAAATTCACAAAAAGCTATTATTTTTAAGTGTGACGAAAGCACGGGCCCATCATTGCTGTGTGCTAAAATGGAAGTGAATAGGAATGGCAAGGACCATAATCTTATCTGATGGTAGTAATAGATGTTTTTTGTTGTCACGTCAAGAGTAATAATTCTGCTCGGAAGATTAGATTATTAAGTGAGCCCATAGATAGTTTAATTTTAGTTTTTTTAAATGTAATGGGAATATATTAATTAGCTAGATAACTTTACATCTGATCAAAATGAGTTCAAAAGCAACAAAAGCGGGGGCCTCTTCTAATAATGCTCCCTGTCAAAAATCTATATTGTATCCCTAGCTTTAAGTGGGTACATTTACATTATGAGCAATAGAGTCAGAAGAGAGTGATTGATCCTGGAATATTCTCTTGTTACGATTGTCCCACAGTTTCCAACAGAGCAGTCCAAACTTGACCCTCCAGACTTGACTGTTGTTTGCTGGGTTGAGGTTGAAGAGCACCCAATCAACAAGGTAAGTCTGGAAGTTCATTGGAGCAGCTTCGTCATCATCCAGAAGGTTCCAGCACTCGACTGCAATGGGGCATTTTCTCAGATTATGGTCTAGATCTTCCTTCGGCGACCCACAGGCTGTGTACATCACATCAGTGCACATATGCCTGCAAACTCTTTCAGCATTAGTTATTAATCTTTCTTTGATTTCCCACCATAGAAAGGTTTTGACTCTTTGCCCACCCAGCCACTTCCAGATCCATGCCAGTTTATGGTCCAGTTGATTTCAGTGCAGTTCTTTAGAAGCTCTGTAAGTCAAAGATACTGTGAAATCACCATGAGCAGTGAGGTTCCAGTAGCAGGTTTCCTCACCACCATCTTCATTTGGTGGCAGGAATGAGCGGATCCTAGAGAGGATTAGTGGAGGAATCTGATCCTCGAAGATGGAGTAATTCCATCACCCATCCTCTCCGACAAAGTCACGAATAGGCTTGCTTGCTGCGCTTTCAGCAATGCCCACAAATGACAAATGCTTAAGTGGCCCAATATCCTCAACCCAGCTATCTGACCAGAAACTGATATTGGCGCCATCCCCTGGTTGCAAGTAAATGCATATTAGTTTCCTCCCAAACAGCAGCTATACTTCTCCAGGGGTGAGAGGTGGTCTTGGTTTTTGAATATACCCTATTTTTGCTGGCCCCACCCATACTTCCCCAAGTATTCGGACCCAAAGGTTGTTAGGATTTGCAACAAGTTTGTATGCTAGCTGAGATAGGAATTCCTGGTTTCGCTCCTTCATAGATCTAAGGCCACAGCCACTACAATCAGTTGGCTGACAAAGATCTTCCCATTTCATGAGACTAACTCCTTCATGATTCTCAATTCTCATCTCCACCCCATACAAACTGTCTAACCAGCTGATCAATCTTGTGGGAACAATTTTAGTTTGTTGCAACTAGCATCTTCCTCTTTTTGTGAAGAAGTCAAAGATAACTTTGTTATTGAATTTGTTCTTTCATTGAGATAAAGGGAACTTTGAAAATGCATCTTGTGTTAGAATCTATTGATAGGGGGACCAATGGACTGCTTTGAAGAAAAAAATTCAAAATTTGATAAGAAAATATGGCTTTATAGAACCTTTGTTTAATTTGTAACTTCCCTATATGTGCATATTTGAAATTGTTGTGATTTAAAATTTTCTCCCTTTCAAAAAACCAGTTTTGTTTCCAGAATTTTGATAATTTACCATTACAGGTAATACATGTTGACTGTCATTCGGTTACCATCCAAGAGCTAGAATCTGTTTCAACTAAATATAAGTTCAAGTCAATGATGCGAGGTAACATTTCTTATGCATATTCCATTCTCGTTTATGTATTTTGGATTGATACTTTTTCTTTCTGCTTATTTTGAACACCCCACTTTCCCTCCTTTTTTGGGTCAAACTCAAGTATTCTGTGTCCTAATCCAATTATCATGTTTTCAGCTCTGTTTTGCAGCTGTCAGATGCTTCTTTTTAAATTTTTTTTTTCTTTTTTTTTAATATATATATATATATATATATATTTGGGTTTTTATTGTCCAATTGTCATAAGCTACAAAATAATTCTTGACTTGCTCCTTATAATATCTGTTACAGTATTTTCTTTTTCCTCTAATTTTTCCAGCTCCACTGCATGGGTTTGCATTTTGGTTTGATGTTGAATTTAATGGGCCCACAACTACGCGAGCAAATTCTTATTTTACAAATTTGTCTGTTGACAACCATCCAGTGGATGGAAGTCACCGAAAGAAAAGGACAAATCCTAGCGAGGCATTGGTCCTGTCCACTGCACCCGAGGACCCTCCAACCCACTGGCAACAGGTGCTGTTTGTTTTAATAATTTCTAATATGCATTTAAGCCATCTTAGTTTATTTGGTCAGTAGTGTGATCAACTTTCATCATTTGTTTCTTGCTTGTCTTGAAGATATTAGATGCCTGAAAACGCTCTAGCATGTTATCTTAGATTACCTAAAATCGCCCAGAATTTATCTATAACACTCTAGCAACCTGGAAAACGTGCCTCCACGCAGGGACTTGGCACCATGGGGCATGGCATCGTTCAAAATAAGACTCTGTTTTTACCATATATAATTTCTTAATATAAATCGAAACAGCTCCTGTATCATTCGAACAACTCCAGTTCATCAAGAATAATACGAATTTATGTGAACAACGTTCAGGACTTTTTCACACTTGCAACAAATCTGACAGTTGCCAGGATAAATAATCAATTGCTTCAGTTACAGACGAGACTGAAAAAAATGGAAAATAGTGTATGGGAAACCATATCACGATAGTAGAAAACTCATCTTAGTAGGACTGGTTGAAATGGTATATTTAATCTGGATACGCTTGCAAAAGTATTGTAAAACTACAGCTTCATAAATGTCTAGCAGGAGACCATCCTTGTTTTGTAATTCTGTTGTATGATTTTGCTTTTTTGGCCAAACTTCGGTTGTTTAATTGAAACTTATCTTTTTGGGTTGATTACATTTCTAATAAATATGTTTTTTTGCACTACATGTAGACGTTGATATATTTCTATGACCCCGTAGAACTAGAGCAAGATCAAGTTATTGAAGGCTCACTGGTGCTGTCTCAAAGCAAAGAAAATCGTCGATTTATGAATATTCACCTAGAATATTCGTGAGTTGGAGATATGTTTTACCACAACATTTTTATGGCTAGTTTGAATATTCTCTGCCTGAATTCTAATTTTATTCTTATCGTTGCAGCTCAGGGGGTCGATCCTATGTGAAAGAATCTGTTATGAGATGATTGCCCAGGTAGTTTTATTTATTTTATTTTGGCATGAAAGCCTACACAATGCCTTGGAATTATTACTAGCTGACTTTGATTTGGGTTCTCTCACTGTCCTTTTTCTCTTTTTCCTTTCAGAATCTCATATCCATAATTAGATTTAAAAAATAGATGGTTCATATTTGGTATTTTATAAAATTATTATTATAAACAAAATTAAATTAAATTTAAACTATTAAAATCTAATTTTGCACAGTTCATAGCTGCAATATAAACAAAACCAAAAATTTCAAATTTATAAAATGTTATAATGTTAATTTATAAAATATTAAACCTGAACCATCCATTTTTTAATATAAGGATAAATGGGATATTGAGAAGAAAAGAGAGAGGAAAATGAGAGAATTTGCTTCCTTGACCTCTGATGTTCTAACAAAACCCGGATAACAAGTTTGCTGCAGAAACTAAATGACTTCTTCTCACAAGGTTCGGACGGAGCATCTGATAAACTTGACTCCCATACATTGTATTAGAGTTAGGCCAACTAGTTGAAATTTTGATGTAACACCCTTGATGCTAAAAACAGAAATTTAGTTGTTCGTGAGGCTGTATGTTGATGCGGATTAATTTTTCCATTGATTCTTGTTTACTGAAGTACAATATTTCATTTTTAAATGCTGGACTTTAGATGTAATATTCTTGTTACTACATTTGAATTCCAATTGCGTGTCATCAGTAGTGGCGGAACTAGGAAATTTTTTTAGGCCGGACAAAAAAAAAAAAAAAAAAAAAAAAAAAAAAAAAAAAAAAAAAAAAAAAAAAAAAAAAACATTTTGATGGTACAAAACTGATCTAACTGATCATGAAAAAAAAAAAAAAATTTATTGAGTTCATTATTTATTACTATTCATTTTTTTTTATTCAAGTTGCTAATGTGATATGCTTCATTTTTCTAAATAGAGCAAACAATTCATTTTTCTTGGGACATTATATGAAAAAAAATGGGGGGAAAAAAGAGGGGGAAATGGGGAAAAATGTAATTAAAAAAAAAAAAAAGTGTAATTAACAAGGTTAATATTAAAACCGGACCGGTCACTGAACCAGTCGGGGTAAAGGGTCAGTGAGTTAGACTGAAGTTAAATTGGAGCTACATCGAGATCAAACCGGTGAAAAGTGAAGATTTTATATTATTAATATGAAATTATAAAGAAAATAATTCCTTTTAATAATAAAACTATCTTATTAACTAACAAAAGTAACTCATCTTATAAAAATAATTCCCTTTATATATGTGTGTGTATATATATATATATGTGTGTGTGGTAAAGGATTTCTCCAGTCACTGGAGATAAGTTATCTCCAGTAACCCCCCAAAATTACGTCGTTTTGGTTTAATAAAGGGTATTTCCGTAATTTTGCACACTTCATTAATTCACCTAAAATTACAAACACACCCTTTATTAATCCAAAATGATGTAGTTTTAGGGGTTATTGGAGATAACTTATCTCCAATGACTGGAGAAATACTTTTATCATATATATATAATATTACAATAGCAAAGTAGATGAGTCACCTTCACTCTCTTTCTTCAAATTTGATTTATATTTTAATATTTATATATAATTAGGGTGATGGAAAAACAAGACCAGACTTTTCTCATAAAAAAATCCTTTAACATGTTTGCCTTACAAAAAATTTGAAAGGTGACATGGTTTTATCGCATGGAAATTTGCAAGCTTTATCCGATGGATACTTCCCTACATCACGTATTCTTTATCTAATGTAATTAGGTGCTTTATCCGATGGATTTTTCCATGGTTTTATCCTATGGATACTTCCTTGCAACACTTATGCTTTATCAGATGAATCTTTTCAAGCTTTCTTGAAATGTGACATCTCTTCATCACATTATATCAGAATATTATAGAGAATATAAGATATTAACTAGGCCAAATTATTGGCTAAAATAAAATATTATATAATAAATACATATATTTTTAAAAAAATTAGAAGGTCAGTTGGGTCTTTGATAAGAGGTTAGATGGGGTCAAATTATTGGCTAAAATAAAATATTATATAATATATACATATATTTTAACAAATTTTAGAAGATTTTAGAAGGCCAGTTGGGGCCTTTCCGCCATCACGTGTCATTCATTTGGATGGTTTAAATTCGTAGTTCTTTTATATTTGAAGAAAAAACTTCATTTTAATAAAGCAGCAATATAAAGATTTATATTTATTGTTTGCCCTAATTTAATATAAAACGTTTTAATTATGTTTTGGGATAAAGTAGCATCCAGCTTTCTAATGTCTTTTTTATAGTTGTACCTAGCACCCTAATCTATTTTGACAATGTGTTGCAATTTGATCCATAATGTATTGAAATTGGATAAACCTCACCTATTGTTAACATGCAAGAAATGTTTAGACACGTTGACTCAGGCATTTTGTTTTTGAAACTTTCACATAGGCAATAGGAAATCACTGAAACCTAATGTCAAAAAACTTCTATGGTTTGTTAAACACTTCAACACATTTGCGACGAGTAGTGACTGATGAGAGTAGAGCATAGCGACAAAATCTGTTTGCAAACAGTAGTAAGCATCGATTGTGAGGTAAGAACCCCTCAAACAAAAATAGGTTTTACGAAAATGAGATTTTAAAAGAAAAAGTAGGAGGAAAAGCAAATTTGGGAGATGATGTGAACTCAGATGAAGATGATGTGCTGATAGACAAAGATAATTTGGAGATGGTGGATGAATGAAGAAGCTGCGTTGAGAAACAGCACCCAAAGTTCAGCCTGTTGGTAATATAATTGGTTTACTTTGTTTTCCTAAAATTGAAATCGTAAATGAAGATGAGCGAGATACTAACTGTGGGTGATGGTATGATTCGAAGCCAATGGAGGAGGAAGTTTTGCATATTGCACTTTCTGTTGTGAATAATTTTTTATATTAGTATATACTAACTCTATCCTCTATTATAAGTTTTAAATAACTGATTTGGCTAAGCATGAAAACAGTTAAAATTAGTTTAATGTAATAGATATGTATTATTTTTCAACTATGCCCTTATGTTTGAAAAGAGTCCGGTTTCTCTCATTAGCATTTTTTTACCCATCCCTCCTCATCTTCGGATCTAGCCGTCCAAATCTTAATCCAAGGGTCCAGAAATCTTTTCCAAAAAACCGCACGCGTTCATGTCGACACATCTCAAGAAGTTTGATGCATAACTGTCTGGGAGTTTCACACCTTTAACCCATCGCAACAATTGTAAATTCTGCTTTTTGTTCAATGTGTACGGCGCTTTAGGTTTGGAAGTCCAACCTGTAGCATTCTTCACAAAATGCAAAGCAGACCTTCTGCAAATCTATTTTATGTCACGTCTTATGTTGACTGTATCCTTCGTCTTACCCTTCATGTCCATTATGGTGTATAGGATATTGCAAAACACATTCCTCTCAATATGCATGACATCGAGGTTGTGTCTTAACAATTGATCTTTCCAATATGGTAGCTCCCAAAAATGTTGTGTTTGTTCCAATGATGCTGAATGCCATATCCCTCAAGTTCGCTAGAAGCAGTCCCTCTTCAACACTTTGAATGTGCTTCATCCTCTCCCATATTTCTTGGCCACTTAAACGACGAGGTTTATCTGATCGTTCAACCACATTTCGCTTGTAGTCTTTTTTATTATTCCTAAGCGGATGATCGATAGGCAAGAATCGCCGGTGTCTATCAAACCAACAGACCTTGTGACTGTATTGCAAGCTAAAACCCACATTCTATTCGAGACATATTGGACATGCAAGCTTCCTTGATGTTTGCCAGCAACTCAACATCCCATATACGGGGAAATCATTTATCATCCACAATAAGGCAGCCCACATGGTGAAATTCTGGCTCAATGATACATCGTACGTAAGAACCCCTTCACTCCACAACATCTTCAACTCGTCTATCAAAGGTCTGAGGTATACATCTATTTTCTTTTTTGGGTTGAAAGGCCCATGGATTAATGTGTTGAGGAACAAAAACTCTCTTCTCATGCACATGGAAGGTGGGAGGTTGTACGAAGTCACAATCACAGGCCAATAGGAATAATTCCTGCCCGTCTGGTTGAAAGGAGTGAACCCATCCGAACATAAACCAAGACGGACATTACGGGGATCGGCTGCAAACAACGGATTCACCTCATCAAATGTTAGCCAAGCTTCGACATCGGATGGATGGGTCACAAATTTTTCATCCTTGCGATGCTCCCAGTGCCATCTTATGTGAGCAGCTATTTGTTGTGATGAATACAATCTCTGAAGTCTGGGCACAAGAGGAAAGTACCACATCTTGCTTAATGCTTGAAAGGTCGTTTTCTTTCCATTCCTCACAACTTTGTATCTATCTTGTTCACAGAATTTACAAGTAGTCCGCTCAACATCATCCTTGTAATAGAGCATATATCCTCTGGGGCAGCAATGGATATTTTCACATCTAAGCCCAAGCTCTTGTTAGAAATTATGCCCTAGGGCAAGTCATTGTTCTCCATTTAGTTATCCTTTCATTCGCATGTTTACATTGATAACTGTATCCCTGAATATATCTTTTATAGATTATCCTAAATGTCCCTGATCGGTCATCTACGTGGGAGCAAAGATGAGATAAGACCAGTATGACTTTGATGAGGTATGGAGATACAAATCAAAGTCATGGGCACTTGTAAGAGTACAAGGTCTTTGACCGACCTATTATGAGAAAGCCGCATGGATCTAGTCATAAGCTTATCTCATATATAACCGCATCACGACGCCGTATGACCTGAGATCATCATGGATTCATACATGATGAGTCACTGGTCTTTGACCTAGTCAAAAGTCACCTTTGACCGGGTGATAATAAAAGCTGGAATCGGGATCAGTGGTTTTCATGCGGAGGGATGTGAAATGGAATTTGTCCCTCACATTTGTAGAGAGATAATATTGGGCCTCTCGATGAGTGAGTCTAAGAAATGTATGGCCATACTATGATGGAAAGGAGTTTCATTTCAATTATTAGACTACTCGAGAATCGAGAAAACTTGGTCAAGAAAAGGAAGTTGACATTATCCATGCCTCATCCTTGACCAAATTATCGCGTGACAAAAGGGACATGACATGGTTGTACGATAGGTTGTATCGTGTCATCGATCCCCATGTGAATTGGGTAGTCGCAATGTCTTGCTAAAGGCCGCTTGCGACTTGTGGGCTGGTACAGTATTGGCCCACTGCCAATCTCATATGGGCCTACAGGGTCGCACACAAGAATAACTCAACACGAGCAAAAGTATCCAAGTTCATTGAATCTTAGATTAATTTGAGATTTAATGAATACTTAATTTAATCTGGGGTGAATATATATATATATATATATATATATATATTCAAAATTAATATTATTAATCGAGATTATAATATAATTATATAATATTTGTTTTATATTTAATTTATTTGATAAATTAAATATCTAAAACAAATAAAGATATTGTATCTCATTTAATTTTCGAATAAAGATATCATATATCTATTTAATTTAAATTAAGATTTAGTATCTCGATTTAATTAAATAGATAGATTTCATTTCTCGATTTCATTTATAGAGATAAATTAAATCGAAAGGCTTTTGATTCGGATTAAATAAATATATTACATTAGATCTATTAGATAGATTTAATTAATGTATTTTTTAATCAAGATTCAAAATTCGAATTTCAGATCTGGCTTTTAATTTGGATTAAATAAATGTGTTAGATTAGATCTATTAGATAGATTTAATTAATATATTTTAATCCAGATTTAAAAATTCAAATTTCAAAATTAATGAGGATTAATTTTGAATATAATACGCTGATCAGTTTTAGAAAAACTAACGGAACTTTTATCGAGCGTATCAGAAAGTTGCAAGAAAACCCTAGAGTGATAGAGAGAGACGCACAACACAAAAAGGCGCTAGCACGCTGCCGTAGCCGTGTTCGGGGATTGTTCATGTGGATACCGATAGAGCAAAACGATTCACAGAGTCGGCTTCTACTGATCGAGGAGGTAGCCCACCAGTTCAAACCGAAAGAGACGCGAACCGTTTCAGCGCGTAGGTAATATTCAGATTCCTTAGCCTTGATTTAAACGCGCTTGAGTGATCCTTAGGACGAGATTCGTAGAAATTTTAATCTGCTGCGTGTACGGATCCCAACAATTGCATCAGAGCCAACTCAACCAAGCATTTAAATTGAGTTTTTCTATATGCATATATATGTGATATATGTGTTTAAACTGAATCCTGTATGCTAAAACCGAAAGAAAAGTGAAGGATGATGCAAGTGAAGCCATTGCATGCACTATGACTATACACGTTCATTACGTAATTAAATTATTCGAGATTGCAATTCGAGATTGCAATTCGAAATTGCAAATCAAAATGCAATTCGAGATTGCAACATTGTAATTCATCATTGCAATTCGAGATTGCAATTCAAAATTGCAAATCGAAATTGCAACTCAAAATTGCAAACCGTAATTGCAATTCGAAATTGCAAACCGTAATTCCAATTTGAAATTGCAAACCGTAATTGCAATTTGAAAAGATTCATGGATTATGTATATTATATATAATCATGATATTATATTATAATATAATATAAATTCAAAAATAATATTGATATTATTTATAGATAATATTATTATTATATATAGTATTTAATTTATTTGATAAATTAAATAACTATTATAAATTAGAGAATTTTTAATCATGAATAAAATTTTATTTCATAAATGTATGAATTAAAATATGTTATAATTTACCTTTCAAGGTGTTGTTTGGGTATGGTGAACAACATGGCTCTAGATTTTACAAGTGTTGTAAATATGGCCTGCGTGCCATGCCTCTCTCTAAATAATCTTGATGTACATTCTCTTCTCATCTCACTCCCCTCGTATGTGAAATGAGGTTTCTCCTTATGTACTTTCTTTTATTATTTAGAAAAGTCCCCTCATTGGCTTGAGAGGACTTTAGGTTAGATGAGCCATGTTGTGTCACGAGTTTTAATTGTGTTTTGATATGATCACTGCATGATTAAATTTAGACACTATATGAGATACAATAATGATTGCATTCATATAGGTAGATTAATAGGATTAATTAGATCATGTCCAATAATACCCTCTAAATAAAATCTTAAGTCATAATGCTGTCAATAAATGAATACTTGTCAAAACCTAGATCATATGTTCCACCAAAGTGGACGCATCTAAGTAATCTTGGTGAGACAAGAGAGAGTAATGGTGATACTCTATATTCATTATTGTCTTGACTTAATTGAGATCATCAAAACGGTTTTGGATCTCAAGGCATTGGATGGGATTAAACATGTTAGGTCATATGATGATCGAATCCCATAAAGATCTAAGAGTTACATGTGATGTAATTGGCAAAGAGGTTGCCTACCTAAATAACTTGATTTTGAGCGTCTTGCCAAAGCGGACTTAAAATTAAGCCAAATATGGATTTTAGCCCACTAATTATAATGAGGGTTATTAATTCAGTGGGAGGTTATTAATTAAAATTTTGCATATCTTTTAGTTGTAGAATCATGTAGACTAGCAATACTGCAACACCATCAATGCGATCAGTCCTTGAGAAGGACGAACTCGATGAGACAAATTTTCTTGACATGTTTGGGAACTTAAGCGTTGATCCTAAACACGAAAGAAAGGAGTATCTCATCGATCAACCCATTCCTGACGAGCCAGCAGCTACTGATCCAAGAGCTCAGACTGATGCTTATAAGAAGCATAAGGATGACTCGTGGATGCGATGCGATGCTCGCCACTATGGTTCCGGACCTTGAAAGAGATCTCGAACATGTAGAGGCCTCCGAAATGATTGATCATCTCATGGAAATGTTCCAAAGAACAGAAACGCAAGAGAGGTATGAGACCACAAAGGCCTTATTTTCTTGCAAGATGGTCAAGGTGAATCGCTTAGTCCTCATTTGTTGAAAATGAAAGGCTACATTGATCACCTTGCAAGGCTTGGATTTCCCATGAGCCAGGAGTTAGTTACAGACATGATCTTGAACTTACTCCCGGATAGTTATGACCAGTTTGTCATGAACTATAATATGAATAACATGGAGGAATCAATTTCTGAACTGCATGGGATGCTCAAAACTACCGAGCAGAGCCTTGAGAAGAGGCCCAGTTCTGTTTTGTCCGTTCAGAGAGGAAGGGGTACGAAATGGAAAGCAAGAAGGCAAAACCTCCGAAGGATGGGGTCTGCTTCTTCTGCAATGAAATCGGTCATTGGAAGAGGAACTGCAAGCTCTATCAAGAAGATCTGGAAAAGGACAAGAAGGATAGCGGGGCTATCATTTCAGGTGTCAATATCATAGATATTCACTTTTCTACTTCCTCTACATGGGTATCAGATACTACATATGGATCTCACATTTGTACAAATGTGCAGGGTCTCAAGGACAGTAGAAAATTGAATAAGGGCAAAGTTGACCTACGAGCTGGAAATTGAGCAACAGTTGCTGATTTAGCTGTAGGCACTTATGAAATAGTTCTGCCCAGTGGGCTTTTGTTTAATTTTGAACAATTGCTTTTATGTTCATGCTTTGAGTAGTAACATTATTTTACGTTCTTATTTAGGAATCGTAAATGTTCAAATTTTCCATAATGACAATTTTATGCTTATGGTGATTTGCAATCTGGTCATTGTGTGCTTAATTAAGAACATCCTAATAATGGACGAATTTATGACATAACTACTAAAAGGTTCAAGTCAAATGATTTAAATCCAACCTACCTATGGCATTGTCATCTAGGCCATATAAATGAGAAACGCATTTTGAAACTCCATCACAGATGGATTTCTGAATTCATTTGATTTTGAATCATTTGATACATGTGAGTCTTGTTTATTGGGAAAGATGATAAAGGCACCTTTTACTGGACACAGTGAGAGGGCCAACGATTTATTAGGCCTCATACATACAGATGTGTGTGGACCAATGAATGCATCTGCCAGAGAAGGTCATTTATACTTCATTACTTTTATAGACAATTTTAATAGATAAGGGTATATCTACCTAATCAAATATAAAATTGAATCTTTTGAAATGTTCAAAATATTCCAAAATAAAGTGCAAAATCAACTTGGAAAAATAATTAAAGCACTTCGATCTGATTGGGGTGGTGAATATTTGAGCCAAGAGTTCATTGACCATCTTAGGAGTTGTGGGATCGTCTCACAACTTACTCCTCTAGGAACACCTCAATGGAATGGTGTTTCTGAGCGGAGGAATCGAACTCTATAAAGTATGGTTCGACCTATGATGAGTCAAACAGATCTTCCATCTTCTTTTGGGGTCATGCCCTAGAAACAGCTGCGTTCACACTAAATCGTGTTCCGTCAAAGGCAATTGAAAAGACACCATATGAGATATGGACTGGTAAAAAATCTAGTTTGTCATTTCTTAAGATTTGGGGATGTGAGGTTTATGTTAAACAACAAGCCTCTGATGAATAATCATCCAGATCCTCAAAATGCCTTTTTGTGGGGTATCCTAAGGAAACTATAGGATACTATGTCTACAATCCCACCGATCACAAAATGTTTGTTATTCGCAATGATATCTTTTTGGAAAAAGATTTATCTCTAAAAGAACCAGTGGGAGTAAGGTGAACCTCGAAGAAGTTCGAGAGTCACAGGACAATGTAGAACCACAGATGGAAATCAGAGAAGATTCATAACAAGTTGTTGAGCCTGCTCAAGAAACACAAGGCCCACGAAGATCCGATAGATCACGGCTACAGCCTCAGAGATATGGATTTTTGATTACTAGTAGTCATGATGTTTTGCTCATTAAGCAGAATGAGCCAACTACCTATCGAGAGGCCCTGGTGGGACTAAACTCCAAAAAATGGCATGATGCCATGAAGTCTGAAATGCAATCCATGTACGACAATAAGGTATGGTCCTTAGTCGATCCACCTGAAGGTGTAAAAAAACCATTGGGTGCAAGTGGGTTTTCAATGAGAAAACTGACATGGATGGCAAAGTAAATGTCTTCAAGGCACGGCTGGTTGCAAAAGGATTCACTCAAACTCATGGTGTGGACTATGATGAAACCTTTTCCCCAGTTGCAATGACCAAGTCAATCAGAATCCTTCTTGTCATTGCATCATATTATGACTATGAGATATGGCAGATGGATGTCAAAACAGCCTTCCTTAACGAAAAACTGCTTGAGGATGTGTACATGATACAGCCTAAGGGTTTTGTGCGACTAGAGAACTCTGGTAAAGTTTGTAAGCTTCAAAGATCCATTTATGGATTGAAATAGGCATCTCGAAGCTGGAATCATCGTTTTGATGAAGTAGTCAAAGAGTTTGAATTCATTCAAAACATAGATGAACCTTGTGTTTACAAGAAGGTTAGTGGGAGCACAGTTGTATTTCTAGTGCTTTACGTTGATGACATCCTATTCATTGGGAATCACATTCCTACCATGCAGAATGTCAAGTCTTGGTTAGAAAAGTCTTTCTCAATAAAAGATTTAGGCGAAGCCGCTTACATCCTTGGGATCAGGATCTATAAAGATAGATCCAAGAGGCTGATAGGCCTAAGTCAGAGCACATATATAGACAAGATACTGCATAGGTTCAGTATACAAGAATCTAAAAGGGGTAACATACCCATGTCTCTTGGCATCCATCTCAGTAAGGATCTATGTCCTAGTACACAAGATCAAAGAGACCGCATGAGTAAGATTCCATATGCCTCCACCATTGGATCTATCATGTATGCCATGTTATGTACTCGACCGGATGTGTCATTTGCCTTGAGTATGACCAGCAGATATCAAAAAGATCCCGGTGAGGGTCACTGGACTGCTGTGAAGAATATCCTTAAGTACTTAAGAAGAACTAAGGACTTATTCTTGGTATATGGTGGCTTGGAGGATGATGTTAAACCCCTATCGGCCTCGCCCTTTCAGGTGGCGGGTTAGAGGGATCCTATTCGCTTATCATCTTTTTCTTAGTCAAATAATCACTTAAGACGAACATTAGAGTATGCGCGGCAGAGCACAAGATTGGTTTGGACAATTTGCAATATACTGGTAAAGGTACAAACGATTACATAAAATAATCCCCGAAGGGTTAAGAGTACAATAGTCCAACGTAAGTACTGGGCAATAAGTAAGCTCATACAATCATAAAAATATACAATACGTGATAGGGCGTTCCCTACGTCTTCAATCTTCAGCTTCATCGCTCTTACCCTTATCTTTTCCACAGTTCAACCGGTCTATCGCCTTACACATGTATCTTCGGAACCAGACTGGAGTTCAAAGTTGAACCCCAGAGTAACTGTTAGACTCATATACAAATGTATACAATGCCAATCACAATCAGGAAGTACAAATAAACCTACCTCTGTCACAACAAACTGACATGTAGCAACTCCGCAGGACCGCTTGGTCAAGACAAGCCCTCGGAACCAGCGAGCAAAGGGCCTCAGTAGCTAGGGCGGCCAACCCTAACTACCTACCCTAGGGCCTCAATGGACACCTATAAACACACAGTCACATAGGCTCCACCTACCCCACATACCTCGGTACTGCAACAACACCCTAAGGACATGCAGTCCAATAGGTACCGCAGCCCGATCCTACATGCCCTCGGTATGCTTTGTAGTAGAAACCCTAAGGACACACAGTCCGTAGGTACTACAGCCCGATCTCGATCTTTTGCGGCGAGAGGCACTACAACCCGATCTCCTACATCATGATAAAACATACATGCAAAAGCAACATAGAGTATGCAAGTCAACATTTACTACCTGGCACGCCTTGCAAAATAATGGACTCTTCCCATGGCGTTGGAGATATGTCCCACACTTGCCATCACCCTAGGTACAACCAAACATCATGACTTTAATAATATGAACACACTTTGCTTCAAGTTCCATAAAATTCGCATAGCACCAGAATTTTCCAGAATTTCTGACCTAACTTCGCTGATTTTTAATAAATTATAAAAACATAATTTTGACATGGGATTAGTGGCCTTAGAACCCTTAGTATGTATATTTTATATGAAAAATAGTTACCAAAGCCATCTGGGTTCGAGTCCTTCTCAAATTCTCAAAACTTAGCCACTGGTCCGAGACAGAATCCAGGTTTTTAGGTCATTTTCAACTTAAAATATCTCTCAGTTGGAAACTCCAAATGACACAAAATATTATATCACTATCATACTCAGAATGTATAATTTCACCATACAAAATTTTAAAGCAATCAGACTCCATTTACCCACTCAAAACCACCGATTAACATTCGCTGCCCACAACCCGAAAGAACCGACAGATTTTCGTATAATAAAGACTTAGACTTTTAGGGTTTGGAAAAAGGTGATCACTCTTGACCCTACACAAAAAAACATTCTGGACTCAATGGAAATCTCAAATATACTAAAATAATACTGCAACTCCACAAAATCACCATAGGGCAGAAGCAAGATTTCCAAGTTGTCGGTTAGAGGCTTACCTTAGGATGTTGGTTGCGGGTGCCTTCCTCCTTCCTTGGACCAAAGCCTTCAGCTGTACCTTCCTCTCCCTCACCTTGAGCATGAAATAGGGCAGCCAAAAATGGGTAGGAGGTGTCCTATTTATAGGCTCCAAAGGCTAGGGCTTATCCCGTAATTAAAGTAATACATCAGGGGTAAAATAGTCATTTCCGCTGGATTTTTCCCCAAAGATACTTCAGAATATTCTCTTCAAGGGTATTCTAGAGTCTTCTGGTCCAGGACATGTTGCACCATCTGAACCCTCCAAATCCAAATTCCAAGATTGCCCCTGATGGTGACTTTGGGTAGGTTTTAGGTATAGGGGCAAAATGGTCATTTCACACCGCTCATCTTCCAAAGCCATGGGACCCACAAAATCTGCCCTTAGATATGTCATAATGAGTCATAATTACTTGTCATTTCATTGTCATGTCAGATTCCATTTGTGTGGTCCGTTAATTCTGATTATTTTACTCTTTCTCTCTCAGCATAATGACTTGATGTGACATTCTCTCTCTTCATAATTACATGACAAGACCTCTTCTCTCTCCTTTGGGCCCACTAGAATTTTGTCCCTATCAGTGTCCTGGGCCTGGGCCCGACTCCGGGAAATCCTAACCGGTCCCGCTTAGCTCCTTTTTGTCGGTTATACCTTACCTCGTAACTCGTGCCCTTCAACCGGACTTGTGTGGGCCCAGATCATCAGTCTCTTCTCCCTGACCATAGGTGGATGGAATATAGTGCCTTAGGGAACAAGAAACCCTTATTCCAGTATCTCATAGTCGCCTCTAATGCGTGCTACTCGATAATCCAACTTCTGGCCCCGAAATGCCACGTGTCCGACGTAGCACTACTACCATTGACTTTTCCTTCTATACTGGGCCCAGACACATGTTCTCTCTCTCTTCCGCTCTTGTTTCCTTCAAAAACGTAGGGCTCCTATGGCTGCCCTGAAAATGCCATATACTTACTTATATCGGCATATTTCCGCTCAACTAATTGTCCTACACCTTAGGACATAGCTGGGCGGCATCTTTTCCAACCAGACTTACACCATATACATCTTTTGTGCCCATTTTACCTTAGCACCTTAATCCCATGACTTGTACGTACTAGGTCCACTGACTCGTATGGCCAAGTTGCTTAGTCCCAAAGAGGCTTCCTAACTTCTGACGTTCTTGAAAATTTTCCCGAACTGGGCCTAGTCGTCCGCCTATTTTAGACTTATTCTCAATTCTTAGGGTCCAAAATTCAAGGTGTTATAGATGAGCTCTGTGTAATTGGTTACATAGATGCGAATTTCCAAACTGACCAAGATGATCTAAGATCGCAATCAAGATGTGTTTTGGTTGAATGGTGGTACAGTAAGCTGGTAGTGCTTTAAGCAGAGCACTGTAGCTGATTTTACAATAAAGAAGCTGAGTATATAGCAGCATAGGATGCAGCTGAGGAGGCCTTTTGGATTAGAAAGTTCATTTATGAACTTGGGGTGGTTCCAACCATCTCAAATCCAATAGACTTGTTATGTGACAATAGCGGCGCTATTGCACGGACCAAGGAGCCTAGGTCACATCAAAGGACCAAGAATGTACTCAGGAAATTTCATCTTATCGGAGAAATCAACGATAGAGGTGATATAAAAGTATGCAAAGTACCAGGAGAAGACAATGTAGCAGATCCTCTTACTAAGCCACTTGCACAAGCATTACATGAGCGTCATGTTACGGCAATGGGAATTAGAGTAATTAATGATTGCACCTAGTGCAAGTGGGAGTCTGTTGGAAATTATGCCCTAGGGCAAGTCATTGTTATCCATTTAGTTATCCTTTCATTCGCATGTTTACTTTGATAACTGTATCCCTGGATATATCTTTTATAGATTATCCTAAATGTCCCTGATCGGTCATCTACGCGGGAGCGAAGATGAGATAAGACCAGTATGACTTTGATGAGGTATGGAGATACGAATCAAAGTCATGGGCACTTGTAAGAGTACAAGGTCTTTGGACCGACCCACTATGAGAAAGCTACATGGATCTAGTCATAAGCTTATCTCATGTATAACCGCGTCACGACGCCCTATGACCTGAGATCATCATGGATTCCTACATGATGAGTCACTGGTCTTTGACCTAGTCAAAAGTCACCTTGACCAAGTGATGATAAAGGCTGGGATCGAGATCAGTGGTTTTCATGCGGAGGGATGTGAATTGTCAAGATGGAATTTGTCCCTCACATTTGTTGAGAGATAATATTGGGCCCCTTGATGAGTGAGTCTAAGAAATGTATGGCCATACTATGATGGAAAGGAGTTTCCATTTCAATTATTAGACTACTCGAGAATTGAAAGAGATTTGCCGTGTCTCCCAAAATAACCAAGTTCGAAAACGCTTTTGCAGAAATAGGGAACCTGGGTCGTTTCCCCGATGAATTTGCAGCGGGTTTGATTGAAGCAACAAAGAAACGAAACAAGAAAAAATGGGGGTTTTGTTGATTCAAATAGATTAAAAATGAAAGTAAACAAAACAAAACAAAATATGCGAAAAATGCAGTTAAAAACGATCAACCCAACATTCAGATTCCAGAGACTTCCATCATTGAACGAAATATGAACGAACTCGCGTTTGGTTCTGGATGAATCGAAATCTCTGCGTTCATCCAGAAAATCCCTCGACTAGACGATCTCCTAGAATATGTCCGAACAGTGGCGTCCCACTATGCAATCGCACAGCAAAACTTTAAACCTAGTTCGAACTCAGTCCTTGGGATGAACCAAACCGAATATTAAATCTAATATTCGAACTATTTTCAGAAATTGAATCCGATAGGATGAAAACAGAAATGAATAACATTACCGATTAAGCACAAGCTCTCTGGACGAATCATGGAATCCTCATTGTTGGGTTAATCATAGAAATTTAGCCGAACATGACTGGGAAAAACGAAGAACAAACGACGAACACGAAGAACGCGAAAAACATTTGAGAGAATTTAAAAACTCCTATTTTGATCCACCAAAGTCTAAAAATGTGAATGAATGAATATTTTTGGCTGCCATCTAACTTCAAGTTAACCTAAAATGGAAATGGGTTCTAATGGTTTAGCCCAAAACGAAAATAAAATAAAAGTGGGCTTTAGTTACAAAATTCGAGCCCAAATAAAATCCAGAAATATTCATCTGACTTTGGCTCCAAAATCGACTGCCCTCTTGTTTGACTTTTCCCTTCATGTCTACATAACAATTGTAGCTCTCTGAATCATCTAAAATATGAAACAAAAATGAGGCAAATCCGATGTCTGGTTCAAGAGTTATGGTAAAAATAGTTAAGCAATATAAAACTGGAATTTTATTATTAAAAATGGCTAAAACATAATAAAGGGCCTAAAGCCCAAATAAGTATAAAAGCCATTATTTATTAGCTAAAGAGTCCTAAATTATTAATCAAGAGACAAAAAGTAGTGTATGAAATATTCAATTATCAAGAATCAAGAAAGTACTGGTCAAGAAAAGGAAGTTGATATTATCCATGCCTCATCCTTGACCAAATTATCGTGTGACAAAAGGGACATGACATGGTTGTACGATAGGTTGTATCGTGTAATCGATCCCCATGTGAATTGGGTAGTCGGAATGTCTTGCTAGAGGCCGCTTATGACTTGTGGGCTAGTACGATATTGGCCCACTTGCCAATCTCATATGGGTGCAAGTGGTCGCACACAAGAATAACCCAACACAAGCAAAAGTGTCCGGGTTCATTGAATCTTAGATTAATCGAGATTTAATGAATACTTAATTTAATTTGGGGTGAATATATACATATATTTGAAATTAATATATATTAATATTATTAATGGAGATTATAATATTATTATATAATATTTTTTTATATTTAATTTATTTGATAAATTAAATATCTAAAACAAATAGAGATATTGTATCTCATTTAATTTTTCGAATAAAGATATCATATATCTATTTAATTTAAATTGAGATGTAGTATCTCATATTTAATTAAATAGATAGATATCATTTCTCGGATTTCATTTATAGAGATAAATTAAATCGAGAAGGCTTTTGATTCGGATTAAATAAATATATTACATTAGATCTATTAGATAGATTTAATTAATGTATATTTTAATCAAGATTCAAAATTTGAATTTCAGATCTGGCTTTTTAATTCGGATTAAATAAATGTATTAGATTAGATCTATTAGATAGATTTAATTGATATATTTTAATCTAGATTTAAAAATTCTAATTTCAAAATTAATGAGGATTAATTTTGAATATAATACGTTGATCATTTTTAGAAAAACTTACGGAACTTTTATCGAGCGTATTAGAAAGTTGCGAGAAAACCCTAGAGCGATGGAGAGACGCACAACACAAAAAGGCGCTAGCACTGCCGTAGCCGTGTTCGAGGGGTTGTTCGTGAGGATACCGAGAGGAAGACGATTCATAGAGTCGGCTTCTCTTGATCGAGGAGGTAGCCCACCGGTTCAAACCGAAAGAGACGCAGACCGTTTCAGCGCGTAGGTAATATTCAGATTCCTTAGCCTTGATTTAAACGCGCTTGAGTGATCCTTAGGATGGGATTCGTAGAAATTTTAATCCATTGTGTGTACGGATCCCAACAGCTCTTTCACCTTTTTCTTTGCTTGGTAAAAATCTTTCGGCAAATTATTGTCATTGGGAACAACTTTACTCATGATCTGCATCATTTCATTATAATTCTTCTCACTCATATGGTGATCAGTCTTCAAGCTTAATGTTGTTAGGGTAGCCGATAACGATGAATATTCACTATTTTCAATGTGTTACCTTCCCATAAAGGACGTTGCGCATCTTGAAGCATTTTATAGAACCTATCGGCTTTCGGATTAGGATCATCTCCCATGTATGATGGTTGATTATGTGTATGGTCTCCTCTTCCATGTATGAAGGTTCAACATGAGTAACAGGATCAAAATATTGGCCGATCGACGGTCCCACGACATCCATAACCAATTGTTCATATTGATTAAGGTTATCTTGATGAGTACTGTCTCTATAATAACCACTCGGTGCCTGTCGGACTTCCCCATGAAATTGAAGATGGAATATCACCTAGAGGGGGGTGAATAGGTGATCTCAAAAACTTTTTGCAAGACACACACAGGCGCAAGTAAAGATAGAGACAAAGAAGGAAAATAGACACATAGCAATTTATACCGGTTCGGTCTAACACTCCGAGCTACGTCCAGTCCCCAATCACACCTTGGGATTTCCACTAACTCTTCAAATACGAATGCAATTACACACTCTGTAACTTAGGATGATCCTTTCACACTCGAACTCACTCCCCCTTACAAGTTGTAATCGTACACCCACACTTAAGGTTCCACAACCTTAAGATTCAAACTGAAAATGAAATAAGTGTTTAATAACTCCTCACAAGTAGATAATATGTGAACACTGAAGTATAGCGAAAATATCCGAAGATATTAGCTCAGTTAATGAAACTGCAAATTGCAATAAGTTTGAATTGAATGCACAACATTTCGGTAGGTTGGCGAATTCAATGCTTTGGGTATTTATAGATGTTGTAATTAATGACTGTTGGTGAAGCTTGAAGATTAACCGTTGAGAGTCTTGAATATACTCATTAGACAGATGAAGCTCGATTAATATTTTTGCCATTCAAATAATCCAGGTGGATTTGCAGTCACGACATTCTTTTCATTCCTTTTGTTTTGCCCGTTGTGAATAGCATTTAATGTGTGAGGGGAATATCAATAAATGCTTTACATTTGTTAGTTCTCTATGTGTTTTGATGATGTCTAACAATTGTAATAATTGTTGGTTTAAGTTACAATTCTTTAACTCTAGTCAAAGCATCTTTGAGTTTTTGAAACATGAATTATGAACTTAGCAACTCAAGTTGTCAA
Organism: Acacia acuminata; assembly: GCA_019022655.1. NCBI lineage: Eukaryota > Viridiplantae > Streptophyta > Magnoliopsida > Fabales > Fabaceae > Acacia > Acacia acuminata. The sequence goes on along the minus strand of JAFJYI010000348.1, from coordinate 191,816 downwards.
ACATGACTCAAGTCATAATTTTAAGAAAAATCAATTTTTCAAATAACATAACTTGAGTTGTCACTTAACAACTCGAGTCATGAGTTGTACTTCAGCTTTCAGAAAGGTTCATCGCATATCATATTTTTATAAGTCTGACATAACTCGAGTTATTTTGTGACTAACTCGAGTCATGCCAATGATAGAGAACTTTAACTGACATAAAGAGCTGATATGACTCGAGTTATCTAGACCAACTCAAGTCATCCATAGTTCAGTTGCTTCTGTGTGAAATGAAATTACATTTGATAACTCGAGTCATAATGTTTCACTTTGGTCTCAGTATGAAGCATCTGACATTATGACTCGAGTCAACCAGGATAACTCGAGTCATCTCATTTGACAATTCTTCTCTGCCTTTCGAACACCACAATTATAACTCGACTCATCGTAGGCAACTCGAGTTATCTATATCAGAATTTTGAATTCAGCGTCTTCGTAATCTGCAATCTCTTGGTTATACTTTGGTACTTGATATTAATGTTTCTTATTACTTCTAACCAAGTTTAATCAGTTTGCTAGTGTTTTTCAGACATGTTTAACAAGATTATAAAATTCAAATTACCAAAAAGCAAGATGATGTCAGATGCATTAAATGCCTAGCGAAATGAAGCACGAAAGTGGAAATGAACTTCCGAGCAACCATAAAGTGTTTCAAGCATTCCCAGTCAACATTCTACCTAAGTCTCAACGGACAAATCGAATGTAGAATGTCAACGGAGAATAACGACTAATTTCAGAAGTATACAAAAGAGACGAAGCCAAGCCCAACTCAATGGATATATTTATTAGTCTCGAATTGGTTATAAGCTAGATTTTTGATAAAAAGAAAGGAAGGAAGAAGCATGGTGAAAAGTCTTATATGAACTATTTTACAAAAATCGGTTCATACTTCAAATCCTTTTTGCTCATTGCAATTATTGTAATAGGAAAGGTCATACCACATCTTCTTGTTTTCAATAAAAGGAAAGGAAGGTTAAACCTTCACAAATTATCAATGGGTACCCAAAGGAACTATGTTCCTAAAGAATCTAACCCCAAAGGACCCAAGAAAAGATGGGTACCTAAGACTTGATCTTTTGTGAATTGCATGTCTAAGAGCATCAAAGCCAAACAAGTGGTACATTGACAAGTGGATGCTCTAGACACATGACGGGAGATCAATCCAATTTGTCTCAATCAAGCCTAAGGATGGTGGCAAGGTGACAGGAGATCAACTGCAAAGATTGCTGGAATTGGTGAAATTGGGAACAATGAAGGACCACTCATCAAAGATGTCTATCTTGTGGAAGGACTTTACCACAATCTCCTCAATGTGAGTCAAAGCACCGATAAGGGTAACTTAGTTATCTTTGATTCTGAGGAATGTTTGATTGTGAAAAAGGATTTTCTCTCTTTAGAAAATTTGAAATCAAAAGCTTTATTTGGAGCAGAGATGGCAATTGTTATACTCTTAACCTCTCTAGCAATGCTAAAATTTCAGAAACATGTTTCGTAAGCAATTTGAATGAAAGTTGGTTGTGGCATAAGCGATTAGCTCATGTCAACATGTCTCAACTTGACAAGTTGCTCAAAAAGGATTTGGTGATTGGTGTTCCCAAACTTAATTTTAAAAATGACTTGATTTGTGAAGCATGTCAAAAAGGAAAACAAACCAAATTGTCTTTCAAACCTTCGAAAAATGAAATCTCAACCAATAGACCATTACAATTACTACATATGGATCTCATTGGTCCTTAGGGTGAGGAGCCTTGGTGGTAATTTGTATACTTTGGTTATTGTAGATGATTTCTCAAGATTCTGTTGGACCATATTTTTATCATCAAAAGATGAAACATTTGATCAATTTGTTGTGTTTACCAAAAAAGGTCCAGAGATTTCGAATTATAAGGACTGATCATGGAGGAGAATTTTGAGAATCATGCATTCGAAGAATTCCTATGCTCATGGAATATATCACAACTTCTCTGCGCCTAGAACTCCACAACATAATGGAGTTGTTGAAATGAAAAATCGTGTGTTAACTGAGATGGCCAGAGCAATGTTAAATGAGAATCAGACCTCTCAAGTCTTGGCTGAATGGCACGTGTTATATATCAAATCGATACCTGTTAAACAAGACACCATACGAGCCGGGAAGGGAAACCAAATCTTGCTCATCTACACGTATTTGGTTGTAAGTGCTATGTGCATAATAATGGTAAGGATAATTTGGGTAAGTTTGATGCTAAAGCGATATAGATATTTATGAAGAGCCTATAGAGTTTTCAATACTAGAACTCAAGTGGTTGAAGAATATATTCATGTTGTGTTTAGTGAAAGTAAGTCTAAACCTTTGGATGAGGAAGAGGAAAAAAGTTTTCAAAACCAATTCTTTTCAAAAAACTACTCCTTCTTCTAATCGAAAGTTCTAAAATGTTTTCGAGGCTGATCCCCAAAATCCTATTGAAAATCGGCTCACTTAGAGCTTGGAGATTTATAAGAAATCACCCTTTAGACCAAGTTATAGGTGATGTAAATCAAGGAGTAAGAACTAGAAATAGCACTTTAAATGAAGTTACATTTTCGCATTCATTTCCCATATAAACCCTCTAAAATAGATGAAGCCCTTTCACAATGATTGGTGATAGCTATGCAAGAGGAGTTACATCAATTTGACAAATCAAGTTTGGGACTTGGTGCCTAGACCCAAGGACCATCCGGTTATTGGGACAAAATGGGTATTTAAGAACAAACGAGATGAGTATTTTTAAATGGTTTTATACAAGAGGAGGTTTATGTTTAGCAACCTCCGGTTTTGAAAAATAGCAACATCCCGATCATGTGTACTTCAAGCAAGCACCTAGAGCTTGGTATGAGAGATTAAGTCAATTTCTTCTTGATCAAGGATTTATCTTTATGTTGATGACATAATCTTTAGTGCGCACTAATGATGTTTTGTGTGAAGAATTTGCAAAGACTATACAAAGGGGAATTTGAGATGTCCATGATGGGAGAGCTCACTTACTTTCTTGGGCTGCAAATCAAGCAAAGGAAAGATGGAATCTTCATCTCCCAAACAAAGTATCTCAATGACTGCTAAAGAAGTTTGGAATGGACAATTGCAATGGAGGCCGACACACCAATGAGCACAACTACCTCATTGGATGCTGACGAAGAGGGTAAAGATTTCAACATCACAAAGTATAGAGGAATGATTGGATCATTACTCTATCTAACGCAAGCCGTCTGGACATCCAATTCGAGTGTTGGAATGTGCAAGGTTCCAATCTCTCCTGGGCGAGCCTCTGGCTGAACATGTGAAGAAATCTTGGTCCATCTTGCCGACACAAGGACACTTTGACTATGGTTTCCCAAAGGTCAACTAACACTTGGTGGCATATTCGATTCGCACCATGCCTAGCTACAAACCGATGGAAGAGCACAAGTGGCCAATGTGAGTTCTTTGGCAATTCACTTGTGTCTTGGTTCAGCAAGAAACAAACAAGTGTAGCCGTATCATCAACCGAAGTAATATGTAGCCGCATCAAGTTGTTGTGCTCAAGTGCTATGGCTTAAGCAACAACTTGCAACTGGGAGTTTCCCAATATTGTGTGGCAACACAAGCACAATAAGCTTGGCCAAGAATCTTCTACGCATATTGATGCGAGGCATCATTTTATAAGGGATCATGTTCGAAAGAGATGTCAAAGTAATGTCTATCCCAACACATCTTCAACTTGCCGATATCTTCAAAGCCATTAAGCTAAAGAACCATTCAATTTCATAAGAGAATTGGGAATGGTAAATCCCATGTTTAACAAGTTAGTTTAAGTTTTGATGATTGATTGTTACTAACTTAAGCATCGGAATTATGTTTTATGCGGTGATGTATTTACAAAATCAGAACTTTTGCTTTGATAAGAAGTGAAAACAGTTTTGATGAAAACTGAGTTTTGATGGAGTATCGGGGAGAGAGAAGCGTACTTAAGTTGTGAAGGAGCTCTAAACTCGAGTTTGAAAATTGGAAACTCGAGTTTACACTGACGAGAGCAACTCAAGGTTTTGAAGAATGAAAACTCGAGTTTTGTAAGTAAAACTTCGAGTTTTTGTCGCTGTGGTTTCAAAAGTTCACTTTACACTTTTGAAGTCCGGGTAAGCCTTTATTCTTCAAAACTCAGTTTTGTATATACACAAAAAACAAAACTCGAGTTTTGGTCCCGTTATAAGTAACGATTTTCACATGTTCTTCAAAACTCTCTTTCAAACTCAAGTTTAGCCCTAGGTTTTCTTCTCTTCTCTCGTCCCCATTTCCTAAATCTTTCGCATCTCACTCCTACCCATCACATTTCTTCATCAAACCCTAAAATGACTTTGTCTAACTCCTCCCGAATCGACTCACATTGCCTAGCCCTAATGAACGTTCAAGAGGATCAAACTCGCTCAACTAGACTTCGTTTTGGCATTGATCGATCAATCAAGGGAAGGGAAATTTCTTCTTCTAAGTTGCCTACTCATAAACTAAAGGAATTTCTATAGACGACGAAAAAAGGAAGCATGTTCCGAGATTCTTCCCGAAGGGAAAGGAAAAGCCAAGTCAATCCCAAAAGCTCCCAAGGCCAAGAGGTCAGGTTGCTTCTCAAATGTGAGAAAGGTCACGTCCTCCAAACCAAAAAGAACCTAAGAAGGAGCCTTCAATAATGGCTAATGCAATAGAGGACATATACGCCCAACCTCCAAATGGTTTCTCGGGATCGATTTCATGACCGATGAAGATGCTTTGAGAGGTTTAGAGACACTTATCTCAACCGTGCATTACGTCTATTGTCTCGGTTCTAAGCTCAAAGAAGATTTCAATATTGATTTATCCCCTGGTTGTCCCAATATGAAATTTCCATTTCGCTCCATTCACACCTAGCATTGTTAAAATATTCTATTTTAACATGATTTCGATAATGTCTTGGATTCTCGAGGAAACTTAATTGAAGAAAAGGGTGATCACATCTCGAAAGGGGTAACATTCACTATTTCGCATCAACTCGTCCTTAAACTCACAAATCCACCATCTCGATCTCCCATCAAACCGAGTAATCGAGAAATTTTTGGGTTACTTATTTCGAGAAAATCGAGACCCAACCTCGACATGTCCTCACGAATTCTCGGTATATCTATTCGAGGAATTTCATCCGTGGGAAGTTACACTGCCCAAAAAGACTATCCATTGTTTGCGGCCTTTGTGAGCTGACTCCCTTTAACCTTGGGCACTTGATTAAGTTTAGGTTTGCTTCACGCCGACCATCACATATCCCATATCCCTCTCGATTTCGTTGATTCTATTCTACCACAAGATATGGCATCTTGGTCCCCCACTCCCTCAAATCACTGCTGAATTTGGAAAAAGTCAATTAAACTATATGAAACTTCGGTTGAGACAGTATGGGTCGATCAATCTTATGCTCCGACTAGATCTCACACTGAGCTATCAAGGGCTTTATTAGCCATTTGCCCACCGCTTTGGAGTCCGAGTGTAAGGTCAATTGTAGACGCTGCCATTGCTTCTCTATCCCTTCGATTAGAGTCGAAATTGGGAAGCTAGTATCATCGTAGATGAAAATCATGAAATGGTAGATGCAAAGCTATCGATATAACAAAACAGATGAAATTTTTGACCAACTCATCGATCTTGACACTAAGCTATCTACTACCCCGATCAATGTCCGCGACAAGGTTGAGCAAGTCATCAAGCATCTTGCATTAGATCCTCTTCACCCTTTGATTGTTCTTCATCGGTCCATCCTTTTCTTCTCCCAAACCAGAACCGTTTCTTATTACTTCTAACCAAGTTTAATCGGTTTGCTAGTGTTTTTCGGACATGTTTAACAAGATTATAAAATTCAAATTATCAAAAAGCAAGATGATGTCGATGCATTAAATGCCTAAGCGAGAAATGAAGCACGAAAGTGCAAATGAACTTCCGAGCAACCATAAAGTGTTTCAAGCATTCCCAGTCAACATTCTACCTAAGTCTCAACGGACAAATCGAATGTAGAATGTCAACGGAGAATAACGGCTAATTTCAGAAGTATACAAAGAGATGAAGCGAAGCCCAACTCAACGGATATATTTATTAGTCTCAACGGCTCATTGGGTTCTCTTCAACAGTCATTAAATGCAACTATCTATAAAAGCCAGAAGCATTCAAGTCTTCACCTACCGAAACTCTGCGCATTCAATTAGCGATTAAGTGCATTCATTGTTTCTACTCTTAGAGTTAATATCTTCGGATATATCAATCTTCAGTAATTATTAATCTGCTCTTTTAGAGAGTTCCTTATAGATCATCCTTTCTTGTAAGAATCTCAAAGTATTGGGACTTTGGGATTGGTCATTTGATGACAACTTGTAAGGGGGAGTAAGTTCTAGTGAGAGAATTACTCCGTGAGTTACAGAGTGTGTAATCATTTGAGTTAGTAAAATCTTGGAGAGTCTGGGGACTGGACGTAGGTCAAGGATTTGGACCGAACCAGTATAAATCCATTGTGTTCAATCTCTCTTTCCCTTACTCTGTTTATCCCTGTTTTGCATTCAGTTAACAGAGCATTTGTGTGAGCAAAATTTTGTATCCCCAATTCACCCCCCTCTTGGTGATACTCCGTGTTTCAACATTAATCACAGAGTGGTTACCGAGGATATCACTGCTATGGCAACTGCATTTAATGCTTCTCTGACACACAAATTGCTTTATCCAAATTTGTTGTTAATCCATGATAAAATCATCTGAAACTCATTAGAAAACTGATTAAAAGCAATTAGGAATAGTAATGAGTAATGTTATGTAGGAATGAGATTAAACACGATGATTTATTATTTACAAGAACTATGATTTTGAAACAGGGAATTCATGCTCGAGCATGACTATTATTATGCTCGAGCAACAATGAAGAAAAACATGTTGAAAGAATAGAAATCATTTTATGCTTGAGCAACCAGCTATGCTTGCTCAAGCAAGATTCTCCTGGTGTATTTAAAAATAGTTTCTCTCATTGATGCTCGAGCAAGAAAAGCTTCATGCTCGGGCAACATGTCGAGGAAATACTTGGAAAGAACAGAAAAGCTTCCTATGCTCAAGCACCATGCTCGAGCACTAATTTGTGCTTGCTCGGGCATGCTTAGAATGAGACATTTAGAACCACTTACCATTGCTGATGCTCGGGCAACTCAGAGGCCATGTTCGAGCTTGGTTGAGACAGAGAGGAATTAAAAGTATTGAGGTAAGCTTGCTCGAGCATCATAATGCTCATGCTCGAGCACCATACTCAGCCATGTCAATAACATGCTCGGGCACAAGGTATACAGAGGGGAGAACTAAGAGATTCAGCGATGCTACTCGGGCACACTTTTACCTCTGCTCGGGCATCCTGCTCGAGCATGCTTTTCACTCTGCTCAGGCATGGTCCATCTGTTTCTGAGTTCTGCTATCAGCCCGATGATGCTCAGGCATGTCAGTCTCCTTGCTCGAGCATTCATGGTCAATCCATTAGATAATGCTTGGGCATTTAAAAAACTTTGCTCGGGAAGCCTCTCTGAAACACCTAAACAATTCATTAGATCGAGTATGCTCGGGCAAGAGCTATCTCTTGCTCGAGCAAACCACAACTTAGACATATTACTTAATTCAATAATTCAGAGTTCGTGATCATCAAAACACTAGAACTAACAGAAATTCCCAACATTCATAATTCATCATGAATCTTTTTTTACACAAATGGATTATGACCGTACTCAGATCTTGAAATTGCAAACACCTACATTTCACACATGGACAACTGATCGAGGTACTTGAATTAGTTGCATGCGCCAAAGCAAATTGGATGAACTCTTCCAAACCCTCTAACAATACTCGAGTAAGTTGTTTTTTCTGAGTTAGACGATTGTATATCCAACTCCTATCAACCAATTGCCGCTTAATCAAGAAAGTGGCAAACAAACACATGCAGTGAACAAAGAACAGACCCCAGCAAGCAACCAGAGAATGAGGATGTACACTAGAAGATGGGGGCATGCATGTTGACGGGCCAAAAAAAGAATGATAAAGTATAGGTGAAAATAGGGACATATGACAATTTTTTTGGAAAACATATATACTATTATTTCATCACAATGCAAACACACAATTACATCAGGGTTGTAGTTTGTTACCTCAATTCCAGCAATCGATTGCACAAAAACAAAAAAACAAAAAACAAAAAAACAAGGGTCGAACGATGCAGAAGAGAACAATCCACACAAAATGCAACTATGGCAAATGAGCAAAATAGAATATAATCGAGCCACAACAAAAATCTTAATTAACCAAGTAGTAAGGGGGTACCAATATTTTCCATTAATCTATTAAATCATTAAGCCTTTACTTTTAAGTTGTCATTTCTTTTGCATTTTTTTCACTTTTGTGCACTTAATTAATTAATAATCTTCTAATTGAATTATATGCACAAATATTTCGATTATTATTATTTAAATGCCTGATTTATATGTATTTTATTTATATAATTATGTATAGAAAACTAATTTTAGAATGCCAATTGTTTTAAATAGATCAATCACTTAATCCACTACCCAAACATATAAATGAGAATTACAAATCACAACATATAAAAATATGAAAATAAATATTTATTTTAATGCTAATTTAGTAAAATATAGATAATACTATATAAACTACATTGATTCTTATATTCTTAAATACTAAACCAAATATTGTTTTAGATTCTTACATACTATTACCTCTGGTCTTAATTATAAGAACACTTTTGTATTATAAATTCTACTACAAAAGTGTTCTTATCATTACCAATTAATACAATATCATAACAATTATAATCATTTCTATTTTAACCCTTAATAAATACTTCTAAAAAAATTATTGTCATAGAAAATATAAGGGGTCTTCTAAAAAATTTGTTATCCATCATATAGGCCATTTTTAGTGTCATCAATGAAGTTTTTTTTTTCAATTATTACCTCAATTACAATTTATTCAGGAAAAAACTTGAAGTCTCTGATATAGCATTTTTTTAATATTTTTAAATATAAATATAAACACCTCTCCTTGATTTCAATTAAATTAGCTAGTAATGATGATTTAATATATGGTTTCGAAGAAGTATTTATGAATGGTAAGAGCCGAAGCATAGTTAGTGTGGATGATTGAGTCATTATGGGAGTTGTTGATTCTTTATTAGCTACTTCTTTTAATCTTTATTTTTTATTTTTTATATCTTCCTTTTTTATAATATTTTTCGTTTCTTTTAGTAATGATTCTATTAAATCATTTAAATTAAATACTTCAAATAAATCTTCTAAATTTGGGTTTATATACCTTCCTAATTGTTTCAATAAATACATATTATTCCAATTCAATTGATTCTGTTCTCCTTCTCCACCTAATATATATGGTGAAAATATACATGATTCTATTTCTCTTTCATGCAATACATACGAATTTTCTGGTAATTTATTATATTCTTTTTCATAGCTTCTAGGTTCTAGTTTTTTAATTATATTCATTTTTACACAATTGTAGTTGATACAAATATTAAACAAACAATTAGAGTTTTTTTTTTTTTCTCGTGTAGGAGTTCAGATTAAATTGCAACTACGGAGGATACCCAGAAAATCTTCAAACAAGTACTAAAGAAAGCTTAAACAAACAATAAAATAAAAAGTGTTTGAAACAATATAAGACATTTGGGATCAAATTTCGATTTCATATCACTACTAATCCTCATGCTTTGATACCATAAAGAGTATAGCCAGGCTATATATTCAGATTCAATGAAGATTTTGGTATAATGATATTATCTACTACATATAGAGCCCCAAGGGTTGACCGAATATGATTCGAGTCATGGAAGGATTTTTGTCCTATTGCATACAGGAGAACTTTTATAGAGTCTTCCCAACACATGGGCGGAACCACTTGTTCTTATCGACTCACACCTTCCCCTTCAGACCATACCAGCACAACCTGCTTTCGTTTTCTACTAGTGTACTTTACAACACACCTCATATACTTTTTTTCTTACCTTGTAGTGTCGACAAAATCTCTTCCACACACATTGCACTACTTTTCTTACACATCTTTACTTCTTATCTAAATGTCGGCAATGATCAATGTTGGTAACCTTCCATGTCTTGTCTTCTTTTGCTTCAGACTATAGTAGGATCTAAATCAAGTTCCTCAAAATCTTGCATAGTTTTTTCTCTTTCTTCACAATATTCACATTTATGATTTGAATATTCAGATAACAAATTACAGATTTTTTTTTTCTTTTGTTTCTTCTTAATTTTCCATGGTATTAGTTTTTAGTCGATCATTCCAATTATTGACCATATATAATAAACAACTTCATGAGAAAGAGTGAAAACAGGAATCATTCATTCAAGTGAAGATCAATATACATGAACAAGAGAAAATTCTTTTATGCATGTTTTCAACGTGAAGAGACAGCAACGATACATATATATTTGGATATTCATATTGATCTCATGAGGCAGCAAATTCATGAGAATAATGAAGGTGGAATATCACCTAGAAAGGGGGGTGAATAGGTGATTATAAAAATCTTCTTGCTAAACGCTCAAGAACACTAAAAACAGAGACAGAGAAAGGAGATGAACACAAAGCGATTTATACTGGTTCAGTCTAATTCCTCGACCTACGTCCAGTCTCCAAGCACCTTGGGATTTTCACTAACTCTTAATCACTAACACAATTACACACTTCATACTCAGGATGATCCTCTACACTAGGACTCACTCCCCCTTACAAGCTGTAATTGTACACCCACACTTAATGAACACAACCCTAAGATTTTACAACTAAACAAATAATCAAATAAGTGTTTATGGAAAACTCTCTCATAGAGCAGATAAATAATAATCACTAAAGTATAAAGATATCCGAAGATATTAAATGAAACAGTAGATTGCAATAAGTTTGAATTGAATGCGCAGAGTTTTGGTAGTTGGTAAATTTAATGCTTCTGCTATTTATAGTTGATGCCATTAATGACCATTGGAGAAGCTTGAAGATTATCCGTTGTGACTCGTCAAAATAGTCGTTAGACAAATGAAGCTTGATAATCACTTTCCCCGTTAATCCAAGTGGATTCGTGTTGTCTTGACATTCCTTCATTCTTTTTGTTTTGCCCGTTGTGAAATAGCATTTATTGCCCAAATGAAATAGCAGCAAAAAATTTAGAAGAACAAAGGAATGGTTGCCGAAAATATGACTTGATTAGGCAACTGCATTAAATGCACTCTGACACACAAAAGGCTTTTTGATAATTTTGTTGTTAATCTTTTGAATAATCATCTAAAACTCACTAGCAAATTGATTAAAAATAGTTAAGTATAGTAATGAGTAAAAATCATAATCGATGAATTTGGTTTGTCGAACACGGTGATTTTAATATCAGAAGAGTTTAACTTCCAGTTAAAATAAATTGCCTTGAGTTAAAATGACTTGAGGCAAGATAAGCATGATCACCAAGAGCTGACTCAGCTTATCCACTCCCTCTACTAGTATCCACACCGAATAGACTCCAACACTGACAACAGCATGACAGCGCATTCAACGTCTTACGTCTCTTTTCTTTCTCTAGGGTTTTCTTTCGCGGCTTGTCTGTTCTTTTTTTGTTTCTTAATAACACTAGATCATTATCTTATAGGGTTTCTAAAACCCTAAAGGGCCGTATTAAAATATTCAAAATTAAACTTAATCAATCTTGAAATTCGAATTTAGATCAAACAAATTAAATACTACATAATAATATTTATTATCTACATAAATATAAATAATACTATTATTTTCAAAAATAACAAAATTATATTATGTTATCTCTCTTTGAAACTTAAATGTGAGATACAATATCTCTATTTGTTTTATTTATTTAATTTATCAAATAAATTAAATACACATAATAATATTATTATCTAATAAATAATATTATTATTATTTTCAAAATAACATTATATATGTTAGGGGGGGGGGTGAATTGGGTGTTTGATAAAACTTTAGGAACTTTGAAAATCTTTTTTCAACTTACTGAAATCAATTCGTATGACAAAAATACTTTATAAACCAATAGTTAATCATTCAAACATATATGCTGGAAATATAAGAGTTTAGGGAAGAGAATATGCAAACTATGATTTATCCTGGTTCGGCCCAATCCTTGACACAAGCTCCACTTGAGATTTTTAATCCACTATCTCCGTGTTTAAGCTCCACAAGTTTAGAGATTTTCAATCCACTATCTCCTTGTTTAACTCGTGTTGGTTCTCAATGATGAGAAAAGAACAACTTTAATCAACCTGTTAAAAACAAAACAATTTTATCAAAGTCAAATTAAATAGAGAAAAACACTTGTCAATTTGCCTCAAGTCCGTTTACAATCTCTTCATCGCTAGATTATACTTCAACTCCCTTTCTGCACACACCGTCATTTAAAGGATACAATTACGCACTCGAGTCTCTACATATCTCACCTCGACTCGAGGATGATGCCTCGAAATCCGCCAATACTTCATTCCTTATCTAAATACCTGTTCAACTCGAGTCATGCTTATATGTAACTCGAGTTTTCAGACTCGAGTCAGGGAACCTTGTGCCTCGAGTTAAGATGCATCCTGGAAATATCATTTTGAATCAAATTAATCAAAGTAACTCGAGTTGATCATTGTGCGCCTCGAGTCAAGGACTGAGATTGTTGAGATTCACTGTATCTAAAATGTTGGGCTCTTATCAAAAGAATCCGGATTAATTCCTAATGATCTTATAAACATTATACAACATTTATTGTAAGAATATTGATCATAATGTTAAGTGATTTTCGATAAATCAGCAATGGTTAGATCTTCAATCGAAACTTTGAGGAACAGTGACAAGCGAAATCAAGTCATTAAATCCAATTGAGGTGAGATTAGCGTGAATGGTTAAATACTAACAACGGTCATAATCAAACGGGCAAATTCAGATCTTACCAAACGACTAGTTCTCCAACTATTATAAATTCATGAAGAACCGAGTACATCACGAAAACTACGACCACACAGACAATAGCTTTTAAAGAGTTCAGTTCTTATACTCTTATACCTTGTGTTATAAGTGTGCCTCAGTGATTATCAATTACTCTATAAGAGAGCTTTTTCAATTGTATTCAGTTTAGATCAAAAATCTCAAGATAGTGGTATCTTGAGTACGGTTGTACAATTACGATCGATGGGGAGTGATTCCTGGAGAGTGAGAGTCATTCATTACAAAGGTTGTAATTGTGTTTGTGAGATATTGAAAATCCCGAGTGTCGGTGCTACCTGGATGTAGGTCAAGAGTTGGACCGAACCGCATAATTCCTCTCGTGTCATTTCTCTTTTCCCTTCTTATCATCCATCATGTAATTTTTGAATCACCCACCCCTCTAGGTGATATTCCACCTTCACTCAAAGATGTCCTTTCACACTAGACCTTGAGATTTGAATTGTAAACACACTTAAAGGTTCCACAACTTGAGAAAATCAAATAAGTGTTTAGACTCTCTCACAAAGAGATGAATAATAATCACCGAGGTACATAATCGATTATCACACTCTCTACTGAAAACTTATAAACATTGTGAAATATAGAGTATATGAGATAAGTGCTGGATTCAGAATACCAGCATTTCGACAGTGCAAGCTCGTATGTCTATCTGTCCATTTTGAATCCTTCTCATTTTATAGTTGATCGTCCTTAATGACCGTTGAGAAGCTTTGTAAACTAGCCGTTGTGACTCTTTGTATTTCCGTTAGGCACAGGTGTACTCCGTTTGTGAGCAGTCGACCATTGCTTCATTTAATGATCTGCTGTCATTTGCATTGATGTAGATAATGACCCAGAGTGATAGCTGGATTAAGTATTCCTCGAAAGAATGTTTCCATCTACCACGTGCTTTAATTCTGAATGTCAACTCTATCCTTCTGAGTCACATTTAATGCGTCTGCCACGTTGGATTAGCTTTCGTTCAAAAACGAGATTGTCTTGATTAATCAGCTGAAACTTAATCAAGAAAATGATTAAACATGATATAAATAAGTTCAGATATGATTAATGAACATTATATAATGACCCATTAAATTCATCATGCCGATTAGCGTTACTGGAAAGACTGACAGAAATATGAAGAACAATTCTCCAGATTTGCTTCATGCACTCTCGAGAATTCTATGTTCAGAGGACCAAAAGAAGGATTTTAATCTGACAATTCTTGAGAATCAAGTTTATATTCTCGAGAACCTGAAGAGTGAAATGATAGACCAGCGAATGTAAGTCGAGTATTTAAAGAAGATGTATTCTCGAGAATCATATGTATATACTCGAGAATTGTCCTGGATCAAAACATAGGATAAGATGTTGTCGCCCATTCTCGAGAATCAGTTGGGTATTCTCGAGAGTTGTCTTGGTTGATATTCTGGAATTGAGACACTTGCTTTTATTCTCGAGAATTAGTATGATATTCTCGAGAATTGTCTTGATCGACATTTTGATATTGAGACGCTGGTTCACATTCTTGAGAATCAATAATCCATTCTCAAGAATTACTCTGCAGGATAGAGATATATACACTGATAGCAAATTCTCGAGAATCATAACTCTATTCTCCAGAATCAAGACTATTGAAATCTTCAAGCCTTGTGAAGATTCATTCTCGGGAATCTACTCCTCATTCTCGAGAATCTTTTTAACATACTTAGAATCAGTTTCACATGGAGATGCAAGTGAGGTAATCTTGATTCAAATACTTAAACTCTTTAAAGTCTTCTTTCCAATGCAAGAAGAATCAGCTCCGAACTCATTGTAGTTCATCCGTTATCATCAGTTGAATGGAGATAGTTCTTGATCGTGTTTTTCCAATGTCCTGAACAGACTGTCAACTTCAAAACATCATATCTCCTTCAATTGATCTTCATTTTTTGATTTCTTGATGTTTATGTAAATTTATTTGAGTCTAGTTTCCAATGGCACCAATTTGATCTCATTTGGATTTTTTGTTTATGAGATACACTCAAATTACCGAAGCTTGTTCTGGACTGTGATGGTGATTTTTGTGCCAAATTGTAAAAATCATAGATTTCTCATCTGAACTCCTTTGGACTTGACATTTTTCCAAATATACGTGTTGGATGTCTAGTTTCATTTGCCACTGGTTTCATATCAATCCGATTCCTGGTTTGGGAGATATCATCGAATTACTAGAGGTCGTCCGAGTGAAACGTGAAACAGAGTGTTGCTGAAGCACAACCATTCTCGAGAATGACAATACCATTCTCGAGAATCACCCTATCATTCTTGAGAATCACAATGCCATTCTCGAGAATGACTGAAATTTATGCGCAGGAAGGAGCAAATGAACCGTAGCAACTCCTTTTCATCGGGAAGTTTGAATTTGCTTATTTTAACTCCGAATTGAGCCGTTCCAACTTCCATTTGATCATAGAGACTTCAATATTGAGATTCTCCTTTCTTAAATCTCCTCTCTTGATCATTCTTCATTGTTCAAACTTCATATCTACATTAAATAGGATATTTAGTCAAAGTAAAAGATAAATGTAGTATGCAAGCTTTTTGCTATGGATAATGGCATCTATATAAGACATCATTAAAACTAATCATATCCAACAATATATATATATCCTAGATTAAATGATGTATTCATTAAATCTTAGACATATCTAAGATTCAATGAATTTGAACATTATTGCTCATGTTAGGATATTCTTGTGTGCGACCTTGCGGGCCCACATGAGATTGGCAGCTAGCCAATACTATACCAACCCACAAGTCGCAAGCAGCCTCTAGCAAGACACTGCGACTACCCAACTCATCCGAGGATCGTTGATACAATACAACCTATCATACAACCATGCCACATCCCTTTTATCACGCGATAATTTGGTCTAGGATGAAACATGGATAGTGTTATCCTCCTTTTCTTGACCATTGCTTTCTCGATTCTTGAGTAGTCTAACAATTGAAATGGAAACTCCTTTCATCATAGTGTGGCCATACATTTCTTAGACTCACTCATCGAGGGGCCCAGTATTATCTCTCTACAAATGTGAGGGACAAATTCCATCTTGACCATTCACTTCCCCTGCATGAAAGCCACTAATCCCGATCAAAGCCTTTATCATCACTCAGTCAAAGGTGACTTTTGACTAGGTAAAGATCAGCGACTCTTATGTAGGAATCTATGATGATCTCAAGTTAAAGGGCATTGTGACATGGTTATACATGAGAAAAGCTTATGATTTAATTCATGCAGCTTTCTCACAGTGGGTCGGTCCAGCACCTTGTACTCTTACAAGTGCCTATGACTTTGATTCGTATCTCCATACCCCATCAAAGTCATACTAGTCTTATTTCATCTTTGCTCCCGCATAGATGACCGACCAAGGATATTTAGGATAATCTTTATGATATGTCCAAGGATACAGTTATCATAATAAACATGCAAATAATATGATAACTAAATGGAGAAATACTTTAAATAACAACAATATTTAAAGTACAATGACTTGCCCCTAGGGCATGATTTCCAATAGAGTGCAAATATTCATAGCCTTAGCCTTAGGATTATCCTGACTCTGATACCAATGTTAGAAATAACAATAGAAAAGAGAAGAAGGCTCACTCTAGGATTAGACTGCTAGAGCCTAATCTAGTTTTACATAGCAGTGCACCAGAACAGAGAAAGATGGAAGATGGGAAGAGAGAGCACAAGGTATTCTATTGCTTTGGGGTGTGAAATAATGCTAGTGGAGGCCTCTATTTATAAAGGCCTAGAGAGGCTTCTCCTTCTTGCCCACAAAGCAGCATTAACTCCTCACTAATTCCTTGATTGATTTCCTCAATCAAGAGGCTCCTCTAGCAAATCAACATTAATGTTGATTGCTTTGACTAATCACACATAAGTGTGATTCCATCCAATTACTTATATTATATTTGATTTGGATTTTTCATAATCAAATAGTCCAACCCATCAAGGGCCAACTTAGGATCCAAAGTCCAATAATAGCCCACATGTAGTATCAAATATAGTTCCTCCTCTTCATAACTGAGACTCAACATTCTTCCCCTGCCAAATTGTAACAATCAAAGAAATTGAAGATGGAAAGAGGTTTGGAAGAGACAACTTAGTCCAAGATTGGTGTTGCATGTGGCATCGAGCTCCCTTCCTTCCCACTTCCCTAACATTCTTTGGTTCTCCTCATCTTCTCTCTCTCTCTCTCTCTCTCTCTCTCTCTCTCGTGTGTTTTATTATGCTCGATGGCCATTTCGCACTTCATCTAATCGTTGTTTACAAACTTTGTCCCTTGTTTAATATACTGAAATCATCAAATAATTTTTAGAAATTAATCCTTAATTCTTTACAAGGATTTTCTTCATCAATTAACATCTTTTGCATAAAATAATTTCCCTAAAATTTCCAAGCCAAACAATTAACATCTAACTTTTTTTTTTAATTGTTTCAAGAAAATATGCCCTTAATTTATAAAAATACCTTTTGACCAAATAACTAATTTTTTAGGGTTTTTTTTTAATAGATAACATCCCTAGGCCTCAAATATGCCTTGTTAATCTCTTCTTAAATTGTTGTGATGTTAAATAGACAGTGCATTATAGTGAAAAAAAATTTTACAAGGAGAAAATAACCTCTTTACATCCACCACTACTTGGTTGATACAAGATATATTCAGGAAATTTAAGATCATCAACAATATTATGGGGCTTCCAAACTTGCCAACGCAACATAATTCTAAAATGTTCTGCCACTAAAAATGGAGTTATTGCAATGGACTTTCTGCTCTAGTTCCCTTACCACAAGGTTTTCTAGTTGCCTTACCTGTTAGTATTTAGGTATCCTGGAGACAATCTGTAAGGACATATTAGCACCATTTCTACATTGTAGTATTTCATCATTAATAAATGAGCATATTTTATCTTTATCATATTTATGTCTCGCCTTTATTATAAGGTAAATATGTGTTTGAAGATAAAAGCCCTAGGAATAGAACGTGTGTTATACTTGAGGATCAATGATAGAGATTATGATTATGAGGACTCGAGAACACTGGATATCTATTGCCTAAAACTTGTTCCTAGTCTGAATCACTAAGAAAGGGCATTGATGATCTCAATAAGGCTAGTACGACATCATCTACTTGTATAGAGATAAAAGGTAGGGACCTCATGGAATACAGACATGGAGATGTCTTAGCCGATGTTGTGGGTGGATCTATTAGAGAACAGATAGCATCGAACTGACTCGCCGAGAAACTCTACAAAGATTCATTGTAGATAGTATCATTGGATATGTAAAGTCTCTCATCGTTTGGTAGTGCGGATCATCTTGGACTTAAGGATGTCATCGAACACTATGTCCTAGGGTTATACTTTGACCGTAAAACTCTATCCATCTGAAAATGGGGAAAACAGTGTACTCTTAGGTGTAACTCGAATACATGAGTATAGATGGACATGCTGAGAGGACTCACAATCCCTTACAAGGGATTAGTCATTCACAAGACCGATAGAGCTTGGATAGCTTCTAATTAACTCGGGAGACTGTGCGCACAACAAGTGATCATAAAGAGTCATGATCCGTTATAGAGTTGATATAAGAAGATTCCTAGTTCTGTGAAATAGCTACATTTAGTCAATTAAGAGAGACGAAACTCTATCTTTGCTCTCGACTAAATGTGAATGACGATGTGAGGGATGATGCCTGCACAGTATCCAAATCTGAAAGGTAGATCACTTGATCAACTCAATTAGTTCTGGGGCCACAGAGCATTGCTAGTGTCATATGAGGTCATTAAATAAATTGGGCCTATTAAAGGGTTTTAATTGGTCCAAGTTTATTTATGTCAGAGACTAATTGGCCCTAATATGTCACACATAAAGGTTATTCCCGATTGTTTAGCAAACTTGGGCCAATAATTGTTATTGGGATTTGATGAGCATAATTTATGCCATGTTTTCCCTATATTTTATGACTGAATTGTATGGTAAATATAAGCTTAACTGTAATCAATCTAAGCAAAAAGGCATTAATTCATGATATAGGGAACTGAAGGATAGAAACCATTTATATCCTAAACATGTGCTAAGAAAGGAGCAAGTTACAAGGTTTTGGAGAAAGAACGTGTAGCAAAGATGATACTATGCTATAGCATTCTTACAGCAAATTGAAGTGCAATACAAGGCATCACGAAAGCTATAGCAAAGTAAAGGACGCAATGCTATGCGGCATATTTTTTGATCTTTTATCTAGATGATTTCAGGAATAATAGTGAATGTCGAGAATGACAAGTAGATTGCTGATGTAACGGAACAGAAGATGAGGAGGATCAAAACTGAAAGATATGAAGAATCCCGCAGGATCAGCAGAATCAACTACTAAGATTGGAAATAGAGATACGATGGATCTTGACAGATTAGGAAAGGCCCAGCTCGCTGGAACTTACACCGTAAGAAAGTCTGATTATGTAAGGAAACAGCAAGCCAACCCTAAAGGAGGTCGAGTTGTAGAGAGTCCAATCGAAATTCACATTCGGCCAGACTCGAAAGAAGAGAGAGAGAATTCCCAAGGCACGAGAACTCTAGGATAACCCAGCATCCTTCCTTGCAGTAAGACGGAGAGAAGAAGATGTGAAGTGGTGACGTGATAGGGCTTCTTCCACGCCGTCGGAACTTCGTCAAGCTTTTTGTTTTTGTTTAATCTTTTGATCATGGGTCATTCTGTTATTATTTGTTTTGTGTTTCCCTCGTCAGTCATGAATTGATTTTCCTATGGCTGAACGAGGATGATTTCTTAAGTGTTAAATGAACCTAGTTGCAAGTTCTATATTCAATAAATTCGGTTTTCTTATCAGTGATTTAATTACTAGTCGATTAGCAGAAGCTAAGGGCTAGATTTGTGGCATCGGCTTACTAGCAAGGAGTTGAGGTTAAACCTCTGAGAAACAGTGATTGCTAGGCAGGCTGGTGCAAGGCTTGACCTATTATTGTAGGCTTCAAGAATGGATCTACCGCTCATAACCATAACACCCTATTTGTAATGCAGATCTAACTAGAAAATTGTCATAGGCATATGGAAGGAGTAAAGTTAGTATTATATGTATCCGATGTGGAAGCTTCGATAGATTATAGTGGTGGGTTAACCGAATAGCGTTGTAATTAGTAGCTATGCTGTAGCATTGCGGAAGCTGTGCAGTGTAGATGCTATAGCAATGAGTAGAGCAATTGGGGGATTGACATGCTTAAGGATGATTCCGAGTTCAGCCTAACTTCCTATTGATATCTTCTTACGACTACGATACTCTTTTTACTTTTGTTTGTTATTTAGCGTAACCACAAAAAAACCTCTCAACCAATTAGATTTACTTTCTGTTTCAGACAACTATTATATCATTCGAGCGTCACTTCCTAGTATCTCAATCTCTGTGGGACGATCCTCTAGTTACACTTTATTACTTGTTCAATTGGTTCACTTGCCATCAAGGAAATCGACCAACAGGATTTATCAAGAGTAAAAGTGTATTTGGGTTGGAGTGAGACTCCAAGCCCAAAGAGAAGGAAAATGGCGACACATATATGGTCCCTAGTGGGAAATGTTTGTTTCTCTATAAAAGGACCCAAATGTGTTGGAAGACCCAACGGGTCTTAGACCAAGTTAAATTTGGAATTCCAATTTTGAATTTAAGTTTGAAATTTTAATTTTAATTTTAATTCAAAAGGTTAGGTTATAAAAGATAATTCTGAATTATCTAATATATATATATATATATATAAAGATCCAATAATAATTGGATAAAGATAGGAGAAATAATAAATGAAGATTGATTTAAGAATGATTTTGAATTTTAGTTTAAAAGATGAATGTGACCCATCATCTTAAATTATTATTCAATCAATCAAGATATGAATTTAATTCATTATAATTTGGATTTTTCACATTAAGTTTAGATTGGGCCTTTCTTGTGAGCACTTAAATTAGGGTTAGACACTTAGACTCTTATAAAGTGCTGATTTTTTGTGTGCCCTTTTATGGACGTTTTTTGAGGGGAAAAAAAGGAAATAAATGTGATCCATCATCTTAAATCAATCCAACAATCAGGATATGAATATGATTCAACATATTAAATTCAATCAATCAATCAAGATGTGAATTTAATGTGACTTGGTTGTCAAATAGTGGGCTTATTACCTAAAACCCCTTTCTTAGTGCATAAGCTAAAAATTCCTAAGGCAACTAGGATTAGGAATTTTTGGCCCACCAAGGCTATAAAAAGGGGAGGGTTGGACATTTTTTGGACATCCTTATGCTCTCTAAATTTCGGACTTTATCAAAGGTTTAGAGAGGAAAATGCACCATCCATAAAAGGGTAAGGTTCGAACCTTGTTCATCCTATCTTTAACCTAATTCCAAGAAATCACCACCTTCTTGAAAAGATAAAAACCTTAGGAAACCAAAACTCAACATTGTCTTTGCCTAGCAAGCATCCAAGGAGTAGGAGGTTTTAAGAGAAGGAGTTCTCATTGCAATCAGGGAATAGCCGTGTGGATCAACGTTAGAGGACATCAACAACCTTGAAATCT
Organism: Acacia acuminata; assembly: GCA_019022655.1. NCBI lineage: Eukaryota > Viridiplantae > Streptophyta > Magnoliopsida > Fabales > Fabaceae > Acacia > Acacia acuminata. Next base: position 170,095 of record JAFJYI010000348.1, on the reverse strand, counting down.
TCAAGTGATCTAAGGTAATTATAATCTCCAATAATTGTTTCATCAAATTATCCTAAACCTCAATAGTTGTTTTAACGAGTAATCCTGAAACTCATGAACATTATAAATTGCTATGAATTCTCATGAGTACCGTAAAGAGTTATGGATTAATAACTAATAACTAATTAGCGTAATGAGTTAAAGTTAATAATTCATGAGGACCGTAAGGAGTTACGGGTTTCCGTAACGATTAAACAAAATTTTTGTTTTCAACATTATGAAACTTTGCATAAAAGTCATGTAATAGGCAAAATTAACCATCATTACCAACTAGACAATGTCCTCACATGGATATTTCCATATTTAAAACTAACCTTAGCAACTCTTCTTTAGCTAATTAATTTAATCATCGTCTTTTGATTAATATGTCCTATTCTAGACTTTCATATGTTATAGGCTTCCTTATATTTTAGAGTCATATCATTCATGTTTTTTTTTTTAGCTGGGATGATGTATCAACTAATGTATATACTCCTTTCGGTCCATATAATATAACTCACTTTAAAGAACTCATCAAAATCAAAAAAATAATAGTTAACTCATTAAATTCGTTATAAATTAAAGGAAAAAAAAAACTATACTCATACTAAATGAGGTATCAAAGGAAAGAAAAAATATATATTAGGAGTCATCTTTGAATATTAATTGTGGTAAAATTGATAAATAAATATTAATTACTCTACAAGTGACTTACTATTATATTGTGATTAAAACATTTTTCTAAAAGTGACTTACGTAGAGGGAGTACAAACCTTTTTAATGCATTTTTTTTTTATGAAAAAAGTATTTGGATGGTGGATGGAACCCACAAATGGTGATCAATAATTTCTTCCTCTCACTTGTGCTTTTGACCTCACTGTCCACTCCCCTTTTCTTTCTTTTATTTTATTCTTTTGCTTCTCCCAATTTTTTTCTTCAAACGGTGCCATATTACAGTAGCGGACAGGGAGCGGAGAATAAAAGCGGGAGACAATACAACGGAATCGGTTTGGGTGTTGATGAGCGCCTAAACCTCATTGAAACAGTACCATCCATATTTATTTTTTTTTGGCTAGAAAATATTTTTAGTCCTTTAAATTTAAAAGAGGTTCTATTTAGTCCTTTTAACTTTTTTAAAAAAAAGTGTTTTTAGTCCTTTTAAGTTAATAATGTTAACTTCACTTACGAAAAATAGAGTCAGCAAATTTAAAATCTTCACTCAACAAATTTAAAATTCTGACATTTCTTTCAAGAAGATTGAATTTAAAATTTAAATATAAAATAATTATATTAAAGAACTAAAATTTGGATATATATGTATTTTAAATTTGCTAACTCATCATTTTCCATTAGTGAAGTTAACAGTGTTAACTCAAAACAAATTAAAAATACAATTTTTAAAGTTAAAGGACTAAAATAGAATATCGTCTAAATATAAAAGACTAAAAGTATACTTTGATCTTTTTTCTCAACAGATGATTTTAATTTTTTTTTTTTTAAATAAAAGTTAAGAAATTATTTTTAGTTTAGATTTTATGCCCATTAAAATAATCTTTTTAAAAATAAATATTAAATAAATAAATTTAGACCATCAAAACCATATCTAAACAGTTGAAATCTAACGAGGTTTGGGTGTTCATCAAAATGATGGGCACCCAAATTGGTTTCCAATCTGTGCGATTTCTCTTCAGAGTAGTCTACTCGTGATACAGGTCTGATTATGATTATTTACATCATAAACGCCTATTAATTTTTTCCCCTACAGAAGATTTATGTGAGCTTGAAATGTAGAGGAAGCTTTATGGACTCATATAATGGGCCTAGCATATATGCGGCTCAGCAGGAGTGCTTATGACAAAATCCTTCTGTAATCAGGTAAATTGTTAATCGTCCTTTGATCATGCCTATAATCCAGGAACGTACAAGTAGTGGAGAGCAGGCATTTGCAGAACGTGGGAGGCACACATTGCCTGAGGAATGGATTCACGATCATTAGAGCAAAACCCTAGGTAATCCCTATAAATAGGAGATTACCCACCAGGTGCACTCTCTACATTCTCTATTCCATTATTTACTATTTAGTTTCACTATGCACACATTGCACCCCTCTGGTGAAACGCCGCATCTGTGTAGCACAGTGAGGTTCGTGCAAAGCTTGATGATTTCTTGAAGAATAACAAGGACATGTTTGCTTGGCAACCGTCCGAGATCCCGAGGGTAGATCCAGACTTTTGCTGCCATATGTTATCGATTCGTCCAGGGTCTATCCCGGTCACCCAGAAGAAAAGAAAAATCAGTGAGGACAGATGAGAGGCTTTGGAAATGCATGTAAGAGAGTTGTTGGAAGCCTAGTTCATCCGGGAGGTGCAATACACCATGTGGCTATCCAACGTCGTCATGGTCAAAAAACCTAACGGCAAATGGAGGGTCTGCACATATTACAAGGATTTAAATAAGGTGTGTCTTAAAGACTCTTTTCCAATGCCTAGTATAGACCAGTTGGTCGATAACTCGTCCGATTTTCAACTACTCTCTTTTATGGACGCATATTCTGGCTATAATCAAATCGCCATGTACCCGGAGGATCAAGAGAAAACAACATTCATCACCGAGAGGGCAAATTATTGCTATAATGTCATGCCATTCGACTTGAAGAACGCAAGGGCCACTTACCAAAGGATGATGAATCGAGTGTTCGAGGATCAGCTAGGAAGGAACGTGGAAGTCTACATAGACGATACGATCATCAAATCCTTAAAAACAACAGGTCATGTGCAAGATTTAGCAGACGTTCGATAAGCTGAGGGAATACCGGATCCATCTTAACCCAGCAAAATGTGCTTTTGGTGTCCCGGTCAGAAAATTCTTAGGCTTTCTGCTTATGCACAGGGGAATTGAAGTCAACCCGGACAAGTCCAAACTGTGTTAAACATGAAAGCCCCAAGAAATAAGAAATAGGTTCAGTAGCTGACGGGAAGGTTGGCAGCACTAACTCGATTTCTACCCAAATCGACAGAAAACTCTCTCCCATTCTTCAAGTTGTTGAAAAAGGAAGCTCCGAGCGGATGGAACCCCGATTGTGAGGCGGCTTTCCCAAAGATAAAACAGTGTTTATCTGCTCCACCGGTTCTGTCTAAGCTTGAGCCGGGAGAGAGTTTGATTTTGTATTTGTCTGTGGGCGAAGAGGAAGTAAGTGCCGTCTTGGTCAAATTCTGGTGTACTTCGTAAGTCGGGCTTTACAAGGCTCTGAAGTGAGATATCAAAAGTTGGAGAAAATGGCTTTCGCCTTACTCATTGCAACGAGACGGCTTCATCCGTATTTTCAGAGTCACCCGATCGTTGTCCACACAAGTCAGCCAATACGGCAGATCCTTCATAAGCCAGATTTAGTTGGGCGAATGGTTAGTTGGGCTATCAAATTATCCGAGTTTGACATATGCTCAACACGCCATTAAGTCTCAAGCTTTAGCTGATTTCTTAATGGAATTAACCCCGTCAGGTGGCGGGGAGATGGAAGAACCTACAGTCTAGAAGCTGTTTGTTGATGGGTCATCAAACATAAAAGGAAGTGGAGCTGGGATTATCATAGAAATTCTAGAAGGATTTTTGCTGGAACACTTCCTCCGGTTCAATTTTCCAACTTCCAAAAACCAAGCCAAGTATGAGGCCCTAATAGCCGATTTGCTTCAAGCTAAGGAAAATGGAGCCAAGAAAGTTCATGTCTCTACTCATTCCCTGTTTGTGGCATCCCAAATCAAAGGTACTTACCAAGATAAAGGTCCCTTGATGGTCAAGTATTTGGGAAAAGTTAAAGAAATTATGGCCGAATTTCACGAAGTGACCGTGGTACATATCCCAAGAGGGGAGAATGTTAGGCCCAATATTTTGTCTAAATTGGCAAGCACCAAGAGCCCGGGAAATCACCGCACAATCATCCAACAAAGCTTGTTGGAACCGAGCTGTGTGATGATAATCTCAGAAGCAGCGACTGGAGAAAACCAATCACCGACTATCTAGAGTGAGGAATCCTCCCTAACAAGCCAACAGAAGCAAAGAAGCTGGTGAGAACAGCGGCTTCATATGCGATGGTAGAGGATCAGCTATATCGTAAAGGTTTTCATTCCCCAATGATGAAATGCCTTGCCTCTAATGAAGCCGGGTATGTTCTATCGAGATTCATGAAGGAATCTGTAACACCCCTACTGTTGTAACTGATGTATTTGTAATTACTGTTAAATTAATGAGAATTTTTTATTTTCAATTTTAATTATTATTATTTGCTGTAATGTTCTATTTGGAGAAATAATTATAGAGAGTTGTCAGAATAATGGGAGACAGTATGGTGGGCCCTAAAAAGGTCCAAAGTATCACTTAATGCAGACAAGGAAAAGGAGCTCATGATGGTGTCCAGATGTGAGGAAAAGTGGGCCCAAGGCAAAACACCGGTATAGAATAAGCCGATATACTGTAGTGGCGCCGGAATGAAGTCAAGACACATACTCTTGCCCCTGGACCATAAGTCTACGCCATCCATGGTCAGAGAAGGGAAAGAGACACTAAGAGGTCATAAGTCAGAAAGCAAGAGTCAGTGTAATGATTACATTGGGACACGTGTCACTTTAGGGATAAAAGAGAAAAAGCAAGGGCAAAATGGTCAATTCCTTGTCCTTTTAGCATTGACTTCATCCACCATGAGAGAGGAGAGAAAACCAGATGATTTTATTATGATTCAGGCCCAAACACAAAATGCGGGTCCCACAGGCGATTGACTGATAAAAAGGAGACCGATAAGGACCGATTAAGGGCTACTTTTGGACTGAATGGGACAAGTGTGGGGCCACTTTGGGAAGTTTAGAAGGTGCCACATATGAATGTCCATTCGGGGAGAATATTTGAAAAAGTTGAAGAAAAGTACAAAGGAGGCACCTTTGTAACCTGCGGGGCCCGATAGGGACCGGTAGATTGAAAAGTTGGACTGATAAGGTGGAAAAGTTTGGCAAATGCATGAGGGAGATTTAGTGGGCCCAAAGTGGTGCCACCCAACCCCCATAATTATTAAAAATATGCTTGAAGAAAAAGAAAGAGCAAAATCAGTCCAAAAGTCAAGCTGTGGGTCCCACTTGCTGGAAAAAGGGGAATAAATCAGATAAATTAAAATAAAATCATGAAATCTGATTTGTGAGGTCAAGGGTGCACCACCTAGCCCTAGGAAGTGTCTAGAAAACTTGGGGGAAAAAGAAAAGAATAATAAAGAAGTTCCGAGCTAAAATTGGTAATTTTCCTAAATTCCGGGCCAAAGTAAGTACTTTTCCCCAAATGAAAAGTAAAAATCTAGATATTTTCATGGGGAAACTCCACATGTCCAGAGCCTAGACCCTTCTGGATTTTCTTAAGATAAAGTCAAAAATTCAGATGAATTCCATTAATTACTGGACAGAGTTTTACTCCAGTTATTCCAGACTGATTAGATACTTTTACTATTATTAAATTCACATGCTCTCTCTCTCTCCTAGACCAAGGAAGCACGAAATTTTTCAGAGGAAATAGAGAAGATCTCAGCAATTTTCCATAGCCAAATCAACTCCAAGATACTAAGTCCATCAACCGAACTTCCGATTCAAGTAAACACCGAAAACCCGAACCTTTGAACTTGAACTTGTGATTTTCATTCAAGGGGTAGGGGCACGGTTTTACAATCTGAATTTGGTGTTCTTGATGGTCTCAATGTGTTCAAAACATGATTTTGTGTGGGGTTAATCTATGGTTTAAGTTTCCAAACTTAAAAACATCGAAAAACCTAAAAACCAAGCTTGCTGCCAATTATGGGTTTTCTGGGCAACGAACCTTCTTCTAAGTTTTAAAAATAGTAAATAAACTTTGAATGACCTGAAATTTTACAGGTAGAAATTAAAATTCCTGAGATTCACCTTGATGTATAATTTTTCATCATTTGGATTTTTCTACTAGGAGATAAAAATTGTTAAAGTTGGCTCAGAAACATCAGGTTGAATCTGGACCAAAGAGTGTAAAATTGGATACAATCCAAACTATATGTCCTTTTGGTTTCTGAAATTATTTTTCCTGAAACATAGACACTTTAACGGTTCATATGGCGCTGGTTTCATGCAAATATGATTTTTCTATAATTTATTAAAAATGTTTGAATTTGGGCCAAGTTCACTGGATTTTCTGGAAAAACAAGGAAGGGCTCGGTTTTGACCAAAAATGTAAGGGTATTTTTGAAAAATACTAAAATAAAGTCTTTTGGTGTTTTTTAGGGTCAAACAATATTTTGGAGAGCTAGTGGGCCCCTTAAAACTTTAAGACGGTACACATCCTATCAGGTAGTAAACACTTTACTCCGGCACTTTTATGTGTTTTGTTGTATGTTTTGCTTGCCATATGTGTTTTTGCATATGTATTGCCAAATATGCATACAGAGCATGATTGTGATTGTGTTCCTAGTGCTGAGGATGCCTACTGGGGTCTGCCTATGTGGCGGCTCAACAGAGTCAGGCTTGTGATTCCGAATTCCGGGGCCTATCTTGGTAAGGTGGCCCAACGGTTCGAAGACATGTTGTTGTATATGTTTCTGTTTGCATATATGGTATATTTGGCATATTGTTTGTATTCACATACATGACATGGATGCATGCATACACATCACACATTTAGTGCATGAGTATTGATGGTTACTCTAGAGGCCATTGTCGAACTCCAGAAGCTTTTGTTGATACAGGGGCACGTAGTTGAGTGTTAAAGGCCTTTTTGGAAAGGTAGGATTGGTTGTGCTAATGAAGGATAGGGGATGCCCTATCATATTTTGTACTTTATCTTTTTGAATGACTGTACCCTAACCCTTCGGGGACTTTACTTACTGTTTACTTATGCTTTACTAGTTTAAACTATTAATAAATGAACAAATTTTACTAAGGGTCTTAAATGCCATGGAAGTTTTCGCTCAGGAGCACTAGTAAGACGGAAGTTTTTTTTGGACCAAAAATGCCACGGAAGTTCACAAGACGTAGCCCGAAGTATCATTTTTGCCACGGAAGTTTTCCCCGAGGAGCAATTTTGCCCCGAAAGTTTACACCTATGCCTCGGAAGTTTACAAAACGTAGCAATTTTTCCCTTTGTCCCCAAATATTAAATTTGACTATTAATAAATGGACAAATGTCATGCCTTGAAAAGGTCGAACTTGGAGTCAAAGGAGGAGATCCTTCAGATGTTGAAATCAAGGCGGCCGGAATTTGTGAAAGTCAACTAGTCAAAGGGATCGAAAGGTCTCGTCACAAAACGCAAATGAAACGCAAAACGAGAAATGAATTGTTCCAAAAATTGGTTCGGAAAACAAATCAATAGTGATAATATTTATGTTTGTATAGAATGATCATTTGCTTATATCATAAGTGATGCTTCCTTTGGGTTTTATGACAAACTTGACCTTTCGATCCCTTTGACCAGCTCGGCTTCACAAATTCTAGCCGCCTTGAGCTCAACATCTCAAGGATCTCCTTATCTCGCTCCAAGTTTGACTTTTCAAGGCATAACATGCGTGGTCTTTGACTGATTTAATAGTCAAATTTAATATTTGGGGACAGAAGGGCAAAATTGCTCCTTAGTGAAAACTTCCGAGGCAAAATTTGTTGGTTCTCTAAAAGATGTTGATGATTGCCAACAATTGTGAACAAAGAATGAGGATTTGCTCTTAGAAGTTGGAAAACCCTGAGTGAGAGCAAACCTCGAGGTTTGGCCTTACAAAGGAAGCATCGAGGTTCTATGTTTAAACTTGCATAACTTGGGTTTCACAAAAATATGTGAAACCTCGAGGTTTTGGGCTTCCGGAAAAACATGGTTTCACACCAAGTTGTGAAACCTCGAGGTTTACATCAAAACCTCGAGGTTATGCCTTGGCACCAAACTGAAAATTTGAAATAAAATGTAAAACCTCGAGTATGGGCAGAAACCTCCAGGTTTCGGCTTCCGAGAGCTAATGGTTTTCTATATGTTTGAAAACCTCGAGGTTTCCATAGAAACCTCCGGGTTTGTGTTTTGGGTGAAAACAAAGAACCTTGTCATTTGGGCAAAACCTCGAGTATTGTTACAAACCTCGAGTATTGTGAGTTCCAGAGAGCAAATGTATTTTCACTCATTCTAAAACCTCGAGGTTCCTTGAGAAACCTCCAGGTTTGCTTTCATCATGTCTCTGCTGGGTTTCACACAAGATGTGAAACCTCGAGGTTTCTAAGAAAACCTCGAGGTTTGGAGTAAACCCGAGAAACCTTCGTGATTGCATCATGAGAAACCTCCAGGTTTAATGATAAACCTCCAGGTTTGAGGTTTTGGTCTTAAATCGTTTTCAACCTTAAATGACCAAACCTCGAGGTTTGTGACCAAACCTCGAGGTTTGTGAACAAACCTCCGGTTTCTAGACGTTGCTTTGAAATTCGAATTTAACGATTCTGCTATGCCTTCGTGTTTGATCTCAATGCTTTCCATGATTAATCTCTATTGGTACTAGATATGTTTAACCATCTTTTTGGTGAGTTTCGAATGTTAAGGAAGGTTTCTTGAAGGTTTAAAGCAAAAGCAAAAGTGATGTCGAACATTAAATGTTCAACCCAAAAACTTGCATTCTTTTGGTTAATCCTTCTTCGCACATGGTTGCAAAGCATTAAAGAATGATTTCTACATCTAGCAACATCTTCTCCAACGGATTAATTTGCAGAGAGTCAACTCTGACCATCCAGCCAGCTGGATTAAGTGAGTTTTAGAGAGAGAAGAAGACCTAAGCTACTCACATCTTCTGAAGAACATCTTCAACGGTCTTATTATCAAATGCAACGGTCTATTAATGCTATCGGCTATAAATAGAGTTGCATTCAATTCCTCTCAACAACTACTACATCTCGAAAACGAGCAAGCATTCAAGTTCTTCAACTACCTTTCTGTTTTTACTTGTATTTTGTCTTTTGACATTATAAGCTTCGAGTGTTTATTATTATCCACTCTTAAAGAGAGTTTTTATCTATAATTCATTTATTGAAAAGAATCACAAGTCAAGGGGACTTGGTGATTTGGGAGTTCATTGATTACAACTTGTAAGGGGGAGTGAGTTCTAGAGAGAGAACTACTCTTTAAGTACAGAGTGTGTAATCTTTGTGATAGTGAAAATCCCAGAGAGTCTGGGGACTGGAGTAGGTCAAGTTGTTAAGACCGAACCAGTATAAATCTCTGTGTTCAGCTATTCTTCTCTTTACTCTGTTCATCTCTGTTTTTGTTATCTAAAAACAGAGCATTTTTGAAAATTTTTTAAAATACCCAATTCACCCCCCTCTTGGGTATATAGCCCCACTTTCAAAATTGCTCCTTATTGAAAACTTCCAGGGCAAAATTGCTCCTCAGCAAAAACTTCCATGGCATTTTTGGTCCAAAAAAAACTTTCATCTTACCGGTGCTCCTGAGTGAAAACTTCCATGGCATTTAAGACCCTTATCCCAATAATAAAGGAATGGTAATCTATAAAAGGAATCCCTCTAACCCGTCACCCAAAGGGCGAGGCCGGTAGGGATGTAACAGAATCAATGGACATCACATGAGAGCCAAGGCATTAGCCTGAAAAGCTGTTCGAGCCAGGTATTTTTGGCCCACAATGGCACCAGACGATAGGACCATGTTCAAAAATGTGATAGCTGTCATAAACATGCTAATACGATACGATCTCCTTTAGCACAGCTTCAGGTAATCTCGACCCCATGGCCATTCTTCAATTGGAGTATGGATTTGTTAGGGCCATTCAAAAGAGCCCCGGGACAATTCCGATGGCTCATAGTAGCTATCGACTATTTTACCAAGTGGATAGAGGCCAAGCCAGTGGCTACAATCACATCGGCTCGGTGCAGAAGTTTCTTTAGAAGAACCTTATATCCCAGTTTGGGATACCCGCCGAGATAGTCACAGACAATGAAACCCAGTTCATCGATAAGGGTTTGTAGAAGCTGGTAGCCGACTTCCACATCCGACAACATTTTGCATCCGTGGAGCATCCGCAGTCCAATAGACAAGCTGAAGCGACAAACAAGATCATCGTAGAAGGATTGAAAAAACAGATGGAGGATGCAATGTCTAGTTGGGCGAAGCAATTGCATTATGTTTTGTGGGGATATCGGACTAGTGTCCAAACGGCAACCAGGGAAAACCCCTTTAGATTGATGTACGGATGCGAAGCCATGATCCCAATGGAAATTGGCGAGTCGTCCTGGCGAAGGGTCAAAGCCCTTCAGAACGAGCATGAGAACAATGAAGCAATTGCCGTAGAATTGGATCTGGTTAATGAGGTCATGATCGCGGTGCATTGTCGAGATTTGGCAGCTAAGCAACTCATTTCAACTCGGTATAACAAGAAAGTAAGACCTAGGTCATTCGAGAAAGGCGGCCTCGTCCTTTGAAGGGCTGATATAGGTAATAAGAATGCCAGAGACGGAAAGCTCGCTGCCAAATGGGAAGGTCCTTACCGGGTTATAGAAAACCTCGGCAAAGGGGCTTATAAGCTGGAGAGGCTGAAGAAGAAGGCCGTCAAGTGAACATGGAACACGGATAAGCTAAAGGTGTACTACAGTTGAAAATCGAGTCCACGAAGAGGCGACATTGTCTCAAGTCCCTGTAAAGTCCTCTAATTGGAATTATGTAGAGACGACGTTGTTGCGAGCCTATTATTGCGGCTAGACATTTGTGTTCTACACCAGAACAGAAGCAGTACCAGCACGTCAACTCATATTGAAATGTGTGATACTATTTTCTTTTTTGATACATGAGGAATGGAAAAACAATGACAATTTGGGATACTACTTCAAGTCAGAATATTAATTTCATTTATCAGTAATATGATTTTATCTTTTTCCCAATAAAAGTCTTAATTTTGTGGCCACTGCAAAGAATGTAGAAATACAAACCCTCATAATCAACATACGTAGAAAATTTTTTGGATAGAAAAGTCTGGCGGTTTCCAGACAAATCACCTTCTTCTAGTGTAGAACACAGATTTGGCTAGCCCTAATGGACTAGACTGTTTGATATTGTTTGATCGGACTTGACCTAGGAACAATGCCTAGGGCCTACATACCCTGTAGAGGGATCAAAGTCCACGTAGTTCGAGACACACACAGGCGTTTAGCTAAAGGAGTGGGGTGTGTGCTCTGTGTGACTGTATGTAAATAGTTCAGAGTTAGAACTTATGCACCTTAGGATTTGGTCTCTGTATTTATAGATTCTACCGTAGGCAGGATATCTCGGCCCTACGTAATCCTTGGTGCGAGTATCTAGGCAAGTATCTGATGGAGATATCGGTCTGGATACTCCTATCTTGTTGCTGAATAAGACCTCCCTATAATGTAGGATCTCCCTTTATTATAGGTGAGCCCTGATATCTTGTATATCCTTAGTTGGGCCATCCCGACGTTGGGCCTTAGTATAGATCCATAATAGTTGCCCCCAGCTCGGTAGGTCAGGCTTCTGAGCTGCCGAGATATACTTTGCCCCCCGGCTTTACTAGCCGATCTTTGCTACTGAGGCGACTTACCTTAAAGATCCGGGGTCTTGTCTCAAAGACCCGGAGTAGCACCAAATTGTTTCGTTGACCGTGGTTTGCAATGTCTTTTGCCCAAATATCCGAGGCGGAGCCTCAAGGATCCGAGGTAACATTTCAAGACTCACGCGTCCAAGGTGGTATCATGGAATGTCAAGGTCTGAGGTGTTCCTTTGGCTGAACGCATCCAAGGAGATATATGAGTGTTCTTCTGTCCGAGTTAATTGCTGATGGCTTCGCATTCTTTCGAGGTGAGGACCTCTCTGCCTTCGCCATCATTACCTTTTTTACACTTGGCTTCCCAAGATTGGCGAGAAGTTGTCACCGCCACGCCTAACCCCACACTGATATTCGTGCGCATTTAATGCTCCCACTATGCGCGCAGTACGCTTCTTCTATTGTCAGGGCGAAAAGACTCTTTTGCCCCCGACGTTTCGACATCTCCCAGCCTATGAGATTACACTTTGCGTTGATTCATATTTCCCTCCAATTCTCCTCTTCATTGCTCCTCTTCAGTGCTCCTGCTCTTTCTCTCTGGTTCTCTGTTATCTTTGCCTTTCCCTGCAACAAACGTCCCTGTGCTGCCTACAAATTTGTGGCTCCGTACTCCTTCAATCTTTATTAATCCAGGTATACACCTCATCTCCCACTGTTCTTCTGGAGTAATTCTGAAGTTTGGTTGTTCTGTGTGATACTTGAATCATATTTTCGGGACTTTCTGGGTAGGTTTCATAAGATTTTTTTGGGTTAGTTCTTGAGTTCATGCCTCCCTTCTAGTGCATCCCTATACATGGAAATACCTCTGTTTAGCCTTCCTAGCGATAATGGATAGGATTACCCACTTAACCCCTTCGAACCATCCACTAACTCCAGAAGAAGAAGAAGCCTTGCGTGCCCGTTTCCCTCGTGCTAGTTATTGGATCCTTGGTTCTCCACTCAGAGAGGAGAAAAAGTCGGCCGCCGTGCTCCGGGGTGGGTCTGGTCGAAGGAGCACAACTGAGTCTTCATCTGCCGTCCTTAAGGCTCAGAGCGCCAAACTTGTCCGGGCTGGGCCTCGTGTCAGGGTTCGGGCCGAGGCCAAGGTCTTCTCAGCACAGCCTCTTAACTTTTATGAGGCACCCCCTCGTGCCCGTTTGGAAACCCTTCCCGAAGGATACCTTGGCCCCTGTTGGGATTGGTTGCTTCCAGCTCCTATCATATTGCGAACGGTGAAGATTCCATGGCTAACGCTATCCTAGGTTCCTGCCGTCATCGGCAATCCTCCATTCCTAGCCCGTCTTTTGGAAGTCTACGTCCACCGGGTCCGCCTATTCCTCTATCTCCGCGCGATAACATGCATGTGTCAAGTATTCCCACATTTGCTTATCTTAGTATTTTTTGCTTTGTTTTTAGGTAAATGGCCTCAGAATCTTCTCCCCACAGCATTCGGTCCGAAGCCGAGGAGTCAAATTCTTCTACTCCCCCCGAGGCCTTGTGTAGGAGATACAAATGGGTGGAGCACAAGGTCTTAAAAACTCGCTCGTTGATGTCCGAAGTCGATATCGCTCGGATGGCATACCGAACCTGGCTGGGTGCCGTATCAGCCCTCCTGATGACAAGGAGCCTATTTTCTCTACCCATGAAGAAGGGTGTATGAATTTCTTCTTCTTTTACCACGACTGCATGACCCGGCTCGGTGTTCGCTTCCCGTTCATCGAGTTCCAGATCTCCGCCCTGAATCACCTTAGTCTGGCAACCTCACAGCTTCATCCCAACGGATGGGCTTACTTAGTAGCTTTCGAGCATTTGTGCCTCCTTCCCCCGGCCTATTCCTTGTACATCCGCCCTCTTTTTCTACTACTTTTGCCCCTTTACTCCCCGTTCTTCCAAAGAGGACGAGAAATTGAAAGGGTTGACTTCCCTTCGCGGTGATCTAAATAGGAAACTCATGACTACGTTCTCGGATTCTTTCAAGCACTTCAAGAACGCTTTCTTTAAAGTCATTGCTAAGCCTGAGAGCAACCTTGGTTTTTGAAGGGGCCCAAGGCTAAGGACGTGGAGTGGAGGTTCCCCCTCTACTGGACCGAGGACCATCACACCTTAGGTTCCTCCTCATCGTACCAGGTCTCCCCTGATGATCTTCTGGTGGAGGAGGTCCCCTCCGTCGACCGATTGACGACTTTTGTCAAGACGTACAGCACTAAAACCGCGGCCTTTTTTATTACCGGGCCTGGTGCCGAGCCGGAGCCTGTGGATTGTATGGTCCCTCTATTTATTGATTCTTCGGACTTGTGTATACTTTTTTCTTGTTATGCTTTACCCATGCTTTCAGCTCAGTAGCGTAAATTCTAAGTTTTATGCTTTGTTTTTTTGCAGCTCAAGACATGTCGGATCTGCCCAAGTATTTGTCCCATATGAACTCAGACGTGGCTGCGCCGAGTATGAAGAGCAAGAAATGTGCTACCTCGGATGCCGGGGTTGGTAAAACCAAGGCAACTTCTGGTTCTGCGAGGACCAAGAAAATCAAGGCCTTAGAAACCCAGGGAACTACTCGTTCTGCCCCTGCCCCCTGTCGGGTCATCTCCAGGGCCAATCGTGCTTGGCTTGAAAGGGAAAGAAGTTGCTGCCTCTGGATCCCTGGCAGCTCCTCCACCTCTTCTCCGGACTTCTATTGCCCCTCCCCTAGTTCCCAAGATTGCCAGAGGCCTCGTGTGGGAGAAAGGGGTGACGGAAGAGCTTGACGTCGCGTTCCTTCCCCCTCGTCAGTTCATGAATTGCTTGCCTCTATCCACCATTGATGAGACGTTAGTCCATGATGCCCAGAAGTATCTATGCAAATCCATTGGACTGGATCAAGCGCTACTTCACCTGAAAGGCAAATACGTCGGGCCGAGGGTGAGATCCGGCGTCTGAAGCTAGCCCAGGAGGAAGCCGTGGCTAGGAAGAAGACACTGGAAGAGGAGCTAGACGTTGCCAAGGCCACCACTGGGAAGGTGACCGAGGAGCTTCTACTCACCAAAGAGGCGTTAGAGAAGATGACCTTGGAGTGCGCCCGTCTGCAAGAGGCTGTTAAGGTCCTTCAAGAATAACGTGCTGATTTGGCCTCTGAGCTGGGCACGACCAAGGACGCTCCTGCCGTGGAGCAACAAGTTCACCTTGATTGTGCTGAGTCGTTGAAAGAGGCTGCTTTGGATTGTTTCAAGATGGCCTTGGCGCAGATCCAACATCTGAACCCCACCGGTCTTTGAACCTTGCCGGGTATGATTACCATGCCTATGTCAAGGACGGTGTCCTGGTCTGGCCTCCTCCCTCGCCCGAGGATGAGACCTTGTCCTTTGAGGATGAAGAGGAAGAAAAGCAGACCGGTGAAGAGGAGCAAAGAGGCGAGGAGGATAAAAATATGGCTCGATGTGGTGAGGCCAGGGAAGGATCTTCCAACGTCATTACCTCCAATGAGGTGGTTCCCTCGGACGATGCTGCTCCTCCAAGCTGAGAGTCGGGGTTTTAGCTTTTTAGCTTTTTGTTTTGTCGGGTGATTATGCCCTTTAGACTTGCTTTTCCCCGCGTTTGTGCCGGTTGTATATTTTCCTTCTGACAATTTCTGATAATTTTATCAATTTCTTGCCATTTTTTATTGTTTTTGAATTCTAAGCTAAGTTAGATATTCTTAGACCGGGCCAGGGTCTTTGATTATGCATATCTGTGTTTTCTTCTAGGCTTGATGCCTGGGAATTAGTGGTAGGGTTTTAAAGGGTGTTAATTTAAACCGCGTAGGGTATTCATTTTAACCGCACTACCGAGTTCCGGAGCTGTTGGCCGGGATGATAACTTATATAAGGGCAAACTGTCACATGTCCAGCCGTGGTGTTTGAAACTCAACGCTTAAACATTTTGATCTGATCAAGGTCGGGATGAAAATTCATCTTCTTATCGAGGTCGAGCTTTGACGCGTCAATTTCGTGAAGGCCAGTAATGGCAGTTTCACGGTGCTCTAAACCTGGGCTCATGGGCCCTGGTAGATGGGTTATCTTTGGTACCGGGTTTAGGGACCTCGGTGTAATGTTTAAGCTATTGATAGTCTGCACTGTGCATCAAATTCGTGAAGGCATGTAATAGCAACTTCACGTAATATAGAACCCAAGCTCACTGGCCCTGATGGTAATCTTCAGTTAATCTGAGGTCCAATTGAGCGCGGAGTCCAATAATGTTTAGTTTATCCTGGGTCCAATTAAGGAGCGCGGATTTAACTGGAAAATCTTTGGTTAATCCGAGGTCCAATTAAGGAGCGCGGAGTCAACTGTACAATTTTTAGTTTATCCGGGGTTCAATTAAGGAGTGCGGAGTCAACTTTCTTCATCCTCAGCTTTACCGAGTTCCAAACTGATCATGGAAACGCGGATTTAACCGTTCTTTCGGTGTTACCAGGTTCCAAACTGATCATGGAAACGCGGATTTAACCGTTCTTTCCATTTGCTCCACGCTTTATTCAAAACCAAGTTTAGTTACCCTGGATTCATTTTTCCACTATGGGTGTCGTAACCCTTGATTTGTTTATCCGTGATGGGTGTCGTAACCCGAAATTTGTTTGTCCAAGGTAGGTGTCGTAACCCGAAATTTCTTTTTACGCGGAACTCTGATCTAATTGTGATCAGTTTAAACGGGTTCCCTTTTGTAGGAACCGACGCCACGCGGAACTCAGATTTTAACTCCAATAAATTCACTTTATCAAGGTTCCGAACTCAATAGGTACTCGGATCAACAAGTTAGATATGCTATAGCAATGAAAAATATGTAAATTATTCTTTCTTGGCAACCAAAAAGTGAGAGGAAAATAAGTTACCACAAAGCTTAACACAGAGCCGGGGTTTTAACCAGATTCGGTGTAACTGGGGTCTGGCTTCTTTTCGCTTCTCGCAAAAACCTTCCACGAGCCCGGATTTTAACTTTAATCAGTGTAATCGGGTTCCATTTGATGACTGGGCCAAAGTGAAAAATTCATTGCGCAAGATATTCATCTGGTGACAACCAAGAACTATACGCCCCGACACGGTTGACCAGGAGTAAATCCGGAGTACATTTCGGCTTTACCGTGTCCCGAAGAGAGCACGTTTTAACCATTATGTGGGCATTACCGCATCCCGGAGGAGTATGTTTTAGCCAAACTCTTGGCTTTACCACATCCTAAAGGACTACGTATTAGCCTGAACATGATTTTCGGAAACAGGTTTATGTACCTCGGATTCCTACATGTTTAACTTGAACATGATTTTTGAAAACTAGTTTCTTTATCATGAATTCATACATGTTTATAGATAATTGATAATAAGCAAAGATTGAGATCTATGAGATAAAGAGGGTGATACTCATCTGGATGTAGCTTAGGGAGTTACTACAGTATGACGTTTTCGCTCAATAAATGATTGACGGAGTTCTCTATTTGCTCGTATGCCCTGCCTTAAAACAACTAGATCTGGAGAAGGGGAATACAAATCCCAGCTGAGAGTACATCTCGACATGCACTCAGAGTATATCCCGGCATTCTCTGAATCTCGGCGTACCTCGGCATCTCGGCTCCTCCTCATGTCGGCGTATCATCAACCTCGACTATCGCGATGGAGTCGAGACACCATAGGCGTTGAATCAGCCTCGGCTTACCAACAACCTTGATTATCTCAATTTGCTCGTTTGCCCTGCCTCAAAACAATTTTGATAGAAGAAATAATAGGTCAATGAGATTAGAGCTATTGCTATATGTTTAGAGGGTTTTAGTAATCCGCTAATTCTTTCTAATGTGAATAATATAGAAAAGACAAATAGTAAGCAGGTATAGCAAAGGCAAACATAAAGTAGTGCGATCTATAGTTGACCTCCCTGTATCCCCGAGTCGTGAAAATAACTCCTTTGAACTAAATGGCATGGAGAATTCAAATGTTGTGGTTGCTTATGATCCAAATAGGGCATCTAAATTTACGCCAGATTTGAAAAGTCTGGTTCCTGAGGAGAGAGGATGACTCCTGGGTTCTCGAGGAGAGAGGATGATGATCCTTCATACTATCTTCTCGCCATGTGGAAGCTTATGGTCCAAATAGAGCATCTAAATTTATGCCAGAATTGAAGAGTGTCGCTCGTTTAAGGACTAAACATATGGTTTATGTGCTTCTTGATACACACCCCCTCTTAGAAGAATTCCCAAAGAGAGAACCTGGTGATCCTTCCAACTATCTTCTCGTCAGGTGGATACAAGGAGAATTAAAATAAGAACCACGTGAAGCAGCTCAAAACCACAGTCGTTGCTCAAATCTGGGTTCCCAAGGATAGAGGATGAGGATCCTAGGTTCCCGAGGAGAGAGGATGACGATCCTGGGTTCCCAAAGAGAGACTGGCGATCCTTCCAACTATCTTCTCGTCATGTGGATACAAGGAGAATTAAAAGAAGAATCATGTGAAGCAGCTCAAAACCAAAGTCGTTGCTCAAACAACAATTGTTTCTCGGAATCCCTTCACAAGTCACCGCTACGGTTCTTGATTTTCTTTGCGGTGGATTTTCAGGGGCTGCCCGTGCAAAGGCATCTAACCCTACTGCTTCTGGTGGTGACCATCTTTGGTCATAGGAATCGAAATTTACGGTCCCCACGGACGGCGCTAATGTTCTGGTGTAGAACACAGATTTGGCTAGCCTTAATGGACTAGCCTGTTTGATATTGTTTGATCGGACTTGACCTAGGAACAATGCCTAGGGCCTACGTACCCTGTAGAGGGATCAAAGTCCATGTAGTTCGAGACACACACAGACGTTTAGCTAAAGGGGTGGGGTATGTGCTCTGTGTGACTGTTGTAAATAGTTCAGAGTTAGAACCTGTGCACCTTAGGATTTGGTCTCTATATTTATAGTGTCTACTGTAGGCAGGATATCTCGGCCCTACATGATCCTTGGTGCGAGTATCTAGGCGAGTATCTGATGGAGATATCGGTCTAGATACTTTTATATTGTTGCTGAATAAGACCTCCCTATAATGTAGGATCTCCCTCTATTATAGGTGAGCCCTGATATCTTGTATATCTTTAGTTGGATCATCCCGACATTGGGCCTTAGTATAGATCTGTAACACACCTTTTATAAATCCTTCGTGCTTGTTGCCTCCAACGGACCTCTCAGTATTTGGTGCGAGGCTTATAAATTCGAACTTTTTAAGACATTTTATCTTAATTTTATAAATAAAGGGCTTCGGTTAAGAAATTGAAAATAAATACATATTACCATATAATCATTTTTTTCTTCCTTTAGTCAGCGTCACAATGTCATTCATGTTACATTGAAGCTGAACCTAAAATTTACATGTTAACTAGCTTTTTTTGGATACGTAAATGGATATAAGGGCCTATCTGTTTCTGGTTTTTTTTCCCCCCTAAAATATTTTTATAGTTCTTATAAATTTTTTTTTTTTTAAAAAAAATACGTTTCTTCCATTTCTTTAAAAAAATGTTTTTGAAGTGACAAAAAAGTATGTTTTTGAAGTTACTTGATAGTCGCCAACAATTACATGGCAGAAGTCAGCACTAGTACTGTGGAGTCAATAGGTTTTAAAAAAAAACATATTCTAGTTTTTTGCTTTTAAAAACTTGTTAAAAATAGTTTTCCAAACAAGTTTATAGTTTTTTTTCTTTCTGTTTTTAAAAACTAAATCAAACTACTCTAAATTACTCATATACAATAAAAATGTTTATTTGAAGCATAGTGCCAATTGTTGGGAAATGGGAATCGCAATGAATATTGCCAACACTACGATCAAAAAATAACGACCAAGCTAAAATATATTCTGGCAATCATGTGACCGATTACCTAAATTTTACAGCTCACCACACGAGTGGATAAACATCAATACAGAGGGATGCCATGCTGGAACATAATATGCAGGACTATTTATTTCAGACTCCAAATTAAGCGTACGTTTAGATAAACTCAAGAAGATACATCTCAACATATCGAATTGAATAGATGGGGTATCAGATTCAAGCACCTAAAGACTAAATATTGAGAAAACGAATGCAAAGCTCTCAAATGGAAAATCAGACGAGCAACTGCATTAACTGATAGGAATGCCGCCAAAGACTACAACGAGAAGCTCATTGAAAGCCAGGAAAAGGGGTTAACTTTCCTTTAGTCACAAGTAGACACAAACAGTTACGTAAGAAGCAACGGTACATATAATCGGAACATGAAATTTACAGAGCTCGGCTGTTCAGTGAAAATGGTTGTGACAGACAAATAGGGCATCCGGATATGAAGTACTATCCACAAACTCAGTAACAGTATTAAAAAGACATGAACATATTACAAGCCACCAAGGAATTGGAGAGAACTAAAGGTTATCATGCGTGAGATGCATTATGCGAGTGACCAATTAGTCTGCATTGTTCTGGGAGTAGTGAAGAAACGACTTGGCCATCAAGTCGGAAAAGCTCACCATCAATACCACACCCATTATGAGTGTGCTTCACAGGCTTTATCTTCACGCATTTTACCTGGCATAAAAAGGAATTGTCAACTTGATGAATTGAACAGATACAAGTCAGTGCTGTTATTCATCATATAATGCACATTTACTATTGATGTTGTTCTGAACTGTCCAAATGCTTTTTCGTCAACTATTAATGCACAAATACCTTGACATATTCAACATATGGCAGTGAAAGGTGTCGACCCATCTGGAGAAGCAAGAAGAATCTTAACAGTCTCAGCCTACCACTCCCATGAACCAAGAGCAAATCTAAAGATCCATCATCAGGCTCAGCTTTGGGAGCAACAACCTGAGTACTCTGAACAGTTCTGCAAGCATGGTTGCAAACTATAATACCTAGGAATTGTCCGTTAGAAATAACCCATTTGTCTTCATAACGGGGCACAACCTCCTTTTGGGATTCGGTTTGTATCTCATCTGATGGCCCAGGCAGCTCAATTTTATTTTCCACATCCCAATGAGGCTCAGTGTCCCACTTTGGTTCAGTATCCCAGATTGGACCTGGATCAGACAGTGTTGATGATATATCCTCTCGATCATTTGTTGCAGCATTGCCCCATGAGCACCTTGAATTATCATGTGTGGTAGTAACAGTGAGTCCAGTCCATCCTTTGTCAGTCCTTGACTTTGATCTGGTCCTTGGCCAATTAGGAGTTGTTGAAAGAGGCAGCTGCGGATGGATGACTTCTGGTTCTGCTGTTACATTGCTCCTACCCATTGATAGGCGCTTTGACTTTGGATCTAAACCGCGTACCAACTCAGAAGGCTCAGAATTAGCATGAGTAAGACTGGTATCCAGGTCTCCTCCAGACATACGACTCGGAGTCATTATTGAATCAATACTAGAGAGACTAGATGCTCTGGGTATTCCATCTTTGTTTGATCTTCCCATTATGTCAGTGTATAGATCAGACATCTCAACTACTTCCTTATCAATGGAAAGCTTTCCTTCTTTCACTGGAAGATACTCCACTTCATAACTATACCTCGGTAAGCATAAGAATTTGAGGAATCCAGCAACAAAATATCTCAGTGGACCAAATCGCTTCTGATATTTCTCGGAAAGTTCCAATACTGCAGATTGAAAAATACACATAAGCACTTGATCGCCTATCAAATGGACCTTTTCTTAGATCACTGTTTTAGACTTTAATCCCTCCTTTTACAATGAAAAATAAAAGTTCAATTCGTATTTCTCCCATGAGATAAAAGTTTATTGGGCCTTTCAGAAAGGTTCTGTAAAAGTATTTTGTAATTGCTGTTTTAGACCTGTTAGAAAAATGAAGTCATTTCGCATTTGGGCACAATGATCAAATGTGCTTTTTAAATTTTAAAATCAGTTTCAATGTAACAAATGCAAAGGTACTTCTATCAGAAACGTTATCTGAAACGACCTGCGCAAGTTAATACAAATTCTTATTTAAATATGTGAAACATTGGTCTTACTCATTACTACTTCCAATCCTAAATATTAGACCCAATTGACTTTTTCTTTGAGATGTTATGAAAGCTAAATAAGTTAGTTAATCATATATTATATATTATTTAATTATATATCAGTTTATAAGTTAAACAAATTAGTTTGGTAAATAAAAAACAAATATAAATACTTTAAAGTAATTTATTTAACTTCTTTAATCTATTCAAAAAAGTCAACTGAGTCTTATATTAAGAACCGAGATAGTATCAAATAAGAATGGGCTCAAATAAATAAATCCAACTTGACTAGTAATAAAGTTATACAAATAAATTTAAAATATACTGATATTTTAATTATTTAAATTTATTATATTCATTAGTAAAAATATATAAATCATTTGGAATAATTAATTCCGTTTTAGTAGTTTACACAATCATTTTTGTTTAAAGAAATTATAGAGGGAGTGGGAAAATGAGGAGGAAATGGATAAAGTTTCTGAGAAGCTTTGCCCCTTTATTCTATGAATATATGTACATAAAGTCAAAGATTACATTCTAAACAGTAACTGTAACTTTTTAGTATCAAGAGGGAGCATCTGAAATCTGAACAAAGAACCAACAAGTAAGGAAAAGCATTTCCCCATGATCTACTGGCTAAGAGTAAACCCACAGTCATGGAGGCACACTTACTGATCACATAATAGTAATTAATAATAACAGAAAGAAAGAAGACAGACAGAAAGAAAGAAAGATTGAAGGAGCAAACAAGAAACAAAAATGAGGATAGGGTGCGAGCTTCAAAACTAGATAATTTTAGCCACTAAAATCCGTCTGGGTTAATAGGTCAGAGGTCCTTAAGAATCTTACCATGTGGCAAAAGAATTACAGGGAAGGGAGAAGAATCGATTTATAGAAAAGCAAATCGAGCTACACATCTCTCATCAAGAACTGGCTGTGACACTCATGAGTGGTCTTGTACAGCTGATTATATTACAGAAAACTTCTTGATCGTTACAGGACATGTGACTTTATATTAGATTTACTTCCAAAGTTTGAAGAAGTTTGTGGAAGAATAATGGGGACCAAGTACTTACCTACGCTCCAAGAAGCTTTTAACACTATTAAATAGGAAGAAAGTGGGAAATTTTTATGCAAGGAACAACTCTTTGTTTGGAACGGAATTCCTGGTTCAATTTCAAAGGCTAAGAAGCAAGGGAAATGCTGGGTGATCATTGCAATAAAGCTGATCATACTTGAGATAATTGGTGGGAAATCCATGGGAAGCTACCACAACTAAAGAACAATCAGAAAGGTGAAAGCAAAGGACATATAGTGACCAAATGATCAAGCTGAACAAGGCCAAGAAGGATTGAGTGTTACAAAAATTGGAAAGCCTGAGGAAACTATTAGAAAAACTGACGAATATCAGATGTTTTGGGGAAAATTCTCATCTATTATTCCGTTCTATAAGGTTAGATATATACAATAAAAGTACCTAGGAAGATCCAAGAATATCTCTAATTTAGGAGATCCTATCTACTATGATTTACATAAGATAATATCTAATAAAATCAATTTAAAATCAATCCTATCCAATTGGGTCTCAACTGATATTAATCCCTATAATCTCATGATTCAACACTTCCCCTCAAGTTGGACCATAGATATTGAACATGTCCAACTTGCCAACAAAGTAGTCAAATTTTTCTCTGGGAAGTCCTTTTGTGAGGATATATGCCGTCTGCTTTCTGAATGGAATGTACTTCAAGTGAACAACACCTTCATCTATTTTTTCTCTTATGAAGTTCCTATCAATCTCCACATGTTTGGTCCTGTCATGTTGAATTGGATTATACGCAATGTTAATTGCAACCGTGCTATCACAATAGAGTTTGAGGGGTAGGTTCATGACCTGCTTTAACTCTTCAAGAACTCGTTTAAGCCATATAGCTTCACAAATTCCTAATGCCAAGGCCTAATATTCAGCCTCAATACTGCTCCTTGCAACCACACTTTGTGTCTTACTCCTCCATGTGACCAATTTACCCCATACATATGTGCAATACCCAGACGTTGACTTCATGTCCTTTTGATCACCTACCCAACGTTATCTGCTCATTGATGAAGTTGTGATCTTGTTTCAGTTGCCACAGTTTTGCCTTAATGTCAAATATGCGGGACATGTTCCCTGTATCACTATATACCTCTTGAATTGCTTCAAAAATGTGGCGGGCAGAAGGAAGGAACATGAAACTTTTCCTGATTGGTGGTGACATAGCATTGCCTAGCCATGAGGAGGCCAAAGCATTCTCAGATTTCCATACTCGCATTTCTTTAGTGTCTAATGAAGTAGGCATTTTAATTTCACCAGAGATATATCTGAGTTTGTCCCTACCATCAACAGCAAGAGACATGGATTGAGCCCACTCCCTATACCTGTCACTGGTAAGTTTCTCAGAAATGTTGAGGCATCATTAGGACCAAGCTTGGCACCGAAGAAGAGACTTCATGATCAGATGAAGTAGTAGAAGTCATACTGACCGAGTAATCAGATTTCAACTTGTGCAAAAAACAACTGGTGACGAAGAGACTTTTAGAGAATCAGAGGCTCAGGAAAAATTGAACCAACCTGAAGTGTTTTGTAATCAGAGGCTCAGGAAAAAAAAAACAAACTGACCCAACAACGTTTTGTAAAAAATCTGAACTAAACAAGGAAGTCGATAACTTGAATGGGTGACTTACCTTGAAGGTCGATAGACTCACCCGATCAACAATGGAGAGATTCGGACCTTAGTGATGACGCCGAGGAGTCTAGAAGTGCCGAGAAACAATCAACTATGGAGATTCGGACCTAAGTAATATTGTTGAGGATTCTTGAAGTGCCTAGAGTACAAAGGATGCCGAGAGTCGATCACAGTCACCGAGAACCGAGGAAACTCGCTGAGAATCACAAACTGAAAGCGCAAACAAAGAGTGGACGGGGAGAGCTTCTATTATGTTTCTATAGTAATACCGATCAAACCACCCTAAACCAAGAAACCTCCAATTATTCTCTTCGAAGCTCTGATACCATGAAGATAATCGGATGTTTGGGGGAAAATTCTCATATATCATTCCATTCTATAAGGTTACATATATACAAATAAGATTATCAAGGAATATTCGAACAAGGAAACTCACCGAGAATCGGGAACTGAAAGCGCAAACAAAGAGTGGACGAGGAGAGCTTCTATTATGATTCTATAGTAATACTGATGGACCACCATGAACTGAGAAACCTCCAATTATTCTTTTCAAAGCTCTAATACCATGAAGATAACCAAATGTTTTGGGGAAAATTCTCATATATTATTCCATTATATAAGGTTACATATGTACAAATAAGAGTATCTAGGAAGATCCGAGAATATCTCTGATTTAGGAGATCCTATCTAATCTAATTCATATAAGATAATATCTAATAAAATCTATTTAAAATTAATCCTATCTAATCGGATCTCAACTGATATCAATCCCTATAATCTCGGGATTCAACAAAAACAGCTCCAGCATTCATCTAAACCTGAGAAAAATCTCAGCATGGGTCAACTTGATCAAATAACCCTATGTGTTTGGTCTAAAGGGTGAAGTTGAGTTGCGAATCAAAACGCTTGGGTAGTTGACTTGTAGTTTATATCTAATTAATGAATTGTTGTAAAGGATTCGTTATATGCCCCTAGACTTAAATGTAACCTGTTGTCAATTTATAAATTGAGAACAGGTTACTTTTCCACAATTTGGACTCAGAGAATGATTTAGTAGTGCCATGGATATGAGGGTCTTTACTGTGTAAGTAGCAAGGAGGGATATGAAGGAAGTTGTTCAAAGAAGTCAACAGAGGAACTTTCAGCAAGTGGAACTAATAAAGAGTTAATCTAGTGGTTCTATAATTTAGGCCAACCCTAAACTCAATTGTACATTAAAGTTGTTCCCAAATTTCATTGAAGTATGAACTTTCCTTCATTGTAATGTCCGTCAAATGGCCAAAAACACCAAAAGTTTATACCAGTCTCAACTCACCCAATTAATTGATAATTAACAGGTTTGGCCAAGAATCAAACATGGAAAATAATAAGACTACCAAACGAAAAGAATGTTGTTGAATGCAAACGGGTGTTTACCATCAAATACAATGCAGATGGAGCAATGAACAAATTCAAACTCTAGATGGAGGCCAAGGGATATTCTCAGATACAAGGAATTGAATACTAGAAAAATTTTGCTCCAGTTGCTAAGTTGAATACATATCCTGCTTTCTCTACCTACCAAACTTCATTGGCCGCCACATCAATAATTGGAGAAATACTTACACATTCCAAGAGTAAGATGTTATCTGAACTCTATCCAATAAAAATATAACTACTCAGACCATTTTAATCCCAGTTGACTAATGACTCATGAAAAATTTCAAATTTTATCTTATTGTTTTAAAAATATATATATATTGGTCGATCATTTTGTTTTAGTTTTTTTATTTTTTCAAATTAAGATGTTTTTCTTAAAAACAAATAAAATTTGAATTTTGTTAGATGACTCATCAACCAATTAGAATTAAAATACTCTAACTTGTTATGTTTTCATTGGAAAGAGTTCAGATGACATGCTACTCCAAAAGTATGTAAGTATTTCTCCAATAATTGGATGTAAAGAATACTTTCCTAAATAGAGCTCTTAAAGAAGTGTATATGAGCATCCCTAAAGGAACATCAGTAACCCAAGTATGGCATGCAAACTATAAAATCTTTTTCTAGGTTGAAACAATCACCCAAAGTCTGATTTGAGCGATTTACCGAAGTTGTAAAAGGCTCAAGTTACACATAGTGCCAAGCTAACCATACACTATTTGTTAAAAAACTCGGGAACTAAAGTCTCAATCCTAATTGTATACGTGGATGACAAAGTAGTGACAAGCAATGACCTCGAAGAAATAAGCAAGCTTGAGAAGGCACTGGCAGCTACATTTTAAGTTAAGGATCTTAGTAGTTTGAGGTACTTCTTGGGCATGGAAATTGCTAGATCAAAAAAAGGGATCTCAGTCTCACAAAATATAGCCTTGATTTACCCAAGGAAACAGGGATGCTAGGTGCTAAACCTTCCTCAATAGCTATGGATCCCTCTACTAACCTAAAATACAAGGATGAAGTACCAGTGGGTGCTAAGAGAGAGAGAGAATATGGTAGGGAAACTCATATACTTGTCCCATACTAGACCAATAAGCTATGTTGTAGGTGTGATAAGCCAATTCTCATCACAACCACACGAGCAGCAAATGGAAGCCATCTATAATATTCTAAGGCATTTAAAAATGACTCATGGGAGAGAAATCTTCTTTGCTAAGGGAGATTCTAGAGAAGTAGTTGTCTACAGATGAAGATCATGGAAGACTAAGGTAGATATAAGATCAACTGGGGGCTATTCACCTTTATGTGGGGCAACCCAATGACATGCATCTAACTAATCAAGGTCTCATTTGTAAGACAGAAAACGGTAAGATAACAATCCTGATAATATATGTTGATGATATAATACTGACTGATAATGACTTTGATGAATTATAGAGGTTAAAAAGAGCTCTAGCGAGTAGCGACTAAATTTGATGTAAGAACTTGGGAGAGCTTGGATACTTCCTTGGAATTGAAGTGGCTATGTCCAAAAAGGGTATTATATTCCCTCAAAGGAAATAGACCTTAAGATCTTCTGAAGGAGATAGGAATGCTGGGTGCTAAACCTTCAACAGCCCTTAAGGAACCTAGTAGAAAGCTAACTCAAAAGCAAGATGGAATTCCAGTCAATATAGAAAGGAAATAGACCTTAAGGATGTGTTTGGTTTGAGGGGAGGAGAAAAGTTTAATGAAGAGGAAAAGAATTGTGGGCTCCACCGCATTAAATTTTGGTCAAAATTTTCTCTGCCCTCCCTCAAACCAAACACACCCTAAGAGTTTCTGAGGAACCTTGAGAGGGAGTGTTATAAGCAATGGGTGAAGAAAGAAATAACAGCAAGGAAGAAAATGGTTCTTCACATGATCTTATTCAGTCCACCTGATGTACATATATACAGTAAGCTAGTAGCTGGCTGATTAAACGAGGGCCAATAGGTTAGGGATATTTACAATCAATCAAATCTGATTTCTATCCTATTTACGTTTATGATAATATTTTACTACAATCCCAGCAATAGTCACAGCCATACTCGTGGGATTTCAATAGCTTATCTAGGCCCAAACCCGGACCCATTTCTGATTTAATTTAATTTGATCCTACCATCAATTATTTCTCTTTTCTGATTCTTTGACTTTTGTATTTTCCCGCTCATCTCTCTAGGATCTAATTTGCAAGCAAATTCATTGCCATGAATCTCTCAATCTATGTAAACCCTAATAAAGTGAATAATATACTGGAACTTTGAGAATTCTTCAATATCATACCCTTATTCTTTTTACCGTTAGCATGTGCAATAATAAAATAAAAATTACAACTTCCAAGCGACATAGTGATCAACATATTAATGTGTTAAGCCTCTGGTTGAAATCCTTACCAAAGAAAACACCAAGGCTTATACAAGCAACGAAGTCATCAAATCTCTTTGCATATCAATGATTCCCACAAATTTACCAAAGCATATAAAACATGCAATAAGTCCCCCATCATATTGAATGAAAAATACAGTAACAAAGACTTCTCCTTGAATCGCCCTATGTTTAAATAACTAAAGCATACAGATCAAGCTAAAGATTGACTTATAAGCTAATGACGAAACCGAACTCAAATGAGCACAAAATTTATGAAGCATCTCAGTTGTTATATGAAAACTAGCCCAGACTGGCGTGATGAGCGGGTGATGCTATAGCAATTTTCACTTCCATTTCTCAACATATACATAAAATACTCAAAACTGCTCTCTATAAAAAGTCATAATTAATTTATTGGAATCCCTATATTTTCTATTGAGTAGATACCCTAAATTTGCACATTTACACATATTTCAATTTATAATTATAGTATTATATTTATCCCTTTTAAAGATCTCTAAGGGAATAATCAAAATCTTTACTAAATATCTTGTATCTACTCCCCTATTATTAATTTACAAAATACTGTGTAACTATCTTCCTCATTATCTATCACATATTTATATTTATAATTATAGTATTATATTCGTCCCTTTTAAAGATCTCTATGGGAATAATCAAAATATTTACTAAATATCTTGTATCTACTCCCCTATTATTAATTTACAAAATACTATGTAACTATCTTCCTCATTATCTATCTTTTATAACCGCCTCTGATTTTTTTTTTTTTTTTTTTTTTTTTTTTTTTTTTTTTTTTTATTTTAGTGTTTTGAGCCTACCATTTTGCTTATGTTTCGACCAAAAAGACGCTTACAGCTCTACTTTTTTTATAGTTAAGATAGTTCCATTGTTACAGAATTAATATTCTATAGAGAGAAAGAGATAGAGAGATCAAGAGAAACTAGAAACAGAGGATCCAAGAGAGAAACATTTCTGGGCTATTTCATTATCAGTCATAATCTGCATTACAATATGAATTAAACCCTTATTTATAGGCTAGACTGACTTAATACCCAAGCTAAGCCTAAACTAACTAACCCTCCCTTCTAACTAATTCTAACGATTTGCTCTACTAACTGACTCTAACTAACTTTTAACTATTTATTATCTTTACATATCAATACCCCCCCCCCCAACCCACCCCACCCCAAAACATCCTTGCCCTCAAGGATGATTGACACAAACTGACCCTCAATAATACAAAGCTGAAATAACCAAAACACAAGCTTCATCAGCTTCTAATTCCGAAAAACTTAGGTGATCTTTTGGGGGGGGAATTGTTGCTTGAAATCGTGCAGAAATCTGTCTTGAATACTACTGCCCACAGGTACAACTCACTTGTTGGATTCTAAGCCAAATGGAAATAATGGGTGCAAGGCTGAACCAAAAAGCATTTTAATAAGCTCTCCACTAAACCAAAACTGTATCAGACAAACTGTAGGAATAGGGCAGATTTGAACAAAAGGAGGCCATTTGAAATTGATCCATGGGTGAAACCACTTTGGGCCCTTGCCTTTGCTCTTACAGTAAAAGCCCATTTGGCCATTGAGCATGAAAACCCCACATGCATCTTCAAAATATCTCTGACAACCACTAAAGGAGGTAATTAGCTTGCGGGTGACAAATCAAGACACTTTTCCTACTCATTTAGAAAAATGCAGACCAGCTATGAAAGAAAATTTGACTTTGCAAACTGCACTTTGCATTCACGTACACCCCATTACCAGCTCAACCCTCCTTGAAACACGCGTATAATCCTCCAAAATATTACAATCCATGAAATGAAACAAAGATGCTGGCAACGAAATCAAATTTGACTGGAAAAGAAAGACAACGACCATCGGCTTTGTGAAAGAAGTCATCGACGCTGAGGAAGGAAGAGTAGTGTTAGGAAATATATTGTAATAATTAGTAACCCTAACAATCAAGGATTATCATTATGAGCCATCAATACTATGGCTCTCTCCTATTGTATAAATACACATCTCATGTACATGAATAGATATCACATATTCAGACTATTTGTCTTACACGATTACATGGTATCAGAGCTAGGGTTTCGATCTAGACCCAGGGCTGTTTTCTGTTTGTTTCTGTTCTTTTTCCGGCGACACAGTGTGTAAGAGAGAGAGAGTTACGTCTCTGTGCTTGGTGCCTTTTCGGTACACGCGCCCCACCATCGGACTCTACACCCTCCGATCGGCCTATCCCCAGAGGTCCGATCACCTTCTGACAGCGCGTGTGAGCTCACGCGCCACCCTGACGTTCGCGGAAATTACACGCGCCGGCGCGTGGGGCTTCTCTCCGGCGAGTTTTGCGACGCTGTTTGCTTTGTCGTGATCGACTCTGTGAACCCGGTTCATTCCTGGTGGTTTTGTGTTCATCCGAGGAAGTTTGCAGATCTGGGTTCTTCCTTTTTTTCCCTTTTTCAGGCGAGGTCTGGACGTTTACTTCCCTTTTACGGAGTCGATTGGATTGTTTTGTGACCCTCTTGTTGTCTTATGATTTTTTTCCGCTCTCTGATTTGTGCTTGTGGCTCTGGACATTGCTTTCCTTGTCATCCTAATTGCCAAGGCTCTGAAATTTGTGGCGCGGTGTACAAGCTCATATTTTTTGCATTCACTTTGGTACTATTTGGCTGTTTGGTCCTGTTTGGACGTTTGTTTTTTGGCCATTTGTGGCGTTTGGGCAATCTGGTCTCTTGGCCGTTCGTGGAACTTTGCATCCTTTTTTTGTGTACGGTCATTCCATTTGGTAAACCGTAAACCAAGAAATTGTTTGGTTGCTGTTCTCTCTTGTTTCAAGGTGCTATTTGGGCGTTGTAATCCTTGGTGAGGTCTTCTGCTCACGATTGGAAATTTTGTTCTTTGCTTTCCATTGGAGTTCTATTGGATACTCTTAGTTGCTAGTGTTCTTGCTCGAAGAGGTTGTTGTGAAATTCAACTTATTGGTGAAGATTGATGGCTGCATCTATGTCTAGTTCTTCTGTTGCTCTTGCTACAAGTCATATTGCTTCCAGTCTTGCTACTTCTTCCTCGAAGTGGATCATCGATTCCGATGCTACTAATCATATGACAGGTAACCACCATTTGTTTTCCTCGTATGCGCCTTATGCCAATCCCTCCAGTATAACAATTGCCAACGGTTCTTATTCTCGTGTTATTGGCTCTGGCACTGTTGAACCTACTCCATCTGTTCCCTTATCTCATGTCCTTAATGTCCCTGACCTTACATTTAATCTTTTGTCTCCTAGCAAGCTCACTCGCCAATCAAATTGTTTCATTACTTTATTTCCTGACCATTGTTTGATTCAGGATCTTACGACGAAGCGAGTTATTGGTAGGGGCTATGAATCTAGTGGCCATTACTTCCTTGAGGATCAGGTACCACGTTCAATTGCTTGCTCTGGTGGTTCCTCCCCTTTTGATATTCATTGTCGTTTAGGTCACGTGTCCTTATCTTCTTTGAAGAGGATGTATCCTCAATTCCATAATTTGTCTTCTTTAGAATGTGAGTCATGTCAGTTTACTAAACATCATCGTGTTGACTTGGCACCTCGGGTTCATAAACGAGCTGCATCTCCCTTTGATTTAGTCCATTCTGACGTTTGGGGTCCATGTCCTGTCGAGTCTAAGCCGGTTTTAGGTACTTTGTTACTTTTGTTGATGATTTCTCTCGTACCACCTGGCTTTATTTAATGAAAACTCGTTCTGAGTTGTTTTCTCACTTTTGCAATTTTTGTGCTGAAATCAAAACTCAGTTTGGTGTGTCGGTCAAAACTTTACGGAGTGACAATGCTAAAGAATACTTTTACGCCCAATTTCGGACTTATATGCTCCGGCGATGGCATGCTTCATCGTCCTCCCGTCCGGATACACCGACTCAAAATGGTGTTGCCGAACGTAAGAACCGACGCTTATTAGAAGTCGCTCGAGCTCTCATGTTTCAAATGAATGTTCCTAAGCCTTTTTGGGCTGACGCCGTGTCTACTACGTGCTTCCTTATTAATCGTATGTCCCCTCTTGTCCTCAATGGTGCCACTCCATACACTACCTTGTTTCCTTCCAAACCCCTTTTTCCTGTTGACCCTAAAATCTTTGATTGTGTTTGTTTTGTTCGCGATGTGCGTCCCACTGTTACCAAACTTGATCCCAAGTCTCTTAGGTGTGTCTTCCTTGGGTATTCTAGGGTTCAAAAGGGTTATCGGTGCTATTCTCCCACTCTTCGACGTTATCTTGTGTCTACCGATGTCACATTCCATGAGTCGACTTCATTTTTTTCTTGTCTCTACTTCACCCCCATCTCCTATCTCTACTGATGACACTTCTAACAGTCTTGATGATCTCTTGGTCTATACGGTTCGGTTCCCACCAGTGCGAGCATCTGACTCGGCACCTGCAAAACCACCTATCTATCATGTTTATCGGAAACGCCGTAGGGCGAGTAATGTTGTCGACCAGGTTCATGACCCACCAATGACTGCTTCGACGTCTGATCTGGCATCAGTCCCTTCCACTCCTATTTCTGAACCAGCACCAGTGCCTGATATTCCTGATACTCCTGCTTCTACCTCTGAACAAGACATAGTGTCTAATCCTCCTGATGACTTGCCTATTGCCTTACGCAAAGGTAAGCGTACTTGCACCTATCCTATTTCTTCCTTTGTTTCTTATAACCATTTGTCTCCTCCATCCTGTTCCTTCATAACATCTTTAGACTCTCTCACTGTTCCCACTACTCTCCAACAAGCCTTAACCTATCCCGGTTGGCGTGCTGCAATGGAAGACAAAATGGTGGCCCTTAATAAAGCTGGTACCTGGAATCTCGTTGATTTGCCTCTTGGTAAGAAGGCTATCGGGTGTAAGTGGGTGTTCACGATTAAAACGAAAGCTGATGGCACGTTGGAACGTTTGAAAGCTCGACTAGTTGCCAAGGGTTATGCTCAAACCTATGGTGTTGACTATTCGGAAACCTTCTCTCCTGTGGCAAAACTGTCATCTGTTCGCCTCTTCATTTCTATGGCAGCCAATTATGGTTGGGATCTTCATCAGTTGGATGTTAAGAATGCGTTCTTGAATGGTGATCTTCTTGAGGAAGTATACATGGAGCAACCACCTGGTTTTGTTGCTCAGGGGGAGCGTGGGAAGGTATGTCATCTTCAGAAATCTTTATATGGCTTGAAGCAGAGTCCTCGTGCTTGGTTTGACAGGTTTAGCTTTGTGGTTAAGAAGTTTGATCTGATTCAGAGTAAGTGTAACCATTCTGTGTTTTATCAGCATACAGATGCTGGCATGATTCTGTTAGTGGTATATGTTGATGATATTGTTATTACGAGTAACAATGCTTCGGGAATCTCATCACTTAAGGTCTTTCTTAATTCTCATTTTCAAACAAAGGATTTGGGTCCGTTAAAGTACTTTCTTGGGATAGAGGTTATGAGAAGTAAGAAAGGCATCCTTTTGACACAGAGGAAATATGTTCTTAATCTCTTAAAAGAAACCGGGAAACTCAGAGCAGCACCGAGTAGCTTTCCCATGATTCCTAATCCCTTCTTGGACATGGATGATCGCATACCGTTTGATGAGCTACCTGAGGATGTAAGAAAGAAAGTTGATCCGGAAAAGATCAAGCCGTTTACCTATCCTGAGAGATACCGTAGGTTAATTGGGAAATTGAACTATCTCACCGTAACTCGCCCCGATGTGACTTTTCCAGTTAGTGTGCTTAGTCAATTCATGACTGCACCAACCGTTGCTCAGTGGGAAGCTTTGGAACATGTCTTACATTATTTGAAGGGCTCACCTGGTCGTGGTGTACTCTATACGAATCATGGTCACAACAAGATTGAATGTTTTTGTGATGCAGATCATGCGGGATCAAAGGCTACCAGAAGATCCACCACAAGATATTGTGTATTTGTTGGTGGAAATTTAGTGTCATGGAGGAGTAAGAAGCAAGATGTGGTTTCTAAGTCGAGTGCAGAAGCTGAGTATAGAGCCAAGTCTCGATCGACAGAAATCGTGTGGATTCACCGGTTAATGAAGGAGGTTGGTCTTGCCACGTCATTACCCGCAAAGTTGTGGTGTGATAATAAAGCTGCTTTCTCTACACATAGCCTCCAACTCGTGTTTCATGAACGCACAAACACATTGAGATTGACTGTCACTTTGTATGCGATAAGATCAAGGAGAACTTTCTTTCTACGGGTCATGTGCGCTCTAGTGACCAATTGGGTGACCTTCTGACTAAGGCTTTAAATGGGACTCGGGTTGACTACCTTTGCAACAAGTTGGGCTTGATTAACATCTATGCTCCAACTTGAGGGGGAGTGTTAGGAAATACATGATTAGGAAATATATTGTAATAATTAGTATCCCTAACAATCAGGGATTATCATTATGAGCCATCAATACTATGACTCTCTCCTATTGTATAAATACACATTTCATGTACATGAATAGATATCACATATTCAGACTATTTGTCTTACACGATTACAAGTAGAAAACGACGGCGCCGAGCACAAAGTTGTCTTATGCGACACCTCTTGAAAATGTCTGGGACCCCGCAATCTGAAACAACGGCCATTGATAGAGAAGAAACAAGCAACTACGAAAACGAAAAAGAATGCACCAAAAAAAAGCAAACAATTCCAAGCATCGTCTCCGTCACCTCCCTCGTTTCTCGTTTGATAGAAGCTTCGTCGTTAGCCAAACATCTTCAAGTCTTCGTCATTACCTCCTCCGAAACAGCTGCTTTGTTTTGTTCCTTCATAGTCGACAGCTCTAGTCCAGCACCCTTCGACAACAACTTCATGTTTCTAGTTTCCTCTGTCGCACTCAACACTATTACTGCAACGTCTTCAGTTGGACTTGGCATAGTCGACCCTTGGTGCGTGTTGCAAGGATGCGACCCATGGCACTCTTCTTAGGTGGTGGCCTCTCTTTCTTGGACTCTGGAGGCTTCTTGAATAATTGTAGGCTGCTCTGGAATTGCTGGCATAGGAACCTCACCATCTTCTTGATCAAGTTTTTCCTCCCGCCACACTTTCCGTAACTCTGCCACATCTATTTTCATGGGCTGAAGTTCTTGCAAAATGGGCGCCATATGTTCAACCTTCATCATCGTCCTCTGAAGTCACTATAGGATATCCTTGTTGCTTTAAAACCTAAGATCTTTCCACCATGATTGGTAGAATTGCTTCTTCTTTTTTTCCTTTTGAAATCGCAGTGGGAGGGCCAAGGATGGACCGCTCTAATATCACTATTACAGAATTAATATTCTGTACAGAGAGAAAGAAATAGAAAGATCAAGTGATACGTAAATCATAAATAATGTGTTAGGGTTAGAATTAGGGCACAATATTAATCCTATGAGGCCTTAGGACTGATTAGGAATAATAATAAGTAGTTAGGGGTAATAGTGGCATATTTGTAGTTGTATGGGCTGTTATGGGCCTTATTATGATTGAGCCTAAGGCTAGCCTATATAAAGGGAAGAGCCTAGCTTAATCACTCATGTATGTTCAATATTGTGTATGAATGGAATGAGCAGTACTGTTTCTGATGTGTTTTCTCTCCCAATCCCCCCTAATTCTCTACAACCTTCGCAAGAGTGGCATCAGAGCCAGGTTTGTACTCGTATTCTTTGATGACATTTTAATCTACAGTTCTAGTATGGTTTTACACCTTCAGCACCTTAGGACTGTACTGGAAATTCTAAGGCAGCACCACTATTTTGTGAAAGAAAGTAAGTGTACATTTGCAGCCACTACGGTAGAGTACTTAGGCCATATTATACAGAATGGAAGGGTCTCTACTGATCCTCAGAAGATAAAATCAGTGATAGAGTGGCCTGAACCAGCAACAATTAAGCAGCTTCGTTCCTTCCTAGGGTTGGCTGGATATTATAGGCGCTTTATTCAAGGGTATGGGGTGTTAGCAAAACCCCTAACCAATTTACTCAGAAAAGATCAGTTCAAATGGACCCCGGAAGCAGGTGCAACCTTCCAAAAATTGAAGGAAACATTCAGTACAGCACCTGTTCTTGCTTTACCAGATTTTTCCAAGCCGTTTGTGGTTGAAACAGATGCTTGCAGCACTGGTATAGGGGCTGTACTGATGCAAAATGGTCAACCCCTAGCCTTTTTCAGCAAAGGATTGGCTCCTAGACATCATTCTTTGTCTATCTATGAAAAAGAACTACTAGCTATGGTGCATGCTATTGAGCATTGGCACCAATACTTAGAAGGGAGACAGTTTATTATCAAAACAGATCAGCAAAGCCTCAAATATTTGCTGGACCATAAACTTAAGACTGCATTTCAGATGTATTGGGTGTCCAAGCTTATGCGATACGATTACAAAATTCAGTACAAGAAGGAATCAATAACAACGTCACTGATGCTCTCTCTAGAGTAAGAAAAATGGAGGTATTTCAGATTTCCCTTTCTACATGTTCTGATACTTTGTTGCTGGAAATTCAAAACAGTTGGCAAGCTGATTCAGAATTGATAACGTTGATTGATACACTTAAAGCTAATGAGGGCATTGCTGGAAAATTCTCTTGGCATGAGGAATTATTAAGACAGGGCAGCCGGTTGGTAGTGGGAAATGATCCCATAGTGAAGCATAAAATTCTAGAATGGCTTCATGCTTCTTCCCAAGGGGGACATTCTGGAATACATGCTACATATCAAAGGGTTAAGACTCTTTTCTGGTGGAAGCACCTGTTGGATGATGTGAAGGGCTATATTAAGCATTGTGACGTTTGTGCTAGGTGCAAGTATGAGAATGTTGCCTATCCAGGTCTCTTACAACCGTTGCCAGTTCCTAGCAAGGTTTGGGAAAGCATCTCTATGGATTTTATTGAAGGTCTTCCTAAATCTCACGGCAAAGACACTATTTGGGTGATTGTTGATCACTTAAGTAAGTATGGGCATTTCATTAGCCTATCTCACCCATTTTCAGCATCGACCTTAGCACAACACTTCATGGATCACATTTACCGATTACATGGAGCTCCTATGGAAATTATATCAGACCGTGATCCTATTTTTGTTAGCAACTTTTGGCAAGAATTCCTCAAGGTGCTTAAGGTGGATCAAAAGCTGTCTTCTTCCTATCATCCACAAACCGACGGACAAATGGAGGTATTAAATCGCTGTTTGGAGACTTACTTACGTTGCATGACTTGGGAGCTTCCCAAAGAGTGGTCACGGTGGTTACCTATGGCTGAATGGTGGTATAACACCACTTTCCACTCTTCTACACAAACTACAACGCATGAGTTACTATATGGGCAGCAACCGCCAACGTATGTGCCCTATCTTCCTCGATCTGCTGTTGTTGAAGCAGTGGATAGATCTTTTGTGGCTAGGGAAGAAGCCTTGTTAGTGGCTAAATATCATCTATCGCGTGCCATAAACATGATGAAGCAAAAGGCTGATTCGCACCGGACTGATCGTGAGTTTCAGGAGGGTCAATGGGTGTTTCTAAAGTTGCAGCCATATAGGCAGATTTCAGCAGCTTCTCGGTCTAGTCAGAAATTAGCTCCAAGATTTTTTGGACCCTATCGGATTAAGCAACGTGTTGGAGCAGTTGCTTCAAAGTTAGATTTTCCAGTGGAGACACGTATTCATGATACGTTTCATATTTCGTTGCTAAAGTTGTGTCCTGATCCCTCAGTTAAGATTAGGCATCCGCCTAAAAATTGGCCAGAATTGCCAAATTGCAAGGAACCTGATCAGATTTTGCAGCGTAGGTTGGGAAGACGGAAAGGGCGAATTGTCACTGAAATATTAGTCCAATGGAAGCAGCTAGCTGAGGAGGAAGCATCTTGGGTGCTGTTATATCAGTTTCAAAGGCAGTTTCCCAGTTTTCCCGTCGCTGACCCTTGAGGACAAGGGACCTTAAGGGGGGTATTGATATGTAAATCATAAATAATGTGTTAGGGTTAGGAATTAGGGCACAATATTAATCCTATGAGGCCTTAGGACTGACCTTAGGACTGATTAGGAATAATAATTAGTAGTTAGGGGTAATAGTGGCATGTTACTAATCCTATAAGGCCATTAGGAGTAGTGCATTAGGATCTGATTGTGTATTGCATTGCTGTCATATTGTAGTTGTATGGGCTGTTATGGGCCTTATTATGATTGAGTCTAAGGCTAGCCTATATAAAGGGAAGAGCCTAGCTTAATCACTCATGTATATTCAATATTGTGTATGAATGGAATGAGCAGTACAGCAGTACTGTTTCTGATGTGTTTTCTCTCCCAATCCCCCTAATTCTCTACAACCTTCACAACGTCAAGAGAAACTAGAAACAGAGGATACAAGAGAGAATCGAGAGGTAATAAGAGAGAAACATTTCTGGGCTATTTCATTATCAGTCATGATCTGCATTACAATAGGAATTAGACCCTTATTTATAGGCTAGACTGACTTGATACCCAAGCTAAGCCTAAACTAACTAACTAACCCTTCTAACTAATTCTAACGGCTGCTCAACTAACTGACTCTAATTAACTTTTAACTATTTATTATCTTTACATATCATCCATCAACATGCCATTCAAAATAAATATATAGTCTTGTGTGCGTACATGTGTGTGTTTTGCATTGGCTTACCATCACTGACAAAACCATAATATGAAACTGTTAATCCATAGTGAATAATTCCAGTCTGAACCCATTCAACAGCAAAAACATCAGTAGCAGTTAGCCCCCCCTGAACCAAGCAAAGCAAATGAATGTGAGGATAGTCAGTCATTAACCATTTATGGTTTTAGCTTATATCAGAAATTGGCAGTACATTCGTCTTTAGCTATAGCATTGATTATGCGGAATACTAAGTGCCAAAGCAACACACAATTAAAGGGTTGTTCAAAACTTATGCCTTGCCCCCACTACAATCCCAAAACAAAACATGAAAAGAATGATGACAATTTTAAAGGCAGTTGACTCAAAGTTGGCCCTCTTTACTTCTTATATCTGATTTCCTGTAGCACCTAGGATAGTCTATACCAAGACCAAAGTAAATAATCCAATATGACGAAATGCAGCAGAACATTTAATAATCTTCAGGATTACAACCAATATAAGGTTTTGATAACGAAAGAGTTGCATCACTGCCACAAGAATAATAAAGTTAACGATAAACAGAGAAATATTAAATGAGTCCAGAACATGAATCTGAAATTCAGGTTGAGAATCTTGAGTTAAAATGAACAAGCATTCTACAATAACCATAGTATTTATTCAAATTACAAACCCACCAATTCTGCAAACAGGCAAATAGTGCCTATACATACGTGTATTACCTTCACAATTGCCATTGCTGCAGAAACTGGATCTCGAACACCAAGAACAGTCCATACAAGTGAATTATCAGAACCAGCGGGGACAATTCCAATTGGTATAGATATTCCTTCCTTTTGATTTTCTCTACTAAGAAGACCGTTTAAAACCTGTACACAAAAAAATGTTTATAGGGGTCATGTCTAAAAATCATATTCATAAAATGACTGAAATATTGAAATAAAGGGCAAGAATGATGTGGAATGAGTTAAA
Source organism: Acacia acuminata (assembly GCA_019022655.1). NCBI lineage: Eukaryota > Viridiplantae > Streptophyta > Magnoliopsida > Fabales > Fabaceae > Acacia > Acacia acuminata. The sequence continues at coordinate 130,391 of JAFJYI010000348.1, read as the reverse complement.
TAGCAAAAATTGAAGATAAAAGATGAAACACAGCGGATGGGAAGGCTTCCAGCTGTTAGATATTATTAGTTTTGATGATGCCTTATATAGATGTCATTCTTAAGAGCAAAAAGCTTGCATACTACATTTATCTTCTACTTTGACTAATTCCCCTATTTAATGTAGATATGAAGTTTGAACAATGAAAAATGATCAAGAGAGGAGATCTAAGAAAGGAGAATATCAATATTGAAGTCTCTGATCAAATGGAAGTTGGAACGGCTCAATTCGGAGTTAAAATAAGCAAATTCAAGCTTCCCGATGAATAGGAGTTGCTATAGTTCAATTGCTCCTTCATGTGCATAAATTTCAGTCATTCTCGAGAATGACATTGTGATTCTCGAGAATGGTATTGTGATTCTCGAGAATGGTATTGTAATTCTCGAGAATGGTCGTATTTCAGCAACTCTGTTCGACTCTGCTTCACGTTTCACTCGGCGACGTCTGGTAATTCGATGATATCTTCTAAACCAGAGATCGGATTGAGGTGAAACCAATTTGTGGGAAACTAGACTTCCAATGCATCATTTTGGCAGAGATTCAAGTCCAAAGGAGTTCAGATGAGAAAGCTATGAATTTTACAAGTTGCCACATAAATCAACATCACACAGCAAACCCACCTTCGGTATTTTGAGTGTATCTCACAAACGACAAATCCAAATGAGCTAAAACCAGTGCCATTTGAAACTAGACTCACATACCTTTCCAAAAACATCAAGATCATGAAAAACGAAGATCAATTGAAAGAAATATGATGTTTTGAAGTTGACGGTCAGTTCAGAATGCTGCAAAAACGCTAGTCAAGAACAACCTCCATCCATCTGATGATAACGGACGAACTAAAAAGAGTTTGGAGCTGATTCTTCTTGCATTGGAAAGAAGGCTTTAAAGAGTTTAAGTATTTGAATCAGAATCAACTCACTTGCATCTGCATGTGTAATTGATTCTCGAGTATGAGCTTGTGATTCTCGAGAATGGGACTTCAACTAGTAATGGCTGTCAGATCATTTACCAAAAACAACCTCTGATTCTCGAGAATGGACTTAAGATTCTCAAGAATGTGCCTATGATTCTCGAGAATGGTTCCTTGACTCTCGGGTATGTGCATAGTTTCCCCTTTCAATATCCATCTCCCATCAGAGCAATTCTCGAGAATGGGTAAGTCAATTCTCGAGAATGCGAGGTAAAAGTTCGTTGTTCTTATTATTGTCAAATAATTACACTTTGCTGATTCTCGAGAATAACAACATGATTTTCGAGTATGGTCATTTCAACTCGTTTAAGTAGTTCTGTGATCATAAGATTCTTGAGTATATATATAATTGCTCTCGAGAATCATCTTAAAGATTCACTTACAAAGCCCTCCTAAGGAATTCTCGAGAATGATCAAGCAATTCTCAAGAATATGTTCTTACCATTTTTATCATTTTTTAGTATCGCTAATCATCTCTTCAAAATTAACTGGGTCATTTTCTACTCGTGTTAATCATACCCAAACTCTTTTATATCATATTTAATCACTTCTTTGAATGAGTTTCAGCTGATTAAACCTATTTGAATTGAGATTAGCCGAAATGCAATCCGACGTGGCAAAAGCATTTAATGCAACTCAGAAAAGCAAAGCAACAATCGGAATTAGTCCTCGTAGCAAACGAAATGATTCCTTTGAGGCATACCTATTCTGGCTATTATTCTGAGTCATCTTCTGCACAAAGTACATCGACGACGAATGCATTCAATGAAGCAACGGTCGATTATGCTCAACGGATTTCATCTGTGCTAACGGAAGTTCAAAGTGTCTAACAGCTACTTCCAACGGACATTCAACGATCGTATCCTGAACGGGAAGAATTGCTTAACGGTCGAATGCTCTCCATCAACTATAAAAGGAAAAGGATTCAAAATGGACAAGGTGACATACGAGCTTGCACTATCGAAATGCTGATATTATGAATCCAACGCTCAACTCATATACTCTCTGTTTCACAATGTTTATATAGTTTTCAGTAGAGAGTGTGATGATCGATTATGTACTTCAGTGTTAATTTTATTCACTTCTGAGAGAGAAGATTCATTGTAATCATTTTATCTATTTATCTGAGAGTAACTCAAGATTGGGTGATTTTGAGTGGAAAACAAATTGTAACCTTACAGTGTGTAAGGGGGGAGTATCTCGGTGAGAGATTTGGCTTCACAAGTGCCTCGGTGAACTTGTGAGATTGTATAGGCTTCTCTTGTGCCCGGATAAACAAGAGGATAGTAGATTGAAAATCCAAGAGAGTTTCTAGGGACTGGACGTAGGTCAAGGATTGGGCCGAACCAGTATAAATCACAGTTTGCATAATCTCTTCCCTTATCTCTTATATTTCCAGTATATGTTTATTTGAATATCTAATTGTTGATTTAGAAGACGCAAAAAGATTTTCAAAGTTTCAAGTTTTTAATCTTCACCCAATTCACCCCCCTCTTGGATTCAACCAGTTCTTCACCAGCATGGAAAACTCTCAAACAATAATTCACCTAAAGACAATGATATGGCTTAATTGTAAATCTCCTTTACAATCATTAACCCAAAGACTCTCGAATAGATTTCTCAAAACTCTCCCTTAAGCTTAAGCCTTCAACTTATAGAAGTAAAATCCAATTAAAAGACCCCCCCCAAAAAAAAAAAAAAAAAGATTCAATTGATGAAATTAGCTAAAATCCTACAAGTAAAACACAAAATCCTACAAGTAAAACAACACTACGAAGACAAGGTAAAGGGATTGTTAAAGCCCTAACATAATGCATAGTGAAAAGAAAAGTTAGATCAAAGGGCGGCTGCAAAAACAACACTACTTTTATTCATAGCAGGAAAGTAGCTTGATATTATGCCAGGACATCTAAGAAAATACAGCCCATGTTAGTTGAAATGTAGAAAACAACCATAACAATGTAGCTATGAAATCAAAAAATAAACAATGAAAATGTCATTGATACCACACCTATTCATGATGATATAATATAATATTTTAGATTTAGGGCCTTTAATTGAGATATTTGGTTAATGTTGGGATTTCAATCAAGGATTTCAAGCCAAAGGTTAACAACACCAACATATATGTATCCTATTCCTAGCACAATCAGCTTATGAGAACACAAATAGGAGATAAAAAAGTTTATCCATTTGGGAAGACGCCATTTTGCCTATAAACTCACCAACTAAATTAGGCATCTGACAATATAGAACATCCCTAAAAAAATTATTGAAATGCTTCATGCTAGCAATAATCATGAGCCCCTCCCTTACCCAACAATCAAAATAAGTAGTACTGCTTACAAAGAATGGACTAAAGTGCTAAGTGGATGGTGATGTGGGTATAATAATTAGAAAAGGTCACTGAAGGATAAAAGATCGGTTAGTCTATGACTATTTTCTTTGCAGTATTAAGTATGTGAGTTAATATATGATAGGATTATAAGAATCAAGATAGGAGACTAGAACCAGAATCTGAGTTCTAGGGAAATGGGAGACAATCTAGAGTCAGAATCTAACTCTAGCCAACACAATACTTCTCTTAAATATATCTTCATTCATAATCTTCTAGAAAACATATTACAAGTATATAAAGAGTGTTACTTTCCTAACTACCTATAAAACAACCCTTAAACAAATAATACACAATAACTAAACACATAATTCACAATAACTAATTTAAACTGTCCATAACTACTCTGACTTATCCTATATTATCCTATATCTTTATTTTCTTTCTCCTGGAATAAACCAGAAAAGGTAGGGAATAGTTATTATCGCTAATATCCTAACAATACCCTCCCCTTGAAAATCAGCTTTGTCCTCAAGGCGGGAAGAGGGAAATTTCAGCTAAATTGGCGTTGGCAAGTTGCTCATTGTTCAAGAGTTTAGGCGTCTTCCCTGTATCTTCGGTAATCTCCATTATTTGCAAAGTCGATGATGAACAACGATGGCCAGGGGTAAATTTGTCTCCACAGCGGAAGCACAATCCTTTATCCTGGCGATATTGCTTTTCGTTTTCTGATAGTCAAGAGCCTTGCGATTTTGTCGGAAAATCACGAGTTGGCCAACTGAAGTTGCTTCAGAAAATTTGAATTTGGCTGATAAACCGGCGATTCAAGTTGGGAACTGGCCGATTGTTGTGAAAAATTAGGAGAATAATGGGAAGTTGCCAAATTTGAGGGAGTCGGTTTAGGAAAATTTGAATTTTGAAAATTCGAATATCCCTAATTTGCGGCATTATTCGAAAAATTAGAATATCCCTTATTTGTGGCATTATTCGGATACCCCTGATTTGCGGAATTGTGCGCATATGTTGCAACTTGATTTGCAGCACCATAACTTCCTTGTTTAGCGGCATAAGTTGATTGCGTGGTCCCTGTTAACTGATGCTAATCCCGCCAATTTGAATCTGAATTGCGAAAATTATTGAACTATGATTGAGAGCTTTGAGCATCCTGAAATTGATTTTTAGCTTCAAATTCTAAGGCCAGACTGACTGCCTTATACACCGTGCGCGGTTTCTGGATTTTAATGTCAGCTTGATATTCCTCTTTTAACCCATTGATGAATACGTGAGAAGACAATGCTCCGGCCATCCTCGTATTTGGGCTTGACGGCGTACAAACTCCTATTCATAATCTCCAACAGAGCCTATTTGCTTGATGTTGCAAAAATGTACATCTGGATTTTGAAACTCTATAGGCCCAAATTGTTCTTGAAAGACTTGTATCAATTCTTCCCAATATCTTATAGTTCTACTTGATGATACCCAGGTAAATGTATCCAATGCGTCACCTTCTAAATTTATTGCTGCTATATCAACCTTTAAGTCTTTTGGTGTTTGATAATAACGAAAATATTTTTCCACTTTCAGAATCCAGCCTCTTGGGTCATCGCCTTCATATTTCGAGAACTCAACCTTCGAATATGGCCGCTTAGAAGGATTTTTTACTCCACCAAGGATTCTCCATATCAATGTTCTCTTGTTCCACGTAAGTTTCTCGGTTGTTATAACTTGCTTCTCCTTGAAACATTGTTAGGCCCTTCTATTTCTTCAAAACTTGAATTTCTGAATTCATTAAATTCAATTGTGCAAGAATTGCCGCTAAGTGACGCTAATCGGATTCTAGTTGCGTTTGTGTAGGTTGTTGCACCAAAATGACCGCAAGATCATTTTGAGGATGGGTATGTGATAGAATTTCTGGGTTTTGGGGGGTTGCCGTGGAGAATTTTCCTCATATGAAGAATTTCGAGTATTCACCATTGTATCCAACAGGCCCTAAGAACGACCGCTCTGATACCAATTGATAGGATTATAAGAATCAAGATAGGAGACTAGAACCAGAATCTCAGTTCTAGGGAAAAGGGAGACAATCTAGAGTCAGAATCTAACTCCAGCCAACACAATACTTCTCTGAAACATATCTTCATTCATAATCTTCTAGAAAACAGATTACAAGTATATAAAGAGTGTTATTTTCCTAACTGCCTATAAAACTACCCTTAAACAGATAATACACAATAACTAAACACATAACTCCCAATAACTAATTTAAACTGTCCATAACTACTCTGACTTATCCTATATCTTTATTTTCTTTCTCCTAGAATAAACCAGAAAAGGCAAGGGACAGTTATTATCGCTAATATCCTAACAATATATGAGTTCTTTCTTATAGTTTTCATCATAAACACTTGGCTTCAGGAAATAAAAAAATAAATGAATAAATATAAACCCTTGGCTATATACTATTCTTGGAACTTGATAATTGTATAAAATATCATTTCTTATTCTATTTTAGCTCCACTCTCTATTTCTACTCTCCTCCTTTTCTTCCAATTCTACCATCAATTCTTAGTTTTACACACTATTAACATACCCCCAAATGCACATCGCCAAAGGAAAAAATGTTAAGCCCCTGTACAGGGCATCCCAAACTTCTATCACCAAAGACAATATAGTCACTTAATTTATAATCTTTAGCAAGTATTATGATTATAAAATGACTTTGCCTTTGTTCCTTTGAATATATCATAGCTGATAACAGCAATAAGCCACTACAACATTGTCTCAATTGACATCCTTTCTCAATTGACATCCTTTCTATCATACATCTTAATGTACAATCCAACCATAAATTCCCCGGCATTTTAAGTTAATTATTTTAAGATCATTTGCTGGACCATGGATGTCTACTTTGCTAATGAGTTCCCTAAATATTTATTGTCAATGGGAGAACAAAATTATCAAAGCTATAAAATCAAAATCCAATGATAATTTTGGAGTATTATCAGTAATTTATATTATTTAAACACTTTGATTAAATAATTCCACTAAAGTCATCTTGTGAAAACGTAATTACTCCATAGTCCATATATCCACTACATGTATGTGAGTTACCACAATGCACAAAATGAATACCAAAACTATTTAATACATCTTAGTTACTTATGGCATGACGCAGTCAAAGACAACAAAAAGGCCGTTGGAAGAAAACATAATATCCACAGACAAGATTTTTTCTAGAGGAAACAACACAAATGACCAGAACAGTGAGTCATTTAAAATTTAAAACAATAAATATGTGTTTGCATATAGTTCCATTTAATAAAGACGGGAAACCAAAGACAGTTCATTAAAATAGCATGTTACCAACCTCATTGATTATCCCATCTCCACCTACACAAATAATTCCTGAAATGGAAACCAGTTTGAAAGATAGACAATATATGAGAAAATCCTCGATGTAAAAAGCAAATCAAGAAAATTAAAGTTTTGAAAAGTCATTTTAGTCATTTTACCATCAGGACAAGTGCTGATGTCAACACTTGACGCAAGCTTTTTAGCATGACCAGCAGATGTAGTTTTGACAACCTCCAATCGAAAACCTGCAAGCTGTCACAGTGCATGCCTCATGTATAAATATGGGGATATACACAACATTGAAACTCTCTGTATGTTATCTTTAATCATTACAAAAGTGGCACTGGAGTTGCTTGAAAGCTTTGGCAGGCATTATTATTATTTTTTCTCTGTATTTCAATAAATGCTGCCAACAGATCACCCTTGGATACACAAAATACAGATTTACACTAGGAAATAAAAATAAAAGCTCTAATACATTACTTCCAGATGCAGTACACACTGATATACAGAACAATTACGCACAACCTACTATAATCCTGCTATAGAAGCAAATAACACTAATAGAGAAAGGATAACAAATACAGTTTCAGGTTACTAACACAGCAGATAATACATAACAAAAGTTACAAACCACACATAGACACTACAGAATCTCTATACAACATGTACGCCAATCTTTCAATATGATTGGCTCTCTCCACCCAAAGCCTAACTAACAGTTCTTCTCTCCTTTTGTCTTTTTTCTCTCTTTATATGCACCCACTCCCAACTTTCTGACTGCTTCCCGTACCTTCTTCATCATGACTACCTAGTTTTAAACCCTAATTTTCTATCTCATCTGGTCCTTAACCCTTGTATTTTCTTCTCGACCAGTAGTTTCACCTTTTCTCCCTTTTTTCTGCTCTCTTATGTCTCCTTCTGTGAGTTTTGATGGCAACATGTGCTGGGGTCTTATCAGATTTATCTATAATTCCTTGGATCAGCTTTTTCCAACGGCGTGGCTGACGTTAGAAGAGGGAAGAGGGAAGAGGGAAAAGGGCAAAAGAGATAGTTGAAGAATGAGAGGATGGCAGTGTGTGATGGCATATATGACTCAAAATCATATTAATTCAATCAATGAGGTCTACAATGAAAATAACTCGGACTATTTTATAGAAGCCCAAATACAATGATTAAAATAGTTATAATAACTTAACCCTAAATAAAATAACTTAAAAGAAAACCTAACTTTTAAAGTTAAAATAAGAGAATTACTTATCATCCTCTTTTGTAATTCTACTCTATCTTGTCACAAATTCTTCCAGCAAAAGAGAAATTCAGGCATAAAGGTTCAACAATAGCAATACAATCGAGTAACCAATTGACAAAAAACTAACCATAATAGTCAATGTTAGGTAATTATTATTTTTCCATGATGCTTCACAAAAATGCAAAACAATTCTATCCATCCATCCATCTTTCTTTCTTTCTTTCAATGTGTCATCAAACATGTGTATCATGATGAAATGAGTGCAACAAAAAACATATTTAGCTTAAATAACATGGTACAATATGAAAGAGGAACATACCTTAAATATTGGTTCCACAATGTCATGGAAAACCTTACTTGAACGACCTCGACCTGAGCGTGGGTTTAATATCACAAGCATTCTGGGTGGAGTTTTACATCTAAAAAGCAATTCAGGAGGGGTATCAGTAGGTAGTAATTCTGAGGATGCTTGCTTCTTAGAGGATGCCAAAGGATGAGGTAGACAATTCACAAAACACCGTTGATCTGCAAATCCGCCGACCCATTGAACTGCCTCTTCTACAGTAGATGCCAAAAAGCGGAAATCTTTCCGAATTCTTCGGCATTTAATGAAACACAAAGACTTTTTCAATGGGTATGAGTGAACAGTAAAGTGCCTGAGACCAATATTATAAGAAACCTGTTTAGAACATGGACTAAAACTAATTAGTCTTATAATCATTGATTTCCATATGACCAAAAAAGATAATAGTACAGAAGACTTTAATCATCCATTGAAATGGAAGCAATATATTACCGAAATGATATCATCAAGCTGCAGCACATTAGATCCCCAGACTAAAACTTTACTAGTTAGTTTGGCATCTACAGCTTCTTGACTAGCAATATCAGAAGACGTCTGTTGAGCATTGCTGTTGTTATCCAAAGAAGGCTTTCTCTTATCCAAAACTAGCTTTCCAGAGAATGCCACACTTCCCAACAAATCCGACTTCTCATCTCCGCCTCCTCCTATGTCAATCCTATGCTCAAAATTGTTTGTTGTTCCCTGATCATCAGCTCGAGTCGTGGGGGCACTGACCTCACTGCTCCTCTTGGAAGCCTTCACTTTACCACGCTTTTCAGGGAACACAGTGGGAGATGAGTGCTGGACCCCAGTTGCAATCTGGGAACACAATCCCAAGCGTCTAAGAGATTGTTGAGGTGTCAGAACCCTTAATGACGATACCTTATTGATAGAATTATTACTACTGCCAGTAGAATTTCGGGAAAGAGTCCCACTCTTCGGCATACCTGTTATACTATTAACCTTGCAAATGAGGAAGGGACAGACAGAGAACCTGACACAAGAAACCACATGATGCAGGGGCTGAGCCACCTTCTGTTCAAAAGGGGCTAATTCCCCCTCACTGTTGTCAAGAAATAGGTGAGAAAAGAATAAACGACGATGATGAAGATGGAGGGGTTTGTATAAGAAAGAAGTTGGAGAACTAAATTCCGCACAGTGCCCGATTTCACAACCCAATTTGACAACTGTATTCACAACTCAGCAACTCAGATCGCAGATGAATGACGAGATCTATCAAGACACTGCACCTTCGTTCAAATTCCAATCACCAGTATTCCGAAAGAAAATTGATAATGATGAGGATTCAGTTTCAATCAGCTCGCTCTCTCTCGTTTTCTAAGCCAAAGATATATCACAAAAATATTTAATAATTTAAGGAAAAGAAAATGAAACGAGTACGAAGCTACAATTTCAAGAGAAAGAATATGAAACAATCAAACCTGTGATCGCTTCGTCACGTAGACGAAGAATCCGCAAGTCGCCTCGAGAATCTAAGTCGGCGACAACAGCTGTACAACTTTCAACAGTAATGGACGCCGAGGACCCCTCAGCCTGACCGGACTTGCCACTTTCTTTGCCATCATTTTGATTTCTATTATTTTTAGCTGCTTCAGGGTCACACAACGACTTTAGATTATGCGGAGTAAAATATTATTGGACCAAAATTGAAATTCTTCTTTGTATGATAAAGATGGATATCAATATTTCATTATTAAAAAAAAACAAAGATTGATAGATATTAATATTTCATGGGATAGGTTATTGTCACTACTAATTTCAGTCACCACAATGTCACTACCATTTTTCCACCGTTAGATCAGAATCTCAAAGGTGAAAAAGTGGTAGTGATAATATCCTATCTTATATTTCATTAAAAAAAAATGGATATTAGTAGTTCATTTTTGTGGAGATTTTTTCCTTGAAAAAATGTTCATGTTAGAATTTTTTTTATGGGCTAAAGGATACATTTAGTCTTTTAAGTTTACCTTAGATATATTTTTTGTCCTTTAACTTTATAAAGTATACTTTTAAGGGTTAAGGTGCATTTTTGCCACGGAAGTTTTGCTAAAGGAGCGCCCAGCACCCGGAAGTTTTTAGGGTACCAAATTTGCCCCGAAAGTATTAAAAAGGTATCAAATTTCCCCAAAAGTAACGGAAGTCCACGTAGATCGTTAAAATGTGAGGTGGCATGCCACCTCATCACACGTGGCATGCCACCTCATCAATCAAAAGTATCATTTTGCCCTGGAAGTTTTCATTGAAGAGCAATTTTGCCCCGAAAGTTTTCAATGAGGAGCAATTTTCTTGTGGGAAGTTCAAAAGTAGCAATTTTGCCCTTCTTTCTCCCAATATTAAATTTGACTATTAGATCGATCAAACACCACACAGTCATGCGCTTGAAAAGGTCGAACTTGGAGTCAAAAAGGAGATCCTTGACATGTTGAGCTCAAGGCGACGGAATTTGTGAAGCCGGCTAACCACACAGGACTAGAGCCGGGAAATCGGGCCCTGCGAGGCTCGAGCTTGAAAAATAAGCCAGAAATTTGAAATTGGCCCTGGAGGGCCTCGGGCTTAATCAGGCTAGCCCTGCAGTTGGTATAGATTGATCATTTGTTTAGATCATAAGTGATGCTTCCTGTGACCAGTTCGACTTCACAAATTCTGGCTGCCTTGAGCTCAACATCTCAAGGATCTCCTTCTCTGACTTCAAGTTTGACCTTTTCAAGGCATGACATGTGTGGTGTTTGACTGATCTAATAGTCAAATTTAATATGCGGGAAAGAAGGGCAAAATTGATACGTTTTGTAAACTTTCGGGGTAAAATTGCTCCTTAGTGAAAACTTTCGAGCAAACTTGCTCTTAATGAAAACTTCCGGGGCAAAAATGATACTTAACTCTTATTGGGTTGATGAGGTGGCATGCCACATGTCATGAGGTGACATGCCACATGTCATAAGGTGGCATACCACGTGTACACTCAGTCAAACTTAACGGTCAAAATTAACGGATGGGTAAATTTGCTACCTTTTTCATACTTCAGGGGCAAATTTGGTACCTTTTTCATACTTCCAGGGTAATTTTGATACCCAAAAAACTTCCGGGTGCTGGACGCTCCATTAGCAAAACTTCCGTGGCAAATTTGGTATTTAACCCTACTTTTAATCCTATAATTCTTACACCTTTAATTTTTCTAACGGGAAATGCAAACTTAAGTATATAGCGGTGTAAATTTAAGTGATGACTGTATAATTAAATACAATTTTGTGGAGATTTTTTCATTGAAAAAAATGTTCATGTTAGAATTTTTTTATGGGCTAAAGGATACTTTTAATCCTTTAAATTTACATTAGATATACTTTTGGTCCTTTAACTTTATAAAGTATACTGTTAGTCCTATAATTCTTACACCTTTAATTTTGCTAATGGAAAATGCAAACTTAAGTGATAACGATGTAAACTTAAGTGATGACTGTGTAATTAAATGCAGTTTTGTGGAGATTTTTTCATTGAAAAAATGTTCATGTTAGAATTTTTTTTTTATGGGCTAAAGGATACTTCTAGTCCTTTAAGTTTACATTAGATATGCTTTTGGTTTTTTAACTTTATAAAGTATACTTTTTGTCCTATAATTCTTACATCATTAATTTTGCTAATGGGAAATGCAAATTTAAGTAATAACGATGTAAATTTAAGTGATGATTGTGTAATTAAATGATATTAAGCTTAAATTTAAAATATGGGTAAATTGAAGAATATATAAAATTTGTATAATTAAATGTTATTAGTTATTATTTGAGTTCATTGTGTCGGGGTTTAAAAGTAATAACACCGTTAGCAACATTAACGGTGTTAGAATTTTAGGACCAAAAGCATACTTAATAAAGTTAAGGGACTAAAAGTATACATTATATAAAACTTAAAGGACTAAAAGTGTACTTCACCCTTTTTTATATGTAATTTTGTTAGAAAAGGATAATTTATTCCAAAACAGATGAGAGAACATATCATGCCAACAGAATTTTGTGTAATATCGACTATTGACTCATTTATGTACGAAAAATGATTGTTTTAATCAAACTGATTAAATTTCATATTATTTTTATTTTGATTTTCATTTCTTATCAATCATTATAATTATAATTTTTTGTTTAAGTGATTTGAAATTATTAGCAATTTTAATTATGAAAAAAAGGCTTTTTGAATAATAATAACCAAAGACTAAAAAAATGTGAGTACAAAAATAAAATGAGTTCAACCAATAAGCAGTGGGTTTAAGGTTAGCGGTCTAATTCCCATTAAAAAAAATAAAAACTAAATAACACAAATTCAAAAATAATATTAGAAGTGAAAACTCTTTTGAGTTGTAAATCTCAAAAAGGAAACCCTTCATATTATCTAATAAAATAAGATTTGTTCATGAACTTTTATAAGACGATATGTAATTTCCAAATAACAACCATGAATAAGAGAAGCTAGATGAGCATGACAAAAGGTTGGTTTGGTTTTTGTTTGTACACGTTTTTGGCTACTTCCTTTTTCAACACGCATTCCACGTGATCGCCCCTATAGAGTGATTATGATTATTACAACAGTTATGATTATTCTATCAGTTAGGCATTGTTCATTTCAAACTTTGCCGTTGTTGCAAGGGTAACGGATTGGGCAAGCTGGAATCACATACAATCCGACAGGAAAGGATGAGGTGCCATTTTGAAATATTTATGTAATCCGTTTGAAATAGATAAGGTGCCATTTTGAAATATTTATGTAACCCGTTTGAAATATCTATATGCTATATGAACTAAGTAATGGGACCTTACTTTAGAGAGTAACTATCATTACATACGGAACTCATGGTTATTATCAACCACTCTTGTATTGTTGTTAACCGATGTTATCATGGCTTTGTGAAATTTTTCCCTTGGTTAAGAATGTTTTGACGTGTATTATTTTCATATTTTTCATCTACTTATTGTATTATTTTTTTTATGCCTTCAATGTTATATTTTCTGATTTTTTTTTGAATTTTTAATCCTCCACTTAGTAAAGGTCTGCACTCTTTTGAGATGAAAAGGTTCTTTCTTTGGCAGAAAAGAAAAAGAAAAAGAATATGAATAAAACATACCCTAGGAAAGAAACACAGTGTTTGACATTACATACCTAAATTTTCGTTCATATCGCACATGTTGTGGATGGCTCGGTTCTGAATAGTGGTATAAGCAGTTTGTGGGTTGTGTTCGTGATCTGAATACTATTGCAAAGCTGATTGGTTTTACACATGAGCTAATTAATTAAACCATTGTTAATTAGTGCAAAAGCTATAGGAAAATTCTTTTGCTTTCTAATTACGCAGAGGCACTTGATTATACTCTTAAGGATGTGATAAGAATCATCCCTTTAAAGATGCAGTGGACGAAGTTCGTCTTAAAAATTGATAAGTGGTAGTTACATGTAAGTATTTGTTAGATGACAAATTTTTTATCTTTGCTTACCCTCCTTAACCTCATTTTCATAAAGAGGCGGAGTTTGATGAATGTTGGTGGATATTACTCTTGGTTTTTATGTATTTTGATCTCTCTTGATGTATTGCATTTCAGTTTAATTTTTTTTTTTTTTTTTTTAAAAAAAACTTTTCAAATTCGAGGTGTGAGATAGGGTGTGTTTGGATTAACCATAGCAGGAAATAATTTTTTTTTCAATATGAATTTGACATGTAAGATTGGATAAAAGTTAGATTGTGTAATGTGATTTATGTTTAGATTGACTTTTAAAAAAGTCATTTTAATACAATGAAACTTATTTAAATGACTAATGCAAAAGTAGGTTTAGATGTGATATAGCTAAAAAGGACATGAATTTAATAAAAATAAAAATATTTAATGTTTTAATGGGAAAATTTTGAAAATACTAAATTACATAAATTTTAGAAAAAATTGTAAAACAGTCCCCCTTTACATTTTAATTTGTAAGAATGACATCAATCAAAGTAATGTCATTCTTTGTATATATAAATTTATTAGGTTATTCACGCCAATTAAATTTCTAATTAAGGAGTTTTTCTCAACTTCCCTTAACTTATATTATTTACTTTTTTCTTTGGATACTTTTATAAATAAGTGGGCTTATCTTTAGGACCAAAATTTTTATCTATAAGTAAACTTATAATAAGGTCCAAAATATTAGTTTAATAAAAGAAAGTGGAACTCAATATCTTTTCGATAATTAATGTCTTCTCTCTAGGATAGAAACTTCTCTCTTAACAATAAAAAGCAAAAAGCAAGAAATTTTGGTTAGGACTTAAAGCAAGTTTTTTTTTTTTTTTTTTTTTTTCAAAAGGTTCAATTGTCATATCGACAATCCAAACGCTACCCTTGGTGGAAAAAGCCACTTTTATTTTTCCCAAAAGCTCAATTGTCACATCGCCAATCCAAACACTACCAAGCCAAAAGTTGTTTTTAGTGGTGGAAAAGCCACTTTTAGAATCGCAAACGGGATTATTGCCTAATTTATTTTCCCATATTGTCATTTATTTTTGTTTACTTTACATATTGTTGTTCATATTTTTGTTCTATTTTTTTCATACTAAGAAAGGAATCACATTGTTTAATATTACAAACCCATATTTTCGATCCAACATATTATCTTTTATAATAGATGATTTATTTTTCCATTTTGTCGTTTATTTTTGTTCATTTTACATATTGTCTTCCATAGTTTTTGATGTTATTATTATTTTTGGGTTTTACCTCTGATGTTGTTTATTTTTTGTTTAAAAAAAAAAGTGCAAGAACATACACTGACAGAGAGTTTCATTTGAGGGAAGAAGAGAGGGGAGGGAGGGGGAGAATTCTGAAAATTGCCCATGAGATGTGACTGCTATGGAGGAACCCAAGGCCGACTTTCCCTCCTAGATATCGAACGAATCATACTAGAGGAACAGCTCCACCATTGTATTGTAGCGGCACCAAAGCTTTCCAAAATCATGCAATAAACCACGGATCTCTGTCTGAGATGATACTTTTTGGTATACCATGGAGTCTTACTATCTCCTTTATATAAGTTTTGCTAGTTTCTCAGGAGAATAATTAGCACTGATGGAATAAAATGTGCCGATTTGGTAAGATGGTCGACAATCACCCAGATCGCATCATATTTTCTAATCTTGGGCAATCCCACCATCAAATCCATGGTAACACTCTCCCATTTCCATTTCGGAATTTTCAGACCTTGCAGAAGTCCTGCAGGTCATTGATGCTCAATTTTCACTTTCTGGAAAATTAGGCATCTGGTCACACACTTAGTTAATCACTTTTCAGTCTTGGCCACCAAAATTATGATTTAAAGTTCTACTACATTTTGATTGCTCCTAGATGGATTGTATATTTGCTCTTATGCATCTCATCCAATATCTTCCACCTTAACTTAGTCTTCGGCAGAACATAGATTCGCACTTTATATTGTACTAAACCGCTCTATGAAATATCTTAATCTTGAGTTCCACCTTGTGAGATCATCTCTCAGATAGAGCTAGCTTGCTCATCGTACATATGGGCTTCTTCAATTTTAGCTCTTAGATCATTCTCTTCTTGACTAATCAGGAGGTTAGCAAGATATGCTTCATTGGGTGCATTCACATTCATGAAAATTTGGTTTGTCAAATTTAGATCCCAAAAATCCTCTAACATTTTCTGTTCTTGTATCATCATGTATGGCACCTGCACCACTTTTCTTCTCAGAGCATTCACGACAAATTCGCTTTCCCTGGATGGTATTTATTTTCTAGGTTGAAATATTTCAGCAACTCCATCCATCCTATACCCAAGTGTAGTATTCAAATACATAGGACCCATTGGTCCATTTTCCAAGCAATACATAGGACCCATTGGTCCATTTTCCAAGCGCTTGGTTACACAGGCCTTACTGCCTGATACATTCTTCCTTTCGGTTTATTTCATTTTGGCCTTTCGACTTATTCTATTACCACAGCATTGGAGGGAATCACTATAACATCCCAAATTTCGAGATTTTAAAATTTGAATAATATAGGAAAATTAATTATGAAATTTTGGCTTAAAATAATTATGAAAATAATTATTGGAGATTTAGTCTTATTTTTTTCCCTTAATTAATTTGTTTTGGGAAAAGAATAATTCCAAGTAGGGAATAATCTAGGCCTACAAATTAATTATAGAAACAATTAATTGGAAAAGTAGGAATTTATTTTTCCTTGTAATATTTTAAAAATAAAACCCAAGCAACATATATGTACATACTCATTTAGCAAGACAAGTTAATACTCTCTCCAACTGCAAATTGTTGCTCCAACCACGTAAAACCATATGGCCCATAAAACTAACAGAACCTCCCAACCCATTAAAGTTGATTCAACCCATTATGCTCCATTCCAACAACAACAAACCACCAGCCCTTATATCCTTCGGCCAACCAAATACCCAATGCCCAATTCATTTAAAACCCTTTGGCCCAACACATGATAGCGCAGCAGAAATAGTCCACATTAAAATGCAATAGCTGGTAAGTTATTAGCAGGGGCCACGACGTCACTTGCATAAATTGTAGTAGCAGATCACGCATCGTCAGAATATCTTGTCTCAGTCCCAACTGTTCACGCAAGCAAACTCGGACCATACTCCTCGAGCCCAACCACGTCTACACCCTTCAATCCCTTCTTTTTCTTCTTCAGATCGAACCCCCCCTAATTCATTATATACCCACTGCTCATTAGCTTATACCATTCCATCGCCATTCCCGTTGCTTTAGCAAGGGTCCAGAGACAAGTCTGAAACTGGGCGAGATGAAGGAGGAGAGGGAGAGAGAGAGTTTCAACCATCTTATTTTCCTCTATGTCTTGGCATCCAAAACAGGGGTGTTTTATACTTATCAAAGATCAATTCTCACAAGCCAAGCTGAAGGTAACCATCGGTTCTACCTTCCATTTGGTTCCATTATTTCTAGCATAAGTTTTAGAGCGTGAAACTATAGGAAGTAACATAGGAGTTTGTGTTAGTTCTCTATGTATTTTGATGATAACTGACAATTGTAAACACAAGTTGTAGTTTGTCTTTGGTAAGTTGAAAAACTTACTGTCAAAGGCAAACTCGAGTTTTAGTTTCAAAACTCGAGTTTTGACTTTGACAGAGAGTGGCTCAATTTCAATGAACAAAGCAAAACTCAAGTTTTCATAGGAAAACTCGAGTTTTGGACTTACGAAAGCACTCGCTTTTTCATCTCAAGACAAACTCGAGTTTTGCATTACACGAGACTTCTCATTATTTTCGATAAAGACAAAATTCGAGTCTTAGTTTGGAAACTCGAGTTTTGGCCAAACAGATAGTCTCCAACATTTTGAACATATGCAAACTCAAGTTTTGATTTAAAACTCCGAGTTTTCACTTTGCCATGAGTTTTCTAAGTTTTTTCAAAGTAGTGAGAAAACTCAAGTTTTGGTTTGGAAACTTGAGTTTTCACTTGGTAGAGAGTTTTCAAGTTATACCCGAGTTTTTGAAAACTCCGGTTTACACGAAAAACTCAAGTTTTGACTTGATACAGATTTCTCAAAGTTTTCATACATAAATGAAAACTCGAGTTTTGTTTTGGAAACTCGAGTTTTGGCCAAGCCGAGAGCGTTGCACTTTTTCAATGTTTTGAAAACTCCAGGTTTTGGATGAAAACTCCGCTTTTGATGTTTTGGACTAAAATTCATGTTTCATATTAAAAGTCCAAAACTCGAGTTTTGTTTTGGAAACTCAAGTTTTGAGTTTGACCCAAAAATGTGTTCCAAAGCTCAAATCGCGACTTTCCTCTCTGGAAGGAGGAAACTCGAGTTTAGGAATGGAAACTCGAGTATTGCTTAAGTGCACAGTTGAAAACTCAAGTTCAGAAGAACAAACTCGAGTTTGCATCGCAGAGTCTGAAATTCAAATCTAACGAATTAGTGAAACCTTCTTGTTTGATCTTAATACTTCCTATCATCATTCATTAATATTCTTAGCTATGTTTAACCACTTTGTTAGTGAGTTTAAGATGATTTAAAGGATATTAAATGAAGGTTTGAGTAAAAGCAAAATGTGACAATTGTAAACAAAATGGGAAGTTTTCTTTTGGTAAGTTGAAAAACTTACTATCAAAGGAAAACTCGAGTTTTGGTTCAAAACTTGATTTTTTGATCTTAATGAGAAAATCCTAAACTAAGCAAAACCGTCGGTTTTCGGAGAAAACTCTAGTTTTCACCATACGAGACTTCTCAATATTTTTTGGAAAAGACAAAACATGAGTTTTCATTGGAAACTCGAGTTTCGATCATATAAAGAGTCTCCAATATTTTAAGATTGTGAAAACTCCAGTTTTGGTACAAAACCGCCAGTTTTTAGTTTTCCAAGTTTTACTAAGATTTTTGAAAACTCGAGTTTTGGTTCAAAACTCGAGTTTTGACTTGGCCGAGAGCCTTCAAGACTTAGCGCAGTTTCTCTCAAAGTTTTCATGATTAAATGAAATCTCGAGTTTTGTCTTGGCAGAGAGCATTCATGTTTTACCCAAATTTAAAACCGCCGCTTTTCATGAAAACCTCCGTTTTGGCTTGACACGCTTTTCTCTAAGTTTTCATACTTAAATGGAAACTCGATTTTTGGAAACTCGAGTTTTGGCCAACGAGAGCAATGCAATTTTTTGATGTTTTGAAAACTGCGCGGTTTGTTTGAAAACTCTAGTTTTAATTTGGCATGAAATTCTCATGTTTTCATACTTAAATGGAAACTCAAGTTTTGGTTTTGGAAACTCGAGTTTTGGCCAACCCGAGAAACACTTTAGTTTTTAACATTTTGAAAACCGCCGAGTTTTGGAAGAAAACTCAAGTTTTGATGTTTTGGACTAAAAACAATGTTTCATGATAGAAGTCCCAAAACTCGAGTTTTGATAAACAAAACTCGAGTTTTCATCGCAGAGTTTGAAATTCAAATCTGACGAATTTGTGAAACCTTCCTGTTTGATCTTAATACTTCCTAATATCATTCTTTAATATTCTTAGCTATGTTTAACCACTTTGTTAGTGAGTTTAAGATGTTTTGAAGGATATTAAATGAAAGTTAAAAGTTAAAGCAAAAAGTGACGTCAGCACATTAAATGCAAAACCTAGAAAGTTGCATACTTTTGGGTAATCCTTCTGCACACGCTTGCAAAGGATTAATGTCTACTTTCCACATCTAGTAGTTGTAATTCCAATGGATTAATATTCAAGGAGTCAACTCTGAACTTCTGTGCAACTGGATTAAGTGAAGAGTAGATAGAGAAGAAGACCAAAGCTTAACATAATCCTTGTCTAATGAGGGCAACGGTTATATTGAAGATTACAACGGTCATTTAATGCTCTCTTAGTATAAATAGAGCTGCATTCAACTCTTCTCAACAACCAATCTGCTGGAAGATGAAAATCATCAAAGCTATCAACTACTCTTTAAGTTTTCTTGAGCAAAGTATCTCGTTGATACATTTTTACTTCGTGTTTATATTTATTCACTCTTAGAGAGAGTTCATTTATTGTAAATCATTCATTGTAAGAATCTCAAGTCAGGGGACTTGGAGATTGGGTTCATTGATTGCAACTTGTAAGAGGGAGTAAGTTCTAGTGAGAGAATTACTCTTGAGTACAGAGTGTGTAATCAATTGTGATGTGAAAAATCCCAGAGACTCTGGGGACTGGACGTAAGTCAAGAGGTTGGACCGAACCAGTATAAATTCTTGTGTCTTGCTCTTCTTCTCTATACTCTCTGTTCATCTCTATTTTTTATTGTTCAAAACAGAGCACTTCGAAAAAGATTTCAAAATCCCCAATTCACCCCCTCTTGGTGATTTAGCTCCACTTTTATTTGGTATCAGAGCTAGGTCTTCTCTAAAGAGCCTAACGTCTCGAGAAGGATCATTATGGAAGGTATTCTACCTGATGGAGCTTCGATCAACCAACCACCGGGATTCAATGGAGAGCATTACTCCTTCTGGAAAGCCAAATTCAAAGTCTTTGTAATGACTACTGAATATGGTCTCTAGAGAGTGTTCGAGAGAGGAAACTACAATGCAACTGTTCTTGCTAATGGATGTTGGTCGATTTCTTTGATAGCAAGTGAACCAATCGAACAAGTAATAAAGTGTAAGTAGAGTATCATCCCACAGAGACTGAGATACCAAGGAGTGACACTCGATTTCTATGATAGTCGTGCAAACAGAAAGTAAATATGATTGGTTTGAGAGGTTTTTGTGGTTATGCTAATAACAGAAATAAATAAAGTGAATTAAACTTGAGAAGATATCAGTAAGAGGTTAGGCTGGACTCAGAATCACCCTTAAGTGCATCAATCCCCTAGTTACTCTACCCATTGCTATAGCATCTATACTGCACAGCTTCCGCAATGCTATAGCATAGCTACCAACTACAAAGCTATTTGGTTAACCCACCGCTATATTCTACCGAAGCTTCCGCGTCTGATACATATGATACTAACTATACTCCTTCCATATTCCTATAGCAACTTTCTAGTTAGATCTGCTTTATACTCAGGGTGTCATGGTTATGAGAGGTAGACCCTTTCCTGAAGCCTACAATAATAGGTCAAGCCGTGCATGGGCTGTCTAGCAAACACTTGTTTCTCGGAGGTCTAACGTCAACTCCTTGCCAGTAAGCCGAGGCCACAAATCTAGCCCCTAGCTTCCGCTAATCGACTAGTAATTAATGCACTGATAAGCAAACCAAATTTATTAAATCAAGAACTTACAACTGGGTTCATTTAATACTTTAAGGAATCATCCTCGTCCCAATATGAAAATCGGTTCATGACCGACGAGGAAACACAAAAAAGCATAATATGCAGAATGACCCATGATTTGAATACTAAAATAAAAGGGAAAACAGAAAGCTTGAAGAAGTTCCGATGGCGTGGATAAAGCCCTGTCATGTCACCACTCCATGTCTTCTTCTCTTCGTTGTACTGCAAAGAAGGATGCTGGGTTGTCCTGGAAATCTCGTTCTTTGTGAAATCTCTCACTCTTCTCTTGAGTCTGCCGAATGTGGAATCGCACTCTGGGCTCTCCGACTCCCTTAGGGTTGGCTCTGCTGTCTCCTTATATAATCAGGCTTTCTTGCGGCGCAAGTTACAGCGAGTTGGGCCTTTCCTAAACTGTCGAGATCTATCATATCTCTCGATCCGAGTAGATTCCTTCTGCTAATCCTGCGGGATTCTTCAAATCTCTTAGTTTCGATCCTCCACATCTTCTATTCCATTATGTCAGCAATCTACCTGTCGTTATCCCCCTTTTCTTTTATTCCTGAAATCACCTAGATAAAAAGGTCAGAAAACATGCCACATAGCATTGCGTCCTCTACTTTGCTATAGCGTTCATGATGCCTTTCATTGCACTTAGTTCTGGAATGCTATAGCATCGTATCGCCTTTGCTATACATTCTTCCTTAAAAGCCATGTAAATTGTTCTTCTTAGCACATGTAAATCGTTTACGTCCTTTTCCCTTATTATGAATATATGCCTTTTTGCTTAGATTATCAATTAAGCTCGTATTCACCATTCAATTCGAGTCATCAAATATAGGGAAAACATGGTATGATTTGTGCTCATCAATGGCCTCAGAGAAGAAAATCAGAAGACGACTATGATGATAATGATAGAAGAAATGTCACACTTAACAGTAACGTTGTTCTTCTGCTGCAAAGTGGTCTGAGTCAACAAGAGTATTTTCGTGTCTGTAACTTAACGTCTGCTAAAGCTATGTGGGATGCACTGGAAATAGCTCATGAAGGAACAACTGGAGTCAAGCAAAATAGAGTCAATACTCTCATGATTGAGTATGACCTCCTTCGTATGAAGCCTAGCAAATCCATTAGCAATTTCCAGCTAAGATTCACTCATCTGATCAACCAGATTGCTGCCTTGGGCAAAGAGTATGAGCAACCTGTCCAAGTGAGGAAGATTCTCCATATCGTCAACAAGGAATGGGAAGCCAAAGTCACCGCCATTGAAGAAGCTCGTGGAGATTCTATGGCATCCGTAGCGACCCTCTTTGGCAGCCTATCTGAATATGAGACAAAGCTTAAGTTCAAGAAGGGACTTGATGAAGTACATGGCAAGAACAAGGAAATTGCCCTCAAAGTTGTCAAAGAAGCTAAGGAATCAGATGATGATGATGATGATGAAGACGAAGATGAAGAGCTAGGCATGGTGGTCCGAAGATTCAAGAAATTCTACAAGAAAGACCAAGGATACAAGAAGTTTCACAAGGGTAGCTCTAGCTATGAGGCAAAGAAGCCAATCATCTGCTACAAGTATGAAAAGCTGGCCATATCAAGTTTGAATGTCCAAATCTGAAGAACAAGGACAAAGAGAAAAAGAAGTTCAATAGCTTCAAAAAGAAAGCCTATGTCTCATCCATATGGGGAGATAGTTCATCTGATTCTGATGAAGATGAAGATGATGAGGAAGACAAAGCCAACATCTCGCTAGTGGGCTCAAGAACAAGAGCAATCTGAAAATAACAACGAGGTATATGACTCGCCGCCACCTTATGATGAACTTCTTGCTGAGTAAAATCTTGTTCAATCAGAATTTGAAAAACTTGCTGAAAAGTATTTTGCTTTGAAAAACAAGAATATAACTCTTGAACTGCAAGTGAAAAATCTTTCTAAAAATGATGTTTGTGAAGATTGTGCTAATTTAGAGAAAAAGAATTTACATCTCACAAAGGCACTTGAGAAATTCACTAGAGGTAGTGAAATGCTCAATGTCATTTTGAAATAGCAAAGATTTACAAATGACAGATCAGGGATTGGTTACAGACCTGATTTTGATAAAAAGAAAGGCAAAAAGAAATTTGGAGGAAAATCTTATTTGAATTATTTTAGAAAATCTGTTCATTTTTCAAATCCTTTTGCTCATTGCAATTATTGCAATCGTAAAGGTCATACTACTTCCTATTTTCATAAAAAGGAAAGAAGAAGCAAACCTATAGGGAACTATCAATGGGTGCCAAAGGGATCTTACAAGGTTCCTAAGACACAAATTAACCCCAAAGGACCCAAGAAAAGATGGGTACCTAAGACTTGATTTGCTGTGTCTTGTAAGTTTGTCTAAGAGCATCAAAATCAAACAAGTGGTACATTGATAGTGGATGCTCTAGACACATGACGGGAGACCAATTCAAATTTTCCTTAATCAAGCCGAAGGATGGTGGCAAGGTGACCTTTGGTGGAAATCAATCTGGAAAGATTGCTGGTATTGGTGAAATTGGCAACAATGAAGGATCACAAATCAAAAATGTCTACCTTGTGGAAGGAATTTGCCACAATCTCCTTAGTGTAAGCCAAAGCACTAATAAAGGCAACCTAGTTATCTTCGATTCTGAGGAATGCTTGATTGTGAGTAAGGATATTCTCCCTTTGAAAAATTTAAAATCAAAAGCCTTATTCAGAGCCCCTAGAGAAGGAAATTGTTATACACTTAATCTTTCTAGAAATGGTTCTGTTTCTGAAAAATGTTTTGTTAGTAATTTGGAGGATAGTTGGTTATGGCACAAGCAATTAGCTCATGTCAACATGATTCAACTTGACAGATTACTTAAAAAGGATTTGGTGATTGATGTTTCTAAACTTCATTTTAAAAATGACATAATTTGTGATGCATGTCAAAAAGGGAAACAAACCAAATCATCTTTCAAATCTAAAAATGAGATTTCAACTAATAGACCTCTCCAACTACTTCATATGGATCTAGTTGGACCAGCTAGAGTAAAAAAGCCTTAGTGGCAATCTTTATACTTTGGTCATAGTTGATGATTTTTCTAGATTTGCATGGACAATATTTTTATCCTCTAAGGATGAAATATTTGATCAGTTCGTTGTTTTTGCTAAGAAGGTCCAAAATGAGAAAGGTTTCTCTATTTCCGGAATTCGAACTGATCATGGAGGAGAATTCAAGAATCATGCATTTGCTGAATTCTGTGACAACATGGGTATTGATCACAACTTCTCAGCCCGAGGACTCCTCAACAAAATGGCGTTGTGGAGAGAAAGAATCGAGTCCTCATCGAGATGGCAAGAGCTATGCTTAATGAGAATAACACTTCTCAAGTGTTTTGGGCTGATGCCATGAGTACTGCTTGCTACATTTTGAATCGGGCATATCTCTGGAAGAAGTTGAATAAGACTCCCTATGAGCTGTATAAAGGAAGAAAGCCAAATCTGGCTCATCTGCATGTGTTTGGATGTAAGTGTTTCATCCACAACAATGGTAAGGATAACTTGGGAAAGTTTGATCCCAAGATGGATGAAGGTATATTCTTGAGGTATTCGAATAGAAATAAGGCTTATAGAATTTTTAATACTTGTACTCGTATTGTTGAAGAGTCAATGCATGTTGTATTCTGTGAATCCAAATCTGATAAGCCTTTGGATGATATGAAGAAAATAATTTCAAAAATCAATTCTTTTCGAAAACTACTCCTGCATCTATTGAAAATCCTGAAAATGTTTTCGAGGTTGATCCTCAAAATAATCTTGAAAGTCTTGATCAGTCTCAGCCTAGAGCTTGGAAGTTCATTAGGAATCATCCTTTGGACCAAGTTATAGGTGATGTAAATCAAGGAGTAAGAACCAAAAATAGCACCTTGAATGAAGTAACCTTTTCTGCATTTATATCTCATATTGAACTCTCTAAGATTGATGAAGCCCTTTCAGACAATGATTGGGTGATAGCAATGCAAGAGGAGTTACATCAATTTGATAGAAATCAAGTTTGAGATTTGGTACCTAGGCCTAAGGACTATCCGGTCATTGGCACCAAATAGGTATTCAAGAACAAATGAGATGAATCAGGAATCATTGTTCGAATAAGGCAAGATTGGTTGCTAAAGGCTATAATCAAGAAAAAGGAATTGATTATGAAGAAACTTATGCTCCAAAGGCAAGATTGGAAGCCATAAGAGTTCTTTTAGCCTTTGCTTGTGTCAAAGAATTCAAGCTCTATCAAATGGATGTGAAAAGTGCATTTCGAATGGTTTTATTCAAGACGAAGTTTATGTTGAACAACCTCCTGGTTTTCAAAATGAACATCATCCAGATCATGTTTATCGCCTCAAAAAAGCTCTTTATGGACTTAAGCAGGCTCCTAGAGCTTAGTATGAGCAATTAAACAAATTCCTTCTTAATCAAGGATTTATTAGAGGAAAAACAGATACAATTCTTTTCATAAAGAGTAATAAGCTTGGTGAAATTTTAATCGTCCAAATATATGTTGATGATATTATATTTGGTGCTTCTAATGATGCTTTAGTTGTGCTACTTCAACAATGGGAAAATGACCCTGAATTTTTTCTAGAATCATTTCTTGCAATGCCTTTTATTTTGCACAAGGTGCAGAATTTTGAATTTTTATTCAAGATGGTTTGCAGACTGACCTTGACTTTGAAATATTTTTGGGGGAATTACCCATATGTTCTTCATTGAAATTATTCTTGCAGGAAGCAAATTCCCTTGATTAATTCATTATATTAATCTGAATTCTCATGAGATTAAAGTCATATACAAGGAATACATTTGTTGTCTACGCTTGGCTCCGTAAAATCTCATCTATGAATAGACCTTTTCTTGGTCATCTTATTTATCTGCAAAGGCCAGCCAACCATGAAGTGGCGTAGCTTTTATCATTATTCTTTTTGTCTCCCCATTGAAATAAATTCTGGAAATAGGGAGCTGGTAAGCTTTCTTGTTATATTGCATGATTTACTACTTCTGTCCTTGCTAAAGGGCCTCCACATAAAGTTTTGAAGACAGACCCGATTACATCGAATCTGGGTAAAATCTGGGCTTCGGTAGAGTTTTGTGGCAAGGGAGAGAAGGCGGACCCGATTACACTGAATCTAGTTAAAATCCGGGCTCCATGGAAATAATGGTTAAAATGTGTCTCCTTGGGAACAGACGTGTTTCCTCGAGAGCACGGTAAAGCCGAGATTATGGCTTACACTTATTCCTTCGGGTTGCGATAACACCCCCATTACGGTTAAAACGTGCTCCCTTCGGGACGCGGTAAAGCCGAAATGCACTCCGAATTAAAACTGGGTTGACCATGTCGGGGCGTATAGTTCTCGGCTGGCACCAGATGAATATTATGCGCAATAAACCTGAATGATTGAGGAAAAAGAGATCCCGACAATCATGAAAAGAAATAAACGAAGTTCCAAAGCAAATTAACCTAGACTACATGTCTAGGGGCAATTCAATCAGAATAAAAGTAAATCCAGGGTTCGTTGAAACTCGGATAGAAACTTGATCACAATCAAACAAGTTGTAGCAACTCGGACACGATATTCGGGTTCAATAACAGATCTACCCCAGCAGCCCAGAGCCCTTGACTGCAGGGGGGCAACTACTATACTGATGAGGATATAGGAGGTGGTATGACCAAGGCAACAAATTTGGAGGACATACAAGGTCTTGGAGGCCCAATGACAAGAGCAAAAGCTAAAAAGGCTAAAGAGGCCCTAAATCTCCTGGTGACCACCTTACTTGAGACAAGCCCAAGTCTAAAGGAAGAAGAGGCCGAAATTATACACTTAATTTAGATTGAAGACCTTGAAGAATAAGCCTCAATGGATATGCATGAAGGCTTCAATTTACTTGGCCCAAATTCTACACTTAGTTTTATCTTTCTTACATTTAGTTAAACTTTTGTAATAAGGCTTATTGGGCTGTCTTATTTTCCTTTGTGTGTAAGCATATTTAGGTTAAACTTAATATGGATGTAGTCCACTATATAAGGGAACACCATAGCTTTTGGGATGGTAGATTTGAATTAAAAGTTAACCTTTTTGGTGAGAGACAAGCTTCTCTAGGGTTCTTTGAGAATCTCTGAACTTATCAAGGGCATCAATCCTTGTGGCATTCTTGGGCTTATCAATTCTTTGGAGTTGTGGCGCCTACCTATAATCCATAAACTTCAATTTTTGTTCTAAATTTCTTGGTTTCATATCTCCAGATTCCCTTATCCTTTTTCGGTGATTCTTGAGCCAAAATCGTGTTTCAGAAAGCCATCTTTCACCTCATTTTGGAATTGCTCAAATCTGAGGTCTACAGCGTGAGATACATTCTGTTCTTATCAGGACGTGTTGGAGGCTAAATTTCTGGTGCGAAATTCCATTCCTAGTTGATCCAATCATCCTTTTCTTTCGGGAATCATATCATATACAGTTGTCAATGGTGTGAGAAGAACTAACGGAAGCCCTCACAGGGTTATTTGAATTTTCAAATGCCGACCCGATTGCTTGAACGTTGCTAGTGAAAAAGCATGTTCACCATCAACCGAGATCGAGGCAAGCAAAAACAAAGAACGAGGGAAAGACAAATAGATTCTGCCTTGGGAAAAACCTATCTCCTAAACAGGCAAATCGGTAGCAGAACACGAATGAATCCGAATTCATCAAGACTCGGACAAACGCAAATCAAGATGAAACAATTTGGATACGAAATCAAGGTTAAACAATAAATGCACCCCGGCAAGGTCAAACAATAAATGCACCTCGGCAGCCTGGAGACCTCTAAGCCCAAAAAGCAGGGCTGACGTACACGACGTGATGGCTGCATTAAATGTGCACAGAAATTAGAGGCGGCTAGGCGTGGTGGTTGAAACCCTTCGCCAATCCAGGGAAGCCAGGTGTCAGTTGGCAATGATGGCGAATGCAAAAGGATCCCACCTCGAAGTCGAGAAAACTCTTTGATATTACCTCGGATCCTTGAGACATTACCTCGGATCTTTGAGCAAATGACATCGGAATCGAGGTCGATGACATAATCCGGCAGTGTGCGGTAGATAGGCAAGAGGGTAAGATTCACAGCAATCTAGCCCGGATAACCTGAAGAAAGATCCCAACCTCGAAGTCAGGTAAACCGCCTTGGCATTATCCCGGATCCTAGAGACATTACCTCGGATCTTTGTAGTAGACAACTTCGATAGCCGGGATCAACACCTGGATTCAAATGCAGATGAACCATCTCGGCACTACTCAAGATCTTTGAGACAAGACCTCAGATCTTCGAAGTAGGCCGCCTTGATAGTCAGGATCAACGTAATTCAACTCGGCAATGTAAGGCCCATGACAACAAAGCTCGACTAGTAAATGTGACCCGGTAAAACCGATTAGGGGCAAAATACATCCCGGCAGCTCAAAAGCTTGAACTACCGAGCTGGGGGCAACTGTTACGGACCTACATTAGGCCCAGCACTTGGATGGCCCAATAGGAAATATATGGCATATCAAGATCTACCTATAATAAAGGGGGATCCTATCTTATCTACAATCCAAGTATATCTAAACGTATATCTGATAGTTAGGATATCAGGGCCTCGAATCACAGGGCCCAAGCGACTCAACCTAAAGTAAACTATATAAATATAGAGGTCAAACCTTAAGTTACATAGGTTCTAAATCTGAACTATTTACATACAGTCACACAGAGCACACACCCCACCCTTTGGCTAAACGTCTGTGTGTGTCTCAAACTACGTGGACTTTGATCCCTATACAGGGTACGTAGGCCCTAGGCATTGTTCCTAGGTCAAGTCCGATTCAATCAATATCAAACATGCTAGTCCATTAGGGCTAGCGTTCTTGAACAAAACAGAAGTGCTATGGATTTATTTTCTTAAAAAAATATTAATTAACTATCGAAATTTCATTGCAGGTCTAAGGACCAAAACGAAAATAAATTTTGCAAGTAAAAAAAAAAACAATAATAACCTTTGCTTGATTTTTTTCTTAAAAAGTTTTGATCATTACAGGAGCTCCGGCGACCAGTCACAGACTTCCGCCAAGCTAGAGTGTCCACCGCTAGCCAGCCATTGAAGTTCTGGCCATTGAAAATTGATGTGATAGGAGGATTTTATTTGTCCATGAAGAATTGCTCACTTGTTCATATACTTTATAAAACTTGCAAATGCGACTTATTTAATTTGTGTTGTTCATATGTATAATCCATTTGCTAATGAAGAACCGAATGCTTGTAAATGGGTCTTTGATTAGCACAAATCGTACCATGTTTTCCCTATACTATATGACTGAATTGAACGATAAATACAAGCTTAACTGCAGATAATCTAAGAAAAAAGGCATACATTCGGGATATAGGGAACTCAAGGGCGTAAACCATTTGCATGTGCTAAGAAGAACAATTTACATGGTTTTTAGGAATACGTATAGCGAGCGATACGATGCTATAGCATTCTGACAGCAAGTCGAAATGCAATACAAGGCATCACGAAAGCTATAGCAAAGTAGAGGACGCAATGCTATGCGGCATGTTTTCTGACCTTTTATCCAGGAGATTTCAGGAATAAAAGAAAAGGGCGATAACAATAGGTGGATTGCTGACTGGCGGAATAGAAGATGCGGAGGATCGAAACTGAAAGATTTGAAGAATCCAGCAGGATTAGCAGAATCAATCTACTTGGATCGAGAGATATGATAGATCTCGACAGATTAGGAAAGGCCCAACTCACTGTAACTTACGCTGCAAGAAAGTTCGATTATATAAGGAGACAGCAGAGTCAACCCTAAGAGTCAGAGAGCCCCAGACCGAGATTCTACTTTCGACAGACTCAAGAGAAGAGTGAGAAATTTCACAAGAGCACGAGCTTTCCAGGACAACCCAGCATCCTTCCCTGCAGTACGACGGAAAGAAGAAGACGTAGAGTAGTGATGTGACAGGGCCGCATCCACGCCGTTGGAACTCCGTCAAAGCTTTCTGTTTTTCCCTTTTTATTTTAGTCTTTCGATCATGGGTCATTCTGTTAGTGTCGGTTTTGTGTTTCCTCATCAGTCATGAACTAATTTCCATATGGCTGGACGAGGTGATTCCTTAAGGTGTTAAATGAACCTAGTTGCAAGTTCTTAATTCAATAAATTTGGTTTGCTTATCAGTGCATTAATTACTAGTTGATTAGCGGAAGCTAGGGGCTAGATTTTTGGTCTCGACTTACTGGCAAGGAGTCAAGGTTAAACCTCTGAGAAACAGTGTTTGCTAGGTAGCCCGTGCATGGCTTGACCTATTATTGAGGCTTCAGGAATGGGTCAACTTCTCATAACCATAACACCCTAAGCATAAAGCAGATCTAATTAGAAAGTTACCATAGGAATATGGACGGAGTATAATTAGCATCATATGTATCGAATGCGGAAGCTTCAGTAGACTATCGTGGTGGGTTAATGATAATCTTTGAATTCATGATATTTTAAATGCAAAAAGAAGCTAAAAACTCTATCATTGTCATGCTTTAATGTATCAATTAGCTAAAAATGTGATTTCATCTTCATAATGAGTTTTTAGACTTTATTTGCATTAATCTTGGTCACATCTTGAGTTTGGATTCAAAACTGAACTTTAGTCACATTCTTACTACAATTGGGTCGTGAACACTGTTCGGTATTTTGGGTATAACTTGAGTTCTAGAAGTCCAATGGATCTTCAATTTGCATTTTCAGAAAGCTAAGAGGAAGCCCTACAAATATTATGAAGAGCCCAAAAGTCAAATCAGATGTTTAGAGGGCCAAAATGGGCCTGGAAGCCGAAATAGGCTGCTGTCACTAGACTCTGGAATGACGTTCGGTATTTGACCCATAACTGGAGCTACAGACCTCCAAATTAGGTTCGGTTTGCGCAGTTGGAAAGCTGAAATCCAGGGAAACATTTCATATGAAGACCACGTGGTCTAGATCCGCCATTTCCGTGGTCTAGATCCGCCGTTTCTGTGGTGTAATCCAGCTTGCAAATGACGTTTTTGGAGGTGGAAAGTGGTTCAATGATTCTTCCATGTTTGCCACCAACTAAAGTGACGAAATTAGGTGTAAAATGGATGAATGAGATGCCCAATTTTCCTATAAATAGATGAAGAGGCTGAAGGGAAATACACACCTTGGAGACCAAGATCTCTCCCATTCTAGCTTCCTTCTTCTACTTCTTGCCTTCTACTTGGAATGGTTTTAGTTTTGCTTTATTAGTTTTATGTATTGTCTTTAATTCTTGTCTTTAATTTATTGTCTCCTACTTGGTATGGCTTAAGTCTTAATCTTTTCTTTTAATTATTCTATTTTGATTTTCTATTCTTCATCTCTTTACGTAAGGATTCATTATGTTGTTGAGATTTATTTTTATATTGGAATAGAAGCTTTCATTTTCTTTAATTGTTCTTTGTGTTCTTCGTGTTCATGATGAACTTGTTCATGTTCTTCATGGTCATGATGAACATCTTTATTTCTACATTTTCATTTTATACAGCCATGCTTGGCTAAGTTACTGTGATCGACCCATGAGTTGAGGATTCCATGGTGTCATCCGGAGGACTTGCGCTTTAATCCAGTAACTAACTTGTTTACGTACTTCAATCGGATTCGAGTTTAGATACAGATTGGATGTTAGATCTAACATCCAGATTGATATCCCAAGGATATAATTCGGATCAGGTTCATGTGAGTATTGTGCATTCGTACGAAAGCATACCATGTATTCGAACATATGCTAGGCGATCGTCTAGTTGAGGAGTTTTTAGACAAATGCGAGAGATTTTGGTTTGTCTAGAATCAATCATAAGTTCAGTTATTCTATTTTTGTTCGATGATGGAAGGTCTTGGAATCCCACTTCGGGTTGATCCATTTTAATTTGATTAAATCTCGCTCTTTTCATTCTGTCTTTAATTCTTGTTATAAACAAAACCCAATCCCCCTTGTTTTCCATTTCATTTGCATGACATCTAGATTACTTAGGATTCAATAAAAAG
Source organism: Acacia acuminata (assembly GCA_019022655.1). NCBI lineage: Eukaryota > Viridiplantae > Streptophyta > Magnoliopsida > Fabales > Fabaceae > Acacia > Acacia acuminata. The sequence goes on along the minus strand of JAFJYI010000348.1, from coordinate 98,256 downwards.
CTCCTCAAAAAGAGAGAACGATCCTAGGTTTGCCTATACCCAATCCTTGGCTAATTGTTGATTGTAGACCCCAAGGCTAATGACAAAAGGTCTTCATCAGTTAACCAAATAGCTTTGTAGTTAGTAGCTATGCTGTAGCATTGCGGAAGCTGTTCAATGTAGATGCTATAGCAATGGGTAGAGCAATTGAGGGATTGATGCATTTAAGGGTGATTCCGAGTCCAGCCTAACTTCTACTGATATCTTCTCAAGTTTAAGTTCATTCTGTTTATTTCTGCTAGTAGCATAATCACAAAAACCTCTCAACCCAATTATATTTAATTTATGTTTGCACAACTATCATAGCAATCGAGCGTCACTCTTTGGTATCTCAGTCTCTGTGGGACGATACTCTTCTTACACTTTATTACTTGTTCGACTGGTTCACTTGCCATCAAGGAAATCGACCAATAGTCTTGTTCATGATCCTATGTTTTCTTGTTAAAATATTAATTTGTGTTGTTTATACACCTATTTCATTTGTTCATGAAAAGCTAAACACTTGCAAACGAACAACACAAATTCAACAAATCGCATTTGCAAGTGTGCAACTCTTCATGAATAAGTGGATTATACATATGAACAACACAAATTGAACAAGTCGCATTTGTAAGTGTTCTACTTTTCATGAACAAGTGTGCAATTCTTCATGAACAAGTAAAATCCTCCTATAAACAACACATTAATTTTCGGTGGTCAGAGCTACGACTGGAGCTTGACGGCATTTAGTTCTCGGTCATTGGAGCTCTGACGACGATCCAACCATTTTTTTAAAAATAAAGCAAGGCGCATCATTGTCTTTTTACTTACAAAACTTATTTTCCTTTTTGGTTTTTTGTCATGTAGTAAAATTTCAAAATGTTTGGGTCATTGACTGAAAAAAAATTTAATCCTATAGTCCTTTAATGAGATTCTCCCTATTTTATTTCCTAAGTTGCTTTATTTTCCCACCTCAATGCTTAGCTAGATCTAACATGGCCAACTGTCCCCATGTCATTGTTCATTATGGATAAATTAACACCGTTAGCTCTTATTTAACTGTTTTCAACCTTAGGGATTAATAGATCTAATATAGTAAACTTGAATGACCCAATGAAAAGGAAAAACTTAATGTAAGGACCTAATTCAAAATTCAAGGAAACTATAATAGTTGCCGGATTAATTTTGTCTTTTTTATTTTAATTTTACCCGACCTCCTCCCCATTCAGAATGGAGAGACACACAGCATTACTCGCATTAAGGCTAGAACTTACAAATATGTGATCTTCTAATTCAGTCGTAGCTTTGAAACAACTATTTATAAAAGAAATAAAAACTTGTTATAAAAATAAATATATATCTAGAATAAGAGATATATAATAAGAGCAAGAGAAGTATTCTAGAGAGAAAGGAACAGGAACAATTCTCATTCAAGTGTATTTTTAAGTGTTTATACAAAGCCTCTATTTATATATTTATAGATTTTTTGAAGGCTTGTAGGAGAAGCCACTTGCAGGAGAAGCTACTTGCAGAAGAAGCTACTTATAGGAGAAACCATTATTAGTGTCTGTTTGGCTTAGCTTATTTTTAGCTTATTTTATCCTTATAAGTATAAGTTAGGCTAAACAAGATTTAACAAAAGGTCTTATAATTATAAGAGCTTATTTTATAATGAAGAAAAAAGAGCTTAAAAATAAGCTCCTCATAGGAGCGTTTTTATAAGCTCTTTTTTTTATAAGCTCTTCTTTAAAAAGAAAAATAAAAAAGAGAGAACCCCGTAATCTCGATCGAACCCTACTGCTTCCCACCATTGTGAGCGCTCAAACCTGCTTGCCTCCTCTATGAGTACTCTGTCAAGAGGTCCTCTGCTCACAGATTTCATCGTCTCCTCTGCTCATTGATTTCATTGTCTCCTCTGCTCATTGATTTCATTGTTTCAAATTAGTTTCAAACCTGTTTCGCATTTTCTTTTTCCTTAATTCTACCGGTTGTGATTTCTAAATCTATGCTTATTTTAGTTTAAGTGTTTTCTTCTACCAAAAAATAGTGGGTGGGGTTCTTCGGATTTCTTGCCAAACAACGTATTTTTAATTTCAGCTTTAAAGTAACTTTTATGCTAAAAAAATTTATATAATCACCAAATAGCTTTTAGCCTTTTTTTTTAAAAGCTCTTTTATTTAGCTTTAGCTTAAAAGTAGCTTTTAAGTTAAAAATAAGAAGATCCAAACGGGTAATCAAAACTTGTATAGGAAGCTTTTTGTTAGCTTGGAGAGGAAGCTTCTTGTCGGCTTATAGAGGAAGCTAATGGACATCCACATAATTAATATTCATAACACTTCCCCTTGGATGTCCATTATGAATGTGCTTCATCAAAAAACTGTAACTAGAAAAACCCCAGTGGGACAAAAACCTAGCCAAAGAAAATAGTACATTATTTGTTGATACACTGTCTAATGCTGTCTCATTAAAAACCTTTCTAGGAAAACCCAGTGAGACAAAACCTAGATAAGGGAAAAAGTATACAGCGTGTATTGACTCCTCTCGATGACAAAATTGCTTCTAATGTCTTTGTGTTGGTGAAGAACTATATTTATCTAATAAGCAAGATACATTAGTGGTTCAATAGCACTAAATTATGGTACTTTTAGACCAAGTAGTTCTTCTTCAAATTCTTTGCTAATCACTCGAGGTCGGAATTGGTCTTTATTCGCCTACAAATACCTTACAATCATTGGGCACATAATGAATGTGACTTTTCTATATAAAATCGTTTTTGGACCTTCTTTGTATAATCTTCTTCAAATATAAATATCACATTATATAGTTACTCAATCTGTAATCCAAGACAGAATTTTGTTCTTCACAATTACTTCATTTCAAAGTCTTTCTTTAATCAATTAATTGCCTTTTGAAGCTCTTGAATGTATTGTTCATCAACTACTTGAATTTCTTTGCTATAACAGCCTTTCTAAGAACATTTGAAACCTTACTCGAACATTGCATAAATGGTACTCAAATATTGCTCATCAGTCACTTGAATGTCTTTGCTGTAACAGTAATCATAAATTCAAATATTTTGATTAACCATTCGTTTCTCTTTAAATACTACTCAGTCTTACTTACATTATTGCTAATCATCCTTTTGAGTGAGGTTTAGATCATTAACAAATGTTTTAGCAGTAAATGGCCAAAAAGCAACAACGTGTGTCAGAGCTTAAATATTTGTAGAAAACAGAGCATGCACACGGAATGAAAAGTAGAGCAGACTAAATGATTCCTACGAGACATACCCATTCCGGCGAAAGACTAAAGTATATTTTCTAGAGTCAACCAGTAACCATAGACTGTCGACAGCAATCCGAAAGTGACTTAATCAAGCAATGATCAACTTGTTTAACGGAAGCCATTTATGTCTAACGGAACGTTGAAGAGTCTGAACGACTAATTTAAAGCTTCTTCAACGGTCATTAATGGAAGCTAGTATAAAAGCGAAAAGCATTCATTCGCCAACTACCGAAACATTTGAACGCTTAATCGAATTTATTACGATCTACTGTTTCATTCAATACTCATAATATCTTTGGATATTTCTGTACTTCAGTGATTATATTTATCTACTCTATGAGAGAGTTTAATCTTTTGATTGATTATTTGTTTAATCTCAAGGTAGAGGGACCTTGAGTGTGAGTGTACCGATTACAACTTGTAAGGGGGAGTGAATCCTAGTGTGAGAGGATTACTTCGAGTGCAGAGTGTGTAATCGTGGTTGAGAGCTAATGAAAAATTCAGAGTATCTGGGGACTAGACGTAGGTCAAGAATTTGGACCAAACCAGTATAATTCTTCTTTGTTTATATTCTCTTTACTCTCTGCTTTGTCTCTGTTTCCTGTGTTCATTGTTTTATTTGAAAAAGAATTTGAAATCACCCAATTCACCCTCCTTTTAGGTGATATTCCGCTTTCATATCACTTTCAAACCTTTAATTTATTATCAAAGGAGATTTATACCCAACATATAGTCCCATCCTTCTTTTATGGGACTCATTTTAGTGCATTAGTGGTGTTACAGGCATATTTACTGCACACTCAAAGATTATAAGATGAGAAGTATCACAAATATCTCCTTGTATCTGCTCTAGAAAAGTGAAATACTCACCTTCTATTTTACTTGGTGAGGGTCGAATAATCAACTTTCCCTTGAAAAATACAACATATGAGAAATAAGGGGATTGTAATATTTGTTTACACTTTAGGGTATATGCCCATATGAATTCTCAATTATTCTTTACATTATTATTGACCACAGGTGACCTAACTGGTCTTACCGTAAACTTCTAGTTTACATTTACAAACCCTTGCATTATTATTTGTAAACTTCTGATTTACAATAGTATGTATTTCAATGTTGTTTCAATATAATATGCATTTTTGCGATATCTTTGAAACTCAATAATTTTCTTTTATACTTGCTAGAATAAAATGTATAATTAAATGCATAATTTTGTTCCTTCAGGTAATAAAATATTAGCTCTTTTCGAGCCTTCAATCAAATTTATACTACCAATAGTCTGAACATTGACCTTTCGCATTAAGTGGACAAAATATACTAATTAGTCATCAGGACTATAAGCCTTTAGAATTATTACTCGATGGCATAATTCTAGGCAAGTTATTTGTCTTTAGGATAATAACTGATTTATGTGTAACAATCCATGCCACAAAATTTTTCTTGTCATTCCATTTCTTTAAACCAATAATGTTCTTTTACAAAAGAACCATTATAAAAATGATAAAACTTCTTACTATCAAATCATAAATTTAAAAGTATTATGGCTACATACTATTAAAATATCAATAAATATCCAAAATGATTAATATAAACATATATAAGAATAAGACGAAAACATATTCTGCTTGTGGTTTTTTTGAGAATTTTGACAAAAAAGGTCTTATTCTCGCAATATTAACATCACTTTTAGAAAAGTGAAAGAAAAGAGAAATTACAGAACAAGACCATGAAAATCATAAATGACATTTTAGTACTACAATTTAAAAAATGCCAAATTAGTCCAATTTTCTGAAAATCACCGTCTTCCACTGTTGAAATTGAATTTAAAGCTGATTTACACATAATTCTTATCCCATCAACATGATTTATTTCAAAATTTGACCTTTTGATCAATATGTCTTGGTGTACGACAAATATGAGATCAATCATCTTTACAGATAACATGAATTTTTAGCATATTTATTATGCCCACTAGTTTCCCTTTTATGGTTCTTATCAATGATCTTTCTTCACTTCCGATGATAATTTGAACCATTAGAATTATAACAATGACTACGTAAAAAATTGTAGCCACGTTTACACCCATATCCATGGTCATAATTACATTTATTCATTACTTCATTCACTTATGGGAATGAAGTCGAGCTTATTGAATGAGATTCATGATTCTTACAACAAAAAACTCATTATTTTGTTTGATCACATAAAGACAAGAAATTAATTCAAAATTTAACTCTTTCACAATATTGCTATTATAGGAGCAAATTGGATCATCAATTTATAACAAACTTTTAGAAGAACAATCATCTTTTTGGTGGTTATACAATCCCTTCAATTTGTTCTAAAGAACAAGAGGATCTTATAATGTCATATATTCAATTTTGAGACCTTTACACAATCTCTTGGCTTCAGGCCAATTTGTCTCTTGGCTTAGGCTAATTCGTCTCATAGCTTTAGGCCAATTTATACCTCTTCATGACTTTAGGCCAATTTTTGTCTCAAATCTTCATGCCAATTTGTCCTCATGATGATAAATTAAATCTATACAGCCTTTGGCAGTTTATCTTCATGATAAACAAAAATTGTACAGGACTTCTAGTCATATAATAGGATTAAAAATGAAAAATTATAAGACATCTAATCATATAATCTCATAAAAATAAGAGTCAAAGAAATATTAATATAAAATATAAGAGTTAATGGACATCCATATAATTAATATTTATAACAAAATAGAAATTCTATTTTTTGGTAATTCATCTCTAATATTGATGGTATTAACTTCTTTGTTTTCTTATTTAAGAAAATTAAAAATACTATTTTCTCTTGACCAAAAAAGTCGGTGGAGTACAAAAAAGCTTGCCTGATTGCTCGATCAATGTTCAGGTCCGTACTCCACCCTATATCTTAAACCTTACCTCGTTGCTGGGTTTAAATTTGATCGTCAATGATCCCAATTCGCAACTGCCAAACGAACAATCATGGTTTAGTTAGGGTAATCTGCATTTCACATGTACGCGAATCCCACTGATTCTATAGCTCAATAGGTTTGTGGTGTTGACGTAGTAAAAATTCGGGTGTTTAAAGCGTTCGTGGGCTAGTCCACCTCTCGTCCACCTTGTTGCTATTTCTTGTTGCCGCTACTGTCTTCTTGCGATTTAACAGGTTCGATTGACATGGAGAGTCCTCCTTCCAACGATTTTTGTTCGGTGTGCCACGGGGACTACAACAATCCTTGCCAAGCCAATTGCTCTCACTGGTTTTGCGGTGACTTTCATTCTCTTTCTCTCACTTTTTGGCTGCCGAGGAAGAATAAGTTATATATTTTTCATAGTTATTGCATATCTGACCTGTTCGTTTAAAACTGGGATTTGAACCGAGGGGAAATTTTCATCCCTAACCTATCTTATCCTAATTGTTGTATGCATAAGTGTAGTATGAAAGATTAGTTTTGAGAAATTTCATTTTGATCCCTAACCTATCTTATCATAAATTTCATTTGCTTGTTATGACGCGTCCAATCCATCAAAGCATCTGATGGTATAGAAGTCATGAAATTTCTAAACTGTTTTATTAAGAGCTTCAATCGAATTGGAGCAAACCTGAACTGCTGAAGCGGTTTTAAGTCATCTGTGATTTAATGTGGTAGAAACATTCCTATCTGTGCTTTTAAAAAGAGAAGTACAGCTCAGCTTAAGGGATACAGTATGTCATTATGTTCAAATGGAGACACCGTTGTCAGTATGGATTTAGGATATAAGATAAGCTTGTGAAGTTTCCACGTACGACGGTCATTGTATTTTGGCCAGATATTTTTGGGGAACTTTAAATTTTTAGGATATTAATAAATAATTAATATTGTCAAGTGAGATTACTTTTTCCCAAATTGTATCCTTTCTACATTTTTATAAGAAGTTGGAATTAGTTTCTATTAGTACTCTTTCCATTGATGTTATGTGCATACTATCACTTTTCAAGTTTGTCCATTCCTCTATTATTCACTTCCTTTTTGCCCTTTATTTTTATTTGTGAATTTTATATTTTAATCTATTTCTAAACATTGAAAACAGCCTAGCCTTGGTGTAAGGTTGCTGCCATATGGCCTGGAGGTCATGGGTCAAATTTTGAAACTTTGATTTTGGGGGTAAGGCTGTGTACATCTATCCATCCCTAGACCCCATTGGTTGGAGCCTTGTGCATTGGGCCACCTTTTTGTTTTCCTAAACATTGGAAATGCATCGTCAAATTTTTTATGGTCAAATCATAGCATATGCTTTCTGGTAATGGCTGAGTTTGGAAACTTTTGCTGTAAATAGGTTGGAACAAAAAGCTTCCTGATGATGATACTATATGATATGTTGTAATGATTAGAAAGCAAAGATTAGAAATATGTGGCTGCCTTCTATATCCAATATATGTCATACATTAGAATTTAGAAATACGTAGTTTCCTTTTAAAATTGTGTCGTTTTTTGATATGTTGCTGTGTTTTAATCATGTGCTGTCTTGTGAATGTCTTTGTTCTGGTATGTGTCTTCTGCTTTTGGGTGTTACTTATGTTTTATGTCTGCTTTTGTGTGTGGGATGCTGAGTCAGCTTAGGAGGTTAGAAACATATGGTAGTGAAGGCACCTTGTAATAAACCCCATATGTAATCTTGAGGGTGTCAATCATGCATATATTACCAGCATTATGCTTGTTTGATCATTTGACCTTCATGTTCGTCTATGGAGCTGACGGTAAAGCCTGCTGCATTAAAACTGAGGTGGAGCACATGATTGTGGTATCAGGAAGGCATATATCTGTTCTCAAGAAATTAGATGGAAAATAAAACTCAGTTCAGCTACTAAATTTATCTTTTATCTTGCTGATTTCTGATTATGACATCAGTTTTTTCAATGGTTTGCCTGTCTTTATTCTCCTTACATTTTTATGGTACTACAGGCATCACTTTTCTTTCTTTGGTGAGATAATGGTCACTGTAATTTCTTACGGTGGTGGTTTCAGCACGGTCAAATTTAGTTATAGCTGAGATTTGTATTATTTATGTAAGGAAACAAAAAGGGAGAAGATCTTCATGGGACAGTTTCTTATTATAATTAACTGAGGATGGATGGCCTTAAAACTCCAACCCACTGAGATTAGATTTTTTATTTCAATTTTTTAAGATTTAAAATGGCTTCTGGATTTCTCTTTAAAATTTTCATGGGCCAAAAACTTCTGATTATGTACTGATAGATATCAATGAGAATTAGTTACATTACCCTTTCTTCATGGTTGAATATGCTTCTTATACCCCCATCAAGCCTTATCCCATCAGTTGGGGTTAGTTATATGGATTGCATGATGCCATTTTACTCTATCAAAATCAAATCTTTAGATATATTGTTAAGCCTCACCCTCAAAAAAGTCTTCTAAAATATTGAAGTCAATAAAGTTTCATCCGTTTGCAGGAAGTTGTATTATGCAAGTGTGGCACCATGGATCAACTATCAGGCCATGTCAATGCCCGTTATGTCGCCGTCAAATTACATTGCTGGTTCCAACTGAGCACTTTTTAAGGCAGCGTTATGACCCTGAAGTTGCTGAGGTTTTACGAAATATTGAAGCGTATAATCGTATGTTTGGTGGTCAAGCAACTGGTCTTGTTCAGGTACTGATATATCAACAATTTTCTTTTGTTCTTTCTTTTCTTTCAATTTTCTCCCTTTCAATTTTATTGGCAGTAAAATTGATTCATTAATGGATGAATGAAACTCTGCAACTCAAGTATTATTTATGCTCAAAAGCTGGAAAATTCCTCTGATTCAGTGTAAGAATTCAGAGAATAAATTATTTAAGTTACATCGCAAGGTGTGAGAACCACAAAATCAAAGAAACATCAAAAGGATAAATTATTGTAGTGTTTTCTTATACCTTTCCTTTGTAGTATTGAAAGGTATAGAGGAGAAGGGAGGGAGAAGACAGGGAAATAAGGGAAATGGAATCAAAGAAACCGAGGATTCAAGAGAGAGAAGAAGTGAGAGAGAAAGAGAGGAAAGAATCAGAATTAGATGTAAGAAGAAGACAGAAGAAGTCAGAGGGAAGATCAAAGAGGGGCTGAGAGAGAAACAGAGAGCAGAAGGGGAGTTCAGAATATTTAATGTCAGTCCATAATTGCAAGTTTGAGAGTTATAATAGGGGGATGCCTATTTGTAAGGTAGGCAGCGAGGCGCTTAACTGATTTAGTTAGTTAGGGTAGTAAGGCTAATTCCCTAACGGCTAGTTTAATAATTAACCCTTAAATAACATTTAATTTTGAATTACAATTACACAACAGGGTTGAAGGTCGTTTTTGCGTTGATAGTATTCGTGACTGTAGAAATCAGAAAGAGAAGGATAGAGAAAGAACATATATCTCAAATCAGTGTGTTTATTCATATGCTCAATAGGGTATTTATACACAAGAGAGAAGACAAAAGAGTAATGACTCATTAAGAGGATTGATTCCCTAATCACTCATAATTCCCATAATCCCTGTATATGTGCGATACTAATTAATTATAATATATTTACACTAATATGTTTCCTAACACTCCTCCTTAAGTTGGAGCATAGATGATAATCATGCTCAACTTGTTACAAGAAAACATAATATAAATAAATCCAGACAAAATAATTTTCTTAACATTCTCAACACTTCCCCTCAAGTTGGAAGCAGCTTGCAAATAATTGCCAAACACCTAATCGGAGGCAAAGCAACGACCAGGTCACACATGGACCCCAAACAGCAAATAATTGCCAAACACTTCATCGGAGGCAAAGCAACAGACCACCAAACTCCTCACCAGAAGACACAAAGCACGGTAGATGCCATCAAAATTACCCAACCACAAGCACGACATTCAAGACAAAATAGCACTTCTCGAACGTGCTGGAAAACGTAACAAACGAAGAACCCAGCCACTAGAGACAAGTGAACATGCACGAAACAAAATGCCGACTGTGCAGAAATAGTAGAAACAACTAAACCCAGTCTCACAACGCAACCTTCGAAGCAAAGAACCGGCCTACACACACCGAGAACGAAGGCTCGACGTCGAAGAACATAGCAGGGCCAGAAAATAAGTGCAGCAACCAAATGACAGCAAACGTCACATTAGTGACCAAATGGAAGCAGCAGTCACCCTAGTAACCAAATAACACTTCCATAACCAAAAAGCAAATAACCACCTAACCCAAAGCAAATTGATCAGAAAACTCATTGAAATAGCACTGTTCAAGCTCCGGCAGCGAACACGAGAGAGGAAAACTTGCTGAAACAACACTGTTCAAGCTCCGGCAGCGAACACGAGAGAGGAAGAGACCTTCTTTCTCCTTCACCTTGGCTCCACCTCCACCTCCGGTGACCTCACCTTCTTCTCCACTGTCGCTGACAACCTTCCACGAAGTTTCCACTGATCTTCTTCTCCCCCCAACCAGAAACAGAGTAGCCACTAAATTGAAGAGTGCCACGGACTGAACTACGACAGACATGGAGAAACGAGACAGCTGTAGCGCCACGGACAGAACCTGAACCATCTTCATCTTCTTCACCAACTCACCATACTTTGTGGTTAACCTTCACGAATCTCAGCAACAACAAAGAACTCGCCTGAATCAGTAACAGCAGGCACATCAAAGAACATGCTTGAATCTGGAAAACACAGCAAAAGTGTTTGCCGGAGTTTGGAAAAACACAACCTCGTCGGAAAATGCAAAGCAATTTTTGAAAACTATCCAGAAAAAGGAAAGCGTTGCTTGGATAAAGTCCGGCGAAATCTGGGATTTCTGCCGGAAACGAAAATCAAAGAATCTCGCTTGAAATAACAGAAGAAGACTGACAGTGGTCGTCTGGTCGGAACTTGGAACTTCGTCGAAATCTGGAAAAGTCGCCGAAAAAACTCAGAACACTCACTGAACTAGAACCAGAGACAACTGAACCACCAAAGGACGACTAGAAAATAGGCAGAAACTGAAATGACACGAGCTCACACGCATGAGGACTGGCCACTGTCACTATTCACGTGACAATACTGTTCACGCTATAGTGAAAACGGCCACCAGAAAACTCAAACTGACTAAAAACTAATCAAGCTCTGATACCATGTAGAAATCAGAAAGAGAAGGATAGAGAAAGAACATATATCTCAAATCAGTGTGTTTATTCATATGCTCAATAAGGTATTTATACACAAGAGAGAAGACAAGAGAGTAATGACCCATTATGATGATTGATTCTTTAATCACTCATAATTCTTATAATCCCTGATTATGTGCGATACTAATTAATTATAATATATTTACACCAATATATTTCCTTATAGTGACAAAGATGTAGGTATCCAAAAGGTGTTTTGGCTCAATGTTGCCTCGAAAGAACTTAAAGAGGAGCAATATTGTCCCATTTTAACTCTTAAAGACATTGACTGTTAAGTTTAATGAATTTGACTATGCATTATTTTTTATTTTTTAACTGAAATCTAATTAAACTAAATTATTATTTTTCCCTCAAGAATAGTCTCATTTATTGATCTCAATCTACACTGTCAACAAGGTCAACCGCCACATGCTCCTAATTTAGGTTGTAAAAGATTTTTCTATGACTTCAAAGCCACTTCTAGGCCCGAGAGCACTAATGATATTCAATGATCAATTATTTTAAAGCTATGAACATAAGAACATATATATTTTTTTTGGGGGGGGGTGGTTGATGAAGATGGTTTTTGCAAGGATCGTGATGTAAAACACTCAAGCATACAAAACTATGGCCCGAATTTGATTGGGGAAGAATTATTATTCCAAATTTTAACTATTTTTCCTCTTCAACAATATTTTTCAAAGAAATATAATCATAGATATTACAACAATTAAAGCTCTAATTTATCAAATAAATCTTGAACACATTTATATCCAAAAAACACAATCATCCAACAAATAAGCCCTAAATTATTATTCCAAATTTTAACTATTTTTCCTCCGAATTTATAATCAAAAACAAATTATGTTCACAAATAACTTACATAAAACATAAAAAAGCATACCACTAAAAAGCGACATTAGAAGGATGATTATCAATATCATTGTCGTCATCTTCGCCACTATCATCAATGTCAACGACATTAGATTGTGCTTCACTATGAGCAGGTTCTGGTTCATGAGTAAGAATATCACGAATTTCTTCTCCCGTATCATGAACACATCCATAATCGTTATTTGCAACAAATAATAAACCAAATTACAAAATTAGAGTATAGTTATTAAATAAATAAATAACTCTATAATAAATTTAAATATAAATATTAATAAATTATCATCGTTTGTGAATCCATGCATCCATTAAAATAAGAGTTTGAACATTAGATGGAAGAATTGGAACTTATATTTATATTTAAATTTATATAATAAATTTAAATATAAATATTAATAAATTATCATCGTATGTGAATCCATGCATCCAATTGCGAGTACAAATAAGAGTTTGAACATTAGATGGAAGAATGGAACTTCTATATTTGTTAGAACACGTGAGCCAATACTAAAAGCTGATTCACTAGCTACTGTAGTAATTGGAATACTCAAAATATCAGTTGTCATCTTTGAAAGAATCAGAAATCTTTGTTGATTGTTCTTCCACCAGTTCAAGATATCCAATTCTTTCCAATTATCAGGCTTTAGTATTGGTTCTTCCAAATAAGTTTCCAATTCAGACTTGTTCATGGAAGAATGATCTATACTCGCATAAATATCTTGATAATCCTGCTTCATTACAAAACAATCAAGTAAATACTAGTTGAACACCCAACAAATTCAATTGACAATGAAATTAAAACACACATCAAATGCATCGTCAAAGGCAGTTACTGAAGCACTTGGAGTCTGAGAAGAATGAAGGGTTGTCAATGTTGAAGATTTGTTAATTGATTCAAGAGTTGGAAGACATGTCCTCACATTTGAATATTCATCGAAAATGAAATTCGACTTGCTCCTTATGTTGGCGACCTTCTCATCACAAGTTATAGAGTCAATCCTTTTATAGAAATATTGTATAATATTGAACTTCCATCAAGGATCAAGAACCACTGCAACTGCAAGAATGACGCTATAATTATGCCAATACATGTCAAATTTCCCTTTCATTTTCAATGACATCTCTTGAATCACTGGGTCAGGACTCGCCATATTTTTAGTAAGCAACATCTCAATTTTTTGATCCAGTGATTCAAAAATATGGCATAATTATAGCATCATTCAAGAGTTATATTTTTAGTAAGCAACATCTCAATTTTTTGATCCAGTGATTCAAAAATATGGCATAATTATAGCGTCATTCAAGACATCTCTTCACATATCTAATATTCTCTCTCATCTTATTCGAAGCAGAACTTGTTACTTTTAAGCCCTCTTGAACTATCAGATTGAGGATGTGGGCACAACACCTCACATGAAAAAATTCCCCATTACAAACCAAGCTAAAGTTGTTTTGCATGAGTAGCCTATCTTTCAATAAGTCTTGCAATGTATCATTTGCAGATGCATTATCTAGAGTAATTGAGAATATTTTATCATCAATCCCCCATTCTTTCAAACAATCATACACTTTCTTAGACATCTGAGATCCAGAATGTGGAGGCTCCATCCTACAAAAGGCAAGTATCTTTTCCACTTTTCATCAACAAAATGAGCTGTGAAACATATATATCCTTCAAAAGTCACAAAAGTCCAACAATAAGAAGTCAAGCATACTCTGCCAATACTGTTCTTCAATTTTTGTTTCAAAATATTCTTTTGTTGGCGGAAGAATTTCTGCACATAAGCTGTCATTGCGTTTCTAGAAAACGCACCTTACATCAGGATTCAATGTCCTTAGAAGTTCTCTGACCCATTTATATTCAACAAATGAATAAGGAAGATTATGCTCAATTATGCATAAAGCGATAATCTCCTTAATACGCTGATGGTTAAGTTTTCTAGACCTTATTTTTCCTTCTCTATCCAATATCATTACCCCAATATCTCGAAATTTATCTCCAGCAGGACAATTCTTAATATGACGATTTAGATGTGAGGTGCCTTTATCCGCACCCCTTGTAAATAAACCTTGACAAGCATTACACTGTGCCTTAGCTACTCCTTCAACTTCAACTCTACTAAAATACCTCCACACATCAGAAGACAAATGTCTTGCCTTCTTAGGCTTTGATTCATCGGTCTCTTGAAGAGAAGACGCCTTACCCTTAGCCATCATAGCTAATGATTCATTAGTCTCTTGAGTTTTTCCTTGTAATTTTTGTGACGAAGACATTACGCTACATCAAAGATCAACAATACAGTATACAAATCAAACTTTTTTTGCTCAAGGAAACATATATATTGCTGAAAGCAGATTACATGACAGAAACAATGTTAAGCCTAAATCAAGAGAGCAGCAGAACAATGCTAATGAGCAGCATCAAAGCTCATACTAAATCAAAACTATACCAGAGCAAAACCAGAGCAAAACCGAAACAATGCTAAGCCTAGAAGCAGTTAAACTAACATAAGAAATAGAATTAGTCTCCACTCAAAACCAGATCAGATATGATACCAGCCAGCCACATTGAAAATCTCAGCCAGTCAGCCACACGGTTCACATAACTTAAATTAAGTAGGAGAGCAGTAAAATGATAATGTCCAACTGAATACTCCTACACCTCCAATCAAGCAGAGCCTTTTGAAGTCAAACTAGTTCACAAAACTTAAATAACAAGAGAGCAGTAAATAAACCAGTTGGAGTATTAAATTCGCAGCTTAAAAAAAAACAAACAAAGATTGATAGAACCTGAGAACGCTCTGGATTTGCAGTTCGTTGGAGTAGATCGAAAGGCCAGAAGGGAAGTGATCCTTGGCACCTTGGGTAATGGCGGAGATTGAGGTATCAACTGCGAAGTGGCGGGGACTGAGCACTGAGGTTGATTCGCGAATCGCGAGTAGCCGGAGTGGGTGACAGTGAGTGAGAGATCGAGATAGAGAGTTGAGAGTTCAAATCGAGATTTGAGGAGAGTTGAGAACTTGAGATTGAGTGATGTCGACGATGGACGGTGGTCTGTGAGACGTGAGAGCCGAGATGCTGAGAGCTGTGACCGCGGTTGTGTTTGAGCTTGAGAACTTGAAAGTTGAGACTTGAGATCGAGGAGTGGAGTGGATCAGCGGAGTGAGTGTGATGAGGGGAGGTTTGAGATTGAGGACGAGGAGGAGTGGTCGAGTAGAGTGGAGCTGTGGAGAGGTATTGCAGCTGTGTCTGTGTGAGACGCTGATGAGGAAATAGGAATGGAGGATTGTGGATTAATTTTGTTTTTAGGGTTACCAGTTATCACCCCACTGGCCACTCCCCAATCCCCACAGCCCTACCCGACTTCAGTTTCAGGCTTTCCTTAAAAAAAAAAAATTGACGGGCTTAACGGGCCGGCCAGGCCAAACTTCACCTCTCACCTACATTTTTTAGGCGTTTTACCGGCTCTAGGGAATTGTAATGGGGAACTCGGTGCTTAGGAAGATAAACATGGAAGGGATAGTGCAAGCAGGAGGGGTGTATTTGAGAGCTGTAGCTTTTGCAACCATGTTTACAAGAGCTCGAAATTGAGCGAGCAAGATGTTCATAAGTAGATGCAACACTTTTATTGATTTTGTGATTGATCAAATCATTGATAGCTTGTTCCACAAAAGTGAGCATAGTGACTAGTTTGATGAACTGTGATGTGTCAGTATTTGAGTGATTGTAGAAATTGATGAAGCAATCGACATTGGTGGAGCCACTATTTTGCATCACGAAGGTGGGGGAAGGGTAATTCCTGGACAATGAAGTCATCGGAGGTAGTTGTTTTTCTCCCTATACTGGAAGATTCTCCTTCAAAGGAGGAAAAAGCGAGGAGGTACCCATGAACTGATGTAGATAGATGAAGTTAAACCTGAATGCCATTTGAGTCAATTTAAATCAAAATTAACATTATATAACGGTAGGGCGACATTGCTTCTTTTTTAACACTTTTGGATACCTATAACTCCTTTGGGAATACTTCTATAGAAAAAAATAACTCTTAACCCTAATATATATGTAATGAGAGTGTCTTGCTTTTAAAGATTTTCAATTGCCAAAATTAGCAAACGGCTTGTATTGTTTGTTACATGGTTTTTACAGCTGCTAGGCAGTTACGAGATTTTGTGTTTCACTTTTTAAGTTGATCTGATTTTTATGCATTTTGTGTATGTATATATAATTTATTTAATTATTTAATGAGTTAACATCTTCAAAATTATTTCCTTTTGACAGAGAATGCAAGATCTTCCTTTTCTCCTGCGAAGGCTACTGCGGGAGCTGATGGATCCTCACAGAACACTTCCTCTTGCCATTAAGGCTCGTTTCTATATTGCAGTTAAGTACAACTTTGCAATAGTGAATAATTTTAATCTATTACATTTCACTGAAAGTCTTGCACAAGTAGAATAATATTATTATATTAAACTTCACTAATCTTGCGCAGTAAGAGGTTTATGCATCTTTGTTTTTTTATTTTACTCTTGCAATGGTTGTATCTTTTCCCCTCATGATGGTGTCAGCTCTTTGGAACGTAGTATTCCTGGTTACTGAATCATCCATATAGTACTTTCGAAAAATTCCCATAATGAAATAATTGTATGGACTTGTAAGAATGTTGTATTTCTCTTTCCAGTAAAGCAGGACTTTTTTAATCTTAAAGCAATGTTTGACACTGCAACTGAAACAGACACCATATAGCAGAATTAGGCCTTGAAATTTGGGTTAGTGATTTTTATGTTGCAGATTTGAAATAGCTTTGGCAGTTAAAACTAATATGTTGTCTCCACCAAGAAAGAACAAACAAAAAAGGAAAAAAGAACAATGTTGTGGGAGTTAATGTTTAGTTTATCCGAGAAACTTGTAATATGTCCAAATATCTTAATTCTAACTTATGGAATTAGTTAAGATACTGTAAATAGGTGTAATATATATATATATATATTTTTTCGCCTCTTTTTGAAGTTGGCTATCAGATAATTTTATAATGTCATACAACCTTCACCGCAAATGGCAATTGTTATATTTGCAGTCCTTCTAATGTGAAAATTAACAATTACAATTCAAATGACTTTGAATGCCGCAATTTGCTTTTCTAATCTTATAATAATTTTTTCCTTTCTGAATGTAATTTTTTTCGTTCATCTAATTGAGAATTACTATTATGCTGTTGGTGTGAAATTGGTGCAAACTTGTTAGTATGGGAAATCAAGTCTTACATTGTGTAGGGTGAGATGCTCAATAAAGTAGTATGGTAGTTTGTTTTCTTCACCTCAACAGTTAGTTTTTGAGATAGGTTCCCTGTCCTACTTAGGTACCGATCAATTAAAATCAAGGGCTCGGTTGCTGACAATTTTGGAAAGGGCTACCCATGAAGCCTTCTGACTGGTAAAAGGCTAAGTAAAGTGTTGTGAAGGTCAACCATTGAGGCATCGGCTTTCCATGGGGGCCACTTGATGGAGACTTAGTAGTTTGGAATACTAAGTCCCACAATGCGGATAAGGAAATGCTTAATGGGGTATCTTTTAGGATAGGAATCTCGTCTTAGATACCCATAAGAACAAGTTGTTTTTGTGAATTATCAAGTGCAAATCCTCAATGTGTCTTTTGTACAGGCGATATCAAGTGCTGTTTACATTTTAAGCCCCGTTGACATTATTCCAGAAGGTATATATGCTCATTGTATATTTGTTTTGTTGAACTTGTGTGATTATTCCAGTAACTATCATTAACTATTGCTTCTTCTCTTCATTTCTGCAGCGATACTAGGAATATTTGGTTTGTTGGATGATCTCCTTGTTGCTCTCATATGCTTCCTCTATGTTGCTTCTGTTTATAGATCAGTGCTCTATTTCCGTCATGGGGGCTCTCGGGTCTGAACCTTACATAATTTGTACTCAAAATCCCTTGATGATATGCATATTTACATTGTTTTGTCCGGAATTTGTTACTTGAATATACTTATTTTTTGTTTTGTGTTCTTTTAGCTCTCGTTGACCAAGTTGTTTCTTGATGTATTATGTGCAAGACGATTAACACAAATAAAGAAAATGAACAAAGAACTTTAATAGCATCTGATAGCACGAGGAAGTTTAAAATATCATAATACTCCTTTCGATTTTAAATGAAGGGCAAAGATAACTAATTTATGCTTTTTACAGAAGTTAGTTTATATTTTTTTAATCATATAATAAAATATCAATCTTTTCAGTATCTCCTTTGAATGCAATAAATGATCAGAATTAAGTAACATCTTAAAATTAAAAATTACAAAAGTTAATAATTCAATGAATTTAAAATCTAAATTCAAAGTAGCAATAAATGGGAGAAGGGTAAGGTTGTAACACCCCTATTTTCATGACCAATGTACAAAGTATCAATCAATGAAATATTGAGGGTTTTGGCTACAATTAAATTGTTTGAGACAATTTTTATGTCACTATGATAGTGACTAAAATTTCGAACCAATGAGCATGGACAATGAGGGAATCGTTTTAAATAAACTAAGGCAAGCAATGGTATGTTGACTTGTCAAATAATTAAGTAACTAAAGGGCATTAGAGAACAAATTATGGAACCCTTAATAAGGGCAAAAATTTTGCCCAAACAAAGTAAAAAGGGAAGGGGAATGAAATTTGAAAAGTAGGTCACATAAAATCCATGTGACAGAGACTTAGGTGACATAAGTTATAAAGGAACTAAAAGCAACAATCTTGTTCCTTTTGGGCTAGGAATTTCACCTAACTCAAGGGAAACATGGGACAAGGACATTTTTCCATATGAAAGGGATAACTAGAAGTCAAGGAAAAAGAAAAGAGTAGTCAAGAATAAATCATGTCAAGTTTAGTTAAAAGACAACTAAAGTCCCTTGAAAGTCAAAGGTCATAATAGGAACTTGGGTTGACCTTTGTAATTGGATAATTGGACACTTGGACAAGGCTTGAAAATGGCAAAACTTCTTTTCCAAGAAGCATAATGCGCCGGCCCCAAAGGAGGAGGGAGAGACAATGCACAAGAAATTACATGCAACAAGCAAAAGTCAAAGGGAAAAGGATAACTAAGCTTACATCATCAAGTGACATAAGCTAACTTAGAGTGCAAGAGTCAAATAGGCATTATGAAGACACAACATTTCCCCAAGAAGCCATGAGGGTGCCGGCCAAGAGAAGAAGAGGAAGGGTAATGCACAAAACTCACATGCAAAAATGCAAAGTCAAGGTAATTAACTCTAATGTAGCAAGTGGCAACTTAGGGATTTAAGTTTGACTTTGAAGTAGGCAAAGTACAAGTGAATTCAAGGCAAATTGAAGTCAAATAATCTTCCTCCACAAGCTAAAATTTCGATCAGCTATAATGACAAGGGACGAGAAGCTGATTTAAGCAATATGAAAGCCCAATAAGGAAGTCAAAGACTTAGGGAAAAATTAGCCAATAAGAGGAAACCAAATAAGACCAAGTAATGGCTTAATTTTCAAGTAAAAAGAGACAAAATCTGACCTTCTCCTCAGCCTATAAATTGCGCCAGCCATGAAGGACAAGAGGAGTAAAAATACAAGTCAAGTCAAGTATTAATGAAGAGGAACCAAAGTCAAGGACCTTGAGTTTGAAGCCAACCAATTTGTACTAGGGAATAAGACCTAAATTTAAGATGAAAGAGCATGTGAGACAAGTCACTAATCTGCCCAAAAAGAGACAGATTTGAACAGCCATAAAAAGGAAAGAAAAAGTCTAGAATACCCTAAAGAAAAAGAGAAGGAAACAAGTCAAAACCCCAGCCACACCAAGAACCAATAGACAACAGCTTGCACAAATATTTTACATGGCCAATAATGTTTATTTAAGGACTCATTTGCCCTTATTTTGGCTGCCCCATTTCGTCCACCCTAGAGAGAAAGAGAGTGAAGAGTGAACTTATACAAGGAAGAAGAAGAAGGCACTCAAGTTGAAGATTAAGGTGAGTATGTTCAAGTTAGGTTAAAATAAGTCTTCAATCTTCTTCAACCTTCATCACCACTTCAAGGCTCCTCTGAATAACATTTTTATGGTTCTTTTATGCTCAAGACCGACCCATTAGGAAGCATAAAAGAAGAAGAAGAAGTCAAGAGCAAACAAGGCACAAGTGAAGTAAGTTGCTAACCTAGCTTGCTTGTGGCTTTGTGTTTTAGATTTTGGACAATTTTCATAATGATGGCTGGAAAGACATGATGTTTTAGCAAAGGAAAGCCCTGCCCTAATCACTAAAATAAAGTACCAAATGATTAAATTTAAGATAGTGGTGTTTAAGAAAGGATTGAGCTAAGAAATGAAGGAATATGAAGCTAAAATGGAAAAATATGATTATTGTTTATGGGCTGTAATTTTCGTCCAGCAAGGTATACATGAAGCTATGTTGTGATTTTAATGTTTTTAATGATGCCAAAGGGTCCAGAATGAAATTTTGTGTAGGTTCAAGTTGGAAACATGATTTTGGAACTTAAAAACCCTAAGTCAAACAAGAAATAGGAAAATTGCCAGTTTCTATGAATCCTAGGCAGTTGTGTTTGGTAAATGGTTTTAAAATAGTAAAAGATGTTTAATAGCCATGAAATTTTACAAGCTTAAAGTAAGACATCTTGGGATTCAATTTGGTGTACAAGTTTGTAATTTTTAGAGGTGTCTACTAGGGGATATGAATTGTTGAAAATAGCTCAGAAACTGGATTTTGCCTCTGACCAGCGAGTAGAGTTTTTACACAATAAAATCCTATGAATTTTTGAGGCCTCTGGAAGTATTTTTTAATAAAAACTAGACATGTGAAGGGTTAAATGGCCACTAGAATCATGTCAATTGAAGTTTTCTTGAATTAATTATGAATTTTTGAAGTTGATGCATGATTTCTGGAATTTCTGAAAATGGGCGAATTTCATGAAATTAAGAGGGGAGTTTGCATAAGTGAATAAAATGAAATGTATTTGCTTTGTTTAGGCCAAGTACATATCCGGAGTTATTTTCGGACGCCGAGGGAAATTTATTAATTGCTGATCAGCTATCAGGTAGTAACTGTTTACTTATATACTCTAGGTTACCTTGTATGTTTACTGTGCCGTGATTGAGGAACAAGTCTCGTGAGTGGGACATGCATTTGGGCTGTAGGGCCTAGTGGACTGTGTGTTGGGATCCGTACAACGCAACGGATTAAATAAACTTGTGAATCCCGTCCCGAGGATCACTCAGGTGCGTTTAAACCTAGGCTAGGGAATCCGAAATTACCTTAGGAGAATTCGTTCGCGGCTTGTTCTTCGTTGAACAGGTGGGCTACCTCCTCGATCAGCAGAAGACGACTCGTAGGATCGTCTTCCTCCACCGGTATCCACACGAACAACTCCCGAACACGGCTACGGCAGCGTGCTAGCGCCTCTTGTGCGTCTCTCTTAATTTTCCACTCTAGGATTTTTCTCGTGGCTTTCTGAATGCGCTTGACAAAATGTCCCGTGAGTTTTCTAAACCCGTTCAGCGCATTATATAAAATTAATCCTCATTAATTTTGAAATTCAAATTTCAAATATGAATTAAAATACATTAATTACATCAATCAAATCTCGATGTAACGTATTTAATTCGCATTAAAAGCCGATTTGAAATTCGAATTTGGAATTGATTAAAATAAATGTATTAATTAAATCCATCTAATAGATCTAATCAAATCCATTTATTTAATCCAAATTAAAAGCCTTCGATTTAATTTATCTCTATAAATTAAATCCGAGAAATAATATCTTATCTATTTAATTTAAATTTGAGATACCATATCCCAATTTAATATTAAACAGATATACGATATCTTTATTCCAAAATTAAATGAGATACAATATCTCAATTTGTTTTAGACATTTAATTTATCAAATAAATTAAATACAAAACAAATATTATATATATTAATATTATAATGTAACGTATTTAATTCGCATTAAAAGCTGATTTGAAATTCGAATTTGGAATCTGGATTAAAATAAATGTATTAATTAAATCCATCTAATAGATCTAATCAAATCCATTTATTTAATCCAAATTAAAAGCCTTCGATTTAATTTATCTCTATAAATTAAATCCGAAAATAATATCTTATCTATTTAATTTAAATTTGAGATACCATATCCCAATTTAATATTAAACAGATATACGATATCTTTATTCCAAAATTAAATGAGACACAATATCTCAATTTGTTTTAGACATTTAATTTATCAAATAAATTAAATACAAAACAAATATTATATATATTAATATTATAATCTCTATTAATAATATTAACATATATTAATTTCGAATTTAATATATATATATATATGTCCTAGACTAAATTCAATATTCATTAAATCTTAGACGTATCTAAGATTCAATGAATCTGGACACATTTGCTCGTGTTGAGTTATTCTTGTGTGCCCTGCAGGCCCATATGAGATTGGTAGTGGGCCAACACTGTGTCAGCCCACAAATCGCAAGCGGCCTCTAGCAAGACATTGCGACTACCCAATTCACATGGGGATCGATGACACGATACAACCTATCGTACAACCATATCACGTCCCTTTTGTCACGCGATAATTTGGTCAAGGATGAGGCATGGTTAATGTCAACTTCCTTTTCTTGACCACTACTTTCTCGATTCTCAAGTAGTCTAATAAGTGAAATGGAAACTCCTTTCCATCACAGTACGGCCGTACATTTCTTAGCCTCACTCATCGAGGGGCCCAAGATATCTCTCTACAAATGTGAGGGACAAATTCCATCTTGACCATTCACATTCCTCCACATGAAAACCACTGATCCCGATGCCAGCCTTTATCATCACCCGGTCAAAGGTGACTTTTGACTAGGTCAAAGGTCAGTGACTCATCATGTAGGAATCCATGATGGTCTCAGTCATAGGGCGTTGTGACGCGGTTATACATGAGATAAGCTTATGACTAAATCCATGCGGCTTTCTCATAGTGGGTCGGTCCAAAGACCTTGTACTCTTACAAGTGCCCATGACTTTGATTCGTATCTCCATACGTCATCAAAGTCATATCGTCTTACCTCATCTTCGCTCCCCGTAGATGACCAACCAGGGACATTTAGGATATCATTTATAAGATATATCCAGGGATCAGTTATCACTGTAAACATGCGAATGAAGTGATAACTTAATTGAGAACAATGACTTGCCCTAGGGCATAATTTCCAACACTGTGTGTCATTGGGTCGCTACTGAGCCGTTAATGCATTCAGTGTCGTTGGATTTGAGGCTCGACTACTGTTGTTTTCCTAGCACTATGGAACCGAGGCTTATTTTTGTAGCTTGTTTGGCGTTGTTGTGTGTTCTGAATGCATGTGGTATGTCTTGCCATTGTTGATGTTATGTTTTTCCTAATTATGATTTCATACATGCACTACATATATATTGTATATGAGTTTGACAGTTACTCTGGGATTCAACTTTGAATCCCAGCCATTCTAAATGTAACACCCTATTTCTACGAACAATGTACAGAGTATGAATTAATGAATTAATGAAATATTGAGAAGTTTTTTGCTACAATAAAATTGTTTACTTTTATGGAACCTTTCAATTGTATTAAATAGCCAAAGTGTCACAATAAATCAAAGATTTTAGAGACTTTGAGACAATGTGATGGTCACCGTAATTGTGCCCAAAAATAGGCAAGGAAAATGAGAGAATTGTATTGAATTAATTAAGGCCAATAAGGGGTAAGTTGACTTGTCAACTTTATTAAGTGCCTAAAGGACATTAGGCAACAAATTGTTCGACCTTAAATAGGGCCAAAATTTCGCCCCAACTCAGCCCAAAAAGTGGATGAAAAATGCAATGTCGTAAAGTCAATCTTGTTAGGACTTTGTGTAACATGTTGGTGTAGGAATTAAAAGCTATATTTTGTCTCTTTTGGCCAAGGAATTTCGCATGACATAAGAATGTATGAGAGAAGAATATTTCCATGCAAAAAAAATAATTAGAAGTCAAGGGAAAAGAAAAGGGAAGTTAAGAATGAACCATGTCAAATTCTAGTTAAAAGACAACTAAAGTCCCTTAGAAGTCAAAGGTCACAAGAGGAACTTGGATTGACTTGTAGTTGGATCAATTGGACACTTGAATAAGGTTTGTGAAAGTCAAAATCTTCCCCAATAAGCCATGAGGGCGCTGGCCAAGAGAGAGAGAGAGAGGGAGACTAAACACAAAACTCACATGCTAAATGCAAAGTCAAGGCAATAAACCCTAGAGTAACAAGTGGCAACTTGGGAGCTAAGTTTGACTTTAAGTAGGCAATGGTACAAGTGAATTAAAAGAGCAATAAAAGTCAAATATTGTTGCTCTTTAAGCAAGAATATTTCCAACCAAGAATGAGACGGAGGAAGGATGATTTCAAGCCAATGTGAAAGTCAAAATGATGAGTCAAAGGCTTAGGAAAATGGACTAATGGAAAAAAGAACCAACAAGGGTCAAGTGGAGGCTTCAATTTGAAGCAAATGGAGACTAAATGGTGTCGGCTAAGAGTGTTAGTTCTCTATGGGTTTTTATGATTACTAACAATTGTAAACAAGATGTGAAGTTTTCCTTTCAAAAGTTGAGAAACTCACCGTCGAGCAAAACTCGAGGTTTGCAAAACTCGAGGTTTGCACAAAACCTCGAGGTTTGGCCTTACGAGAAGAACTCAAGGTTTCGAACGAGCAAAACTCGAGGTTTTCGAGAAAAACTCGAGATTTCATCACACGAGACTTCTCGTAATTTCTAGAAAATGCAAAACTCGAGGTTTCGGTAAAACCTCGAGGTTTGGCCTTACAGAGAGTCTCCTAAGTTTTAACATTTAAAAACCTCCAGTTTTTGTCTAAAACCTCCAGTTTATTTAAACATGAAAATTTTTTCACAAGTTTTGGTAAGATCGAGAGATTGCAGAACGAGTGGAACAAAGAAGCACTACTCCTCACAAGTTTCTATTTAAACATGAAAACCTCGAGGTTTGGTAAGAAACCTCGAGGTTTTGTCTTGCCGAGAAAAACTCATGTTTTAGCCGGTTTTTCTAAACCTCTAGTTTTGTGTGAAACCTCCAGGTTTGAGTCCAAGGCAATTTTCTCAAAGTTCCCACAATTAAGAGAAAACTCGAGGTTTCAGGACAAACCTCGAGTTTTGTCCAGGCAGAGAGCATCTGTGCTTTCTCAGTTTCCAAAACCTCCAGTTTTACTTTAAAACCTCCAGGTTTTTGTTTTGGCGCAAAAACTCAAAGTTTTCACATTTGAGTAAAAACTCGAGGTTTGGTGAGAAACCTCGAGGTTTTGGCAACCACAGAACACACATCTTTTCTCTGATCTGAAACCTCCAGTTTCCATGAAAACCTCCAGGTTTTGGCTTGGCGCGATTTCTCAAAGTTTTCACATTTGAAAGAAAACTCGAGGTTTCTTGTAAAACCTTGAGGTTTGGCCAACCCGAGAGCTCTAAAGTTTTTAATGTTTTGAAAGCCTCCGGTTTTGGATGAAAACCTCCAGTTTCGACGTTTTGGACTTAAATCAAATTTACATGCTAAAGTCCAAACCTCGAGGTTTGAGAACAAACCTCAAGGTTTCATCGCAAATGCAGAAATTCAAATTTGACGAATTTGTAAATCCTTCTTGTTTGATCTTAATACTTCCTATGATTATTCTCTAATGTTCCTAGATATGTTTAACCACTTTGTTAGTGAGTTTCAGATGAATTAGAGAATGTTTATTGAAGGTTTAAAGCAAAAGCAAAAGTGATATCAGTACATTAAATGCAAAACCCAGAGAGTTGCATTCTTTTGGGTAATTCGTATGCACACGCTTTGCAAAGGATTAAAGAATGTTTTCCACATCCAGTAGCTGTTATTCCAACGGATTAATTTGCAGGAAGTCAACTCTAAACTTCTACACAGCTGGATTAAGTGAAGATTAGAGAGAGAAGAAGACCAAAGCTTAACCAGAACTTGGTCTAATGAAGGCAACGGCTATAATGAAGATTACAAAGGTCATTTAATGCTCTCTTAGTATAAATAGAGCAGCATTCAAGTCTTCTCAACCACCACATCTGCTGAAAACGAATTGCATTCAAGTCTACATTTATTTTCTTCAGTTTTCACCTCTATTCTATCTTTTGATACACAAAGCTTCAGTGTTTATCTTTATCTACTCTTAGAGAGAATTTCTACTTGTAAATCATTTATTGTAAAGGATCACAAGTCTGGGGACTTGGTGATTGGGTTCATTGATTGCAACTTGTTAGGGGGAGTAAGTTCTAGTGAGAGAATTACTCTTGAGTACGAGTGTGTAATCAATTGAGATAGTGAAAATCCCGAGAGTCCGGGACCGGACGTAGGTCAAGGAGTTGGACCGAACCAAGATAAATTGTTGTGTCTTTGTCTTCTTCTCATTTGCACTCCTCATCTCTCTTTTTTGCTATTAAAAACAGAGCCATCTCAAAAAGTTTTTGAAATCCCCAATTCACCCCCTCTTGGTGATTTAGCTCCACTTTCATTTGGTATCAGAGCAAGGTCTTCTCTTTAGAGCTTAACAACTCGAGAAGGATCACCATGGAAGGTATTCTACCTGATGGAGCTTTGATCAACCGACCACCAGGATTCAATGGAGAGCATTATTCCTTCTGGAAAGCCAAGTTCAAAGTCTTTGTAATGGCTACAGAGTATGGTCTCTGGAGAGTGTTCGAAAGAGGAGATTACAAACCAACTATTCTTACAAATGGTCTGAGGGAAGAAAAGCCTGAAGAAGATTATGATGAGAATGACAGAAGAAATGTCATACTCAACAACAAGGTTGTTCTTCTACTGCAAAGTGCTCTTAGTCAACAAGAGTATTTCGTGTCTGCAATTTAACCACTGCTAAAGCAATGTGGGATGCACTGGAAATAGCTCATGAAAGAATTGCTGAAGTAAAGCAAAATCGAGTCAATACTCTTATGACTGAGTATGATCTTCTTCGTATGAAGCCTGACGAATCCATCAGCGATTTCCAGCTAAGATTCACCCATCTGATCAATTAGCTTGCTGCTTTGGGCAAAGAGTATGAGCAACTTGTCCAAGTAAGGAAGATTCTCAATATCCTCAACAAGGAATGGGAAGCCAAAGTCACTGCCATTGAAGAAGCTCGTGGAGATTCTATGGCATCTGTGGCAGCCCTCTTTGGGAGCCTCTCTGAATATGAAGCCAAGCTCAAGTTCAAGAAGGGACTTGATGAAGTTCATGGCAAGAATAAGGGAATTGCCCTTAAAGCTGTCAAAGAAGTTAAGGAATCAGATGATGATGAAGATGATGACGAAGATGAGGAGATAGGCATGATGGTCCCGAGATTCAAGAAATTCTACAAGAAGGACCAAGGATTCAAGAAATTTCACAAAGGTAGCTCCAGCTATGAGGCAAAGCAGCCCGTCATCTACTACGGCTGTGAAAAGCCTGGCCACATCAAGTCTGAATGCCCCCACTAACAAACGACAAGGAAAAGAAGAAGTTCAACAAATTCAGAAAGAAAGCCTATGTCTCAGCTATTTGGGGAGATAGCTCATCCGATGAAGATGAAGCTGATGAGGAAGAGAAAGCAAATATTTTCTTAGTTGCTGAAGAAGAAGAGCAACTTAACAACAATGATGAGGTATACGATTCAAAACCACCTTATGATGAGTTATTCACTGAATACATTGTTGTGCAATCTGAATTTGAAAAGGTTGCTGAAAAATATTTTTCTTTGAAAAACAAGAATATGACTCTTGAACTGCAAGTGAAAAATCTTTTTGAAAATAATGTTTGTGAAGATTGTGCTGATTTAGAGAAAAATAATTTACATCTCACAAAGGCACTTGAGAAATTCACTAGAGGTAGTGAAATGCTCAATGTTATTTTGAAACATTTATAAATGACTCAAATTGGTTACAAACCTGAAAGAGTAAACCCATAGGGAATTATCAATGGGTGCCAAAGGGATCTTATAAGGTTCCTAAGACACAAACTAACCCCAAAGGACCCAAGAAAAGATGGGTACCTAAGACTTAATCTGTTGTGTCTTGCAGGTTTGTCTAAGAGCATCAAAATCCAACAAATGGTACATTGACATTGGATGCTCTAGGCACATGACGGGAGATCAATCCAAATTTGCCTCAATCAAGCCCAAGGATGGTGGCAAGGTGACCTTTGGTGGAGACCAATCTGGAAAGATTGCTGGAATTGGTGAAATTGGCAACAATGAAGGACCACTAATCAAAGATGTCTACCTTGTGGAAGGACTTTGCCACAATCTCCTCAATGTAAGTCAAAACACTGATAAAGGTAACTTAGATATCTTCGATTCTGAGGAGTGCTTGATTGTAAGTAAGGATATTCTCCCTTTAGAAAACATAAAATCAAAAGCTTTATTTAGAGCCCCTAGAGATGGCAATTGTTATACACTTAACCTCTCTAGTAAGCGTTCTGTTTCTGAAAAATGTTTTGTAAGTAATTTGGATGAGAGTTGGCTATGGCACAAGCGATTAGCTCATGTCAATATGATTCAACTAGACAGATTAGTGAAAAAGGATTTGGTGATTGGTGTCCCTAAACTTCGTTTTAAAAATGACATGATTTGTGATGCTTGTCAAAAAGGAAAACAAACCAAATCATCTTTCAAATCTAAAAATGAGATTTCAACTAATAAACCTCTTCAACTACTTCACATGGATCTAGTTGGACCAGCTAGAGTAAAAAGCCTTGGTGGCAATCTTTATACCTTGGTCATAATTGATGATTTTTCCAGATTTACATGGACAATATTTTTATCTTCTAAAGATGAAACATTTGATCGCTTTGTTGTGTTTGCCAAGAAGGTCCAGAATGAGAAAGGATTCTCTATTTCAGAATCGAACCGATCATGGAGGAGAATTCGAAAACAATGCATTTGGTGAGTTCTCGTGACAAAGATGGGATAGACCACAACTTCTCAGCCCCAAGGACTCCTCAACAAAATGGTGTTGTGGAGAGAAAGAACCGAGTCCTTACTGAGATGGCAAGAGCTATACTGAATGAGAACAACACTTCTCAAGTGTTTTGGGCTATGCAATGAGGACTGCTTGCTACATCTCAAATCAGGCATACCTCCGGAAGAAGTTGAACAAGACTCCCTATGAGCTATACAAAGGAAGAAAACCAAATCTGGCTCATCTGCATGTGTTTGGATGTAAGTGTTTCATCCACAACAATGGTAAGGATAACTTGGGAAAGTTTGATCCCAAGGCCGATGAAGGTATATTTTTGGGCTATTCAAATAGGAGTAAAGCTTATAGAGTATTTGATACTCGTACTCATATTGTTGAAGAATCTATGCATGCTGTTTTCTGTGAATCTAAATCTGATAAACCTTTGGATGATGATGAAGAAAATGTTTTCAAAAACCAATTCTTTTCGAAAACTACTCCAGCATCTATTGAAAATCCTGAAAATGTTTTTGAGGCTGATCCCCAAAACAATTTTGAAAATCCTGATCAGTCTCAGCCTAGAGCTTGGAAATTCATAAGGAATCATCCTTTGGACCAAGTTATAGGTGATGTAAATTAAGGAGTAAGAACCAGAAACAGTACTTTAAATGAAGTAACATTTCTACTTTTTATATCACATATTGAACCCTCTAAGATTGATGAAGCCCTTTCAGACAATGATTGGGTGATAGCAATGCAAGAGGAGTTGTATCAATTTGATAGAAATCAAGTTTGGGATTTGGTACCTAGGCCTAAGGACCATCCGGTCATTGGTACTAAATGGGTATTCAAGAACAAACGAGATGAGTCAGCAATCATTGTCCGTAACAAGGCAAGATTGGTTGCTAAAGGCTATAATCAAGAAGAAGGAATTGATTATGAAGAAACTTATGCTCCAAAGGTGGCAAGATTGGAAGCCATAAGAGTTCTTCTAGCCTTTGCTTGTGTTAAAGAATTTAAACTCTATCAAATGGATTTGAAAGTGCTTTTCTAAATGGTTTTATTCAAGAGGAAGTTTATGTTGAACAACCTCCTGGTTTTCAAAATAAACATCATCCAGATCATGTTTATCGCCTCAAGAAAGCGCTTTATGGACTTAAGCAAGCTCCTAGAGCTTGGTATGAGCGATTAAGCAAATTCATTCTTAATCAAGGTTTTATTAGAGGAAAAGTAGATACAACTCTCTTCATAAAGAGTAATAAGCTTGGTGAAATTTTGATTGTCCAGATATATGTTGATGATATTATTTTTGGTGCTTCTAATGATGCTTTGTGTGAAGAATTTGCTAAGAATATGCAGGGAGAGAGTTTGAGATGTCCATGATGGCAACTATTTTCTTGGTCTGCAAATCAAGCAAAGGAAGAATGGAATCTTCATATCTCAGACCAAGTATCTCAATGATCTGCTGAAGAAGTTTGGGATGGACCAATGCAATGGTGCTGACACTCCAATGAGTTCAACTGCTTCATTGGATGCTGATGAAGAAGGCAAGGACTTCAACATCACAAGATATAGAGGAATGATTGGATCATTGCTCTATTTGACTGCAAGTCGTCCAAACATCCAATTCAGTGTAGGAATGTGTGCAAGGTTCCAGTCAGCTCCCAAGGAGTCTCATGTTGAACATGTAAAAAGAATCTTCAGATACCTTGCTGACACGAGAACACTTGGATTGTGGTTTCCTAAAGGTCAACCTAAACATTTGGTGGCATATTCAGATTCAGATCATGCTGGGTACAAGAATTATCGAAAGAGCACAAGTGGCCAATGTGAGTTTCTTGGTGGTTCAAGTGTCATGGTTCAGCAGTTTCTTGGTGGTTCCAATATGTTATTGCCTCAAGTTCCTGTGCCCAAGTGCTATGGCTCAAGCAGCAACTATCAGATTTGGAATCAACTTGAAGGAGATCCCAATATTGTGTGAAACCCCAAGCAAAAACCAAACCAAGATGGTTGTGTCTTCTATCGAGGCTGAATATGTAAGTTGTTGTGCTCAAGTTCTATGCTCAAATAGAAAAGTTCTATGGCTCAAATAAAACATACTCGGACTATCAAGCATATTGATGGGAATCAATCATGAAGGAGATCCCAATATTGTGTGACAACATTGGCAAGCACAATAAGCTTGGCAAAAAACCCGCCTTTAACATACTCGGACCAAGCATATTGATGTGAGGCATCATTTCATAAGGGATCATGTTCAGAAGAAAGATGTTAAAGTCATGTTCATCCCAACTCATCTTCAACTTGCTGATATCTTCACCAAACCATTGGCTAAGGAGCAATTCAATTTCATAAGAAGAGAATTGGGAATGGTAAATCCCAATGAGTTGTAAGTATTCCTTACTCAATGTTAGTTATGGTTTTGATGATTGAAAATTACTAACTTAAGCATCGGAGTGTCTAGACATGTTTTATGTAGGATATTCAAAAATCTAAGTTTTGCTGTCGAGGAGCAAAACCTCGAGGTTTTGGAGAAAACCTCGAGTTTTGGCCGTACATTGTCGGGGTTAGAGAGGAGCTGAGATTTTTGGAGAAGAAGAAACCTCAAGTTTTCAATAGAAACCTCGAGTTTTCATCAGACCGAGAGGTGTCCGGTTTTGAAGAATTGCAAAACCTCGAGGTTTTGAGAAAACCTCGAGTTTTGGAGGCTGACGTTTCAAAGGTTCACAGAACACCTTTGATGTCCAGGTTAGTACCCATTCATCAAACCTCGAGGTTTGACATGAAACCTCGAGCTTTGTCGCAACTATATATATGTGTCATTGTTTATGTTCTTCAAAACTCTACCTAAAACTCTAGGTTTAACCTCGTCTTTCTCTCTTCTCTCTGATTCTCTCATCTCCCGACCTAAATTCACTTTTTAAACCCTCCAATGGCTTCAAAATCAAATCCCCAAGACATTTTCGACAATGATTCTAGTCAGGAAGGGACCAAATCTTGGTTACCTCCTCCTCCTCGTCAACGACCAGTAAGGATAAAAACCATCCCAAATCGCCTCCACCTCGGTGTTGACCGTGCGATTAGAGGAATACAGGGCAACATCCTTGTGGCTCATCGCCAAACACTAAAAGAAAAGGGGTTTCGTTCAAAGAACCACCTAAGTCACCGGCCAAGAAACGCAAGGAACCAGAGCCCAAAGGGAAAGGAAAGGAGAAGGTTCCTAGGTCTCCAAAATCCCCAAGAATGAAGAGGGCATCAGTAGCTAAGTCTCAACAATCCTCAAGGAGCAAAGCTTCATCTCAAGCAACTGCTTCTGCTCAAGATCAAGAGGAGGAAGTGCCTTCAGTGATTGAGAATGCTATTACCGATATCTACCGCAATCCTTCTCCACCCAAAGGTTTTACAATTGCTTCTTCTACTATGACTAAGGAAGAAAATGATAAATTTAGGGAAGCATACTTGCATCGTGAATTCTGTCTTGTGGTTGCTATTAATTTGAAAGATTTTCTCCATGAATGTCATTTTGATCTGTCTCCCTGGCTGAAACAATATGAGTCTTTCATTTCCATATCTGCTCCCTATACTCCAAACCTTGTTCGTTTGTTTTATTACAATATGGAGTATGATAATGAACTAAGCCCAGATGGTGAGTTGATTGAGGAAAGAGTGACCACAATTGTTAAGGATGTCAAATTCACCTTGTCTGCCTCTATCTTGAACAAAATTTTGAAAATTGACAACCCTCCACCTATTCCTGAGTTCACTTACAGTAATCAGGAAATCTTTGAAACACTTAGACCCAATGAGCCCTTTCCCCAAAACCAGCATCACAGGCTTACCTTTAATCCTAGCTCTATGTTTGCTGAGAATAGGGTGTTGTGGTATGTCTATTCCAGGAATTTCATACACAAAGGTGGCAATTATACCCATTTCACTCAACAAGACTATCCACCCTTTACTGCCTTTTAACCTTGGTCATTGGCTTCTCCAGGCTATGATCAAGTTTAAATTTTCTCGTAGAAAACTTTGGCATATACCCTTTCCTTCCTTAATTTCTGTTATTCTCTACTACCACAAAATCTGGTATGTGGGCGCTATTGACACACTCGAGTATCCTCCATTCTTTGGGAAGACAATGTTAAATTTGATGAAGATCAAGTTTGGGGAAGAAGGGTTTGGACAATCACGAGCTCCTTCGAGATCTCAGCCAAGAGCATCTCAATCCCAAGCTCAAGAAGCTCAATCAGCTCCTCCACCTCCTCAGTCATCACTGCCAGCTGACCTTACTTCACAGATAAAGGAAGTTGTACTGCTCTTGCTGCCATGACCATTCGCATGGAGTTTGAAATGGGAAAATTAAGGGTTGAGATGACTCGTGGGCACAATGGACTCATTGAAATTCAAGATGCCATGAAGGAGCACCTTGAAGTAGTCTCTGGACAATCAGCTGAGCTTAAAGAAAAGGCTAAAGAGATTGATGCCAAGCTGTCAACACAGATTGTATCTCACATGGACCTCAGTGACAAAGTGGACAAGATTGTGAAGCACTTGCACATTGGCCTTTCTTCACCTTGTGGGACTGCTGCTGGTCCCATCACTTCTAGTCCTGCCTCTGGATCCTCTTCTCCTTCTTTCACTTTTACCAGTCCTCAGGTTCCTACTTCCTCTCTAGAGCCATCGAATCCCATCTTCCCCTCTCCAGTTGGAGCTACCACACCAGATACAGTCATCCTTCCATCACCATCTACCCCAGCCACTGAAATTCTTCATCTTTCCCCTCCTTCTACACCTTTGGTCAACCTTACCTTTGAAGATGACAAAGGGGGAGAGAAAAGCAAGGATTAGAATTTGAGTTTTGGAGAACTTATGTTTCTTTTTCTATCATCTTGTATTTCATTTTGCTCATGTACTGACTTATCCTTACTGATATGAAATATAAGTTTGATCAGTGTGTTCAATTTTGCTTATGTTGCTCATCTCTGACATCTTTTTGTTTACTTAACTTATAACATTTACAAACTTATATTTCCAAATGCCCAAGCTTCTCAAAATGAAGATTTTAAAACATTGTCAGTTGCAAAGTTTGTTTCAAGATGAAAACTCTCTCAAATTCTCAAGGATGCTTGTTTACAAGTGTTGTCATCATCAAAAAGGGGGAGAATGTTAGTTCTCTATGGGTTTTTGATGATTACTAACAATTGTAAACAAGATGTGAAGTTTTCCTTTCAAAAGTTGAGAAACTCACTGTCAGAGCAAAACTCGAGGTTTGCATAGAAACCTCGAGGTTTGGCCTTACAGAGAAGAACTCAAGGTTTCGACTAAGCAAAACTTGAGGTTTTCACAAAAAACTCGAGGTTTCATCACACGAGACTTCTCGCAATTTTTTTGAAAATGCAAAACTCGAGGTTTTCGATAAAACCTCGAGGTTTGGCCTTACAGAGAGTCTCCTAAGTTTTGAACATTTAAAAACCTCCAGTTTTTGTCTAAAACCTCCAGTTTCTATTTAAAAACCTTGAGTTTGAAGCCAACCAACTTGTACTAAAAATTAAACCCAAAACTGAACCAAAGGACACATGAGATAAGTTATTATTCTGCCAAAAAGGAGGCAGATTTCGAATCACCCATGAATGAGCCAAGAAAATTTAAGAAAACTAGGAGAAAAAGAAAGGAAGACAAGTCAAAAACCTAAGACAAACCATGGACCAATGGACAATAGCTTGCACAAACATTTTACATTGCCTATGATGGTTATTAAAGGACTCTTCTGCCCTTATTTTGCTACCCTAATTCGTGCACAAGAGAGAAGAAGAGAGTGAAGGAAGCGCTAAACACAAGCAAAAAGAGGAAGGCACCCTGTTGGTCGATTTCCTTGATGGCAAGTAAACCAATAGAACAAGTAATAAAGTGTAAGTACGAGTATCGTCCCATAGAGACTGAGATACCGATAAGTGACGCTCAACTGTTGTAATAGTTGTGTGAACAGAAAGTAAAATTTGATTGATTTGGGGGTTTTTGTGGTTACGCTAAATAACAAGAAAGTAAATAGAGTATCGTAGTCGTAAGAAGATATCAGTAGGAAATTAGGCTGAACTCGAAGTCATTCTTAAGTATATCAATCCCCTAGTTGCTTCACACATTGCTATAGCATTTATACTGCATAGCTTCCGTAATGCTACAGCATAGATACTAATTACAATGCTATTTAGCTAACCTACGACTAGAGTCTATTGAAGCTTCCACGTCCGATACATGTAATACTAACTTTACTTCTCCCATATGCCTATGACAATTTTCTAGTTAGATTAACATTACAAAGTAAGGTGTTATGGTTATGAGCGGTAGACCCATTCGTGACGCCTACAATAATAGGCCAAGCCTTGCACCCGACCTGCCTAGCAATCACTGTTTCTCATAGGTCTAACTCCGACTCCCTTCTAGTGAGCCGAGGCCACCGATCTAGCCCTTAGCTTCCATTAATCGACAAGAATTTAATTCACTGATAAGAAAACGGAATTTATTGAATTAAGAACTAGCAACCGGGTTCATTCTAAACTTATGAAATCACCTCGCTTAGCCATAGGAAATTTAGTTCATGACCGACGAGGAAACACAAATCGAGATAACAACACAAAACATATAACAACAAAATTACCCATGATCAAAAGATTAAAATGAAGAAAACAGAAAGCTTGATGAAGTTTCCGACTGCGTGGAAGAAGCCCTTTCACGTCACCACTCCACGTCTTCTTCTCTCCGTCTTACTGCAAGGAATGATGCTGGGTTCTCTTGGAGTTTTTGTGCCTTGTGAACTCTCTCTCTCTCTCTTCTTTCGAGTCTGGCCGTATATGAATGGAATTAGACTCTCAGCGACTCGACTCTCTTTAGGGTTGGCTTGATGTTTCCTTATATAATCAGGCTTTCTTGCGGCATAAGTTCTTGCGAGTTGGGCCTTTCCTAATCTGTTGAGATCCATTCGTATCTCTCTTTCCAATCTTAGTAGATTGATTCTACTGATCCTGCGGGATTCTTCAAATCTTTTAGTTTCAATCCTCCGCATCTTCTATTCCATTACGTCAGCAATCTACCTGTTGTTCACGACCTTTACTATATTTCCTGAAATAATCTTGACAAAAGATCAGAACATATGCTGCATAGCATTGCGTCCTTTACTTTGTTATAGCTTCAGAGATTCCTTGTATTGCACTTCGATAGGCTGTCCTGGAGTTCCAAAATCATGTTTACAACTTGGACCCATACAAAATTTTGTCCTAAAAACTTTGGAATCATCAAAAATACCAAAGTCACTTCAAATCTACATGTATACAGCCCTAGATGAAAATCATAGATTATGAACAACAACCATAAGTTTCATTTTAGCTTCATATTCCTTCGTTTCTTATCTTAATCTTCTTTTTGACACCATGAACTTAACTTTAATCATTTTATATCCTCTTTTAATGGTTAGGACAGAGCCTCCTCTTACCAAAAAAATATTCTTTAATCAGCCACTTACATAAAAATCACCTCAAAAATTCAAAATACAAAGTCACAAGAAGCTAGGAAGAATGCTTGTGACTTGCTTTCTCTTGAATTTCTTCTTTTTTATGCCACTGAATAGGTTCGGCCTGGGCTCCAACAACATCATACTGTAGGATTGTTCATGAGAACTTAAATGATATACATGAAGATGGAAGAAGATAGAAGGCTATTTTAACCAAATATTGAACCTACTTACCTTAGGCTTCAACTTGGGTGTGATGAGTAAATTTATGCCATGTTTTCCCTGTAGTAAATGACAGAATTGAACAGTGAATATGAGCTTAATTGTGTTAAATCCAGGCAAAAATGCATTAATTCATTATATAGGGAACTTAAGGATGCATTTCACACATATCCTAAACATGCGCTAAGAAAAGAACAAGTTGCAAAATAGTAAATGAAGTTCAATGGACATGAAATTTTACAGGCTCAAAGTAGGCATCTGTTGGTCGATTTCCTTGATGGCAAGTGAACCAGTCGAACAAGTAATAAAGTGTAAGTAGAGTATCGTCCCACAGAGACTGAGATACCAAAGAGTGACGCTCAATTGCTATGATAGTTGTGCAAGCGAAAGTAAATATATTGGGATGAGAGGTTGTTGTGATTATGCTACTAGCAAAAGTAAACAAAATGACTTTAAATGTGAGAAGATATCAGTAGAAGGTTAGGCTGGACTCAGAATCACCCTTAAGTGCATCAATCCCCCTGTTGCTTCTACCCAATGCTATAGCATCTATCTTGCACACTTCCGTAATTGCTACTGACATACCTACTACCTACAAAGTTATTTGGTTAACCCACCTCTATAGTCTACCGAAGCTTCCGCGTTCGATACATATGAAGCTAACTATACTCCTTCCATATTCCTATGGCAACTTTCTAGTCGGATCGCGCTACGCTCGGGTGTTATGGTTATGAGAGGTAGACCCATTCCCCGAAGCCTACAATAATAGGTCAAGCCGTGCACGGGCTGCCTAGCAAACATTTCTCGAGAGGTCTAACCTCAACTCCTTGCCGATGGCCGAGGCCACAAATCTAGCCCTTAACTACCGTTAACCGACTAGTAATTAAAACACTGATAAGCAAACCAAATTTATTGAATTAAGAACTTGCAAATGGGTTCATTCAACAACTTAAAGACTCATCCTCGTCCAGTCATATGAAAATCAGTTCATGACTGACGAGGGACACACAAAATAGACACTAATAGAATGACCCATAATCGAGAAAACAAAGATAAAAAGGGAACACAGAAAGCTTTGACGGAATTTCCAACGGCGTGGTCGAAGCCTTATCACGTCACCATTCCACGTCTTCTTCGTTCCGTCGTACTGCAGGGAAGGATGCTGGGTTGTCCTAAAAGTCTCGTGCTTCGTTCACGTCATCACTTTTCTCTCGAGTCTGCCGAAAGATATAATCTTGTTCTAGGGCTCTCCAACTCTTCTAGGGTTGGCAACGTTGTTTCCTTTTATAATCAAGCTTTTCTTGCGTCATAAGTTACAGCGAGCTGGGCCTTTCCTAATCGTCAGGATTTATTGTATCTCTAGATTTGAGTAGATTGCTTCTTGATTCTCGGGGGATTCTCCAAATCTGTTAGTTCTCGATCCTCCACATCTTCTATTCCGTTATATCAAGCAACCTAACCGTCGAGCGCCCTTTTCTTTTATTCCCGAAATCATCTGGGTAACAAGGTCGAAAAAACATACCGCATAGCATTGCGTCCTTTACTTTGCTATAGCATTCTTGATGCCTTGTATTGCACTTCGACTCACGAATGTCGAATGCTATAGCATCGTATCGTTCTTCTTTAAAGATACGTTCAAATTGTTCCATTTTTAGCATATGCAAATGATTTCTATTCTTAAGTCCCTATATCATGAATGTACGCCTTTTTGCTTAGACTATCTGTAGTTAAGCTTGTATTTAACATTCAATTCAATCATAAAGTATAGG
Source organism: Acacia acuminata (assembly GCA_019022655.1). NCBI lineage: Eukaryota > Viridiplantae > Streptophyta > Magnoliopsida > Fabales > Fabaceae > Acacia > Acacia acuminata. Next base: position 59,430 of record JAFJYI010000348.1, on the reverse strand, counting down.
GAAAACATGGTATGATTTGTGCTCATCAGCATCTTGGTCTTCAATTTGATATAAACGTTTGTACTTTTTTGAGGTGCCTACTACGAGATATGAATTTTTAAAAATAGCCCAAAAACTAGATTTTTGCCTCTGACTAGCGAGTAGAGTTTTTATACAGAAAAAGGATACAATGTTTGTGACCTCTGGAAGTATTTTTAACAAAAACTAGACATGTTAAGGGTTAAATGGTTACTGGAATCACGCTAATTGGACTTTTCTTGAATTATTATGAACTTTTGAAGTTAAGGCATAATTTTTGGATTTTCTGGAATGGACGAATTTCATGGAATTAAAGAGGAAAGTTTGCATTAGTGAATGATATGAGGTATATCTACTTTATTTAGGGTCAACATGTGTCCAGAGTATTTTACGAGCACCGAGAACATATTTAGGGTCAACACGTGTCCAGACTATTTTACGAGCACCGAGAACATTTTTATAAAATTTTGGACAATTGTCAGGTAGTAACTGTTTACTCGCATGCTCTATGTTACTTTTGTATGTTTGCTGTGCTATGATTGTGGAATATGTCTCGTGAGTGGGACATGCGTTTGGGATGTAGGGCCTAGAGGACTCCACCTACCCCATATACCTCGTGTGTCCTTGGGTCGCCCTAAGGACACACAAGCCCAATAGGTACTACAGGGAGGCCTAGTGACTTGTGTGTCCTTAGGCCTCGCAAAATAATAACTCTTCCTTGACATTGAAAATAGGGTCCACACGAACACCTAGATACAGGCTGTCATAGTGCATTCGGTGTAGTTTTTAATAAATTCTAGGGTTTGAATGTCTAGTTTACCGGCTACCAAGCCACTGGTCCAGTTGTTCTCCTAGCGCTATGGAACTAGGGTCTATGTCTATAGGGACTCAATGGAAACCTCAAAGATACCAAAATACTACAGGAAAAAACCACCATGATTTGGATCCCATTCCAAACTTTGTAGATGTGTTTTGAGTGCTTATTGTATGTTTACCATTATGGATATTGTGATTTTTCCTAATTGTGGATTGCATACATGCAGTGCATACATATTATATATGAGTTTGATAGTTACTTTGGGATTCAATTTTGAATATCAGACCATTCCAAAGACATAGGTAGATCTAGCTGAGTTGATTTGGAGATTTAAGGTAGGGCATAGAGTTGAGAGCTGAAGAAATAGGGAATGACCTATCGTCTTGTGTATTTTATATTTTGGATGACTGTATATTTTACTTTCTGCCCGGTATTTACTTTGGATCACTGTACCCTAACCCTATGGGGACTATTTATCGCTTACTTTCCGCACTTTTACCAGTATTACGTATTTGTCCAAACCGATCCTATGCTTTTCTGCGTAACACTCTAATGCATGTTAACATGGAATAATTAAAGGAAGGTAACAACTAAGTTATCCGCCACCCGAGAGGGCGAGGCCGACAGACGTGTAATAGTCTTGGTCTCAGAGTATGGTTTGGAAGGTATTGATAAAAGATAAATTAAAGTGGTTAAGGGTACTGATATAATTTCGGGCAAATAGAGTAGGAAAGAAGGTGGATAAAAGATTTTTAGACAGTAGTACAGTAGATGGAGAGCACCAGAAGCTAGAGTCTTAGGTAGAGCGAGGTAAATAAGCTATTTTGATGTTGTATAGGGTTAAGGCATATTTGGAAGGGCTACCAGGCGCTATAAAACTTTAAGATGGTACACATCCCACAGGTAGTAACTGTTTTACTCAAGTACTTGATATGTGTTTGTTTGCCATGTGTATTTGTATGTTTTGCCAAATATGCATACAAAACATGTTGGGGTTCGAGTCCCTAACTATTGTGTTCCTAGCATTGAGGAGAGGTCCGAGGCTGGCCTTGATTGGCGGCTCTATGGGTCATTAGGTTTGGGGTTGGCCGGGTGTAGGAAGCTCTACGGGTCGTGATTTTGGTAAATCTAGGGCTTGCCTTGGTAAGGCAGCTCACCGGTGTGTGATGTTTGGTTACTGTATGTTTCTGTTTGCATATATGGTATATTTGGCATTTTATCTTTGATTTATATGTCATGGTTGCATGCATACACTATACACATATAGTACATGAGTATTGACAGTTACTTTGGGGTTCATTCTTGAACTCCAGATCGGTGTGTAGATATAGGGAGTTGCGTCTGAGCAGACAAAGACCTTTTTGGAAAGGTAGGAATACAGTGGTAGATTGAAGAATAGGGAATGCCCTATTATATGTTGTATCTGTTTTTGGATGACTATATTATTTTTGTATTTTATCTTTGGATAACTATACCCTTAACCCTTCAGGGACAATTTACTTTTTGATTATCGTACTTTTACCAGTACAGTAGATAGTTCAAACCGGTATAATGCTCTGTTGCACTCATTCGATATGTGCTAAAAGGAATAAATAACTAAGGAAAGATAACAGATAGAAGGAATCCCTCTAACCCGGCACCCAAAAGGGAAAGGCTGGTAGGGGTGTAACAGTTGGCTCCTTCACGACTTCGATGATCTTTAGGTTGGCCATCTTTTCCTTTTATAGCCAGGTTTCCTTACGTCGTTCGTCCAGTAAGTTGGGCCTTTCTAAATTCGTCAGGTCCAACTGGTCCAACTTTCCAAATTCGGTTGATTGATTCTGCTGGTACTACAGGATTCTCCAAATCTTGTCTTTGATCCCCCGCATCTTCTAATTCAATATGTCAGCAATCTAACCACCGTCTAAACGTCCGTCCAATAACCTGTATTTAATTTTCTGAATAGCCTTGAGGAAAACTCAGATTTCACGGCGCATAGCATTGCTTCACTTACGCTGTTATAGCATTAGGATTGCATTGTATTGCGGGCTTGTTATGACTGATCCGATGCTATAGCATTGTATCGGCTGCGCTATGTGCTTTCACAATAAACCTCAAACTTGCCCTTTCCTTATGCACATGTATAGGATAATTATGCAATTACCACGATTTATGAGATTCATCCTACATTTCCCTATATGCTTGCATTATAACATATTTACTCAAATTATATGCATTTAAGTTCATATTCACCATACAAAACAGGTACACATCATAGGAAAACATGGCATAAATTGTACTCATCAAACACCCTCACACTTAGCTTTTTGCACTCCTGGGCAAAATAAAGATAAAGATAATAGAGCAGAACTTTAACCCATAGCAGCAGCATTCTTGTCTACACAACCGTGGTTTTGGTATTGCCCTTTAGTTCACTTCCCATGTAGGCAATCCCACTGCCCAGTACTAGCAGGACGTGATGCAGGTTATTGCTAAAGCAAGGAAGGGTTGAGAGCCTCTCGGATTAAGTGTATGCTCTCTCGTACTTGGGGGTTTTGTTTTCTCTCTATCAAGCTAACCTAGAGGTTCCATAGCCTTGTCAAAGTTCTAAGACTACTTCCCTGCATCTGAGTTTTCATGCATCAAAAGGGCTTCTTGGGTTGTAATGTATGGAATGGCCATCTGTGTGTGGAGGTGGTAAAAATGATCATTTTTGTAGTAAAGCACCAGATAGGCATCAAGTTATGCTCAAGTATTCTTGCGATCCATTCAAAACTTTTGCTTGCTCTGCTGCCTTGTCTTTACATGACAATAGTAGTTTTTTGTTTCTTCTTCTTCTTCTTCTTCTTCTTCTTTTTTAAACAAACTTTTCTCACAATATTTTAACAGGGAGGAAGATGCTATATCATTATGCGTAGTACTCTCACTTGGCTGTCTATCTATTTCTGTCACAGCAATGTATATAAAGCTCAAAGGGGGTAGCAAATGAAGAATGAATTCTATGGTTTGTGTATGGGAATTGGGGATGAAATGTGAATGCCTTTATAATACGCATTACAACTCAGATGCCACATAGTTTATCAGAGAAATAAGACAAATCAAAGATCATTCATGGGTTAGCTGACATGCACACTAAAATAGGAACAATTAGGCTCAAACAAATCCTTCCAAAATGGGTTCTTTCTATTCTTCCTTACCATCATTTTACCGTACACAGAACTATCTAGTATCGTCAATTTCCCAAGCCTATACGGTTCAGTTCCCTTCAGGAAATTGTGTTATGCACAGTCATACAGATAATCATTCTAATGCTATTTTGGTCTCTGTTCGTGTTCTATCATTCATCACAATTTTGAAATTTTTTTCTAGTTTGTGGGAAGCTAAAGTTAGGGGTGTTCTGAGCACATTAATCATTGATTATTAGCATAGCACCCGATAGTCCCCTACCTCACACTTAAATGGTACAATGCCCCATTGCAGCAAGAAGAGCAATATTGCACAGGGAAGACAACAAACGAGCAGGTAGGTAGAGAAATCCATTATAGAAAACCAGTTAAAAGTATCATTCACAAAAAGGCCCTGAGACAATTAAATAGGGTGAGGGCAGAGAAAGAAAAAGAAGAAACGACAACAAGGTGCAGCAAACGACACTAAGGGTCAGAAGGGCTAGAAGGGGCATGAGCGCTAGTGGCAGTGTCCTCATCCGAGGAGATCTCGTCCATGCCGTTTACATCTGGATTCTCTGAATGGGACTGAGAAAGGGAGAGGGCCATTGGGGGTTCGCGGAGGTGAGCGGCGAGAAGGTACGCGGGTCGCGGTGGAGGGACTTCAACTCAGAGCGAAGGGTGTCGATGGTGAGATGAACTCAGCCGTTGACTTAGGACGCAACAGGGTTCCAGTAGAGTGGGGCATGAGTGAAGATATAGTCTTTGTCGGAAAAATTGGTCGTGCCAGTCCCAACGGAGGATTGGTGCCAGTAGAGTGGGGCATGGGTGAAGATATGGTTGGTGTCCTGCTACAGCAATGGTCATTTTTTTCCACCTTTACACACAGATGGCCATTCCACACATTACAACCTAAAAAGCCCTTTTGACATATGAGAACTCAGATGCTAGGAAGTAATCGTAGAACTTTAACAAGGCTATAGAGCTTCCAAGCTAGCTTGACAGGAGAGAAAATTTAAATCCCCAAAGTAAGAGAGAGTACACAATGAGTTGAGTGTCTCTTAATGCTTCCTTGCCTGAGCAATATCTTGCATCATGTGCTACTAGTACTGGGCAGTGGGATTGCCTAGATGGGAACGTGAACTAAGGGCCATAACAACAGCACGGTTGTATGGACAGGAATGCTGCTGTAGGTTAAAGTTATACTCTATTAGCTCTATCTTTATTTTTCCCGAGAGTGCAAAAAGCTAAGTGTGGGGTATTTGATGGATACAATTTATGCCACGTTTTCCTTATGGTGTGTGCTTGTTTTTTTATAGTAAATATAAACCTAAATGCATCTAATCTGATCAAATATGTTATAATTCACGCATATAGGGAAATGCAGGATGAATCTCATGAATTGTGGTAATTGTATAATCATCCTAAACATGTGCGTAAGAAAAGGGGACAATTTGAGGTTATTGTGAAAGCACGTAGCATAGCCGATACAATGCTATAGCATCGGGTCAGCCATAATAAGCCGCAATACAATGCAACCCTAATGCTATAGCAGCGTAAGTGAAGCAATGCTATGCGCCATGTACTCTGATGTTTCCTTGAGGCTATTTTAGGAAATTGAACGTAGGTTGTTAGACGGACGTTAGTCAATGGTTAGATTGATGACGTATTGGAATAGAAGATGTGGAAGATTGAAGCTAAGATTTGGAGAATCCTGCAGTATCAGCAGAATCAATCAACCAAATTTGGAGAGTTGGACCAGTTGGACCTGACAGATTTGGAAAGGCCCAGCTCACTGAACGTACGCCACAAGTAAGCCTGGCTATTGTTGGTCGATTTCCTTAATGGCAAGTGAACCAGTCGAACAAGTGATAAAGTGTAAGTAGAGTATCATCCCACAGAGACTGAGATACTAAGAAGTGACACTCAAATGCTATGATAGTTGTGCAAAACAGAAAATAAATATGATTGTTTTGAGAGGTTTTTGTGGTTACGCTAAATAACAAACAAAAGTAAACAGAGTATCGTAGTCATAAGAAGATATCAGTAGGAAATCAGGCTGAGCTTGGAATCATTCTTAAGCATATTAATCCCCTAGTTGCTTTGCACATTGCTATAACATCTATACTGCCAGCTTCTGTAATGCTACAGCATAGCTACTAACTGCAATGCTATTTAGTTATGAAAGTGGAGCTTAATCACCAAGAGGGGGGTGAATTGGGGATTTTAAAATCTTTTGAAACTGCTCTGTTTATGACAGCAAAAACAAAGATGAACAGAGTGAAAGAGAGAAGAGCAAGACACACGAATTTATACTGGTTCGGTCTAACCTCTTAACCTACTTCCAGTCCCCAGACTCTCTGGGATTTCCACTATATCAAATGATTACACACTCTGTACTGAAGAGTAATTCTCTCACTAGAATTTACTCCCCCTTACAAGTTGTAATCAATGAACCTAATCACCAAGTCCCCAGACTTGCTATTCTTTCCAATAAATGATTTACAGATAAAAAATCTCTCTAAGAGTGGATAAAGATAAACACTGAAGCTTTGTGTATCAAAAGATACAATACAAGTGAAAACTGAACGTATAAGTGTAAGACTTGAATGCAATTCATTTTTAGCAGATGTGTGTGTGTAGAAGACTTGAATGCTGCTCTATTTATACTAAGAGAGCATTAAATGACCGTTGTAATCTTCAATATAACCGTTGCCTTCATTAGACAAAGTTCGGGTAAGTTTAGGTCTTCTTCTCTCTAATCTTCACTTAATCTAGTCGTGCGTAAGTTCGAGTTGACTCTCTCGCAAATTAATCCGTTGGAGTAGCAGCTACTTGGATGTGGAAATCATTCTTTAATTCTTTGTAAACGTGTGCAGGTGGATTACCCAAAAGTGTGCAACTTTCTGGGTTTTGCATCTAATGTGCTGACTTCACTTTTTGCTTTTGCTTTAAACCTTCAATAATCATTCTCTAACTTATCTAAAACTTACTAACAAAGTGGTTAAACATGTCTAGGAACATTAGAGAATAAAGATAGGAAGTATTGAGATCTAACAAAAAGGTTTTACAAATTCGTAGGATTTGAAATTTAGAATCAGCGATGTAAACTCGAGTTTGGTTTATCTAAACTCGAGTTTAGGACTTTGGCATGTAAAAATGATTTAAGTCCAAAACATCTAAACTGGAGGTTTTCTTTCAAAACCAGAGGTTTTCAACTTAGTAAAAGCTACAATGCTCTCGGGTTGGGCCAAACTCGAAGTTTCCAAATCGAGAACTCGAGTTTCCTCCACCCAAATGAGGAAAGTCACGATTCTGATTTTTGGAACACATCTTGAGTGAAATGTAAACTCGAGTCTATTAGTGAGTAGCCTCGAGTTTGTCATTGTTCATGTCTAAACTCAGTTTTAACTCTTAAAACACAAACCGGAGGTTTCGGTGCAAACTCTAGAGTTTTCTTATGTTAAAATCACATTGCTTCTATAAGGCGCAAACTCGAGTTTAGAAACTTAAACTCGAGTTTTCTTAACAAAGAAAACTTTTGGAAAACCCTCGGCTAGAAGCAAACTTGAGGTTTAAAAAAGTAGACTTGAGTTTGCTTAAGTTATAAACATTGAGAGCTCTCGGCCAAGCGGAAACTCGAGTTTGCACGCAAACTCGAGTTTACATGTTTTGTAAACTCTTGTAGATTTTCAAGTCAATGGCAAACTCTAGTTAAAAAAGGAGTAGTCTCGAGCTTATGAAAATTCTTCATTTGAAAATCCTTCCCGCCGAGGCAAACTCGAGTTTGTCTCGCAAACTCGAGTTTACACATTTGTAAGCTCTTTAAAGATTTTCTCTGGAGGTGCAAACTTGAGGTTTAGAAATGAGGTCTCGAGTTTAACAATGTTTTGTACTTGAAATGCTCTCGGTCTCTCACAAACTCGAGCTTACATTTGTAGCCTCGAGTTTGTTCAAAATATGAGAAAAACTTTGGAAAACTCTCAAGTTAAAACTTTTGGTCCAGTCTCGAGTTTGAAGTGCAACCTGGAAAGTTTGTCTCTCTGTCGCAGAGCAAACTCGGGCTCGAGTTTGGCGCCGATGTAATGTTTTTGGGTTAAAATCAACAAGTTTCATCAATCATTTAACTTGTCCAAAAACATCCATACATGTTTACAATTGTCAGTTATCATCAAAACACATAGAGAACTAACAAGTCAACCCACCACTATAGTCTATCGAAGCTTTTGCGTCTGATACTTCTAATGCTAACTTTACTCCTTCCATATATGCCTATGGTAATTTTCTAGTTAGATCAACTTTACAAAATAGGGTGTATTGGTTATGAGCGGTAGACCCATTCCTGAAGCCTATAATAATAGGTTAAGCCTTGCACCAGCCTGCCTAGCAATCACTATTTCTCGTAGGTCTAACCTTGACTCCTTGCCAGTAAGCCGAGGCCACAAATCTCGCCCTTAGCTTCCGTTAATCGACAATGGAATTAAATCCCTGATAAGCAAATTGAATTTATTGAATGTTTTTTTTATTAAATCCCTGATAACCTACAATAATAGATTAAGCCTTGCACCAGCCTGCCTATAGTAATTGTTGACAATTGCTCCGGCCCTGGGAGTTCTCCCCAGGGCCCCTTTTGTGAATTTTTTTTTTATTTTCTTCTCTTGCTCTCTGCTTTTCTCGCCCCCTCAATCTTTGTGAATGCCTGCGCGCTTGATTCTTGCATATTATTCTGTTGCAATGTGGGCATTGCATCGTTCCAAATGTGGGGGATAGATACCAATTTGCGATATAATCTGCCACAAATGTCTCTGTGATTGCGTGTTTGTGCTTTGATTCATCCTACATTTAGTTTTTTTGTGCACCTACTGAGTTTTTTGGAAAAACTCCATGGTAAAGCATGAATAAGGCATTGTAGCAATGGAATGATTGCTGGTGTAACTAACAGGGCACAATTGCTTAGGGGAACTGAACCTTTAGGCTTGGGAAATTGACAGTGCTAGCCAATCTGATACGAGGTAAAGTGGCAATGAGGAAGTTTAAAGGGAAGAACCCCCAATGGAAGGATTAAATTGAGCCTACTGCCTACTTGTTCTATTTCGAGTGCATGTCTGCTAGCCTATGTTTGATCCTTGATTTGTCTTAGTTCTTCTATATCTATCTAGCATCTGAGTTTGAAGTTCATAGGAAAAAGGCATTCATGTCGTACCCATTATCCCCATATGCAACCCATTGATCATATTTCCATGTCGTCACCCCTTTTGAGCCACATAAGTATGCTATAGCAGAGCAGGCAGGATAAGAGAATTGAATAAAACTGAAAACAATGTTATGGCAGAGTGCTCCCGTGAAAAGCTGTAGAAAGAATTGAAGAGCTGTTGTTTTGGTTTGAGTAAAAAAAAAGTGAAAAAAGGAAAAGAAAAAGAAAGAAGGAAGAACCTAAGAAAAGGCTTGAAATAGAGAACATCATGAAGTACAAGATTCAAAGAGAAGCACTCGGCTGACGACGAAGGACTTATCTGCCAAGCTACTATAGCATCCACCATCTTTTCCATCTCACAATATTTGACCATCCACACATTACAAACCAAGAAGTCCTTTGGATGAACGAATACTCAGAATGCTAGGAAGAAATTTTAGAACTTTGACAAGGCTATGGATCTTCTGGGCCTGTTTGACAAGAGAGAAACGAAAATCCCTGGGTGAGAGAGTGTAAACACTGAAACTTGAGAGCCCTTGAGATTTCTTCATCTAAACGATGCCACGCTTCATGAGTCATTGGCACCGGGCAATGGGATTGCTGAATAGGGGATGGAAACTGAAATCAAGCGTGCAAGCAAGGTTATACAGATAGGAGTACCACGACTATGAGCTTTTCTTCGCTTCATCTGATTTTGCTCAGGAGTGCAAAAAGCTAAGTGTGGGGGTATTTGATGAGCACAAATAATACCATATTTTCCCTATAGTAATAGGCTGAATTAAATGTAAAATCTAAGCTTAACCATAGATAATCTAAGCAAAAAGGCATACATTCATGATATAGGGACTAAGGAGTAGAAATCATTTGCATGTGCTTTGAGAATGGAACAATTTATCGTGTTTTTAAGGGAAATCGTATAGCAAGGTGATACGATGTTATAGCATTCTCGACAAAGACAATTCAAGTGCAATACAAGGCATCTTGATTGCTATAGCAAAGTAGAGGAAGCAATGCTATGCGATATGTTTTTTGACCTTTTTACCCAGATGATTTCAGGAATAAAATAAAGGGCGATATTGACAGATATGTTGGCAATGTAACGAAATAGAAGATGCGGAGGATCGGAACTGAAAGATTTGGAGAATCCCGCAAAATCAATAGAAGCAATCTACTCGGATCCAAAGATATGATAGATTCCGACAGATTAGGAAAGGCCCAGCTCGCTGTGACTTAAGCCGCAAGAAAAGACTGATTATTAAAGGAAACAAGAGAGCCAACCCTAACAGAGTCGGAGAGCCCTAGAATGAGATTCTGACTTTCGGCAGACTCAAGAGAAGAGTGAGAGATTTCACAAGAGCACGATACTTCCAGACGCCAAAGATCCTTCCCTCGCAAGGCGACGAACGAAGAAGACGTGGAGTGGTGACGTGATAGGACCTCAACCACGCCATCGGAAATTCCATCAAGCTTTCTGTTATCAGTTCTTTTTATCTTTGTTTTATTGATCATGGGTCATTCTGTTAGTGTCTGCTTTGTGTGTCCCTCGTCAGTCATAAACGAAACTTTATATGGCTGGACGAGGATGAGTCTTTAAGTGTTGAATGAACCCAGTTGCAGTTTCTTAATTCAATAAATTTGGTTTGTGTATTGGTGTGCTTATTACTAGTCGGTTAACAGAAGTTAAGGGCTAGATCTGTGGCCCCAGCTTACTGGCAAGGAGTTGGGGTTAGACCTCTGAAAAACAGTGTTTGCTAGGCCGCCCCTGCACGACGTGACCTATTATTGTAGGCTTCAGGAATGGGTCTACCTCTCATAACTATTACACCCTGAGCGTAATGCAGGTTTGACTAGAAAGTTGCCATAGGAATATGGAAAGAGTATAGTTAGTATCAAATGTATCGGACGCGGAAGCTTCGGTAGATTATAGTGGTGGGTTAACCAAATAGCTTTGCAGTCGGTGTCTATGTCAGTAGCAATTGCGTAAGCCGTACAATGTAGATGCTATAGCATTGGGGTAGAGCAACAGGGGGATTGAAGTACTTAAGGATGATTCTCGAGTCCAGCAAATTTCGACTTCTCACCGATATCTTCTCTCGTTCATAGATCTTTTGTTTACATTTGTTAGTAGCATAGTTACGAAACCCCTCAACCAATTATATCTATTTTCTGTTTTCACAACTGTCATAGTATCGGTGCGTCATTCCTCGGTATCTCAGCCTCTCGTGGGACGATACTCTACTTACACTTTATTACTTGTTCGACTGGTTCACTTGCCATCAAGGAAATCGACCAATAGGTTCTATAATTGATCGGTTTGTCCATCGAGACCTTTGTAAAATGTTTCTAACTGGACCCATTCGCACAGTCCGTGCTGTGGGCATCTTCTAAGGAGGTCTTTGAATCTGTCCCAGGCTTCATAAGTAGATTCACCAGACTTTTGTTGGAAGTTGGTGATGTCCCCTCTGAGTTGAGCATTCTTAGTAGGTGGAAAAAATTTGAGCAAGAACTTACTCCCCAAATCATTCCAGGAGGTGATCAAATTAGCTGGTAGGTTATTGAGCCACATTCGAGCCTTGTCCCTAAGTGAGAATAGGAATAATTTAATCCGGACGACGTCGGGTGTGACTCCTGGAATGATGAATGAATCACACACCTCCATGAAGGCCTTGAGATGTAAGTGAGGATCTTCAGATGGGAGTCCTCCAAATTGTCCGGCTGCATTCAGCATCTAAATCATGACACCTTTAATTTCAAAGTGTCCAGAAAGGGGGTAATTTCACTCATTTTACTCAGAAAGATTACTCCCTCTTCACTGTGCTTGTCAAGAAAATTCCCATCAAGCTTTGTCATTGGATCTTTCAAGAAATGTTGAGGTTTAAATTTGCTTCTCGCAGACCATCTCACATTCCATTTCCATCACTTGTGTCAGTGATTCTTTTCTATCACAAGATCTGGCATCTTGGCCCTCCTGATTCTCTCAAGACTCCTTCTCCTTTTGGAAAATATCAGTTAAATCTCATGAGAATCAGCTTTGAACCTGAAGGCTCAGGACACTCACGAGCCCCTTCCAGATCACATGGCAGACCATCTCATGCTCAAGATCAAGAGGCTCAGTCAACCCCTCAGTCCTCTGTTCCATCTGATTTTGATGCCAGAGTGAAAGAAATTGTGGATGCTGCCATTGTTGCCATGTCAATCAGAATTGAATTCGAAGTAGGGAAGCTGGTAGTTGAGGTGAACCGAGGCAATCATAAGATTGTAGATGCTCAAGAAAAGATGAAGGATAAGGTTGAGGTTCTGTCTACCCAGATGAATGAGCGAGTTGGTAATCTCACTGATCACATTATGGATCATGATGCCAAGCTCACCACTCTCATGATCAACAATGTCACCTTGGATGACAAAGTGGATAAGCTTCTGAAATATGTTCAACCAACTGGCTTAAAGTCTTTTGACTTCGATTTTGGGTCTCCTTCTGGCTTAAAGCCTGATCCTGAACCCTCCTCTTCCCCCATTATCTCACCTTCATTTGCCTTCACCACATCTCCCATGGCTACTTCTCCTATTCCAGCCTCCACTCCAACCACAGAGGTCCTGCATATTTCCTCACCCACTACTCCCACCACAGAAATTCTTCATTCACTGCATACCCCTGCTACTGAAGTCATTCTCAAATCTCCTACCTCCACTGTCCATTTGGATTCCCTTCCTACCACTCCTTTGATTCATCCTACCTCTGAACCCATGATCGTAGCTTCACCCTCTTTTGAAAATGACAAAGGGGGAGACAAAAGCGTAGCAGATTAGAGTTTATAGAGTTTGAGGTTGTAGAGAGGTTGTTTTAGGTTTTAATCTGTTTCAGTTTGTTTTATGTTTTAACTGATGAAACGTATTTAGGTTCTAATCTGTTTCAGTTTGTTTTATGTTTTAACTGATGAAATTTATTGCATTTTAATGAATGAATGAATGTTTGCTTCATTTTGTGTCTGATTCATTTTGCTTCTATTGTGCTTCTATTGCTTATCTCGATAATCGCATTCTATGCATACTCTTTCAAATTGGCCTTATGTTTCAAATGAAATTCTTGAAGTCTAGACAACTATCCTTTTCAACAATTTCTCTGTGCAAGAACTCTCTCAACTGTCAAAATGCGCAAATCATTCCAAAATGCAAATTCTGTTAAACTCTTGCAATCTTGGTTTACAAATGTTGTCATCATCAAAAAGGGGGAGAATGTTACTTCTCTGTGTTTTGATGATAACTCGACAATTGTAAACACAAGTTGAAGTTTGTCCTTTGGTAAGTTGAAAAACTTACTGTCAAAGACAAACTCAAGTTTTGGATTTAATAGAGAATAGCTCAATCTTTAATGAACTAAGCAAAACTCCGCCACACCAACAAAGACTCCTCAATATTATAAAAAGAAACAGAGCCTCGAAGTTTTAAGCATAAGAAAACTCCAGTTTTGTTTCAAAACTCCAGTTTACACTTAACGATGAATTTTCTAAGTTTTTCCAAAGATTTGAGAAAATTCGAGTTTTGATTTGAAAACTCAGGTTTACACTTGCGAGAGAGTTTTCAAGTTTTAATCGATTTTTGAAAACTCCGCTTTTTAGTTGAAAACTCCAATTTTGACTTGGCATAGATTTCACTAGGTTTTCATACTTAAATGAAAACTCGAGTTTGGTTTTGAAAACTCGAGTTTTGGCCAAGCCGAGAGCTTTGCTCTTTTTCAATGTTTTGAAAACTCCGAGTTTAGAATGAAAACGCAATTTTGATGTTTTGGACTAAAACTTGTTTTACATGTCAAAAGTCCAAAACTCGAGTTTGGAAATAGAAACTCGAGGTTTGAGTTCCATTCAAAACTATGGTTCGAGCTCGATCGCGACGTTTCTCTCTCGTAAGGAGGAAACTCGAGTTTAGTTTTGGAAACTCGAGTTTTGCTATTAGTGCACAGTGACAAACTCCAGTTTTGGTGAACAAACTTGAGTTTGTGTCGCAGAGTTTGAAATTCAAATCTGACAAATTTGTGAAACCTTCTTGATTGATCTTAATACTTCATATCATCATTCATTAATATCCCTAGCTATGTTTAACCACTTTGTTAATGAGTTTCAGATCATTTAGAGGATATTAAATGAAGGTTTGGGCAAAAGCAAAAAGTGATGTCGCACATTAAATGCAAAGTCTAGAAAACTTGCATCCTTTTGGACAATCATTCTACACACGTTGCAAAGGGATTAATGTTTCCTTTCCACATCTAGTAGCTGCTCTTCCAATGGATTAAAAGTTAAGAAGTCAAGCACAAACATCTGTGCAACTGGATTAAGCAAAGTATAGAGAGAGAAGAAGACCTAAGCACTCCCTAATCCTTGCTAAATGTCTCCAACGGCTACATTAGGGATTTCAACGGTCACTTAATGCTCTCTTTGGATAAATAGAGTTGCATTCAATTCTTCTCAATAAATAATCTGCTGAAAACGAATTGCGTTCAAGTTTACCAACTACTCTTTTAGTTTTCACTTGTAAAGTATCTTTTGATATATTGATATTCAGTGTTTATTTCTATCTACTCTTAGCGAGAGTTCATTGATTGTAAATCATTTATTGTGAGTATCTCAAGTCTGGGGACTTGGAGATTGTGTTATTGATTGCAACTTGTAAGGGAGAGTAAATTCTAGTGAGAGAATTACTCTTGAGTTACAGAGTGTGTAATCAATTGATATAGTGAAATCCCAGAGTGTCTGGGGATTAGACGTAGGTCAAGAGGTTGGACCGAACCAGTATAAATTTCTTGTGTCTTGCTTTTCCTCCCTATACTCTGTTCAGCTCTGTTTTTAGTATTCAAAAATAGAGCAATTCGGAAAGTTTTAAAATCCCCAATTCACCCCCTCTTGGTGATTAAGCTCCACTTTCAGACTGTATGACTCATAGTCACTGTTCAGTATTTATTTTGGACAATTGTACCCTTAACCCTACGAGGAGTACTTTATGTTTTTGTTTGTACATTTACCAGTATAGTGTAAGTTGTCCAAACTGTTGGTTTTGATCAGTTTTGATGATGTCTTACATAGTGCAATTATTAAAAGCAAAAAGGTTGAGTAATATAGTTATCTCCTACATTGACTAACTACTATGTTTAATGTAGATTAGTCCAAGTTAAATTAAGGAGAATGATTAAGAAGGAGATAAGAGATGAAAGAAAGAAATATCTCATAGAGGTTGTCAAGAAAGCAAGATGCTATCAATGGATTTTGGAGCATAACCAAGAAGAAGAGAAGAGACTAGAGAAAGATGTTATCAAAAGAACTTGCACAATATAATAGGAATATCAACATTCAAGTTCTTGTGATACTGGAAGTCTATATGATAAGCGAAGTTGGAATGAAGTTTCATCACTTTATGGATATTGAAGAAGGAAGAAGTCGAGAGAATGATGAGCTCAAGTTAAATGATGAAGAATGATCAAGTTGGGAGATGGAAGAAGAAAGAACTTGCTGAATAGAATGAAGATATCATTATTCAAGTTCTTATATTGATGCTAGGAGGCTCCAAGATCATATGGAAGTTGTAATGAGTCAATTCGAGTTAAATCAAGCAAATATGAGGTTTAGGATGAGAAACCTCGAGGTTTGAGAAAAACCTCGAGGTTTGAGTGTCTTCAGCGTCTCGGTGTCTCGGACTAGCAAACCTCGAGGTTTCAGTCAAAATCTCGAGGTTTCAGCCAAAACCTCAAGGTTTCAGCCAAAACCTCGAGGTTTCAGCCAAAACCTCGAGGTTTCAGCCAACATCAGCTTTTCAGCTTCACTGTTTCACGTTCAGCACGGGCAACGTCTGGTAATTCGATGATATCTCTCAAACCACAGATCGGATTGAGGTGAAACCAGTGGCATATGAAACTAGACTCCCAATGCGTCATTTGGATATAAAATTAAAGCCCAAAGGAGTTCAGATCAAGGAGATATGATTTTTACAAGTTGCCACAAGAATCAACGTCACAGTCCAGACCCACCTTTGGTATTTTGAGTGTAACTCACAAAATACAAATCTGATTGAGCTAAAATTTGTGGCATATGAAAGTAGACTCACAGAGATTTCCATCAAGACTTGAATGGACCAAAACGGAGTTCAGACCAAGGAGATATGTCCCTCGAAAGTTGATAGTCAGCTCAGGACGTTGCAAAAACGCTGGTCAAGAACAGCTTTTATTCATCGGATCATAACGGGCACAACACAACGAGTTTGAAGCTGATTCTTATTGCAATGGATTCTCACCTCGAGCTTGGACATATAAACTTGAGTTTAAGATTGACCAAGAATTTTCCAAGTTTTCAAAACCTCCAGGTTTTGGTGAAAACCTCCAGGTTTTTGTTTTGGCTCAAAAACCGAGAATTTTCAGATTTAAGTGAAAACCTCCAGGTTTTGGAGAAACCTCCAGGTTTCTGGCATCCAGAGAGCAAACGTTTTTCACTGATTTTCAAAACCTCCAGGTTTGTGAAAAAACCTCCAGGTTTTTGTTTGGTGCAAAAACTCAGAATTTCCACTTTTGAGAGAAACCTCCAGGTTTTGACAAAAACCTCCAGGTTTGGGCATCCAGGAGAGCAAACGTCTTTTCTCTAGTTTTGAAAACCTCCAGGTTTCCAGAAAAACCTCCAGGTTTCGTTCGCCGCAAAAAATTCAGAATTTCCACTTTTGACAGAAACCTCCAGGTTTTGACAGAAACCTCCAGGTTTGGGCAAACAGAGAGCAAACGACTTTTCTCTGGTTTTGAAAACCTCCAGGTTTCCAGAAAACCTCCAGGTTTCTTCGCGACTTCAGAATTTCAAATCTGACGAATTTGCAATACCTTCTTGTTTGATCTTAATACTTCCTATGATTAATCTCTAATGTTCCTAGATATGTTTAACCACTTTATTGGTGAGTTTGAAAGATTGGAGATTGTACATTGAAGGTTTAAAGCAAAAGCAAAAGTGATGTCAAGACATTAATTGCAAACCCGAGAAAGTTGCATTCTTTTGGGTAGTCCTTCGCACACTTTTAACAAAGGATTACGATTGCTTTCCACATCCAAAAGAGCTGCTATTCTAACGGATTTATTTTCAAGAAGTCAACTCGAACTTCGCGCCACTGGATTAAGTGAAGATTAGTGAGAGAAGAAGACCAAAACTGAACCAGAACCTTATCTGTTATGGGCAACGGTTATAAACGGTCATATATTGTTCTCTACCTATAAAAGAGGACAGATTCAAGCAGAAAAACGCAGAGACACAAGCTTACATCTTCAATATGCTGATACTCTGATTTTTACATCATTTACACTCTGTTTTTCATGTCTAGACAGCTTAGAGAGTGAGATGATTTGTATTATTCTTCGAGTGTTCATTTATTCACTTCGAGAGAGAAGATTTATTGTAATCATTCTATCTATTCGAGAGTTACTCAAGATTGGGTGATCTTGAGTGGGAAACACATTGTGTTGATTACAACTTGTAAAGGGGAGTGAATCCTAGTGAGAGGATTACTTCGAGTATAGAGTGTGTAATCAAGCGGTGTGTTGATTACGATTGAAAGGGGAGTGAATCCTAGTGAGAGGATTACCTCTTATACGAACGTGTAATCGAGTTGAAAGAAGATAGTGGATTGAAAATCCCAAGTGAAGCTTGGGACCGGATGTAGGTCAAGGATTGGGCCGAACCAAAGATAAATCAGTTTGAACATTCTCTTCCCTTATCTCTTACATTTCCGGATATATGTTTGAATGTGCATATATATTTGAATGACTGATTATAACGGTATTCATGTGCGTCTTGTTCGATACAATCACCAGGAGCCAACTCAGTGAATCCACTCCCTCTCTGGTATCCACATCGAACAGCCTCCAACACTCCATGGCAAGACGGCGTGCTAGCTCCTTTAATCTTTTTGCGTCTCTTCTCTAGGATTTTTTTTTCACAGCTTGTCTCTCTTATATTTAATACGACCAGATCATTATCTTATAGGGTTTCTAAAACCCTAAAAGGCTGTATTAAAATATTCAAAATTAATCTTAATTAATCTTGAAATTTGAATTTGGATTTAAAAATATTAATTAAATCATCAACAGATCTAATCTAACCTATTTATTTAATTTGAATTAAAAGCCTGGCGATTTAATTTATCTTTATAAATTAAATCGAGATATGATATCTATCTATTCAATTAAATCTGAGATACTATATCTTAATTCAAATTAAATTTGAGATATGATATCTCTATTCGAAAATTAAATCGAGATACAATATCTCTATTTGTTTTAGTTATTTAATTTATCAAATAAATTAAATATTACATAAAAATATTACTATCTATATAAATAATAATATTATTATTTTCAAAATTACATTTATATATATATATATATATATATATATCCATCCTAGATTAAATGCTATATTCATTAAATCTTAGACATATCTAAGATTCAATGAATCTGGACATTATTGCTCGTGTTGGGCTATTCTTACGTGCGACCCTGCAGACCCATATGAGATTGGCAGCGGGCCAATACTGTACCAGACCATAAGTCGTATGCGGCCTCTAGCAAGATATTGCGACTACCCAATTCATATCAGGATCGATGATACGAGGCAACCTATCATACAACCATGCCACGTCCCTTTTGTCACGCGATAATTTGGTCAAGGATGAAGCATGGATAATGTCAATCTCCTGTTCTTGACCATTACTTTCTCGATTCTTGAGTAGTCTAACAATTGAAATGGAAACTCCTTTCCATCGTAGTATAGTCATACATTTCTCAGACTCACTCATTGAGGGGCCCAGTAATATCTCTCTACAAATGTGAGGGAAAATTTCATCTTAAGCATTCACATTCCTCTGCATGAAAACCACTAATCCCGATCGAAGCCTTTATCATCACTCGGCAAAGGTGACTTTTGACTAGGTCAAGGATCAACAATTGTCATGTAGGAATCCATGATGATCTCATGTCAAATGGGCATTGTGACGCGATTATACATGAGATAAGCTTATGACTTAATCCATGCAGCTTTCTTATAGTGGGTCGGTCCAGAACCTTGTACTCTTACAAGTGCCTATAACTTTGATTCGTATCTCCATACCTCATCAAAGTCATACCGGTCTTGTTTCATCTTTTCTCCCGCATAGATGACCGACCAGGGACATTTAGGACAATCTTTATTATACATGCAAGGACACAATTATCATAATAAACATGCAAATGATATGATAACTAAATGGAGAAATAATTGAAATAATAATAACGTTTAAAGTACAATGATCTGCCCCTAGGGCATAATTTCCAACAATTATGTCACTCAATGATAATAAGTCTAAAGGCTGGTGATAGTCTTGAGGACTAATTAGCATATTTCGCCCAACTTTATAATGCGATAGGCTAATGTTCAAACTATATATGACAATATAAATTTGATTGAAGGCTCTGAAAGAGTTGATATTTTGTTACCTGAAGGAACAAAATTATGCATTAATAATGCATTTTTTTCTCTAAGAAACCTGTTGAGTTTCAATATATCTGCAGAAATGGATATCATATAGGAAATACATGCCATTATAAACCAGAAGTTTACAAATAAAATGCAAGGGATTGTAAATACAAACTAGAAGTTTGCTAATGCAAATCAAATGTTTGTCAATGCTGCCAATGACATATTAAAAAGGCAAAGAGCTGTAGAAAAATATGTCTAGATTTATTTTGAAGCCAAGAGAAAGAAAGAATAAACCCAGAAGGTAATATGATGTTTAATTTGTTATAAAAAATTATTATTATTTACATTTATTGTGATCTCATCTCATAAATTTGTTGCCATGAGAATTTTATGCTTTGAAGAATTTCCATATGTTTGAAATCTGGGTGATTCTAAGTTATTTTGGTCATGAATATCCAGTGAGTGGACTGTGTATATTTTGTATATAGATAAGTAAATTGAAGTATATTATTAATGAGTAATGAGATTATCTAGTGATGTAATATTATATAGTAGAAGAACTAACATAGATTTTCCTTTCGAGCTTTGAAGGGTTTGAAAGTGATTTTGAAATACAGATATAAAGAAAGTATGTTTATGTGACTCACTCTTGAGTGAAGATTGTTAGAAAACAAGTGTGAGTTAGAATACAAGTGTGAGCTAATTTTTGAAAAGTTATATACTTCTCACATAAAGCATAAAAGATCTCCCAAAATGGAATCATAATTTTATGGAAATTGAAAAGTTTATGATTGGTTGAGATATATGTTATAGTAAACCAGAAGTTTACTGATCAAAACAAATTGTTGACATGACTTGTTTGATCATCCGAGTCATATATATATAATGCAAATAAGATTACGTATTGACATCCATTGAAGAACCATAAGATTCTTCATTGAATAACCAACACATTATTCAATAACTATTATGTGATGTTTGTTCTAAAAAAGAATTGACACTCATTGGTCATAATTGGTAATGGATCTCTGGAAATTTATCAAACATTATTATATGGGCTCATTGAAATAGCATGTAAATCATACAATTATTTGATAAATTCGAAAGATGCATTTATAAGATGGTTACATGTTAGATTATTAGGTTGCAATGTGAAGTTTGTAATAGGTGTTTGCAACCTAAAGTTTGTAATAAAACTTGCAACCTGAAGTTTGCAATAATGTTTCATTAAATTAAGCCCGCAATTTCCAGATTATATGATCCATAAATAGCTAGATCAATGTGTTAGTTCTCTATGTGTTTTGATGATAACGACAATTGTAAATACAAGTTGAAGTTTGCCTTTGGTAAGTTGAAAAACTTGCTATCAAAGACAAACTCGAGTTTTGGTTTCAAAACTCAAGTTTTGACTTGACAAAGAGTAGCTCAATTTTAATGAACTAAGCAAAACTTGTGTTTTGGTCTTACAGAGAGCACTCCAAGTTTTTCATCTTGAGACAAACTCGATTTTTAATTTGCAAACTCGAGTTTGCATCATACGAGACTCTTCAATATTTTCTGAAAAAGACAAAACTCCAGTTTCCATTTAGAAATCGAGTTTTGGTCATACGAGAGTCTCCAACATTTTGAGCTTATGCAAACTCCGGTTTTGATATGAAAACTCCATTTTTCAGTTTGCCATGAGTTTTCTAAGTTTTCCAAAGTTGTGAGAAAACTTGAGTTTTGGTTTGGAAACTTGAGTTTACACTTGGCGAGAGAGTTTCAAGTTTTACTCGCTTTTTGAAAACTCCGAAAACTCCGATTTTGACTTGGCATAGATTTCTCAAAGTTTTCATATTTAAATGAAAACTCGAGTTTAGTTTTGGAAACTCGAGTTTTGGCCAAGCAGAGAGCTTTGCTCTTTTTCAATGTTTTGAAAACTCCAGTTTAGAATGAAAACTCTAGTTTTGAGGTTTTGGACTAAACTTCATTTTACAAGACAAGAGTCCAAAACTCGAGTTTGGAAATGGAAACTCGAGTTTTGTTCCTATTCAAAAATATGGTCCAAAGCTCAAATCGCGACGTTCCTTTCTGGAAGAAGGAAACTCAAGTTTAGTTATAGAAACTCGAGTTTTGCTATTAGTGCACAGTGACAAACTCCAGTTTTGATGAACAAACTCGAGTTTGTGTCACAGAGTTTGAAACTCAAATCTGACGAATTTGTGAAACCTTATTGTTTGATCTTAATACTTCCTATCATCATTCACTAATGTTCCTAGCTATGTTTAACCACTTTGTTTGTGAGTTTCAAATGATTTAGAGGACTTTAAATGAAGATTTGAACAAAAGCAAAAAGTGATGTCAACACATTAAATGCAAAGTTCAGAAAACTTACATCCTTTTGGGCAATCATTCTCCACACGTTGCAAAGGGATTAATGTTTCCTTTCCACATCCAAGAGCTGCTCTTCCAATGGATTAAAAGTCAAAAAGTCAAGCATAAACATCTGTGCAACTTGAAAGTGGAGCTTAATCACCAAGGGGGTGAATTGGGGATTTCAAAAACTTTTCTAATTACTTTGTTTTTGGACACTAAAAATAGAGTTGAACAGAGAGTAGAGAAGAAGAGCAAGACACACGAGATTTATACTGGTTCAGTCCAATCTCTTGACATACGTCCAGTTCCCAGACTCTCTGGGATTTTCACTATCACAATTGATTGCACACTCTGTACTCAAGAGTAATTCTCTCACTAGAACTTACTCCCCCTTACAAGTTGCAATCAATAAACCTAATCACCAAGTCCCCTGACTTGTGATTCTTTTCAATAAATGATTTACAATCAAGAAACTCTCTCTAAGAGTGGATAAGAATAAACACTGAAGCTCTGTGTATCAAAAGATACTTTACAAGTGAAAATTGAAAGAGTAGTTGTGAAACTTGAATGCAATTCATTTTTGTTAGTTCTCTATGGGTTTTGATGATTACAACAATTGTAAACAAGATGTGAAGTTTTCCTTTCAAAAGTTGAAAAACTCAATGTCAGAGCAAAACTCGAGGTTTGAACAGACACCTCGAGGTTTGGCCTTATAGAGAAAAACTCAAGGTTTCTGAACTGAGTAAAACTCGAGGTTTTTAGAGAAAACTTGAGGTTTCATCATACAGAGATTTCTCGGGAATTTGGAAAATGCAAAACTTGAGGTTTGGCCTTACGAGAGAGTCTCCTAAGTTTTGAACATTTGAAAACCTCCAATTTTTGTCTAAAACCTCTAGTTTCTATTTTAACATGAAAATTCCAGGTTTCACAAGTTTTGTGAAACCTTGAGGTTTGGTAAGAAACCTCGAGGTTTTGCCTTGCTAGAGAAAACTCATGTTTTAGCCAGTTTTTCAAAACCTCCAGTTTTGTGAGAAACCTCTAGGTTTGAATCCAATACAATTTTCTCAAAGTTCCCACAATTAAGAGAAAACTTGAGGTTTCGGACAAACCTCGAGGTTTGTCCAGCGAGAGCATCCGTGCTTTCCCAATTTTCAAAACCTCCGGTTTGACTTTAAAACCTCCGGGTTTTTGTTTTGGCACAAAAACTCAAAGTTTTCGCATTTGAGTAAAAACTCGAGGTTTGGTGAGAAACCTCGAGGTTTTGGCAACCGAGAGACACACATATTTTCTCTATTTGAAAACCTCCGGTTTCCAAGAAAACCTCCGTTACGGCTTGGCGCGATTTCTCAAAGCTTTCATATTTGAATGAAAACTCGAGGTTTAAAAACCTCGAGGTTTGGCCAACCCGAGAGCTCGAAGTTTTTTTTTAATGTTTTGAAAACCTCCGGTTTTGGATGAAAACCTCCGCTTTTGATGTTTTGGACTTAAATCAACTTTACATGCTACGGTCAAAACTCGAGGTTTGAAGAACAAATCTCGAGGTTTCATCGCTGATTCAGAATTTCAAATTCTACGAATTTGTAAATCCTTCTTGTTTGATCTTAATACTTCCTATGATTATTCTCTAATGTTTCTAGAGATATATTTAACCACTTGCTAGTGAGTTTCAGATAGATTAGAGAATGTTTATTAAAGGTTTAAAGCAAAAGCAAAAAGTAATGTCAGCACATTAAATGCAAAACCCAGAAAGTTGCATACTTTTGGGTAATCCATCTGCACATGCTTTGCAAAGGATTAAAGAATGTTTTCCACATCCAGCAGTTGCTACTCCAACAGATTAATTTGCAGGAAGTCAACTCTGAACTTCTGCACAGCTGGATTAAGTGAAAATTGGAAAGAGAATAAGACCAAAGCTTAACCAGAAATTTGTCTAATGAAGGCAACGGCTACAATGAAGATTACAACGGTCATCTAATGCTCTCTTAGTATAAATAGAGCAGCATTCAAGTCTTCTCAACCAACACATCTGCTGAAAATGAATTGCATTCAAGTCTACATTTATTTTCTTCAGTTTTCACCTCTATTGTATCTTTTAATACACAAAGCTTCAGTGTTTATCTTTATCTACTCTTAGAGAGATTTTTTATCTGTAAATCATTTATTTTAAAGAATCACAAGTTTGGGGACTTGGTGATTGGGTTCATTGATTGCAACTTGTAAGGGGGAGTAAGTTCTAGTGAGAGAATTACTCTTGAATACAGAGTGTGTAATCAATTGAGATAGTGGAAATCCCAGAGTGTCTGGGGACTGGACGTAGGTTAAAAGATTGGACCGAACCAGTATAAATCTCTATATGTTACTCTTCTTCTCTGCTCTCTATTCACCCCTATTTTAGTGTGCGAAAACAGAGGAATCAGAAAAGTTTTTAAAATCCCCAATTCACCCCCCTCTTGGTGATTTAGCTCCACTTTCAGTTTTCAGTAGATGTGTTGTTGAGAAAAATTGAATGCAGCTCTATTTATACCAAGAGAGCATTAAATGACCGTTGTAATCTTCAATATAACCGTTGCCTTCATTAGACAAGGATTGGGTTAAGCTTTGGTCTTCTTCTCCCTCTACTCTTCACTTAATCAAGTTGCACAGAGTTCAGAGTTGACTTCTTGAAAATTAATCCGTTGGAGTAGCAGCTACTGGATGTAGAAAGCAATCTTTAATCCTTTGTAAGCGTGTGCAGAAGGATTACCCAAAAGTATGTAACTTTCTAGGTTTTGCATTTAATGTGCTGACATCACTTTTTGCTTTAGCTTTTAACCTTCATTTAATATCCTTTAAAACATCTGAAACTCACTAACAAAGTGGTTAAACATAGCTAGGAATATTAAAGAATGATAATAGGAAGTATTAAGATCAAACAAGAAGGTTTTACAAAAGCGTCGATTCGAATTTCAAACTTTGCGATGAAAACTCGAGTTTTGTTTATCACAACTCGAGTTTTTGACTTTTATCATAAAACATCGTTTTTAGTCCAAAACATCAAAACTTGAGTTTTCTTCCAAAATTGGCGGTTTTCAAAACATTGAAAAACTGCAATGCTTTCTCGGTTGGCCAAAACTCGAGTTTTCATTTAAGCATGAAAACTTAGAGAAAACTGCGCCAAGTCAAAACTGGAGGTTTTCATGAAAACTGGCGGTTTCAAATCTGGGTAAAACATGAATGCTCTCAGCCAGGACAAAACTTGAGTTTTCAATCAAAACTTGAGTTTTCGTTCAATCATGAAAACTTTGAGAAAACTATGCTAAGTCAAAACTGGAGGTTTTCCCAAAAACTGTGTAAAACTTGAAGGCTCTCGGCCAAGTCAAAACTCGAAAAACTCGAGTTTTGAACCAAAACTCGAGTTTTCACAAATCTTAGTAAAACTTGGAAAACTCATGGCAAACTGGAAACTGGTGGTGTTGTACCAAAAATGGAGTTTTCACAATCTTAAAATGTTGGAGACTCTATGTATGACCAAAACTCGAGTTTGCAATGAAAACTGGAGTTTTGTGTTTTCCAGAAAATATTGAGAAGTCTCTATATGGTGAAAACTGGATTTTTCTCTCGAAAACAAAGGTTTTGCTTGTTTCGAAATTTTCTCGAGCGGATCAAAACTCGAGTTTTGAACCAAAACTCGAGTTTTCCTTTGACAATAAGTTTTTCAACTTACCAAAAGAAAACTTCCCATTTTGTTTACAATTGTCAGTTATCATCAAAACACATAGAGAACTAACACAATTGGATTAACCAAAGAGTAGAGAGAGAAGAAGAAGACCAAAGCTTAACCTAATCCTTGCTTAATGAAGGCAACGGTCATATTGAAGATTACAACGGTCATTTAATGCTCTCTTTGTATAAATAGAGCTGTATTCAATTCTTCTCACCAACTAATCTGCTGAAAACGAATTGCTTTCAAGTTTACCAACTACTCTTTCAGTTTTCACTTGTAAAGTATCTTTTGATACATTGATCTTCAGTGTTTATTTCTATCTACTCTTAGAGAGAGTTCATTGATTGTAAATCATTTATTGTGAGTATCTCAAGTTTGGGGACTTGGAGATAGGGATATTGATTGCAACTTGTAAGGGAGAGTAAGTTCTAGTGAGAGAATTACTCTTGAGTTACAAAGTGTGTAATCAATTGATATAGTGAAATCCCAAAGTGTCTGGGGACTAGACGTAGGTCAAGACGTTGGACCGATTCAGTATAAATTCTGTGTGTCTTGCTTCTTCTTTCCTATACTCTGGTTAGCTCTGTTTTAGTGTCAAAAAACAGAGCACTTAGAAAAGAATTTCATAATCCCCAATTCAACCCACTCTTGGTGATTAAGCTTCACTTTCACAATGCTTATGAGAACAAAAATTTTATGTTGGTGTATTTGATCTTATATATTGCAGCATTTATACAAGCCAACAAAATTCTCCCTATAAAATTGACTTTCGGTCAGGAGCCAGACAAATTCCATCTTAAAAGGTTTGAATGTGCAATATTCCACCCCAATGCACATAGATGGATAAATGTTGTGTAAGGACCTCTTTCTGCTTGTTTGTCTCTAAATGAAACAAAATGATGTTTCTAAAGGAAACAAATGGATTTATGAGACTTATACTGCATGATTGGTCAATTGTGATTTGACATTGTTTTCCTAACATGATGGGGAGAAAATAAGCAATTGGGTAAAGAGATTAGTTGGAATGAATTATCATTGGCTCATTTTGATCTTGGTACAAAAGAATGTGAACTGGAAGTTTAAAAGATAATTCATTTGCAGAATAGTTAATCGAATGTCAGAAGCATTTACTAACCCAAAGAAAGTGACAAAAACACATGTCTCAGCTGCTAATGCTCTTATTCCAATTGATGTCTCTGAAGGACAACCTATTATAAATGAATTTAAAGCATGCTTGAAGTGTGGTAGCCCATCGATTCCAAAAGATAACAATCCTCAAAAGAGAAAAGGAGATAAGAATGTATATGGTCAAGTTAAGGATAATCTATTGGAAATTATGCCCTAGGGGCAAGTCATTGTTCTCCATTTAGTTATCATTTCATTCATATGTATATAGTGATAACTTATCCCTGGATATATTTGATAGATTATCCTAAATGTGCCTGGCGGTCATATACGCTGGAGAGAAGATGAAATAAGACCAGTATGACTTTGATAAGGTATGGAGATATGGATCAAAGTCATAGGCACTTGTAAGAGTACAAGGTGCTGGACCGACCCACTATGAGAAAACTGCATGGATTTAGTCATAAGCTTATCTCATGTATAACCACGTCACAATGCCCTTTGACCTGAGATCATCATGGATTCCTACATGATGAGTCGCTGGTCTTTTGACCTAGTCAAAAGTCACCTTTGACCAGGTGATGATAAAGGCTTGGATCGGGATTAGTGATTTCATGCAGAGGAATGTGAATGGTAAAGATGGAATTTGTCCCTCATATTTGTAGAGAGATAATACTGGGCCCCTCAATGAGTGAGTCTGAGAAATGTATGGTCATACTACAATGGAAAGGAGTTTCCATCTCAATTAGACTACTCGGAGAATCGAGAAAGTAATGGTCAAGAACAAGAAGTTGACATTATCCATGTCTCATCCTTGACCAAATTATCGCGTGACAAAAGGGACGTGACATGGTTGTACGACAGGTAGTATCGTATCATCGATCCCCATATGAATTGGGTAGTCGCAATGTCTTGCTAGAGTCCGCTTGCGACTTGTGGGCTGGTAGAGTATTGGTCTACTGCCAATCATGTGGGCCTGTAGGGTCGCACACAAGAATAGCCCAACATGAGCAAAAGTGTCCAGATTCATTGAATCTTATATATATGTCTAAGATTTAATGAATACTGTATTTAATCTAGGATGAATATATATATATATGTATATATATATTATATATATTTATATTTATTCAAAAATAATAATGATATTATTTATAGTAAATAATATTGTTATATATAGTATTTAATTTATTTGATAAATTAAATAACTATAATAAATTGAGTTATTGTATCTCTTATTTAATTTTCGAATAAGGATATTGTATCTCGATTTAATTTATAAAGATAAATTAAATCAGTAGGCTCATAATTGATTAAATAAATATATTAGATTAGATCTATTGAATGATTTAATTAATATATTATTTTAATTCAGATTCAAATTTCAAGATTAATTAGATTCATTTTGAATATTTTAATACAGCTCATTAGGGTTTTAGAAACTCTTTAAATAGATATTGATTTAGTCGTATTAAGAGGACGGATGAATTAGAGAAGCCGCAAGAAACCCTAGAGAGAAAAGAGAGACGCAAGGTTTGAAGGCGCTAGCACGCTGTTGTCCGTGTTCAAAGGTTGTTCGTGTGGATACTGGTAGAGGGAGGCGATTCGTAAAGTCGGCTCTTGGTGATCGAGTAGGTAGCCCACGTGATCAAATTCGAAAGAGACGCCCATTGGACTCGCATAGGTATGGTTTCTAACGAACCTTGATTTAAACGTCGTTGATGGATCCTCGGATGTAATTTGTAAAAGTTTTATAATTCCGCTACGTGTACGGATCCCAACATAATCAAGAAAAGTTAGTAGCTCTAGAGGAGCCATCTTCTGAAGAGTTATTATCTCCAGAAGAAAATGTTATAGTCCCAAAAGACCCAGGTACTTGAAATATGTGAAAATAATGAGATCTAAATAAATTATATTATGAATGGTATCCAATAGAACCAAAATGAAGTCAATGTTGACGACATCTTTTTTTTTTATCATATAGCATATGATGTAATGAATGATAAAGAGGATCATGAGCCAAAATGCATTAGCGAGTGTCAACGGCGAAATGATTGGCCCCTATGGAAAGATGTAATTAATGCTGAATTACAATCATTGACAAAACGAAAAGTATTTGGACTTGTAGTCCATACACCTGAAGATGTAAAGCCAATTGGATACAAATGGGTCTCGGTAAAAAAAGGAAATGAAAAAGGTGAAATTACAAGATATAAGGCACGTCTTGTAGCGCAAGGCTTTACACAAAGACCTAGCATTGATTTTGAAGAGACGTATTCACTAGTAATGGATGCAACTACTTTTCATTATTTGATTAGCTTAGCAGTAAATGAAGGACTTTGTGTTTAATGGATGTCGTGACTATAAAAACCCACTTCGACCTCGAGTAATTAGCGAAGAAGGTGAAGAAGAACTACTCTGTCCAGAAGTACCATACCTTAGTACTATTGGAGCACTAATGTATCTTGCTAATCATACACGTCCTGATATATTACTTGCTGTTAATTTATAAACAAGATATAATTCTTCACCAACACAAAAACATTGGAAGTAATGTGTCATTAGGGGGAGTAAAACTTATGTCATCAAAAGGGGAGTCGATACATGTTGTACTCTTTTCCCTTATCTAGGTTTTGTCCTACTGGGTTTTCCTAGAAAGGTTTTTAATGAGGCAGCAATGTAAAGTGTATCAATGAATGATGTACTCTTTTCTTTTACTAGGTTTTTGCCCCACTGGGTTTTCCTAGTTAAAGTTTTTAATGAGGCACATTCATAATGGATATCTAAGGGGAAGTGTTATGAATATATTAATTATGTGGGTGTCCATTGACTCTTAACCTTCCACATTCTAGTCACCATTCATGAATATCAATTGGAAAACTAAAAAGGTAATTCAATGAATATTTATATGCATTTATTGTAACTTAGTGGTGACCTTTAGTGATGACCCTTGGAGGTCTATAAATAGAAGTATTTTACAAGCATTAGACATAGAAGTGAATAAGAATTACTCTCATCTTTTTCTTTTGAATTTCTCTCTTCTTTATCTCTTACTCTCTTATCCCAGATTTATCTTTATTTTTTTTGCTTACGCAAAGTATCCCCACAGCTGACAGTCATGAGACTAATCCTTCGCCCTACTGTCAGCGCACATATAAAGGTATCCCAGATTTATCTTTATTTTCATAACACGACGCATTTAAATTGATTAGCTGTGAATCGTTCCATATCAACTAATAGGCTCGGCTTCTAACTTCGGGCATGCAATCCGATTTATCGAGATTCTCCCTATTGTATGCCTATATTCTCCCAATAAAACTAGTTGGTTGCTAATAGTATCAGATAACAATTGATAAATTTAAAAAGAATACAAACGAAAATATATCAGCATATTCTCCATATCTCATGAAATCCCCTCAAAATGCTTTATTTATTCAAACAAATTTGAAACATAATAAACAACTCTGGAATCAATTAACCTTTATTTTTGTGATCCGTTCTTTCCATTTCATACGAGAACACGTACGGTTAACAATTCCACTATTATTATTATTATTACAAAAACAAAGAACATAAATTTGATTAGACACATGAGGATCCACTTTATGCATATATATGACTCTATATAAGGCCACATCAACGAGCCTTTAGCTATAACATTATTAGTTATTTTCCATACAAGGCCACATCAACGAGCCTTTAGCTCACATTATTTTGCACCCTGTTGCGTTATCTTCGTTGAAGTATTGATCACAACGGCTCGCATAGCAAGGTCGTCTTCCACCGTAGCTATCATAAACAGGCCTCCCATAATAATACCCTTCGTAACATGGTGGGGGTCCACCATATCCCTCAAAGCATGGCCCACCGAGCCTTCCTTCATAGCATGGAACACAACACATTCCAATTGGAACCGGTGCCGGTGGCGGTATTCCTGGAACCAGGACCACCGGTGGCGGTGCCGGCTCTGGAGGCTTTGGTGGTGCAGGCTCAGATGGTGGGGGTGCAGGTTTTTGAGCTGGCGGTTTTTCTGGTTCAGCGGGTGGTGGGGTTTGAGGTTTGGGCTTTTCAGGCTCTTTAGGCTTCTCGGGCGGAGGTTTGGGCTTTTCTGGATCTTTAGGCTTCTCAGGTGCAGGCTTCGGTTTTTCTTGTTTGGGTTTCTCGGGTTCCGCAGGCTTTGGAGATTTGGGCTTCTCAGGCTCAGCGGGCTTCGGCTTTTCAGGTTCGGGTGGTTTGGGCTTTGGCGGTTCCATGATTTCGATGCTCTTGATGGCACCACAACCCTTACAGCAAAGCTTATCCCTTATCTTCTCCGGGCTACAGCACACCACTTTGATGGTCACAATGTTTTGCTTCTCATCGAACACCTGGTCTCGAATTTCTCTTGTTCACAAAATAACAAAAACCACACAAATCGCCAAAAGATGAACTCAATTTTGTGATTCTGAATGAATCAAAAGTATGCAAATTTTTCATCACCAACATCACTCCAAATATCAAAAGAGAAAGAGAGTGAGAGGGACAGACAGACTACTGAGAGATCAAACTTACGAGGGAATTTACAGAGAACCTTTTTGACCTTCTTGTAGCATTTCTCACACTGTAGATCAACCTTGAGCCTCATTATAGTCACCTAATTAACATGATTACCAGGAAGAACAGAATCAGGATCGATCTGATATGATTCATAATTTCATATATGTAAGATTAAACCGAAAGAAAAAGAAAAAACAGAGAGATGATTGAAGAGATCAGAAGGAAGTGTACCTTTTCAGCCATGGCTGAGTAATGAGGAGAGCTCAGATCTGAGGGATGAAAATGATATAAGAAGAAATTGATAGTAATATTTATCAGTAAGGGGGAAAAGGGCGCAGAGAATAATGAAACAAAGGACTGAGACGGAAGGCAAAGAAAGCATTAAGTAGGCAATTGCTTGGGCCTCAGTGCAGGGTCCAACCAATCACATGAGAACACGTGGCATAATAGTGTTGAATTGCATGCACTTGTTGGAATTGTCGTTACACGGCAGGTGTAGTGCGCGCGTACGCGTGTGGAGTGTGCATGAACCCTTTCATGTTTAGCAGGATCCACAATTCAGCTAACTCCACATTCTCATGTGCACTCTTTAATTATGCTTAGAAGTTCCCAAATCATCCGTTTCATGATTAGTTTATTATAATAAAGTATCAGCTAAATCATTATAATCATGATTGCATCCCTTACAGTTTATTCTTTATTATATAGGGATAAGTTGTAAAAATACCCATGAACTTATACTTAATATATAAAAATACTCATAAATTTTTCTTGGATGCAAAAAAGCACATCAGCTTTAAAATCGAGTAAAAATGACATTATCATTAAACCCTATTTAACGTCTGTTACTTTTTGTAAGAGAAAAGAAGACGGTGGTCAAACCACAAAAAATTAACTGACATTATGTGATTTTAAATGTTGCGTCAAATTTTTTTTTTTTCCTTTCAGATTTTAAATTTTATGCAAATTTTTGCATCTGATAGAAGTTTATAGGTTTTTTTAACACGTTAAGCATAAGTTCATGGCTACTTTTCAACTTTAACCACATTATAAATGAAATAAAAATATGTCGTTTTTATAATTAAATTGCAACTGAGTAAGTAAATTAGCCAAATCTTTATAGTAATCAGTATCCCTATTAACAATGTTGCAATGTCTGTCCAAAAACATAACGATGCTCCAACAAAGCATATGATGAGGACATAGGAGGCGGCATGACCAAGGCAACAAACTTGAAGGACATACAAGGTCTTGGAGGCCCAATGACAAGAGCAAAAGCTAAAAAGGCTAAAGAGGCCCTAAATCTCCTGGTGACCACCTTATTTGAGACAAGCCCAAGTCTAAAGGAAGAAGAGGCCGAAATGATACACTTAATTCAGATTGAAGGCCTTGAAGAATAAGCCTCAATGGATATGCATGATGGCTTCAATTTACTTGGCCCAAATTCTCGCACTTAGTTTTATCTTTCTTACACTTAGTTAAACTTTTGTAATAAGGCTTATTGGGCTGGCTTATTGGGCTTTGTGTGTAAGCATATTTAGGTTAAACTTAATATGGATGTTGTCCACTATATAAGGGAACACCGTAGCTTTTGGGACGGAGATTTGAATTCAAAGTTAAGCTTTTTGGTGAGAGACAAGCTTCTATAGGGTTCTTTTGAGAATCTCTGTACTTATTAAGGGCATCAATCCTTGTGGCGTTCTTGGGCTTATCAATTCTTTGGAATTGTGGCGCCTACCTATAATCCATAA
This sequence comes from Acacia acuminata, assembly GCA_019022655.1. Taxonomy (NCBI): domain Eukaryota; kingdom Viridiplantae; phylum Streptophyta; class Magnoliopsida; order Fabales; family Fabaceae; genus Acacia; species Acacia acuminata. The sequence goes on along the minus strand of JAFJYI010000348.1, from coordinate 26,319 downwards.
ACTTCAGTTTTCGTTCTATATTTCTTGGTTTCGTATCTCCAGATTCCCTTATCCTTTTTCGGTGATTCTTGAGCCAAAATCGTGTTTCAGAAAGTCATCTTTCGCCTCGTTTTGGAATTGCTCAAATCCGAGGTCTACAATGTGAGATACGTTGCCGTCTTATCGGGACGTGTTGGAGGCTGAATTTACGTGCGAAATTCCATTTCTAGTTTATCCAATCATCCTTTTTTTCGGAATCATATCATCGGTATCGAGCAAAGGTTCTAGGATTGGAATTGGGTTATCTTTTCTCGATTGTTTACATCCAATTTGGTCACTCATTTGGTAACCCTCCCTAAAATTTGTGTCTTTGATTTTTGAATTGTGCAATTCTATTTTAGCCGTTGTTGTTTGTTCCTAATTTGTTCTTTCAATCTTCTGGTTATTGTTCTTTCAATTTCTTGTTCGGTTCACATATTTCTGCACTTGGTTCTTGGTGTTCATCCCTTGTTCATCATTTTTCTTGAATTTTAATCCTTTCAATTCATGTTTCTTGAGTAGTGTGTTGTTAATATGTTAAGTAATAGCTCAGTTTGTGGGGAATTCTATCTAATCTAGTTCTGAATTAGTACAATTTCAAAGTTTGATTCCAAAATTACAAATTCCTTTTGTTGAAGAATCAGGTGTTAAAAAAAAAAAAAAGAAAAAAAGGAGCAAAAAAAAAAAAAAAAAAAAACTATACAGCACCTTGCTATTCAATTACACACACTACTACGTGTGAATCAAGTCCAAAGTGTCTTCCTTGAATAATTCCTCCAAATTGTTTTGGATTTTCTTTGTCTTGTCTTCTTTGACATCTTTTCCAATTTGTATTGTGAGTCACCACCAATTCCAGAGTTTGGGATTGTACTCTTGATTGTTCTTGGAGATTCTGTTAAAAACTTAAAGAGAGCTATTGAGTGGTAAAAGGCAAGAGAGAACACTACACAAAAGCCTTATAGAGAGCAACAAACAAGAGTGATACATTTTTAAGAGTGTAAACATGTGAGCGAGTGGTGATGTCCTATTACTTTTGTTCTTTTCCTTGAATTATGGCAGGTGCGGTGTGGTGAAGGTGTTCCTCCTCCTATAGGAGATAACAAATTGCTAATTGAAGCCATTACAACTCAAATGCAAAGGATGATGAGGGACCACACAGAGGAGTTATATGAGAGAATTAAGAGAATAGAAAATCAAGGGAATCATGATAAAGATAGACAGAGAGGGAGGGATTAAAGAAGGAGAAGAAGAGATAATGAGAATGATGCTAGAGAGGATAGAATTAAGGGAGTAAAGCTTAATATACAATCTTTTAAAGGAAAAAGTGATCCTGGGCCTATTTAGAGTGGGAAATGAAGATTGAGCACTTATTTGCATGTTATAATTATACGAAGAGAAGAAAATGAAGGTGGCAGCCATGGAGTTTAGTGATTATGCTCTCATTTGGTGGGACCAATTGCAAAAGGAGAGGGTGAGATATGAAGAACCATTGGTGGATAGTTGGGTGGAGATGAAAAGGCTAATGAGAAGAAGATTTGTTCCTTCCCATTATCATCGAGACCTTCACAATAAACTTCAAAGACTCACACAAGGTGACAAGAGTGTAGATGAGTATTATAAAGAGATGGAGGTGTCCTTGATTAGAGCAAATATTAGTGAAGAACGGGAGGCTACTATGACACGTTTCTTGCATGGGTTGAATAGTGATATAAGGGATGTTGTGGAGTTGCAAAGTTATGTGGAGTTGGAGGATTTAGTGCAACAAGCTAGTAAGGTAGAACAACAACTCAAGAGAAAGGGTGTCATGAGGAAAACTCTTCAAATTTTAATTCTTCAAGCTGGAAGGATAGAAATAAGAAGGAGGGAGGTACTTCATCAAGCAATCCCACTCGCTACACCTCAAAGGACTCAAACTAAATCCAATGAGATCCCTAAAAAGACAAGGAGTAGTGAAATAAAATGCTTCAAGTGTTTGGGGAGAGGTTACATAGCTTCAATGTCCAACTAAGAAGACTATGTTACTTAAAGAGGATGGAGAGCTTACTAGTGAGTCTTCTTCGATTCTGCTCACAAGATGATGAAGATGAGTATATTGAAGAAATAATTCCAGAAGAAGATTTGTTTATGGTAAGAAGGATGTTGGGTAGCCAAGCAAAAGACATGGATGATAGTCAAAGAGAGAACATCTTTCATACTAGATGCCTTATCAAGGAAAGGTATGTTCTTTAATTATTGATGGAGGGAGTTGTACCAATGTTGCAAGTGCTAGAATGGTGTCTAAATTGGGCATGGAAACCAAACCTCACCCGCTGCCATACAAGCTTCAATGGCTTAGTGAGGATGGTGAAGTGACCGTAAGCAAACAAGTAGAGGTGAACTTCTCGTAGGAAAGTATGATGATGCGGTTTTATGTGATGTGGTATCAATGGAGGCTTGTCATTTGCTTCTTGGGAGACCTTGGCAATATGATAAGAAAGTTATGCATGATGGTTGCACCAACAAGTTCTCTTTTGTACATAAAGAATGCAAGACTAGTCTTGCACCTTTGACACCAAAAGAAGTTAGTGAGGTTAATTTAAAAATGAGAGAAAAAAGAAAGCAAGAGAGAAAAGAGAGTGGAAGAGAGCAAGAGAAAAAAAGAGAAAAAAGAGAAAAAGCACCAAACTTGTTTATAAAAGAAAAAAAGGTGAAAAAGGCAATGCATTTGAAAAAGCCAATGCTCTTACTTTTGAGTAAAAAGAATAATTTTACAGAAGCAAGTCCTACTAACTCTCTTCCAAATGAGGCTTCTAATTTGTTGCAGGAATTTAAAGATGTTTTTCCTAAAGAGGTACCTCACGGACTACCACCTCTAAGAGGCATAGAACATCAAATTGATCTCATTCCAGAGCTACTCATTATTCTCCTTTTGAAATTGTTTATGGCTTAAACCCTCTCACTCCTCTTGATTTGCTTGCCTTTGCCTAACAACTCGTTTTTCAGCATAAAGATGGTAAGAATAAGGCTGAATATGTGCGGAAACTACATGAGAAGGTAAAGGCAAACATTGAAAGAAAAAGGTAGAGAGTTACGTCAAGCAAGCGAAGAAAGGAAGGAAAAAGGTAGTGTTTGACCCAGGTGATTGGGTTTGGGTTCATTTGAGAAAAGAGAGGTTTCCTGCCCAAAGGAAATCTAAGCTTCAACAAAGGGGAGATGGTCCTTTCCAAGTGCTATCCAAGATTAATGACAATGCCTAGAAAATCGATCTCCCTGGTGAGTATGGTGTAAGCGCTACTTTTAATGTGGTTGATTTGTCCCTTTTTGATGCAGGAGAAGGGGATTATAATTTGAGGACAAATTCTTTTGAAGAAGGAGGGAATGATGAGGACATAGGAGGCGGCATGACCAAGGCAACAAACTTGGAGGACATACAAGGTCTTGGAGGCACAATGACAAGAGCAAAAGCTAAAAAGGCTAAAGAGGCCCTAAATCTCCTGGTGACCACCTTACTTGAGACAAGCCCAAGTCTAAAGGAAGAAGAGGCTGAAATGATACACTTAATTCAGATTGAAGACCTTGAAGAATAAGCCTCAATGGATATGCATGAAGGCTTCAATTTACTTGGCCCAAATTCTGCACTTAGTTTTATCTTTCTTACATTTAGTTAAACTTTTGTAATAAGGCTTATTGTGCTAGCTTATTAGGCTTTGTGTGTAAGCATATTTAGGTTAAACTTAATATGGATGTTGACCACTATATAAGGGAACACCATAGCTTTTGGGATGGACATTTGAATTCACAGTTAACCTTTTTGGTGAGAGACAAGCTTCTCTAGGGTTCTTTTGAGAATCTCTGAACTTATTAAGGGCATCAATCCTTGTGGCGTTCTTGGGCTTATCAATTCTTTGGAATTGTGGCGCCTACCTATAATCCATAAACTTCAGTTTTCGTTCTAAATTTCTTGGTTTCGTATCTCCAGATTCCCTTATCCTTTTTCGGTGATTCTTGAGCCAAAATCGTGTTTCAGAAAGTCATCTTTCACCTCGTTTTGGAATCGCTCAAATCCGAGGTCTACAATGTGAGATATGTTCTGTTCTTATCAGGACATGTTGGAGGCTGAATTTCTGGTGCGAAATTCCATTCCTAGTTGATCCAATCATCCTTTTCTTTTGGGAACCATATCAGCATAAGACCAACCATTTATGCCAAATGGTTACTTACAAGTTCTTTTATAAGGATATTGTGTAGTCGGTGAGTGGGGTGATGTTTTGCTTGGAGCAAAAGTTAATTAGTTACTGCACTCTAAGAAGTACAACAACATATTATGCCAAGCATAGTAGTTCTTGGGCTTGGTGTAACATCCCAAATTTTGGGATTTGAAATTGGGATATTTTATGTAAATTAATTATGTAATTTCGGGATAAATAATTATGAAGTTAATTATTGGAAAATTTAGGAATTATTTTTTTTTTCCTTGTGAAATTTACCGGAAAAGAATAAAGGAATATTCCAAAGGATAATTTTAGGCCTAAAAATCATGAAATGAATATTTTAAGGCCAAAAGAAATTTAATTGAGAAAGAAAATCCTTAAATGGAACTAAGGATTTAATTTTTTAATTCTCCAATAATTGCAATTATATAAGAATGACCTTAATTACAAATAAAAGCCTTGTGAAAAATTAAGTGGGATAATTTTTACAATCTCATGTCAAACACCTAATTTATTCATTAACCCACTTAACCCATTTAATCCGTTTAGGCCAAACCCAATTCAATTAATCTCCAGCCCAAATGCAGCCCATGATAACATTTCATAACCATTTGATCCAACAAACACAAAACCATATCATTTGTTTCATTAATTCATTTATTCCTTTTCTCAACACAACCCAACACGTGAATAATAGGGAAAACAACAATATATATTTATATATTCCCTTCTCAAAACCAAACGGACCCTAAATTCATACTTTCAACCCATTATATCTCATGCCCAGAACACACTGAGAAGAGAAAAGTAATGGCAGAAAAATTTGAGAGTATATGATTAACTCATTTTCAGCCCAACACGAAAACTCTGGGTTGTTGACAGTAAAAGATTAGCAGCTGAAAATTGAAACACGCAACTTAGTAACAGCGTCGTTTATGGGAAGGAGAAGCAGCAGCTCAACTCCATGCTTCTCACATCACAGCAGCTCAACCCCATGCATCTCAAGCTCCACGCCTATACTCATCAGTCTATGCTTGTCGGACTGATCTGCCTTCTCGGACTAGACCTTTAAGATATTATATAAATGCTATTCTTTGGTTTTCTTTCATTCATCTTACTTCAACCAAGCCAAGAGAGAAAGAGAGAGTGAACAAGAAAGAGAGACGAGTGGGAGAGAGAGTCTATTGCAATATTTTTCCTCTGCAAAATGCACTAAAAACAGGGGTGTTGAGTTGTCGTTGAGAACCCATTGTACCAACCAGCAACCAGAGGTAAATCACCAGGCCCTTTTCCCTTTCGGTTTCCGTCATTTTTCAGCGCAAACTCATGAGTAATAAACCATAGGGAATGTAGTTATGAATCCATGAGAGTTCTATGCTTTCTAAGTAATAAAATAGGGGCTGTTTATGTTGATGCATGAGAAAAAAATAAGAATGGTTACTGTCAAGTTCTTTATTTATATATATATATATATATATTTATATAACGCTACTGTTAGAGGGAAAAAAATAGGAGAACTTAGCTGATCAATATATAATCGATGCATACAAAAGAAAGAGAAGGAAAATGATAAGATAGCATATAGGTATATAATGTTTTCTTGCTGTCATTTTCTAGAAAAATGGTTTCATTAAAGCAATAATCTTTGAAGGAAATATATATAAGTTGAAACTCTCACAACTTGACTTTATTGATATATTTTTACATTGGGAAAAGAATGGAAAAATCTTACTGTATGTGTTGTTAAATATATGTACGTTGCTATTATATTTTCTTTTTATATACATCTTTGCATATGGAAACACCTTACTATTGAAAGTATATATATACATATCTGTCGGTGATTTAAAAAGGGAATAGGCATGGTGTGTGTATATATATATATAGAAAGATATATAAGTAGATATATATATACACACACATAATCGTTGCACCAGGTATGTGAAAGAAATAGCAAGAATAGGTACTGTGGATAGAGAAAAGTTCTATTGTGTAACATATATATATAAAAATATATAAATGCCTTGTTACATGTGATGGAATAATAGAAAAGTTTACTGCACACATGAGGTAACGTGGCTCCACTTTTCATATAATTAGGTATATAATCTATAGTACGTATTTTTATTTATATATAGATGTATATCATAATAAAATATATTTCTTTGTTGATAATATTTATTTAAAAATCCTAATTTAAAGTGTTAGGATAGCCTTTAAGAGTTTAAAATAATTATAGAGAAATAATGATAAATAGTATAATAATAATAATAATAATAATGATTAGTAATAAATAAATAATAAATAGATATTGTTACTATTATAAGGAAAAAAAGGGGGAAATAAATAATAATGGGTGTCATTAATTAATAATAAATAAAAAAGGGGTATTATTAATTAATAATAAATAGGAAAGAATATTATTAATTAGCAATAAAAACAAAGAAAATTAATAGTTACATTGTTTTCACCGACCTTTTAGTCCCGTCATAATGTGCCCACCTCAACCATTTCAAATATATTTTTATTAAAATTTGTATATCTTAATTTCATTAAATTATAAGTTATAATTTTATGTAGATTTTTATAAGAGTTATTAATGGTTAGTAAATTGGTTGTGGTAGATTGATTTTTAGCGTGTGTTTGAGCTCTTGGATTAGGAGCAAGTGTAATAGTAATTAGCTTCAAGAGAGGTAACCACTTTCCACTTGTTATGTGTATTATTATGTTGTTTGTGAGTATTTTATGAAATGATTATGAACATCTTAATAGAAATTGCCTTGCGGAACCTTATGATTTGAATTGTGAATATATACATATTTACTTATTTTATGTATAAGAATTGAGAATTTTGATATTATGATATTTATTATAATAATTATGGAAAGGGTTGAATTGGGGAGAAATGGAGTAGTTTATTCCACCACGTGGTGAGGCCTCCATTGATGCATGATGGTTGGCTTTCTATTGTCCTCAATGAGGGACTGGCCCACTAGTTCAATGAGGGCGTACGACACCCCAATAGTTCAATGAGGGGGAAAGACCCATGGTCTGGGACATGTGCTTTGAGGATTTTGGCCGGTCCTCATCACACGACCAGTGAGCTTTTGAGTAACTAGTAATATGGATGTAACTTAGCTCATGGGTCTAGTCAGAGGAAATAAGGCGGTTCGATTGGATTGGTGGGAGGTATCTTGGGAATTGTGTTAATGAAAACTATGATACATAATTTCTGATATGAAATTTTGTGATGTGGATATTGGCAAATTATGTATATTATTTTATTTAAACTACTTTGTTATATAAATTGTTCCACATGGCACCTCACTAGCACATATTAGTATTCGTAATAAGTTGGATTGATAGTTACCACATTTTTCCAGGTGATAGTTCCCGTCCGGGTCCATCAGGGAAAACTTCGAAAGCTTAGGCTACTTTTTCTGACATTGGTGCTTCCATCTTTTGGTATACGTTGGATGATTGTATATTGCCACGTTAGGGCTCATTTTGCATACTCTGATTTATTTTGTGTATTTTGGCAAGCAATGAAGCATTATTTAGTCATTGATCAAACCTTAATCAGTAACTTATGCTAAGTGAAAAATGGAGGTTTTTATACTTGGGCCTTAAGCCCAATAGATGTTCAATATATGTGGATCAGGTGTGTGAGCAATATATATGTACCCTGATTTCGGTTAATAAAAAAGATTCATTTTATTTTCCCGCCACGGGCTAACATACACACATCACATGTCAAATAAAATTTGATAACACACACACATGTATGTATGTATGTATGTATGTATGTATGTATGTATGTATGTATGTATGTATGTATGTACGTATGCATAAAAGCCCATTTTTTACTTTTTTCGCCAACAATACAATCCGTTATTGTTGTCCACTTCTCAAATTTGAGCATGTTGTTAGTTCTCTTTATATGTTTGATGATAACAGACAATTGTAAATAAAAAGAAGTTAACGATTCAAGTAAAAGTGTTTTAACTTGATCAAACTTGAATTAGTAACTGGTTTTAAATATCTGTCAAATTGACTCGAGTTAGAGATTGATAGACTCGAGTCAAGTGCTTTTGAAACCTCAATCAAAATATGCTTTAACTTTGATTGACTCAAGTTACTTGTATGTGACTCAAGTTAAAAGACTTTGTGAAATGTTTTATGAAAGGCATTAACTCGAGTGATCCTTATATGCTTCGAATTAACTCTTGTGAACTTAAATTTATTTTTCAAAATACTAAAATACTGACTCAAGTTAGTATTAATTAACTCGAGTGTGGCTTTGAAATTTATTCTCAAAATGTATTTTGATAACTCGAGCCATCACTCAATGACTCAAATGTGGCTTGTATTCAAATCATTTTCAAAACTTAACTTGAAGAACATTTGTGAAAATGATATTGACTTGAGTGAGTTTGTGTGACTCGAGTCATCAACTTGAAGTGAACTTTTTAGACTCGAGCTAAGTTCATACAAAGACACCTTTACTTGTGCTTTGAAACATATTTTCAAAGAAGATGACTCTGTGACTCGAGTGTGAAATGGTCAACTCGAGTTGGACTTTTTGGTTTTGCAAATCACTGTGTTCGTAAATCTTAAATCTTTGCTTGTGATTTAATAACTTCTTATCATCATTCATTATTGTTCCTAACTATGTTTAATCAGTTTATTAATGAGTTTCAGATGATTAGATGAGAGATTAAATGCAGATTAATCAAAAAGCATTTGATTATTTCATATGTATTTAATGGGGTTGCAGAAAACGAATCTGGGCAAACCATTTTCTGAGCAATCTTGAGGCATTTCTGTTCCATTTCCCTTATTAAATGCTACATCATTCAACGAGATTACGTCCATTGCAAAACGTTTTTGCTACGGAAAAACATTCCGTCACAAAACTTGAATTTTGCGACAGAATAATTTTCCATCGCAAAATTTGAGATTTGCGACGAAATTCCTTTTCCGTCGCAAATCTCAATTCCAAAATTTAAAATATAAATTATATAAATAACTACGAAATTTAAAAAAAAATGTATATAATGAAAAAAAAGAAAATTTAATTTAAAATCAAGTAACTCTTCATATAAGTAACATGTTTGAACGTGGCCACAAGTAAAATCAAATCCAACCTTTCTCCCTAATATTTGGAAGAGTTAACACCCCCCATAAGTGCATGGAAAAATAAAATCAGATTTAATTTAAAAAGAAGAAAGCAAATATAGATTGAAAAATTTACTAGAAACCAATACTTCAAAGAAACTACTACTTTCTCTTGATGATCTTATCTACATTCCCGTCTAATTTTCTACGACCTATCTATCATGGATACCATTCTTGGTGAGCTTGAAATGTTGCAAATTGAGCTTTCCACATTTGAAAATATCCCCTTTCAAGATTCGTCATCTGCAAAGTTTAACATAACTTACACCACCACAATAGACAATGGAATAACCATATGGAGAAATATAACCATATCCAACTCACTCACCGAGTGGGCTGTGTCAAATTGAGCTTGTTACTAAGGACCTCAACTTTGGACCATTCAAAGCCAGTAATACGGCTCTCTCCTCATACTTTTTCATGCTAACATCATTTCAAAAGCGAAGTAGTTCAAAATTAGTAAGACACATTCGACGTGAAAGATTCAATAAAAATAACCAAATCATAGGCAATATCACCCAAGTGAATATAGAAATAATTGAGCACCATCATATTAAAATAAGGATTAAGGATACCAATTTATTTTAAGCTGACTTAAGGATTGCACTCAAACTCCATCCTCTAGAAATTCAACGCTATATAAAGCCTTTTTTATTTTAAGAAAGAAATTTACATGTTCACAATCATCTCATCCCCCAGTTCTGTGGCAAGACAGAGATCCAGTAACTCTTGTAGCCATTTTCTCAAGAGGCAAAGTAATCATGGGCAAGCCAGCCCATAAAATGTCCGTTCCCATGGTATGCGCATTGCATAAAGGCCTAAAACAAATATAACCAACTCAATAGAAGCACTACCATAAAATAAATATTGAGCATTACATAACCAGATGGTTTCACCCTTTTCTAGTGCTCTTCCGGGCAAACTGATACAATGAAAGAAGAATCTACCTTGGCGAAACAAAATGACAACATGGGCTACAATTATATAAGACTAAATGAGAAACATCATAATGACAACATAGACTAAGAAAGTGACTCACAACTAAATTTAAACAAGATATATAATATTATGCAGCAATGTTAAAAGGGTTAAGTAGCACTTTTGCCCTGAAAGTACACGTCCAGGAGCAATATTGCCTTGGAAGTTTTTTTGGTCTCAATGTCGCTCTAAATGTAGCAATGTTGTCTTCGGCTAACGGCAAGACTAACAGACGTCTGCCACGATAACTTGACACGTTGAACGCCATGCGGGAGAGTTGAGTTCACATGTGGACCCCACACCACCACCTCGTCATCTTCTTCCTTCCTTTCCCTTCTTCCTCCTTCCTCGTCGTTGGACCCTGTACCACCACCACTGGCACACCTCTGCAAGGGCTGAGAATGACGCCGATGAGTTGAAAGCGCTAATGCGAGGCTAACTTGAAAAGCTCAGATTAGCATGATATATAGATTGATTTAAAAACATAAATGGAAACATCAAATGCAAATCACAACCTCAGATTTTCAAATGAACATTCAAATCCGAACCTCCGATATTCAAATGAACATTCAAATCCCAACTCAGATTTTCAAATGAATATTCAAAAATCTATGACAAGTCTAGAAAGATTATGTAAGACAAATCAAATTCACCTCACAAGTAAACTGAGGAAGAAGAAAATTCATGGTAGAAAAAGGGGGAAAGGGAAAAGAAAATGTATAATAGTGGTAAGAGAAGCGGGCATCATTTTCCAAGGCGATAAAGCATCAAGGAAAATTTCAGACGCAAATTACCCATTTAAAGCATGAGATTCATCACACGCCCATAGGGTAGTGCCAAACAATGGAGGTGTATGTGGTTAACAGAGTTCAGTGGAGGCTAATGAAAGCCAAATTTGTCATAAACAACCTCATTGTAATGTTTAGTCTAAGTACTGCAATAAATAGAGGTCCAATCAACCCATTAGTTCAGACCAATGTTGTGATGTGCTGCAAATTCTTGTTCAAGTGCCTTCAATGTGTTCATTGTAAGTATTAGCGGGTTTTCCTTTTCTTTAACAACAGATTACCAGGTTTCAATGGCACAGAAGAAGCACATCTCCGGTAAAAACCTTAAAAAGACATGCAGCAAGATTGGTTCATGAAGGCAATTCAAATTATGAACAAATGATCTTTCAATCTTCTAAATATCTTTAGAACCCACTTTACTAAAACAACTATAAGAAACCCTAGAATATTAACATAATAGAGAGTATGCACTATCCACCTATGTTCTAAGTAGATTTGGGCATTTGCGAAAAAATCGAGACAAAATCAAATGCCGTTAAACAAAGTTAATGTAAAGGATAAAATTGTAGACAACTCGCTTTGAGAATATGTTGTCAATATTTCTAATGAAATCAACCAAATAGTGCAAACATGAGAAAATAACAATAGCTAACCCGAGAAAGAGTTTCTTCTTTTTTTTTTTTTTTTTTAAAAAAAAATAATCCTAGCATTGCGTAATACACAGAATTCCTACAACCATAGCTATAGTATACAACATTAGTCTCTTACGGTTAGTAACCAGACGTGTGAATTGCTGTCAAGGTCTTTGCCTCTCTGGGACAATTAACAGGTTTCACTAATGAAGAAAAAAGACATTTTGAGAGACAATGCTGATCCATCTTTTATTACTCCCGTCCCCTTACTTAAAACCTATTTTAGATCTTATGTACAACTGATTCAATTATTCAAATCATCATATACTTTGATTACTCAGCTAAACTAGCTATTATAGCTAAGTGATCGACGAAAAAGAATACTTTTCCAGCGCTCAATTTCAAATGATTGCATTGTCGTCAATTAATAAAGGGACACCAGAAATTACCGAGGAACACCAGAAATTAGGAACATTGCCATGAAATTACAAAAAAAGAAAAGAAAAAAGAAGAAGACACACCAGAAACAAATAGAGGTCGACGGCGCCTGAGATCGTGAACGTACAACGAGGCAGGATGAGTGAAACCAAGTCCGTCCAAGGAGGTGACACGCCTGAGATAGTGAAACCAAGGTCGACGGCGCTGTGTCTTGGGTGTGTTGGGTTTTGGCATTTGGAGATGGGAGGAGTTCTGTATGCGGTGGGTGTGCTATAAAATGTACAGAATCATATTTGAGCTTACACTCGAGTATGATGTTATTACATCCATGATAACTGATTTTTTTTTATTTAAAAAATAATAATTTAATTTTAATACTCTAATAAAATATAAGAAAAAATATTTCATTTTCTTTTCTATTTGAATACTTGATGATAATCATTTATTGAAGTTAATAAACATTTTATTATTGTTGAAATTAATAAAAAATATTGAAATCTTATAATAATAATAAATATTCTTATTTGAAATTCAGAAATTAAATAGAAAAATGAAATTGATATGTAGAAATTAGAAATCCATTGTTAAATTGTAAATAGTATAAAAAAAATTTACTATGGAACCCGTGGATCGCTTATCACACCGAGTGTATAATGTCACACTCGAGTGTAACGTTATCACACTCCAAAACAGACACTTTTGACACACTCCGTGCGTTGTGGTTCCGTGGACACTGGAGTGTGAAAATCTCACACTCGAGTGTGCAATCTACACACTCCAGTGTGTGTTGTGGTAAGAAGAACATCATGGTAAGAAAGAACATCACACTTGAGTGTCAAGATGGCACACTCGAGTGTACACTTGAGTGTGTCATTTTCACACTCTAGTGTAGTTTTGTTGAGTGCAACACATGTGAGAAGGAGAAGGACATGGAGATCTAAGACGTCTGTTTAGATTTTACCATATATTATTGCTTTTTCATGCTATTTTTGATCATGACTTGCAAGCATTAATACACGTATAGAGCTTGACCTTGTAGCGACTTTTAATTAGAATCAATTATTCTTTAACTAATTTGGAAAAGTTTGATTCATTGCCTTGAACTAGCACAAAATAGTATAACTAGTACTGATTTCTTAAAAGCGATTTAATTGAGCGTGAAGGCTTCTCACAACTCTTGCAGAGAAGTTTAGGCATGCTAGCTGTGTTGTACTCTTCTACAAGCTTAGCATACATCTCATATATGGTTGAGTCACAAATTCCCCCTCTTTTGCTTCTTTTGTTGTGTAATGTTGTTTTCATTGCTTTGATTTGGTCTCTTATTAAAATATGGGATAAGGGTTTTAAATGCCATGAAAGTTTTCACTCAGGAGCACTGGTAAGACGGAAGTTTTTTTGGACAAAAAATGCCACGGAAGTTCACAAGACGTAGCAATTTTGCCCCGGAAGTATCATTTTTGCCACGGAAGTTTTCACTGAAGAGAAATTTTGCCCCGGAAGTTTTCGCTGAGGAGCAATTTTGCCCCAGAAGTTTACAAAACGTAGCAATTTTTCCATTCTATCCCCAAATATTAAATTTGACTATTAAATCAATCAAAGACCACACATGTCATGCCTTGAAAAGGTCAAACTTGGAGTCAGAGAAGGAGATCCTTTAGATGTTGAAATCAAGACGCCAGAATTTGTGAAGCCGAACTGGTCAAAGGGACTGAAAGGTCATTCACAAAATGCAAATGAAACGCAAAACGAGAAATGAATTGTTCCAAAAATTGGTTTAGTAAAACAAATCATAGTGATAATATTTACGTTTGTATAGACTAATCATTTGCTTAGATCATAAGTGATGCTTCCTTTGAGTTTTGTGACAGTCGACCTTTCAGTTCCTTTGACCAATTCGGCTTCACAAATTCTGGCCACCTTGAGCTCAACATCTCAAGAATCTCCTTCTCTCGGCTCCAAGTTTGACCTTTCAAGGCATAACATGTGTGGTCTTTGACTGATTTAATGGTCAAATTTAATATTTGGGGACATAAGGGCAAAATTGCTCCTTAGTGAAAACTTCGGGGCAAAATTGCTCCTTAGTGAAAACCATTGCTCCCTAGCAAAACTTTTTTTGGTCCAAAAAAACTTCCGTCTTACCAAAGGTTCTCCTAAGTGAAAACTTCCATGGCATTTAAGACCCTTATCCATTAAAATATTGTTGCTTACATAATAAAAGTTTTGAAGAAGAATGTGTTAGTTTCTTTATATCACTACAAGTCCCATTTGTGCAACCTTAAAACATACAGATACTAAGAATGATGTGTTAGTTTTTTAATTTTTTATATCACTGCCACAATTTTATTTTACCTCGGTATTATGTTGGTAGAGTGCCACTTTTTTATTTTTCTTCCCTCTACATCTTGAAGTTAGCTATGAATCTCTTGAATCATCTAGTCCTTTATTTTCATGCACCATTTTTTACTAAAAATTTGTGGAGTTTAACTTTTGAAATGAAACTACAAGAACTATTTATTGTATTGCATATGTTGTTCTGAGAAGTTTAGAGATGATAAATTATTATTATTATTTTGTTAAAACAGCTTATTAGAAAACATCTGAAGGAGCATGCTATTTTTGTTGCGCTATCAGAACACTCACTGCCAGATCCTTTGCTTAGCTCTGTTTGAAGTTACTTGAACAGGGGATGGTGGAGGGAAAAAAATATGGGGTCCACATGTGAACTCGGCTCACCTGCATGGCATTCAACGTGTCAAGTTATCCAATGTGGCAGAAGTCAGTTAGTCTCGCCGTTAGGTGAGTGCAACATTGCTACATTTAAGAACTTCCGGGGCTACATTGAGTGCAAAAAAGCTTTCAGGGAAACATTGCTCCTAAGTTTGTACTTCCGGGGCAAATTGCTACTTAACCCATGTTAAAATTCCATATTATGTAAACACACATCTAACAGGGTGTGTATTAGACTTATGTACCAAACAGTCTTCTGTACTTACCAAGCATAGCAAGAGGTTACATAAAGACAATGTATTTTTCTTTTTAACAAAAAAAGTAGTTAAGGTATAAATGACAAGCATCCATTGAAGCATAAACCTTAGATACAAAGTCAATTTTCACTTCTACCAAACAAATTAATCATATTTTATTTTCAACCCGACCTTCTTGTTGGAAATTATGCCCTAGAGGATATCATTGTACTTTAACGTTATTATTAATTAAAGTATTTCTCCTTTTTAGTTATCATATTGTTTGCATGTTTATTATGATAATTGTATCCTTGGATGTAACATAAAGATTGTCATAAATGTCCCTGGTCGGTCATCTATGCGAGAGCAAAGATGAAATAAGACCAGTATGACTTTGATGTGGTATAGAGATACGAATCAAAGTCATAGGCACTTGTAAGAGTACAAGGTACTGGACCAACCCACTATGAGAAAGCTGCATGGATTAAGGCATATGCTTATCTCATGTATAACCGCATCACAACACCCTTTGACCTAAGATCATCATGGATTCCTATATGAGACTCGCTAATCTTTGACCTAGTCAAAAGTCACCTTTGACTGGGTGATGATAAAGGCTTCAATCGAGATTAGTGGTTTTCATGCAGAGGAATGTGAATGGTCAAGATAGAATTTGTCCCTTACATTTGTAGAGAGATAATACTGGGCCCCTCGATGAGTAAGTCTGAGAAATTTATGGCCATACTACGATGGATAGGAGTTTCCATTTCAATTGTTGAACTATTCAATAATCGAGAAAGTAATGGTCAAGAACAGGAGGATGACACTATCCATGCTTCATCTTTGACCAAATTATCGCGTGACAAAAGGGACGTGACATGGTTGTATGATAAGTTGTATTGTATTATCGATCCCCATATGAATTAGGTAGTCACAATGTCTTGCTAGAGGCCGTTTGCGATTTGCGGGATGGTACAGTATTGACCCCGCTTCTAATCTCATGTGGGCCTGCAGGGTTGCACACAAGAATAGCCCAACACAAGCAATAGTGTCCAGATTCATTGAATCTTAGATATGTCTAAGATTTAATGAATACAACATTTAATCTAGGATATATATATATATATATATTATATTATTAAAAAAAATAATAATTATTATTTACATAGATAATAATAATATTATATAGTATTTAATTTATTTGATAAATTAAATAACTAAAATAAATAGAAATATCGTATCTCGATTTAATTTTCGAATAGAGATATAATATATTAGATTTAATTTGAATTGAGATATAGTATCTCAGATTTAATTAAATAGATAGATATTATATCTCGATTTAATTTATAGAAATAAATTAAATCAACAGGCTTTTAATTCGGATTAAATAAATAGATTAGATTATATCTGTTGGACAGATTTGATTAATATATTATTTTAATCCAAATTCGAATTTCAAGATTAATTTAGATTATTCTAATACGGCCCTTTAAGGTTTTAGAAACTCTATTAGATTAAGATCTAGTCGTATTAAAATTAGAAGACAAGCCACGAAAGAAAAAACCCTAGAGAGAAAAGACAAGAGACGCATAAGCTTGAAGGCGCTAGCACGCTGTCGTTCGTGTTGGAGTGCTGTTTGGTGTGGATACCGGTAGAGGGAGTGGATTTGCAGAGTCGGGTCCTGTTGATCGAGTAGGACGCACACGAGTTCCCAAAGGTACGGTTCTTAACAAACCCGATTTAAACGCCGTTGATAGATCCTCCTATGGGATTCATAAGATTTTAATAGATGAAATCCTTCCGCGGCATGTACTGATCCCAACACTTCTAACCATACTCCCCTTTTCAGTACTAGTAACTGTTGGGATTCGAACAAGCAGCGGAAGAAATTTATCAAAATAAATTTTGAATCTCAATGGAGGATCTATCAATGGCTTTTAAACAAGAGTAGTCAAAATTGTACCTTTCATCCGAATGCGTCTTGATCGATCACTAGGAGTCAACTGAACGAACCAGCTCCCTCTACCGGTATTCACACGAATAGGACGCCAACACAGGCAGCGTGCTCATGCCTTCAACGTCTTTCTCCGTATCCTCTAGGGTTTTTCTCTTTCAAGAGGTGATGGTTTCTTGGAATTAGGTTATGGATAGGAGGAGCAAGATCATTGGAACCTTGCTTGTGGATGGCGCCTTTTTCTTTCTAAACCTTGGTGAAGACCGAAATTTAAAGAGCATAAGGCATCTTGTTTTTCTCATAGAAAAACGTGCTACCCCAGGGCACACAAAAATTAGCACTTTATAAGAGTCTAACCCTAATTAAATGCTTACAAGAAAGGCCCAATCCAAGCTTGAATTGGAATTTCCAAATCACAATGAATTAAATTCATATATTGATTGATTGATTGAATTTAAGATGATGAATGACATTCATATCTTAATTGATTGATTGCATCAATCATTTAAGATAATGGATCACATTTATTTTTTGATTGATTGATTGAGTCAACAATTCAAGATGATGGATCACATTTATATCTTAATTGAATAATAATTTAAGATGATGAATCACATTCATATCTTAAACTAAAATTCAAAATCATTTTTAATTCAATCATCATTTATTATTCCTCCTATCTTCATCCAATCACTATTGGATCTTTATATATATATTTATTAGATAATTCAGAATTATCTCTTATAACCTAATCTTTTCAATTTATATTATATATATACACACACACATGTATATCCATCCTCCCTAGATTAAACGTTGTATTCATTAAATCTTAGACATATCTTAGATTCAATGAATCTGGACATTATATCTCGTGTTGGGCTATTTTTGTGTGCGACCCTATAAGCCCACATGAAATTGGCAGCGAGCCAACACTGTACCAGCCCACAAGTGGCAAGCGGCCTCTAGCAAGACATTATGACTACCCAATTCATATGAGGATCGATGATACGATGCAACCTATCATACAACCATGCCACGTCCCTTTTGTCACGCGATAATTTGGTCAATGATGAAGATGGATAGTGTCATCCATCTGTTCTTGACCATTACTTTCTTGATTCTTGAGTAGTCTAACAATTGAAATGGAAACTCCTTTCCATCGTAGTATGGCCATACTTTTCTCAGACTTACTCATCGAGGGACCCAGTAATATTTCTCTACAAATGCGAGGGGCAAATCTCATCTTGACCGTTCACATTACTCTGCATGAAAACCACTAATCCCGATCGAAGCCTTTATCATCACTCGGTCAAAGGTGACTTTTGACTAGGTCAAACTTGAGCGACTCTCATGTAGGAATCCATGATGATCTCAGGTCAAAGGGTATTGTGACGTGCTTATACATGAGATAAGCTTATGCCTTAATCCATGCAGCTTTCTCATAATGGGTCGGTCTAGCACCTTATACTTTTACAAGTGCCTAAGACTTTGATTTGTATCTCCATACCTTATCAAAGTCTTACTGGTTTCATCTTTGCTCCCGCATAGATAACTGACCAGGGACATTTAGGACAATCTTTATAATATATCCAAGGATACAATCATCATAATAAACATGCAAATGATATGATAACAAAATGGAGAAATACTTTAAATAACAATAATGTTTACAGTACAATTATTGGCCCTTAGGGCATAATTTCCAACAGTAACTCCAATTATACCATACCAAGCAGTAGAAGCAATGACCCAAAAATGCCAAATCAAGGAACCAAGGAGAATATCCAATCAGATTAAATAATAGATTGAGGTATCAAGGAGCTAAAATTTTAGGTAACTTAAGAGCTTTGTTGATGGTGAAATTTACATCTCAGGACACATCCATACCATATGTAGGAACCCTGTAACGCCCTGAATTTTGGACCCTAAGAATTGAAAATAAGCTTAAAATAGGAAGACGACTAGGCCCAGTTTGGGAAGAGTCCCAAGAATGTCGAGAGCTTGGAAGCCTCTCTGGGACTAAGTAACTCGGCCATACGGCTCAGTAGACCTAGTATGCTTAAGCTGTGGAATTAAAGTTCTAATGAAAATGGGCTTAGAAGACGTATACGATGTAAATCCGGTTGGAAAAGATGACGCCCAACTATATCCTAAGGTATAGGACAATTAGTGGAGCAAAAATATGCCAGTACAGGTAAGTATATGGCATTTTTGGGGCATTCATGGATGTCCTACGTTTTTGAAGGAAATAAGAAGGGAAGAGAGAGAAAATGTGTATCTGGACCAAGTACAGAAGGAAAAGTCAGTAATAGTGGTGCTACGTCAGACACGTGGTATTTCGAGGTCAGAAGTTGGGTTATCGGGTAGCACGTAGTACGAGGCGGTTATGAGATACTGGAATAAAGGTTTCTTGATCCCCAAGATATTAATATATGTCCCGTCCACTTGTGTCAGGGAAAAGTGACTGATGATCTGGGCCCACACAAGTTCAATTGAAGAGCACGAATTACGAGGAAAAGGGTAACCTGCAAAAAGGAGCAAAGCGGGACTGGTTAGGGTTTATCGGAGTCAGGCCCAGACCCCTGGACACAGAGGGAGGATGAATCTGGGTGGGCCCAGAGGAGAGAGAAAGTGACTTGGAGGAAAAGAAAAGGTCACATCATGTAATTATGAAGAGAGAGAATGTCACATCATGTAATTATGAAGAGAGAGAAAGAATAAAATATTCCGGTTTAATCTGGACCACATCTTTTGAAACTGACATGACAATGAAATGACAAGTAATTATGACATATCTAAGGGCAGATCTTGTGGGTCCCACGGCCTTGGGGGGAGAGAGGGCGAAATGTGATATGATTCCTAAAAGAAAAGGATGATTGGATCAACTAGGAATGGAATTTCGCACTAGAAATTCAGCCTCCAAAGATGTCCCGATAAGAACGGAACGTATCTAACGCTACAGACCTCGGATTCGAGCGCTTCCAAAATGAGGTGAAAGATGGCTTTCGAAACACGATTTTGGGTCAAGAAACACTGAAAAAGGATAAGGGAAATTGGAGATACGAAACCAAGAAATTTAGAACAAAAACTGAAGTTTATGGATTATAGGTAGGCGCCACAATTCCAAAGAATTGATAAGCCCAAGAACGCCACAAGGATTGATGCCCTTGATAAGTTCAGAGATTCTCAAAAGAACCCTAAAGAAGCTTGTCTCTCACCAAAAAGGTTAACTCTTAATTCAAATCCACCGTCCCAAAAGCTATGGTGTTCCCTTATATAGTGGACAACATCCATATTAAGTTTAACCTAAATATGCTTACACACAAAGCCCAATAAGCCTTATTACAAAAGTTTAACTAAATGTAAGAAACATAAAACTAAGTGCAGAATTTGGGCCAATTAAATTGAAGCCTTCATGCATATCCATTGAGGCTTATTCTTCAAGGTCTTCAATCTAAATTAAGTGTATCATTTCGGCCTCTTCTTCCTTTAGACTTGGGCTTGTCTCAAGTAAGGTGGTCACCAGAGATTTAGGGCCTCTTTAGCCTTTTTAGCTTTTGCTCTTGTCATTGGGCCTCCAAGACCTTGTATGTCCTCCAAGTTTGTTGCATTGGTCATGTCGCCTCCTATGTCCTCATCATTCCCTCCTTCTTCAAAGAATTTGTCCTCAAATTATAGTCCCCTTCTCCTGCATCAAAAAGGGACAAATCAGCCACATTAAAAGTAGCGCTTACACCATACTTACCAGGGAGATCTATTTTATAGGCATTATCATTAATCTTGGATAGCACTTGGAAAGGACCATCTCCCCTTTGTTGAAGCTTAGATTTCCTTTGGGCGGAAACCTCTCTTTTCTCAAATGAACCCAAACCCAATCACCTGGTTCAAACACTACCTTTTTCCTTCCTTTGTTCGCTTGCTTGATGTAACTCTCTACCATTTTTTCAATGTTTCCCTTTACCTTCTCATGCAGTTTCCGAACATATTCAGCCTTACTCTTACCATCTTTATGCTGAAAAATAGAGTTGTTAGGCAAAGGCAGTAAATCAAGAGGAGTGAGAGGGTTTAAGCCATAAACAATTTCTAAAGGAGAATAATGAGTAGCACTATGAACAACCCTATTATATACAAACTCAACATGGGGCAAACATTGTTCCCATGACTTGGTATTCTTTTTAATTACAGCCCTCAAAAGAGAAGAAAGAGTTCTATTCACTACCTCGATCCGCCATCGCTTTGTGGATTACAAGTAGTAGAAAAGAGAAGTTTAGTTCCCAAATTACTCCATAATGTCCTCCAAAAATGACTTAAGAATTTAGTATCACGATCGAGACAATGCTTCTTGGAAGCCCATGGAGTCTTACCACTTCCTTGAAGAACAAATCAGCAATGTGGATTGCATCATCAACCTTTTTGCACGGGATAAAATGTGCCATCTTAGAACACCTGTCCACCACAACAAAAATAGAATATTTGCCATTTTTAGACCGAGGTAGTCCTAACATAAAATCCATAGAAATATCAATCCAAGGGCAATCTGGAATAGGCAAAGGAGTATACAACCCATGAGGCAATAATTTAGACTTAGACCATACAATGCATCTTTCACACAATTTATGTACATACAATGCATCTTTCACACAATTTATGTACATCATCTTTGGGCAAGAGATAGTGTTGCCAAGTTTGCAAAGCCCTTACTAATGCATACAATTCCTTATCATATGTGGAATAATTAAGAGCAGCCCCATTCAATTTTTCACTAAAATAAGCAATAGGATGCCCTTCTTGCATCAAAACAGCCCCTATCCCCACATTGGATGCATCACATTCAATTTCAAATGACTTGGCAAAATTAGGCAAAGCAAGAATAGGTGCATTGGTTAATTCTTCCTTGAGGGCAGCAAAGGCTTGCTCTTGTTTTTCCCCCATTTAAAACCAACAAGCCTTTTAATCACTTCATTCAAAGGTGTAGCTATTGTACTAAAGTCTTTGACAAACCTCCTATAGAAACTAGCTAACCCATGAAAGCTTCTTACCTCACTTACATTCTTAGGAGTTGGCCACTCTTGAATGGCTTTCACCTTCTCTTGATCAACCCGCACTCCTTGTGAGCTAACAACAAAACCAAGAAAAACTACATGGTCTATGCATAACACACATTTTTCCATGTTAGCATATAATTTCTCATGCCTAAGAGCTTCCAACACACCTCACATGCACAAGATGATCATCATAGGATTTGCTATAAATCATAATATCATCAAAATACACCACAACAAACTTCCCTAAAAATTCCCTTAACACATGATTCATTAATCTCATGAAGGTATTAGGAGCATTAGTTAAACCAAATGGCATAACCAACCATTCATACAGCCCATATTTAGTTTTAAAAGCTGTTTTCCATTCATCCCCTTCTCTAACCCTAATTTGATGGTATCCACTCCTTAAATCAATTTTAGAGAAGAAACAAGCACCATGCAATTCATCCAATAAATCATCCAATCTAGGAATGGGGGATGTCTATACTTTACCGTGATGTTATTGATGGCTCTACAATCAGTGCACATCCTCCATGTTCCATCTTTCTTAGGTATTAGAATGACTGGAACTGCACATGGACTTAAGCTTTCTTGCACCCACCCTTTTTGCATCAAGTCTCCAACTTGTCTTTGAATCTCCTTGGTATCTTGGGGGTTACTTCTATAGGCTGGCCTCGTTAGGCAATGAAGCTCCCGGAATGAGACCAATTTGATGTTCTATGCCTCTTAGAGGTGGTAGTCCGTGAGGTACCTCTTTAGGAAAAACATCTTTAAATTCCTGCAACAAATTAGAAACCTCATTTGGAAGAGAGTTAGTAGGACTTGCATCTGTAAAATTATTCTCTTTACTCAAAAGTAAGAGCATTGGCTTTTTCAAATGCATTGACTTTTTCACCTCTTTTTCTTTTATAAACAAGTTTGGTGCTTTTCTCTCTTTTTCTATTTTTTTCTCTTGCTCTCTTCCACTCTCTTTTCTCTCTCGCTTTCTTTTTTCTCTCATTTTTAAATTATCCTCACTAACTTTTCTTGGTGTCAAAGGTGCAAGACTAGTCTTGCGTTCTTTATGTACAAAAGAGAACTTGTTGGGTGCAACCATTATGCATAACTTTCTTCTCATATTGCCAAGGTCTCCCAAGAAGCAAATGACAAGCCTCCATTGGTACCACATCACATAAAACTGCATCATCATACTTTCCTACGGAGAAGTTCACCTCCACTTGTTTGCTTACGGTCACTTCACCATCCTCACTAAGCCATTGAAGCTTGTATGGCAGCGGGTGAGGTTTGGTTTCCATGCCCAATTTAGACACCATTCTAGCACTTGCAACATTGGTACAACTCCTCCATCAATAATTAAAGAACATACCTTTCCTTGGATAAGGCATCTAGTATGAAAGATGTTCTCTCTTTGACTATCATCCATGTCTTTTGCTTGGCTACCCAACATCCTTCTTACCATAAACAAATCTCCTTCTGGAATTATTTCTTCAATATACTCATCTTCATCATCTTGTGAGGTAGAATCTGAAAAAAGACTCACTAGTAAGCTCTCCATCCTCTTTAAGTAACATAGTCTTCTTAGTTGGACATTCTCAAGCTATGTGACCTCTCCCAAACACTTGAAGCATTTTATTTCACTACTCCTTGTCTTTTTAGGGATCTCATTGGATTTAGTTTGAGTCCTTTGAGGTGTAGCAGTGGGATTGCTTGATGAAGTACCTCCTCCTTCTTATTTCTATCCTTCCAGCTTGAAGAATTAAAATTTGAAGAGTTTTTCCTCATGACACCCTTTCTCTTGAGTTGTTGTTCTACCTTACTAGCTTGTTGCACTAAATCCTCCAACTCCACATAATTTTGCAACTCCACAACATCCCTTATATCACTATTCAGCCCATGCAAGAAACGTGCCATAGTAGCCTCCTATTCTTCACTAATATTTGCTCTAATCAAGGACACCTCCATCTCTTTATAATACTCATCTATACTCTTGTTACCTTGTATGAGTCTTTGAAGTTTATTGTGAAGGTCTCGATGATAATGGGAAGGAACAAATATTCTTCTCATTAGCCTTTTCATCTCCACCCAATTGTCCACCAATGGTTCTTCATATCTCACCCTCTCCCTTTGCAATTGGTCCCACCAAATGAGAGCATAATCACTAAACTCCATGGCTGCCACCTTTATTTTCTTCTCTTCGCATAATTGTGACATGCAAATAAGTGCTCAATCTTCATTTCCCACTCTAAATAGGCCTCCGGATCACTTTTTCTTTTAAAAGATGGTATATTAAGCTTCACTCCCTTAATTCTATCCTCTCTAGCATCACTCTCATCATCTCTTCTTCTCCTTCTTTCATCCCTCCTTCTCTGTCTATCTTCATCATGATTCCCCTGATTTTCTATTCTCTCCATTCTCTCATATAACTCCTCTGTGTGGTCCCTCATCATCCTTTGCATTTGAGTTGTAATGGCTTCAATTAGCAATCTGTTATCTCCTATAGGAGGAGGAACACCTTCACCACCTATACCTGCCATAATTCAAGGAAAAGAACAAAAGTAATAGGACCTCACCATTCGCTCACGTGTTTACACTCTTAAAAATGTATCACTCGTGTTTGTTGCTCTCTATAAGGCTTTCGTGTAGTGTGCTCTCTTGCCTTTTACCACTCAATAGCTCTCTTTAAGTTCTTAACGAATCTCCAAGAACACTCAAGGGTACAATCCCAAACTCAAGAATTGGTGGTGACTCACAATACAAATTGGAAAAGATGTCAAAGAAGACAAGACAAAGAAAACCCAAAACAATTTGGAGGAATTATTCAAAGGAAGACACTTTGGACTTGATTCACACGTAGTAGTGTGTGTAATTGAATAGCAAGGTGCTGTATAGTATTTTTTTTCTTTCCTTTTTTTTATAACACCTGATTCTTCAACAAAAGGAATTTTCGATTTTGGAATCAAACTTTGAAATTGTACTAATTCAGAACTAGATTAGATAGAATTCCCCACAAACTGAGCTATTACTTAACACACTAACAACACATTACTCAAGAAACATGAATTGAAAGTATTAAAATTCAAAAACAATGATGAACAAGGGATGAACACCAAGAACCAAGTGCAGAAATATGTGAACCGAACAAGAAATTGAAAGAACAACATCCAGAAGATTGAAAGAACAAATTAGGAACAAACAACAACGGCTAAAACAAATTGCACAATTCAAAAATCAAAGACACAAATTTTAGGGACAAGGGTTACCAAATGTGTGACCAGATTGGATGTAAACAATCGAGAAAAGATAACCCAATTCCAATCCTAGAACATTTGCTTTGATTCCAGATGATATGATTCCCAAAACAAAAGGATGATTGGATCAACTAGGAATGGAATTTTGCACCAGAAATTCAGCCTCCAATACGTCCTGATAAGAATGGAACGTATCTAATGCTACAGACCTCAGATTCGAGCACTTCCAAAACGAGGTGAAAGATGGCTTTCTGAAACATGATTTTGGATCAAGAAACACCGAAAAGGATAAGGAAACTGGAGATGAAACCAAGAAATTTAGAATGAAAACTGAAGTTTATGGATTATAGGTAGGCGACAATTCAAAGAATTGATAAGCCCAAGAGCATACAAGGATTGATGCCCTTGATAAGTTCAGAGATTCTCAAAAGAACCCTAGAGAAGCTTGTCTCTTACCAAAAAGGTTAACTCTGAATTCAAATCCGCCGTCCCAAAAGCTATGGTGTTCCCTTATATAGTGGACAACATCCATATTAAGTTTAACCTAAATATGCTTACACACAAAGAAAGCCCGATAAGCCTTATTACAAAAGTTTAACTACATGTAAAAAGATAAAACTAAGTGCAGAATTTGGGCCAAGTAAATTGAAGCCTTCATGCATATCCATTGAGGCTTATTCTTCAAGGTCTTCAATCTCAATTAAGTATATCATTTCGGCCTCTTCTTCCTTTAGACTTGGGCTTGTCTCAAGTAAGGTGGTCACCAAGAGATTTAGGGCCTCTTTAGCCTTTTTAGCTTTTGCTCTTGTCATTGGGCCTCCAAGACCTTGTATGTCCTCCAATTTTGTTGCATTGGTCATGCCGCCTCCTATGTCCTCATC